>OY253746.1:2520609-3756152 GCA_958009045.1 Oxytorus armatus | reverse complement strand
AAACGAGAGAGAGCACATACTCCATACTCGGAAGTTCGGGGGATGCCCGGACCTTCGGACAGAGTGGCTCGTTTATACGACCCCGTAAAGCCTGTGGAACGACCCTAACTAAACATTCCCACGTGGGAGAGTGAGCGCTGTACGTGAATAGATCGTTGAAAATCGGAACGTTCATTATTTTATTTTTCTCAGAATCGAATCTGATCGGAGGTTAGTAGTGGTACATTTTATCTGGCATTTTTTTTTTAACACGATGAAGAATAGGGTGTGACGGTAAACAAAAACGATTTTGCCGAATTTACTTTGGGGCCGGGTCGAAGTTTCGAACCGTAAAAGCTTCGACGGTGCAAAACTCCGAATTTTAATAGTACGAATTACATGGTTCATTCCGACGACAGTTTGAATAATCGACTGTAAATAACATCGAACGGGTATGAATCGATAGCAAAAATGATACGAATTTAATATCGTCGAGTAAATATTTTTTCGAAAGATTACGCGGGCGACAGAGCAATTTATCGAACGGTCAGTAGTACGAGCTCGTACGGCTCGTACTACTTGAAAAATTCCGAATTGGTGATTTTTAGAGATCCGCAATGTTCCGAAAATTATATTATCGAACGAGAAACTATCGGAAAGGTGCGAACGTAATAAAATTGAAGAAAAGAATTCTCGGGTATACGAATTTTTCGGACTCCGAAAATTACGGCGTCGACGATGCGGTATTCCGAAAATAAAAGTTCCGAAGGGGCAAAATTCCGAAAATTTGCAATTCGTGCTTTTAGATGGCAGCACCACTGGTGTTATGTCCTATGGACCTTTTTTACGAGCGACCGTTCAGAGCCCACTAGTAGCCGCTAGTTTTACTCTCTTTCGAAATTTTGCCCTGTCGGAATTTTGCCCCATCGAATTAATACACTGTCGTCTGTTTATCCTTTTCGGGTCATACAAATTCTAATATATTTGGCTTCGAATTTTTTTTTTTCTGAACCTTTTTAGGTATAAAACTTGACCGTTCGGCAACTCGAGTTTCTAGCACCACAATTTTTCGGAACTCTACGTTTTCTAATCATTGAAATACGATTTTTTAAGTAGTAGGATTTTTGATTTTCGATACTTTTGCAGGTCGGTCCCATAATTATTCTTGTCATTTAATCCTCGATGTATAACTATTCTTCGCAATGACATTTCTGTTTTAAAAAGGACGGATTTAAAAAATTTCGAAAATTTTTAAGATCGTCCCACATAAATTCGGAGTTTTGGACCGTCGAAGCTTTTACGGTTCGAAACTTCGACCCCGTCCCTTTACTTTGGCAGTAATTCGCCGTCAGTGGTTTTGTACATATGTTAACTCTCCCATGAGCTAAATGTGGGCCAATCAATGAGCTCCGGGAATTAAGACATTATCCTTGAGATTCACTTCGATAAACCATAAAAGTTATTAAAAAGTATTGTCAGAAATGGAACATTAAGGTAGTCTGGTAACTTAAGCCGATTTTCATGTCTTTTTTGGAGGGCGTTTTTTGGTAGGAAAATAAAAATGAATCGTTTTGGATATTTAGGATGTTTTTATTTACATATTAAAGATACGAAAAAAAATTTGTTTGAAAAAATTTAATAGTTTATTATTATTATTATTATTGATCGAAGTTGGCACCTCGAAGTTGGCAGCCCGGGTCCTAACTTTTTTTCTATCGAACCGAATGCTTTCAAATTTTAACAGGCTACTCTACACACTTATAGTTCTCGTCGGAACTACCGAGAAATTTGTTCACCCCTAACTTTTTATTGTACAACCCCTTCTTCGCTAAAGTCCTTTTATTTTATCAAAGAAGGGGTTGTAAAATAAAAAGTTAGGGGTGAAAAAATTTCTCGGTAGTTCCGACGTGAACTATAAGTGTGTAGAGTAGCCTGTTAAAATTTGAAAGCAATCGGTTCGGTAGAAAAGAAATTAGGACCCGGGCTGCCAACTTCGAGGTGCCAACTTCGATCAACAATAATAATAATAATAATAAACTATTAAATTTTTTCAAAAAAATTTTTTTTTGTATCTTTAATATGTAAATAAAAACATCCTAAATATCCAAAACGATTCATTTTTATTTTGATACAAAAAAACGCCCTCCAAAAAAGACATGAAAATTGGCTTAAGTTACCAGACTACTACCTCAAGAGCCGGTAATTGCCATCGTATTATCAGCATCTTCCGTCAACTTACCTGCCAGCACTACAAATTAAAAAAGTCCATTCTATATCGTGCCGTAACTTCCACGCTGCACACAACCCTTACACGAGGGTGCTTACCCACTTATTCCCCCGGAATACTCGCGTTTCCAACGATAGCGAACTATATATACAAACACGATGCAGAACAAAAGTGCGAGAGGGTGGAAAACGCGTGGGGGCGGGGGTGGGTTGAATTGAACGCGGTATACGAAGATATATGAGAGAAAGGAACGGGTTGGAGAGCTTGCCTAAACAGCAATAGTAATTCGTTCACTGACAAAAGGCTTTTCTCGGAACAATGATGCTCTCTCGTCTCGGTGCTTTATTCTTGCCTCTCGGTCTAACGCGCTTCAACGTTGCTTTCAGTTTTACCTCATCCCTCATCATTTTTTTTCTTTCTTTCAACTACTATATCCTCGCTTTATACGAGTGTGTGTGTGCGTCGATTGCTAACAAACCAAAAGGCCCGAAAGCCACTATCGATTTGCGTATTGAGTCGTTAGTATTTACGCCCTTTTATTCTAGTCACAAGTCGATATATCTCGCCCGGTCTAGTATTCCATCTCGTTCGTTTTCAGATAACATCCCTCGTCATACTGGCGAACGAATTTTCACTGTGTGTGCGTCCATCCGAGCGTCCTCTGTCCGGGCCGAATGCTCCCCTATCGGTTTTCCATCTCGCTCTCTTATTCTCTCCTCCAACTCCCCCATATTTACGTTGTTCCTTGGTTCGCTCTCGCAGCGTACCGCCGAATACTCGCACGAGGAAAAAAAACGGTAATTGCCGGGAGACTGCGCGAATTTCGTTCGCGCTTTTGTCGACACTGTAACTAAATATATACGTATATATGTTCGGCAGCAAGATATATACGTGCATTATATATATTGTACCGTCGCAAATTCGACTCTCGTACCACTCAGCTGCTCTTTCTCTTCTGCATTCTCGCATTCTATCATGAGCAATTGTCGTTGAACGGACACGAACCGAGTAAAGGCTCTCTGAGCTTTGCTTTCGCTCTCTCTCTCTTTCTTTTGTCGTTTATACCTGCCAGAATTCTGTCCCAACTTTCCCATTTATACCAAAGCATTCAATTCGATTCAGAGCTCCTAACAGTACTCCACGAAATTATATAGATCTTATGTACATATATATATATATATATTCTACATAGATATATATGTTTTATGGTACCGTGGAGATTGCACAAACTCGTATATATCGAATAGAACGAATTTCCACGAGAGAACCTGCTTTATACTCTGCTGCATTTGTCATACAAATGACATCGGACGTCAGACAGAAATGAGAGAGAGTGAGAGAGAGAGTATCTACGAGAGTTTCACGAGTTCGTGTTGGCAAAAGACCCTCAACGCTTGGAATGGAACATCCGTATCAGCACAGAAACAGCGTTATGGACGTTGCATAATGCTGTTCTTCGGTGATGTTTGGCTGTATCGCTATAACGAGCCAGCTGTTTTCTTTGCGCGGTATATGCATATTATCCCCGGCTATATATGGCATTTGCCCTTCTCTGATACAGCTCCCGGGGTCATCTGCTACCGACGGACCACGAGAGAAAATGTATTGCTCCTAGAGTACTTGAGGAATATACACAAGGATGGTATAGTGTGATCTCGCTTATAAGTCGAATATTCGGAGGGTTTATGATACGCGTGGCAAGCTGAGACAGTGAGGGCACTAAGAACAGGGAACACCGAGCGTAGTACATAAAATTGCCGTTGTCGTAACAGCGCGCGCTTTGCATTGGTCACAATTGCCACGGAGAGTTCTTATTCGTTGAGGGAGTGCCAATGAGAGAGCAAGTAGCGGGGCACTGCGAAGAAGAGTGGGGGAAACAGTAGCAAACGATCGTAAGATCGCTGCGCAAATCATTGATTACGACGGACAAAGATGATATTTCGCTTTAAGATTATTGTCGATTGGAATTCTTCTTCTTATCAATCGGTTGCCGCTATCGCCAAGAGTCCATTGATTGAATGTCAACGAGAGTCGTAGATTAAACAAAACTAAACAATCAATTGTCGAGTAGGATCTTAGCTCCAATTCTAGAAATACCACTCTTATTTAATCATCCACTGTAGCGTTACTCTTGTTACGATATTCACATCGCTCCTGAAACCTCGGGACGCATCCTGTCTTCGACGAGATTGAGCCGTGAGCCGAATGTTTATGGGAGGCTGTAATTACCGCCTAGTCGACGGGGCACAGGGGCGGAGAGAGAGGGATGAATCTCTCGTATACGGGTTTGTAAGGCAGGGGCAATAGTGCCGGACTACCAGCACCAACGAGCAACCTCATCCTATGTACTTCTCTATACGTACATATAAACTCTGTTATACCTATCTCTGTGTAGTCAGCGAGGTATAGACACACACAGACCCGCCATCTCCACCTCCGCCAACAGGGTTATTGTTCATAAGCCCGGGCGCCATGTGTTCGCGAAATTTATGTTGCCGGCTGAACTAACGTGTTTCACTAGAAGCGGCAGCAACATCAGCAGGAATGACGGTAGAGAGCAGTATGGGGGTTCCACGGTAGCAATAGCAGAGCCTCTGCAATCCTCAAAGGATAACGCTACAGTTACTAAGGATGGTGGAGGCGATGGTTGAGGAAGGGATTCGGGAGTTTACGCAGAACGAAGCTTCTTCTCTTCTACGGTCTTTCACGTCTCAGCAAACCCGAAAATTTCTCTCGTCTTTTTCCACTCAATCTCTCACCTCGTTTTGTCGAAAGACGATCGAGAGGAAATACTATATGGACTGGAAACGACGAAATTGAAGGCTATTATCGAGACGACTTTAACGTCCCATTAACGTCACCAGCCAGTGGTGTCCGGCGATCGTTAAGAAAAACTTTTATTTTTAACTATCTCTCTGGGTTTTCTTTCTCTTCCTCTCTCTATCGATCTTTCTCTGTTACTTTTATCTCACTGCCCGTGTAAAAAAAATTAAGTCTACATTAAGTCTTTCGCGTGGTCCACGAAAAGTCTCCCCATTGGAAAAAAAATGTAGCCTTGAATGTAGATTTCTGAAATCGGTGATTAAATCCATTATAAGTCTACGAAAGTCTATATCTCTCGATAGTGTATGATACGTTCCATATTGAGTTTACTATAAGTCTACAGGATGTCTATGTCCGATTCTTACGATCGCAACTCGCAAGTAAATTTACGGTAAGTTCGCCCGATGTATCTATTATTTATTGGAATATAGACTTTGTAGCCGGAAAAAGTCTATTATAAATCCACACCAGGTCTACCGTAAATTTACTTGCGAGTTGTGATCGTAAGAATCGGACATAGACATAATGTAGACTTACAATAAACTCATGTGGAACGATGTATTCACGACGTATTCACTCATTATCGAGTGGTATAGACTTTCGTAGACTTACGACATCATGTTACGAGATCTATATTAAAATCTATGATCATTGTGATTGCCAGACTTCAGATAAATTAACTTAAAGTATCGGTTGTAGACGTTATGTGGATTTTTTATAGACTTTTTGGAGTTTCGAAGGAGGTCTATAGTAAGTACAACCTGTACACTTATTGTACATTTCATATTTAAGGGATAACACCACTGTGACCCCCTGTTTTTTTTCACATTTTTCAAGAATTTTTTTTGTGGAAAAAAAAAGAGATATTCGAAAAAATTTTGTTGGGTTTTGTTCCTTGTTTATAAATGTATCAAAAAACATTTTTTTCAAATTTTTCACGCCGCATGGTGGCGCTGGGGAAGCTCTCGCGTCAGGTGCTGTCATCTCCGCCGCACGCAGCAGAACTCTCTTCAACGTCGATCTGAAAAAAAAATACCGAGTGTTTTCGTTAATAATATGATATTTTGAAGAGAAGTACATAGGGATTTGGAAAAATATTGTTTTAAAAAAAATAGGCACGCCTTTGAAATTAACTTTAATTTCAAAGGCGTGCCTATTTTTTTTAAAACAATATTTTTCCAAATCGATCTGAAAAAAAATACCGAGTGTTTTCGTTAATAATATGATATTTTGAAGAGAAGTACATAGGGATTTGGAAAAATATTGTTTTAAAAAAAATAGGCACGCCTTTGAAATTAAAGTTAATTTCAAAGGCGTGCCTATTTTTTTTAAAACAATATTTTTCCAAATCCCTATGTACTTCTCTTCAAAATATCATATTATTAACGAAAACACTCGGTATTTTCCTTCAGATCGACGTTGAAGAGAGTTCTGCTGCGTGCCGCGGAGATGACAGCACCTGACGCGAGAGCTTCCCCAGCGTTACCATGCGGCGTGAAAAATGTGAAAAAAATGTTTTTTGATACATTATTAAACAAGGAACAAAACCCAAAGACATTTTTCGAATATCTCTTTTTTTTCCCACAAAAAAAAATTCTTGAAAAATGAGAAAAAAAACAGGGGGTCACAGTGGTGTTATCCCTTAAGACTGCAGATCGCAGACGTGAGATTTGGAGTAAACGTATGGTAGACTTATAATCATGTCTGAATGACTTTTGAAAGACTTCTAACAGCGTTCTCCTACAAACTACCAATTTTATATTAAAGTCTATAATCGTTAGAATATGCAGACTTTTGGCATACTTAATAAATCGATCGCACACCTTTTATAGACTTGATATACATTTTTAGTGACCTTTTCTACTGCAGCCAACTAGGTCTACATTAAGATCCATAATCGCCGTAATTTTCAGACTTCAGATAAATTAGCTTTAAAAAACGATAGTAGACCTGGTGTGAACTTATAATAGACTTATAATAGACTTTTCCGGATACAAAGTCTATATTTCAATACATAATAAATACATCGGGCAAACTAACCTTAAATTTACTTGCTAGTTGCGATCGTGAACGTGAGGTCTATCAGATCTATATTCAAATCTATGCTCATTACCTCGGGGCAAACTGTTGGTAATCCTGCTCGAAGAATCGGACATAGACATCCTGTAGACTTATACAGTAAACTCAATATGGAACGTATCAGACACTATCGAGAGATATAGACTTTCGTAGACTTATAATGGATTTAATCATCGAGTTAAGAAATCTACATTCAAGGCTACATTTGTTCCAATAGGGAGACTTTTCGTAGACCACGTGAAAAACTTAACGTAGACTTAATTTTTTTTACACGGGTGTGTCGTTGGAATTGTCAATACGGATAATGTGTTAGATCGCCGGGTCACTCAGTGCTCATTTCGGCTGTACGATGGTTGATCATATTTAAACAACATTTATTTATTTCTCATGTCAGACTCGTTATCAGTCTGGCATGAGAAATAAGCGAATAAATTTGTTTCGTTTTTCAGAATATAGAATATGTAATTTTTCATCTTTACTCAATTTTCCACTTTCCAATCGTTCGTCATGGATTTCCCATCGTTTATCGTTCTCCCGTGTGCGTTGCCGGAGCCCTCGAGTTTTCCTCCTATCCCGATATTTAGTATATACGTCGAAACCGTATATATGACGTAGAAACTAGATTCGAGAATGCAGGTAACGCTGTGTAGTACGACCTATAAGCGAACGCGAGAGAAACGCGTAGTTATTGCCGTCCCGGGAGCCCTAAACGACCACCGGGGAATCCTCGAGCCTCTCGCTTATATTCGCTCACTGTATATACCAAGTATATATACACATATATATATAGTTGCTTCACGACGATGGAGGAACGACGACACTACCTCCCCGTGCCGATTCCACCGAGTGCAATTTCGAATTAAGCCTGTCCGCGCGAGATACACTCTCGGATTCTCGAGTGCGACGAAGAGGATGCTGCGGAAAACGACACAGTAACCTGGTCTGTACATTAAAAAAAAATATATATATATAAATGTGTATATGTACATTGAAAAGAGAGGGATGAAATGAGAAAACGAAATGAAAGGGCGAAGAAGAAAAAAAAAAGCGAGCCTGAGGAAAAAAAGGCTAACAAGCTAAATAAAATGTCGCAGTTTTTAACGATTCGAGACGGAAACAAAAAGGAATATTGCTGCGAGAGAGCGGAGGGGGTAAACGAAATCTCGGAAATCTTGGAATGGTAGATTCAGCCTCCCGATTCTGTGTAACTTGGGAATAAACAGGGGGTGGGCTGGAGGGGATATTATAGTTGTTGCGTGCTTGGGATGTGCATGAGCCGCGAGAAGAGATATAGAGAAACCATCTCAGGCCTCGCGTTGTCCACTCCACTTTATATTTAAGTATGTCTATACGTATAGGTTTTGTACACGGGGGCGAATGAAACTGCGCCGTCTGCGGATAATGCCACTATTACGATCTCTCTCCATTCCGCTCTCTTCGTACTTGCAACTTTCTTTCCCAGCGTAGTATCCTTGTGCCTTGTGCCGTCCCACCCCTGCGTGATGCGCTTAACGTCGGCCATAGACTCTCGGCTCTTATTTCCGGTTTCACGTTCCTCTCTTTACCCCGAGAATTTGTATCACGTCGCGAAAATCTAGTGGAAGATAAAAGAAAACATTATCTCACGTTCGTATCCTTATCTCCGGACGCATACTCATGAATCTTCGACATTATACAAATGGCTCTACGTGCACAATTAAAATGGAATCATTGTTGTCGATTTTTCAATGAACAAAACCAAATGAATAGTTATGTTTTTGCCTATTCCATTAAACACGATCTTTAGGTAAATTTTCAGTTGTTTATCAATTTCTATGTTAATGATACGATCATTATTGATTGGGAAAAAGGGTAATTGATGTAGTTTGCTCTTAAAAATATTGTAGAAACAACTTTACAATGTAAACGTCACGTTCATTATTGATTGAAAAAAAAGGATAAGTGATGTAGTTTGCTCTTAAAAATATTGTAGAAACAACTTTACAATGTAAACGTCACGTTCATTATTGATTGGGAAAAAGGGTAATTGATGTAGTTTGCTCTTAAAGATATTGTAGAAACAACTTTACAATTTAAACGTCACTTTCATTATTGATTGGGAAAAAGGGTAATTGATGTAGTTTGCTCTTAAAAATATTGTAGAAACAACTTTACAATGTAAACGTCACGTTCATTATTGATTGGGAAAAAAGGATAATTAATGTAGTTTCCTGTTAAAAATATTGTAGAAACAACTTTACAATGTAAACGTCACTTTCATTATTGATTGGGAAAAAGGGTAATTGATGTAGTTTGCTCTTAAAGATATTGTAGAAACACCTTTACAATGTAAACGTTACTTTCATTATTGATTGGGAAAAAGGGTAATTGATGTAGTTTGCTCTTAAATATATTGTAGAAACAACTTTACAATGTAAACGTCATGTTCATTATTGATTGGTAAAAAGGGTAATTGATGTAGTTTGCTCTTAAAAATATTGTAGAAAAAACTTTACAATGTAAACGTCACGTTCATTATTGATTGGGAAAAAAAGGATAATTGATGTAGTTTGGTCTTAAAAATATTGAAGAAACAACTTTACAATGTTAACGTCACTTTCATTATTGATTGGGAAAAAGGGTAATTGATGTAGTTTGGTCTTAAAAATATTGTATAAACAACTTTACAATGTAAACGTCACGTTCATTATTGATTGATAAAAAGGGTAATTGATGTAGTTTGCTCTTAAAAATATTGTAGAAACAACTTTACAATGTAAACGTCACGTTCATTATTGATTGGGAAAAAAGGATAATTAATGTAGTTTCCTGTTAAAAATATTGTAGAAACAACTTTACAATGTAAACGTCACTTTCATTATTGATTGGGAAAAAGGGTAATTGATGTAGTTTGCTCTTAAAGATATTGTAGAAACACCTTTACAATGTAAACGTTACTTTCATTATTGATTGGGAAAAAGGGTAATTGATGTAGTTTGCTCTTAAATATATTGTAGAAACAACTTTACAATGTAAACGTCATGTTCATTATTGATTGGTAAAAAGGGTAATTGATGTAGTTTGCTCTTAAAAATATTGTAGAAAAAACTTTACAATGTAAACGTCACGTTCATTATTGATTGGGAAAAAAAGGATAATTGATGTAGTTTGGTCTTAAAAATATTGAAGAAACAACTTTACAATGTTAACGTCACTTTCATTATTGATTGGGAAAAAGGGTAATTGATGTAGTTTGGTCTTAAAAATATTGTATAAACAACTTTACAATGTAAACGTCACGTTCATTATTGATTGATAAAAAGGGTAATTGATGTAGTTTGCTCTTAAAAATATTGTAGAAACAACTTTACAATGTAAATGTTACGTTTATTATTGATTGGGAAAAAGGATAATTGCTGTAGTTTGCTCTTAAAAATATTGTAGAAACAACTTTACAATGTAAACGTCGCGTTCATTATTGATTGGGAAAAAGGGTAATTCATGTAGTTTGCTCTTAAAAATATTGTAGAAACAACTTTACAACGTAAATGTTACGTTTATTATTGATTGGGAAAAAGGATAATTGCTGTAGTCTGCTCTTAAAAATATTGTAGAAACAACTTTACAATGTAAACGTCACTTTCATTATTGATTGGGAAAAAAGGTAATTTATGTAGTTTGCTCTTAAAAATAATGTAGAAACAACTTTACAATGTAAACGTCACGTTCATTATTGATTGGGAAAAAGGATAATTGATGTAGTTTGATCTTAAAAATATTGTAGAAACAACTTTACAATGTAAACGTCACGTTCATTATTGATTGGTAAAAAGGGTAATTGATGTAGTTTGCTTTTAAAGATATTGTAGAAACAACTTTACAATGTAATCGTCACGTTCATTATTGATTGGTATAAAGGGTAATTGATGTGGTTTGCTCTTAAAAATATTGTAGAAACAACTTTACAATTTCAACGTCACGTTCATTATTAATTGAGAAAAAGGGTAATTGATGTAGTTTGATCTTAAAAATATTGTATAATCAACTTTACAATGTAAACGTCGGGTTCATTATTGATTCGTAAAAAGGATAATTGATATAGTTTGATCTTAAAAATATTGTAGAAACAACTTTACAATGTAAACGTCACTTTCATTATTGATTGGGAAAAAGGGTAATTGATGTAGTTTGCTCTTAAAGATATTGTAGAAACAACTTCACAATGTAAACGTCACGTTCATTATTGATTGGTAAAAAGGGTAGTTGATGTCGTTTGCTCTTAAAAATATTGTAGAAACAACTTTACAATTTAAACGTCACGTTCATTATTGATTGGTAAAAAGGGTAATTGATATAGTTTGCTCTTTAAAATATTGTAAACCAACTTTACAATGATATTGCTTTTTGAAATTACTGCTAGTTTAAATACCTATGTGTTCTTCGAGTAAATAGAGTTCGTGAAGCGAATGGAGTAAAACGAGGTTTGATGTTTTTCGTCGTTTTTCGTAATCCCAGATTGCCGAAGGGACGATAAAAACAAATATAGATTTATATATATATATATATATATATATATATATATATATATGTGTATATATATATATATAGTGTACTCTTCGGCTTCCTGAACGTAACTGGATTTCCGACATCAACGGGATTGCAATATAGAAACGAGAGGGTAAAAAAAACAAGTTTATTTGAGCTTTAAGCTCAAATATCCTTTTTTTATGCCTATCGCTGGATTTAGCATTCGAGGCTTCGAAAGGCTTCGATTCTTTAATATATAACGGAGCAATATATACATTTAAGTTGGATTTTCATTTTACTGGTTAAGAAGTAAAAACGGGTTGGAGAGAGAGGGAGAAAGAGAGAGAGAGAGAGAGAGACGGTTTCAATTTCGTCATGAAGAGTGAAGAACGACTCGAGACGATCGAGTTGTCGTCGTCTTTACCCACTTCCGGGACCTGTGCAAATCCTGATTTCCATCCAGACTCATCGACTTCCGCCGTAGTAATTAAACGCTGAAGGGAAAGACGACGTTACGGCATAGACGAGACGATAGACGAAGCGGTTTTGGGTAACAGCTGCTAGGAATGAAGGGTTCGTATAGGAAAGAGGGGGGAGAGGGTACCGCGCTCTGGAAGGATTTACCAACCACCAGAATTTCGTGGTTCCATCTCAGCCTTCACTCACGGAGAGACTCTCAAAGCTTCTCTCTATCCTCCGCTCTCTCTCTCTCTCTCACTCGACGTGCAAGAAGAGGCAAAATCGATTGTGGTTATACACACACGTTTTGCCAAATCTTCTTGACGATGAAACTCCAGGCGCGTCTCGATCGAGAAACGAATCTCGGCGAACGACCAAATCGAAAACTTTGCTAGCGAGCGAGAACACATTTGTGAGAATATTACGGAAAGTAGAGAAGAATAAAAGTACGAAAAGATTTAGCGAAATCAGATTTATACGGAGAACTTTTTAGCGAAGCTTCGCGAAAACCTATCTTCACAGATTGCTCGCGACAGATTGAGTTTTTTGACTTAAAAAAAAAAGTAACCAATGCAAAAACGTTTTCAAATGGTAATATTCGTCCCAACAGTCAAAGTAATGTGTCTTCTACATTTCTGGTCATAAACTCTATTCATATACACCTCTATCCATCAATTTCAAGAAAGAATGAACAAGTTTCTTTTACACCATGATCGAAACAGTCTCAAGTAACAATTTGGGAATTTCAATCACTTCAATCCGTAAAAATATTCTCGCGAATAAACGAAAACTGATGCGAGCTTGATGTAATGAAATTTCGAGTGGTCGATTCTCAATTTCACGAGTCTTGTATATCCGTACATCTCGAGGACCATCGTAATCTCTCTGATGTCCTTACGGAATCGCGATATTCTATATATCTATATGCTCGGCTTTATAAGCCACCGACGGTCCCCTTAATTCGTATCAAAGCAAATTCGTAGCGTAACCACTCGACTATATGTATGCGTTTTCCTTCATCCCCCTATAAACGGTCACATTTCTATATATACATCTTGCTTTACCAACCCCTTTCTCTCTTTACACTCTCCCTTCCTCCCTCTCTCACTCATACACCCCCCCAAATTCTACGATAGTACCAGAATTCGAGGGTACGCAAATCAACGATGGCAGTTGCGGCCTTGGGACTCTCTTTCTCTCTGTCTCTCTCTCTCTCTCTCTCTCTCTGATCCACCCCAAAAGCTCGACTCTCAAGCGAACGACTCGAAGACAATGCAATTATTCGCAATTACCGTCGTACCGTCCGGGCCGCGAGAGCTCGGGGAATTATCCCATTCTGTTTCCATTACTGGTGACGACGGCACGATCGCGCGTTGTCCTCGTGAACAAGCCGAGAAACTCCCGTACGTATATATATAGGTATTCCATCTTCTCACTCATCACCCGACACCCACATAGACACAGATATAACTGAGTCCATCATGGTCCTCCGCGTATATACCAGTTTACTGATGACGTTGCGACAGAACACAAGGCGTCATCTCGTCGAGTGTGTGTCTCCGTCTCTTAGGTCAGTCGCGGACCCGCAACGTCAACGAGTAATTAATAGATCCGATATAAACGAGCTTCGAATATCCGCCCGTACGATTATTTATATGAATATATGAAATCCAAGTGTACCGACTTTAATTACGAATCAAAGAAGATCAAATACGATGGATCATTAGGGAAAAAAAAATTGTGACATTTACTGATTGTAAAAACTTTGATTGCCGAGTAAAAATAATCGCTACAATTTTAATTGTAATTGCATAATCATATTAATTTATTAATTATTATTTAATATAATTATGCAGTTACAATTGAAATTTGTAAGATAGTTTTTATTTGTACGTTAAACAAAATCGGTAACGAAAGGAATATGGAGAGAAACGAGACAACTCGCAAAAGCGTGCACACGAAAAATAGTATCTGCCACGTTTGCTCATAGAAATCGAGATAAAATTCTTGCATAATCATATTAATTTATTAATTATTAATTAATATAATTATGCAAGAATTTGATCTCAACTCAGCAAATGTGGCAAATACTATTTTGTATAAAATTCTTGCATAATCATATTAATTTATTGTTCATCAATTAATATGATTATGCAAGAATTTTATCTCAACTTTTTGTGAGCGAATGTGGTAAATACTATTTTTTGTACAATTCTTGCATAACCATATTAATTTATTAATTAATATAATTATACAAGAATTTATCCCAACTTGTTGTGATAATTAATATGATTATGCAAGAATTTTATCTCGATTTTCGTAAGCAAACGTGGCAAATACTATTTTTTATAAAATTCTTGCAGAATCATATTAATTTATTAATTATTAATTAATATAATGATGCGAGAATTTTATCTCAACTTTTTGTGAGCAAATGTGGCAAATACTATTTAAAAAAAAATTTTGCATTATCATATTAATTTATTATTTATTAATTAATATAATTATGCAAGAATTTGATCTCAACTTTTTGTGAGCAAATGTGGCAAATACTATTTTTTTATAAAATTCTTGCATAATCATATTAATTTATGAATTATCAATTTATATAATTATGCAAGAATTTGATCTCAACTTTTTGTGAGCAAATGTGGCAAATACTCTTTTTTATAAAATTCTTGCATAATCATATTAATTTATTATTTATCAATTAATATGATTATGCAAGAATTTTATCTCGATTTTCGTGAGCAAACGTGGCAAATACTACTTTTTATAAAATTCTTGCATAATCATATTAATTTATTAATTATTAATTAATATAATGATGCGAGAATTTTATCTCAACTTTTTGTGAGCAAATGTGGCAAATACTATTTAAAAAAATTTTTTTGCATAATCATATCAATTTATTATCTATTAGTTATTATTATTATGCAAGAATTTTATTTCAACTTTTTGTGAGCAAATGTGGCAAGTACTATTTTTTATGAAATTCTTGCATAATCATATTAATTTATTATCTATTAGTTATTATAATTATGCAAGAATTTTATTTCAACTTTTTGTGAGCAAATGTGGCAAATACTATTTTTTATGAAATTCTTGCATAATCATATTAATTTATTAATTATTAATCAATATAATTATGCAAGAATTTGATCTCAACTTTTTGTGAGCAAATGTGGCAAATACAATTTTTTATAAAATTCTTGCATAATCATATTAATTTATAAATTATTAATTAATATAATGATGCGAGAATTTTCTCTCGACTTATTATGAACAAATGTGGCATATACTATTTTTCGTGTCTATCCTTTCGCGAGTTGTCTCGTTTCTCTCCGTATTCCTTTCGTTACCGACTTTGTTTAACGCACAAGTAATTTTTTTCCAGCCTTTTCTTCGCTGAATTTTTTTTTCTTTTCATTGTTCCTCCGTCCGAATTGTACAGAATTAATAATACATATATACTATACAGATACAAAAATGTATATTATTAACAACGAAGAATGAAAAAAGGGGAGTGATGGAAATACATTAACGAAGCTTTCAGGCCATTTTTACCAGTGGATATATAATTTGCAATGTATCTGTACGGTTCGGAGAACCGAACCGAGTCGAATGAGAAAAACGAGAGGGTTGAAGAAAAGGGGTGAATGACGATGGGGTGGTTGGGGGGGTAGGGAAGCGATTGACGGGATGGGAAAGGTGGCGCCGGGGGTACTGGCTAATGTAACAAAGGAAAGTCGTCGAGGGGTTGGCGCGAGCCCTGGGATGCTGAGCGACGAAACGTAATTACGAGAACCACCCCTCGGTCCTCCTCCTCCTCCTCCTTCACATCATTTCATCCTCTTCGCGTCCCACTCGTCGTATATAAGCTCTGACCCGTCCCTCGCGAGAGCACCGTTGCGCTCCTGTTTTATACCGAACGAGCCGACCTCTCAGTCTTTCACGTTCCACGCATTAATCGCGGTATTACTATATACAGTACGTTTTTTTTTTATTATTCCTCTTTTTTTTTCACTCGACTCTCCGTCGCCAAACGCACGTTTTATGACGGGCCCATTTCAAGGCCCTCTTGTGAAGTGAAGACTTTCCGGGGATCGTTACGACACAGTTACAGCAGATACGTTTTGTTTTATACTTGACCAGCGTCGTCTATGATTTTTTTCACTTAATCGTTTATTTTTATTTTTCAACAATTATACATCATTCGACGCGAGATGGGAAAATTTAATTGTCTTCTTACGATTTAACCGTCGCATGCCCAAAATCATGTTTCATCCCTTAGAAAAATTTAAGATTATTTGGCCAAAGGCAATGCGAATGGGAATCAACGGTAAAACCATTTTGGTTTGTCATTTTGTAATTGGATTAAAGATCACTGATTTCCACAATTATCAGGTACCAATTTCCAGTTCATTGGGATGATTCTTTGTGTCCCCGAACTGCATTGATTCCGCCATTTGGCATTTCGAATTTTAAAACGTTCGATTAAAAAAGATAGGGTTTAAGGTAGTAGTCTGGTAACTTAAGCCGATTTTCATCTCTTTTTTGGAAGGCGTTTTTTTGTAGGAAAATAAAAATGAATCGTTTTGGATATTTAGGATGTTTTTATTTACATATTAAGGATACAAAAAAAAATTAGTTTGAAAAAATGTAATAGTTTATTATTATTATTATTGATCGAAGTTGGCACCTCGAAAAAAAGCGCGTGGGTGGCCCCGGTGATTTTGGCTCTTGATGTTATCTGAAATAAAAAATTCTCGATAATTCTTAATCTATAGACATGTCATTCTGGTCGGAAGTACTGAGAAATTTGTTCACCCCTTACTTTTTATTTTACAACCCCTTCTTTGCTAAAATAAAAGGACTTTTTTTCCAAAGTCCGCCATTTTGTTATTTATCCATGAAATTTAACTTCAGTAGTTCCGACCAGAATGACATGTCTATAGATTAAGAATTATCAAGAATTTTCGATTTCAGATAACATCAAGAGCCAAAATCGCCGGGGCACCCACGCGCTTTTTTTTTCGAGGTGCCAACTTCGATCAATAATAATAATAATAATAAACTATTAAATTTTTTCAACAAAATTTTTTTTTGCATCTTCAATATGTAAATAAAAACATCCTAAATATCCAAAACGATTCATTTTTATTTTCTTACAAAAAAACGCCCTCCAAAAAAGACTTGAAAATCGGCTTAAGTTACCAGACTACTACCTTAAAAAATGGCGAATTGCTTTGGCTGAGTACGATACGATAAATGTATTTAAAATAAACAGTTAAAATTTTCGTTGAATCCTCGTTCCGTATGAACCAAAGCTCGTTAGTTTCTGGTAGGAAGTTTGCAGACGTGAGAGACAGAAGGAAAGGGTTAACTCGAAGTCGTTGGAAGTTACAACGATGAGAGTCAGAAAACGCCGCGGAGTGCGTACGATTTGCCGCACCTGCGGCCGACAGAGAGTCCCACACTCGAGCAATAACTTGGACCAAGGTGGACGACCACCACCAGCTGACAAAGTGCACTGGTATACTAGCCACTGAAACTACATTTTGTCTGCCTTTCTTCACTGATGGTAGACCACTAGATTTTACGAAAATTACCGTTTGATACTCTCCATTGCGCATTGTGCTTCGTTTCGTCGGTATTGTTATTTTTATTTGTCGCTGCCTAGTTTTACGAAATTCTTATATATAACTCATAAAAATATACATATTTTCTACTAAAAAATGTTGAAAATATTGAAAATTGATATTTTACAATGATTTGAACTCTAAATATCTATAATGTTTAGGTTTATCTTAAATTTCACTGGTTATCGTGAAAATAAAATAACATAATAAATTTCCCACAGTAATTGAAAGGTATTGGGAACAATTATTCTTCTGTAATTATCTTAATACTATAATAAAGCTGGAGAGTTCGTTTGTTTGTTTATTCGAACGCGCTAATCTCAGGAAATACTAATCCGATTTGAAAAATTCTTTTTGCTTTGGATAGCCCGTTTATTCAGGAAGGCTTTACGTCATAGAATGTTATGCTATGACCCTAAACAGCGGCGGTGGTGAGGCGTTGAATCGGGGAACGGACATTTAACGCGAGTGAAACCGCGGGGCACAGCTAGTAATAAATATATTGGAAATAATTATTCACAATTATTTAGTTAGAAAAGGCATTTTTTACTATCGCGATTGTTTTTTTCCATTAAATTTCTATTCATCTCTGTACAATATCTTATTTAACGCGGTAGTCTGGTCTAGAGCGAGAATTTTGACGTCATTTCTAATGTGCAATAATTTTTAAACCGTTGAAGTTGTCTTGATGCAAATTTACACGTGCATTTATTGATCCTTAGAGAATACTTGTATATAAAAAAAAATGATTTTAAATATTTTCATGTTTTTTTTTTTTGCCTTGTTGCAACATGGTGCGCCGAAAGCCGCCTCAATCGGCCTCTACTCTGGACGATGTTGTATGCATCTGAAAAAAATATATATATATATATTCTCAATCTGCATGAGTATTCTGAGCACTGGTAGCAGAATTGGTACTTAAAAAAAATTTTCGACAAAATGCCGGCCTGTTGAACTTTCATTAATGATATTTCATACATTTTCGGGTATTCGACGAGTTATAAACGACGAGTTATTTATTAATTATTAATTAATATAATGATGCGAGAATTTTATCTCAACTTTTTGTGAGCAAATGTGGCAAATACTATTTTAAAAAAAATTTTTGCATAATCATATCAATTTATTATCTATTAATTAATATAATTATGCAAGAATTTGATCTCAACTTTTTGTGAGGAAATGTGGCAAATACTATTTTTCATAAAATTCTTGCATAATCATATTAATTTATTAATTATTAATTAATATAATTATGCAAGAATTTGATCTCAACTTTTTGTGAGCAAATGTGGCAAATACTATTTTTTATAAAATTCTTGCATAATCATATTAATTTATAAATTATTTATTAATATAACTATGCAAGAATTTTATCTCGACTTTTTATGAGCAAATGTGGCATATACTATTTTTCGTGTCTATCCTTTCGCGAGTTGTCTCGTTTCTCTCCGTATTCCTTTCGTTACCAACTTTGTTTAACGCACAAGTAATTTTTTTCCAGCCTTTTCTTCGCTGAATTTTTTTTGTCTTTTCATTGTTCCTCCGTCCGAATAATTTTTGAAATATCAATAAACGGCTTTCAGGAGCGTATGAAGAAAGGTCTAAGGAATAAGCAAATGAAAAAAAAAAAAAAAAATCGATTTTTTCAAATTTCCAGACCAGACTACCGCCTTAATTCGTCAAACGTTCTGTTATTATAAATTTGTTTGCTCTCCACCTTGTGTTACAACATTTTTGGTCATTCCACCGTGTAATTTCTCGACTCTCGTCCATCAACAGTTTTCACAAAGCGTGCAACATCTGGCGTTTCAGCATATCTCTCGCTTTGCCTCCGAACTCTCGCTCTGCTACCTCCCTGCTATATATCGTAGCAGTCTAATCGACGCCAACCGGCGTCGTCCCCGTTCATCCGCATTTCACGAAAACGAGAGAGAATTGAAAAATTAATATGAACTTTACCGCACCCAGAGAGAGAGAGAGAGAGAGAGAGAGAGAGAGAGAGGAAAGTGCTCTCGTCATATCCAGAAACCCCAAAGTTTCAGTCTCTCCGCGTCGAAGCGCGGCGACGACTGCTGGAACAAAACGTTCACTGATAAATTCGACCCCTGTCCGGATGTCACGTTCGTTTTTTCCTCCTTCTCCTCCCCCTCCCTACTCCAGACGAATGGATTCCAAAGCAGAATAATTTTCAACCCTCGTGGTCGTTCGTGAAATCGAATAAAAAGAGAATTCGCTTTATTGCCGATCGATGGTAAATTTCAGTGTGTATAGTCAAAATTCAAAGTTAAATTTGATGAGAATTTTACATTCACATTTGCCCCCGTAGTAATGTGGCTCCGAATAATTTTCATTGTCAAATAAACGTTGTTTGTTAAACGAATATATAGACATTTCTTTGTGTCACATAAAGATATTTTTAAATATGACAAACTGTTTGTGGAGTTGATGAAAAAAAATATCTTTTAGTTATTCAAATGCAATTGAAAAACTTCGATTTTACACATCTCTTCTATCAAAATACCGTAATACCGAGACGCCGTTATGACTTTTGAAATTCACGTCTTATGAATAATATATTAATCCAGTTGAGACAACTATGAGTTTTCGATTCATCCATCCCTTCTCTCTTTCATCTCCAATGATAAAGCGTCTTGCATAATCGAATTGTCCACCGCTTTCTCTCTCGTCCTAGAACTCTTCGGTACAGCGTTGAAACTTCCATTCGATGTACATCCCACGTTTCCCTGATCCCCAATGGGAAATCCATGCGAGAATATTACCCTCTCCCATGCCGGAATTGTCTATAGTTCGTAGTGTCGAACAAGAAACTCGGTGGCACCGTGAATTCTCCTTGTTTCTATCTGTTCGGCTCGGACGAAGGTGTTCGGCATAGTCCACAAAGTTATTTCGTGTTACGCCCGGGCACAAATCGGACCTTTACCGACTAACCGGCCCCTAAATGTAATTTCGTATATATGTTTAGTGTATTCCCCGCGGGTTTGTCAAGTGTAAAATTAACTAGAACGCGGCGCTCGAGAAATTTAGCGGTAAGAAATATTACCTACTTCGTTGTAACGACCTCAGTCAACGGAGAAAGGGATCGGATGAGAGGGGTTGATGAGAATCTCGAGTGGACCTTTCTTCAAGACCTAATTACGATTACAGCAAATAATTGTTATTAAAGTTCAGGATATCGTAACTACTTCAATGCGAATGAAATGTCCGAAGAAAAAGATTCATTTATTAATTTCAAATGAATTTGTTCGAAAGATTGATTTATCGAGGGTGTAGGCTATGATGGAATTTCAATTTTGAGAATCAATAGATCAAATACCCAAAATTTCATTTGGAATTTCTCGATGATTCGAATCAATATCCACATTACTTGCTGTAAAAGCATGCAACTCTTGCACCTTCCTGAATATCAGTGATTGGACGATAGAATTGATCGACATTAAGGGTGAACACCACTGTGACCCCTTGTTTTTTTGCACATTTTTCAAGAATTTTTTTTTGTGGGAAAAAAAAGGGATATTCAAAAAATTTTTTTGGGTTTTGTTCCTTGTTTATTAATGTATCAAAAAACATTTTTTTCACATTTTTCACGCCGCATGGTGGCGCTGGGGAAGCCCTCGCGTCAGGTGCTGTCATCTCCGCGGCACGCAGCAGAACTCTCTTCAACGTCGATCTGAAAAAAAAATACCGAGTGTTTTCGTTAATAATATGATATTTTGAAGAGAAGTACATAGGGATTTGGAAAAATATTGTTTTAAAAAAATAGACACGCCTTTGAAAATAACTTTAATTTCAAAGGCGTGCCTATTTTTTTTAAAACAATATTTTTCCAAATCCCTATGTACTTCTTCTCAAAATATCATATTATTAACGAAAACACTCGGTATTTTTTTTCAGATCGACGTTGAAGAGAGTTCTGCTGCGTGCCGCGGAGATGACAGCACCTGACGCGAGAGCTTCCCCAGCGCCACCATGCGGCGTGAAAAATGTGAAAAAAATGTTTTTTGATACATTAATAAACAAGGAACAAAACCCAAAAAATTTTTTTCAATATCTCTTTTTTTTCCCACAAAAAAAAATTCTTGAAAAATGTGCAAAAAAACAAGGGGTCACAGTGGTGTTCACCCTTAAGCTCGTGATCATGCGTACCAAATTTCAACGTTCATCTAGAGTGCTAAAAAGTTTTCAAAGATTTTAACTAAAGCGAAGAATGTTGGCCGGTCGAATGATTTCTTACACATCAGCTATCGTCATATTAAGGTAGTTCTAACCCAAGAAATGGGAGGGGATAGAAGGAGCGGTGCGCGAGGCGGGCAGCCACGTCGCTCAGCGACGTTGTCATGCTCACGAGTTCTTCTAGCCTCAAAAACAATATTTTTTCAATAATCCATACTTTTTTACTGTATGGTCGAAAATTTACTGTAAAATATATGTTATTCTTCATCTACTAAACTACTTTCGTGCCAAATTTCAAGAATTTTTCATTACTCCTTCGTACATTTTGGTGACTAAATATCCGGGAAGTGCTCATTTCGTACGGTATAGGTATACGTTCGTATGCAAATTTTGCAATTTTTGATAAACGATATCTTGAAAACGGTACGGTGAAACAGTCTCAAATTTCGCATAAGTATTCTTCAGTACTTTTTCTAGGTTTTCCCAAAAATTCATCAAATTTGCATTACTCTTCATTTGCGTTAGAACTACCTTAAAGGAAAATTGAGAAAATTTGCCAATATAACATTTAATTTCAGGTGGAATACGCCATGTACGCGTATTTAAGAAGCCAGAGGAAAATAGAATAGAAATAGATTTTCTAATTTCAAATGAATGTCTTCGAAATATTGATTTATTGAGAGTAGGCTATGGTGAGATTTCAATTTTCAGAATCAATAGATCAAATACCCAAAATTTCATTTGGAATTTCTCGATGATTTAAATCAATATCCACATTACTTGCTGCAAAAGCATGCAACTCTTGCACCTTCCTGAATATCAGTAATTGGACGATAGAATTGATCGACATTGAGCTCGTGATCATGCGTACCAAATTTCAACGTTCATCAAGAGTGCTGGAAAGTTTTTAAGGATTTTATCTAAAGCAAAGAAGGTTGACCGTTCGAATGATCGTTTGCACATCAGCTATAATCGTATTAAAGTAAAATTGAGAAAATGTACCGATATAACATTCAATTGCAGGTGGAATACGCCATGTACACGTATATGAGAGGCAAAAGGAAAATAGATACGTGTTCTTTACAAACATCACGAGCACGAATATTATGAGCCAGTTAGGACATGTCATAGCTCCACTCGATCTAATTAGCGCAGTTTCTCCATTGCGTTGAAATTCCACTCGACATTCCGTCGACTGCGGAAGGAACCTCCTGTCGCACAATAAGGACGCATTCGAAGAGCGCGCCGCGACTCGATGAGGGAACTCTATGAAAGACGTCAAAAGCGTAAACCATTGGTGAGGAATGGAAGACCTCTTGGGTTTTGGTTTCCCTCGGTTTCCATCTCTCTTCATCCGGAGTTCCCGCTCTCTTAGTTACCGTTCATCTAATTCTCGTCGAGCAACGAGCGAGATAGCCTCACTAGCATTCTCCTTGCGTTACCATACACAAGAGGCAGGATCCAAATGTTATGAACTCCGAGATCCAACGTTGCACATTGCCATATTATTATCATTAGTTCCTTGACTCGCTGGGAGTTTCCAGGAAGGGGTAATTTCAGGAAATTGTTAAGACAGAAGAGATGCCATGGGAATGGGAATTGGAGGTTGGAACGTGTACCATGATGAGAGGCACACCCTTAAAGAGAAAGAGAGAGAAAGAGAGAGGGAGAGAGAGAGATGAAATGAGAGAATCAGGATTGACGGACTAATGTCTGGCATGATCCTATATTATAGGGGTGTAGAATAGATAGAGGTAAACTCAGGCGTGAATTCATACTTATAGCTTCTCTTTGACGAGATGAACCCTTCGAGTTACTAGAGTAGTAGTTATAGCTCTAATAGTGGAGGTCCTTAATATAGTATAATACGAGAACACATAGCTTTCCTCTTGACTTCCTCAATTTTCACTCCTCTCTCTATCTCTCTCTCTCTCTCTCTTTCTCTCTAACAATTTGTATTATATATATATATATTTTGCTATTCCTCCACGGTATCAATCTCTCTTTCGCTTTTACTATCCACTGATGCGAGAATATTCCGCAGGCTCTTATTAAGAATATCCGTCAAGCAATACACCACGCTATCGGATATCAAAGAGGACTCTGAATAACGGAGCCTCGACGATAAATGCATTATTGTACGAGATACTTTGTCTACTTTTTCTTCGATCATCGTTACCTTGACTACGAGAGTAAATCTTTTCATCAATTCTTAAGGATATCCTGATTCGAATCATATTCGAAAAGCAAAAAAATGTCTTGTAAAACTTGTCTTTGGAATCGTACCACGATGAGGATGTAATCATTCTCTGTAACAGTAAAGTTCCATTTGGTTCATTAAAATATCTATAATGATAGATTTTCCAATTGAAAATAGACGAATGAGAATTTATCTTGTAGACAATTGCCAAACGCTCGACGATTTTTATGGGAATTTCTAGTTTCCATATTAACGGCACATTCATGAGAGTGAACAAAGGACAATTAACGTAACTTTTTATCGATGGGTTGTAAAAACAACTTCTGAATATTAAGCGTGTTCTTTTTTTACATAATCATTCAACGAGCATATCCTAAAGTACATCTGCACTACTGAATTATCAAAAGGCAAACATAAACCATTGAATGGACATTATTGACAATTGAGTCTGCCACTTCAGTTTTGAAGCACGTCTCATATACTTCCTCTTTTATATACATATATTTATACTAGGGCGATTTTTTTTCGACTATTTTTTTTTTTTCAGTCCCCACCCGAAATTTTGTTGGATATGTCGAAAAAGAAATTCCCTGAAAGTTACAGCCCTTAATATTAATTCTAAGTCCTTTCCCAAAGCGTGAGAAGATTTTCCATCTAAAATACACGTAAATCGAATTTTATTTATTTTTTCATATTTCTATAACTCAGCCGCATTTTATGCTATCATATTGTTCTTGGTTTCAATTTACTCAGAATAAAACAGTCTAAAAAAGTGCCTTTTACGGAGAAAGTGTAAATTGTACTGATGAGTTGGTACGGGTCACTGAAGTTGATTTTTACCCAAAATTCTCGTTTTTTTGCTGTTATCTCCTAAACAATTAACTTTACGAAAAAAATGTAAACGAAAAATTTGTTAGAAATTTAATTTCCTATAAAAAAGGTCCCATCGACCCAATTGCTTACATTAATATTTCTTGAGATATTGAACTTTTTTTATTTTTTATTTATTTTTATTATTTATTATTTCATATTTTATAAATTTTATACTTAGAATTAATATTAAGGGCTGTAACTTTCAGGGAATTTCTTTTTCGACATATCCAACAAAATTTCGGGTGGGGACTGAAAGAAAAAAGAAAGTCGAAAAAAAAAATCGCCCTAATATATACTATAGATTACAAACAAGCAAAATAAGCAATTGGAGCTCCGGTCTTTTCCGAGTGAAGGAGGAGAAGAAAGATGATGACGAACGAGAAGAAGACGAGAAGCTGTTCCTCGTTCGCGATACTTCGAAGTCTTTGATAGAAACTTCCGCCGGTATATACGAGGCCGTTCGCGGAGTTTCACCATTCGCGAAACTTTACGTAATTAAGGTAAAGCTCCGAGATGAGAGAGGGACAGAGAGAGAGAAAGAGATAGAGCAAGCGAGCAAGCGAGAGAGATTGGACGGAGAAGGCAGTCCTTTGATGGCTGATTCTCACTACCGAGCTGAAGGATCCTATTATAGTAGGTTCCTGCGGGATTCGCGAATAGCAGGGACTTTATCAAATTCCTCTACACATTCACGATGATACAATCGAGCCCCGTCAGTTATGAGCTCGATCGAGTCTGGCGTATTTCGTAATTAATTTTTAACAAAAATTCTTCGGCAAATTGATAAATAATAACGAATAAATTCATGCATTTAACGGAGTTTCGACGACGAATTTTTGTTACAGCAGCAGCAACAACAGCAACAGGCTCAACAACAGGCACAACAACAACAAACGCAACAGCAACTAACGACGCAGGCACAACCGGGACACCGGGCAAATTCTCCGGGGAGCGGAAGCGCTGGAAAGGGCAGTCCGAGTCCTGGAAATTCTTCCTCACCGGCTAGTATAGTTAATACAACACAGAGCAAACCCCAAGCTGAGCCAAAACCGGTCGAGTGCAATCTCTGCAGTCGAACGTTCAAAAATATACCGGCCCTCAACGGTCACATGAGGTTGCACGGTGGTTACTACAAAAAGGTTTGTGAATTCAATTTTGATTTTATCATTAAAAAGATCTCGATTCGTGAGGATATTTTGGACAGTCACATAAACAAAAGTTGGATTTAAGGAGGGGAAATAGGGTTAGGACAGCGTTTTCTCAATGATTTTCATGAATTTTTTTATAGTATAAAAAATGAATATAATTTATTGAAACTTTGAGAATATTTTATACATATATTTAAGTATATACTATAAAATTTTTGAAGAATTTCCTTAAAAAACACTGAAGATATTAGCGACCCCATATTGCCGGTCACAATCAGACTCAGCATTTTGCGTACATTCTGGAAGCCGCAATTTTCATCTGAAATCAAACGAGGTTGGAATTTACTTTTATTATATGTCTCTCTTCTATATGAACCTAAATGCTATCAAAAAAATAGAAAATTGAATTTTTTACAGGGGTCAAAACAAAAAAGCATAAACAAAAGTTGAATTTAGGGGGGGGAAATAGGGTTGGGACAACGTTTTCTCAATGAATTTCATAAATTTTTTTATAGTATAAAAAATGAATATAATTTATTGAAACTTTGAGAATATTTTATACATATATTTACGTATATGCTATAAAATTTTTGAAGAATTTCCTTGAAAAACACCGAAGATATTAGCGACCCCATATTGCAGGTCACAATCAGACTCAGCATTTTGCGTACATTCTAGAAGCCGCAATTTTCATCCGAAATCAAACGAGGTTGTAATTTACTTTTATTATATGTCTCTCTTCTATATGAACCTAAATGCTATCAAAAAAATAGAAAATTGAATTTTTTACAGGGGTCAAAACAAAAAAGCATGATTTTTTGCCATTTTTTACAACTTTATTTGCAAAAAAAAAATTATTTTAAATAATGATAATATTCCGATTTTAGGTTCATATAGAGCGCAATACTATGAAGAAAGTAACTGCCAATTTTCAAAATGATTGGTTGAAAACTTTTCAAACTAGCGTGCACGCAAGTTAAAAAAAAGTCGTTTTCAGAAAAACGCGTTTGAAAAAATAGCAAAATGCTGAGTCTGATTGTGACCTGCAATATGGGGTCGCTAATATCTTCGGTGTTTCTCAAGAAAATTCTTCAAAAATTTTATAGTATATACTTAAATATGTGTATAAAATATTCTCAAAGTTTCAATAAATTATATTCGTTTTTTGTACTATAAAAAAATTCATAATAATCATTGAGAAAATGCTGTCCTAATCCTATTTCCTCCCTTAATGGCTTATAACAATAGAACGAGTCGGAATTTTCATTTAAAATTTTGGGAACATATTTTTCAATAATTTAACTAACAATTTATGAAATTAAAAAAAAATCGACTTTTTGAACCGTCCAACCCTATTTCCCCCCTTAATGAGAATTCAGGTAAAAAAACTATGATCCTCCACCGAATCGATGCGATTTTAAGGTCGGCCGTAAAAAAAATCCTCTCAATCAAATAATTCCAATATCTACTGAGAAGGTACAACAAAAAAATAAATAAACCAACAAAAAGAAGAAGTTAGGAGCTCCGTTGCCCCTCTCTCGAACCTCTCAAGCTTTCGGTCGACGAGTTGGTCGTAACTTCGAGCGAGATAAAAAGTTAAAAGACTATCAGCATCGGTACAGGATGCGGGTTCGAGTGTCGCGCGAGGGAGAGGCTGATTAAAAAAAAAAAAAATGACCCTAACGAAGGGTCGCTCGGGCGTTTTCCCCGCATCCACGATTCTCCGGCCGTGAGCCGATGTTGAAAAACGCGAGAAAGACACGGAAGGGGAGAAAAATTCTCGGAGAACGTTCGTCGGAAAAGTGCTGAAAAGCTTGGTACAGCGAAAAAAAAAGTTTTCCTCTTTTATTGCGATCTGCGGGTACATGGCCACGAGTCAGTGGATTCGAGGGTTGACAAAGGTTTTCCCGTCCGGGTACGGGACGAACTCGAACCTGTTTTCAGGTTCGCGGAAATGGTGGCAGTTTCAAAAAACATTGGAGTTTAGTGAGGATCGTGGACCGTCAGCCTTCTTCGAGGAAGTATGCGCCGGGAGATTCGCGGGGCGAGAGAACGAGAAGGGAAAAAGATCGTCGGATATAAAGATGAACGTTACGAGATAAAGACCCTGAAAGAGAGAAGAACAGAGGAAAATAGAAAGAGACCGAGCGAGGATAGAAATTGAAAAGAAAGTTATAGCAAAAAGTGACAGAGAGAAAGAGGATGATGAAAAAAAAAAGTTACTGCAATCGAGAGAACGAATCCGAGACTGTAACGCTTGCGAGTGGTCTGTGTGTGTGTGTGTGTGTGTTTGGCCGAAGAGTGGAGTACAAAGATTCAAGAAGACATGGCCCAACGGAAAAGCTAGGGAGAAGATGACGATAGAGGAATGGAAAGAGATGCCTGTGCGAGAGTGAGAAAACAGTTCTATGGGCAGAGTTTGCTAAAGATGGAAAGATAAAGGCGATGATCGAATCGAAATGAACCCATTAACAAGCTCGTTCTTTCTCCTGGCCTCGTAGCGGCGCAAGAGACGAGGTTGAACCAATCCTGTTTCGCGATTCAAACGTACTCTTGAATACGAGGGGAGAGATGAGCTTGACGGCAGTGTGGGGGGGATAAAGGGATAAGCTACCGAGAAACTAGCTCTCCAATGTCTCTTTCTAGATACCATAGAAACCCAATCCAAACTCCTTTACCCACGTCGTCACGTCGAGCAAACATTGTCTCGAGCTTTATCCATTATGCAGATTGAATTTGACTATGGTTACCCTCTTCGACGAGTTTCCCTCAAACAGACACACACACACACACGCACACGCACACAGAGAGAGACAAGCACGCGATTTTGCAATCCTGCGACTGTAAAATGTCCGTTCCTCAGGATGAAAAGTACTGA
Organism: Oxytorus armatus; assembly: GCA_958009045.1. NCBI lineage: Eukaryota > Metazoa > Arthropoda > Insecta > Hymenoptera > Ichneumonidae > Oxytorus > Oxytorus armatus. Next base: position 3,727,144 of record OY253746.1, on the reverse strand, counting down.
AAGTACCAAGATTTAAGTATTGAAAGAAAAAACCCACAGAAATGTATGTTTTTGTGATCCCAGATTCCGAACTTAGTGGCAAATTCCATAAATGAATAATGGCAAAGACAAACGCTGATTGAGGACCATTCTTTAACATAAAATATTTTATTTCAATACTTCAAATTACGAGACTCTTTTCACACTGAACTTCAACATAGTCCACTCAAAGACCATCAGGGGGCGGGGTCGAAGTTTCAGACCGTAAAAGCTTCGACGGTTAAAAACTCCGAATTTATTTCGGACGATCTTAAAACTTTTCGAAATTATTAAAATCCGTCCTCTTTAAAACAGAAATGTCATTGCGAAGAATAGTTATACATCGAGGATTAAATGACAAGAATAATTATGGGACCGATCTGCAAAAGTATCGAAAATAAAAAATCCTACTTCTTAAAAAATCGTATTTTAATAATTAGAAAACGTAAAGTTCCGAAAAATTGTGGTGCAAGAAACTCGAGTTGCCGAACGGTCAAGTTTTATACCTGAAAAGGTTCAGAAAAAAAAAGTTCGAAGCCAAATATATTAGAATTTGTATGTCCCGAAAAGGTTAAACAGACGACAGTGTATTAAGGGAGAACACCACTGTGACCCCCTGTTTTTTTTTCACATTTTTCAAGAATTTTGTTTTGTGGGAAAAAAAAGAGATATTCGAAAAATTTTTCTGGGTTTTGTTCCCTGTTTATTAATGTATCAAAAAACATTTTTTTCACATTTTTCACGCCGCATGGTGGCGCCGGGGAAGCTCTCGCGTCAGGTGCTGTCATTTCCGCGGCACGCAGCAGAACTCTCTTCAACGTCGATCTGAAAAAAAATACCGAGTGTTTTCGTTAATAATATGATATTTTGAAGAGAAGTACACAAGGATTTCGAAAAATATTGTTTTAAAAAAAATAGGCACGGCTTTGAAATTAACTTTAATTTTAAAGGCGTGCCTATTTTTTTGTTATGTTATGTTATTTATGTTATTTACAGTCGATTATTCGAACTGTCGTCGGAATAAACCATGTAATTCGTACTATTAAAATTCGGAGTTTTGCACCGTCGAAGCTTTTACGGTTCGAAACTTCGACCTGGTCCCACCATCAGGTACCGATTTTCATTTAGATCCAATCATTTCTTCTGTTTTTACGTTAGCCGTCATTCCGATGATTTCTCGTTTTTCTCAGCCTTATTGATTGCCGTCAAAAGTTCATTATTGGGAGATTGTCGTTGGAACGTCGATGCGAATAATGTTGTGAATTTCTGAGGGTGGCTCAGTGCCTCAATTTCAGTCGCGCGAGGATTAAAATTAAAAGATCCTTCGCTAAATGTTCGATAACGATAACGAGAGATTGTCAAAACAAAATGGATGATTAATTGATAACGCTGCCCGCTGAAGGCTTGAAAAAATTATTTCTTCGTTTCAGACTCGAGAAGATTGTAAATCGAAAGTTTCACGTACGTTAATAAATTCCAATCCGCAACAGAATATTATCACAAACCACATAAATTCACTGAACGTGAAACGTCGTCCGGACAGTTTGCTCGATGCTGGTATCGGTTCATTCGCGATTCGATCAATCTCTCTAACGAACGGCGTTACATCCTACATATATTTCGAATTAGTGCTTCAGCGATGTACGAGTACACCAATTCGGATACGCGTTATGACCGTTCGACCGATGTTTTGGCTCATATGAATGACGCGTCCGCACACACACACACACACATAGACAAACACACATCAGTACGAATATAGGAGAGCACCGACTGATGAAAGAGGGGTTGAAGGGGGTTTAAGGCCGTATCTAGAATACGCCGTTAGAGTCTATAACCACGGTGCCGTGAACACTGGGATCGTATTGATGAGTGAGGAGGATTCCTCTTGCCCGGATTCGCAATCAATTCTCCACATTAGTGTCCCGTTCAATATTCATGAAATCCTGACCCCCTTTCCCCTACCGTTAGATAGTGACGATGGACAAACTGCCTGTCCATGTACGAACCGAAAATGGCCACTGAGCAACGAAGGTGAACTATAGGCCTCGCAGAGACACATAGGGGTAACGCGACACACGATGTATATACAGGACCCGGAGGAGAACAGGAGCGTCAAAGACAGAGTTCAATTTCGTATATCACGTTGATGTATCGAACTCGGACGTAGGAAATTGAGGTTGGCTCACCGATCTCTGCCATCCTCCGGCCATCTTCTCCCTCTATCGCCTGTGTGTTTATCGTTGATGCTTCTCCGCTTCCGTAGTTGAGACTCTCAGAGGTACGTTCAACACTACCGACCGTTCATTCATCAACCAGCTCCACGAACTATGAAATAACGGACATGTACGTAGGACACTAAGATCGAAGGATTCGGAATCATTAACGTCAGATGACTACTGGTCAATGGTTATTGTCCGTTTCATGAGGTAGATATTGAACGTCCGGTTCAAAACATATCTAGGGTTTCTCTGGCTTGTTACATCCCTCCCATTTGCGGTCCATACTCTCTCTCTCTCGCTCTTCGTTTCGCCCTGCGTCACATTGAAACTTCGGCGACGTGATCCCTTCACGAGAAACGGACTGTTTCGACCGTTACGCTCGACAATCGCAATCCTCAATTTGCTAACCCCGCCGATGGACAAGCTGATCAGTCTCGACCTATTCCCATCCGTCTAGATTCCCTAGATATCTATATATGTGCTATATAGGATGCATCCATACAATATCACACACGCCAGAGATTCCATCACCGGTTAATCGAATGGTGGTGCCTCGATTAGCCGAGGCTCAGCGATTAGCTTTTGCCCGACGCCTGATCACGGTGCGTATCAATTTAACGGGGGATGCGGCTTGTAATCTGCTTCCTGTACTCTCCTTCAACGGTAGCAAAATGTCCGGATATACAGTGGGTCAAAAAGTATTCATACATGTTGTTTTTTTTTTGCGATAACTTTATCGACATAAGCGATACGCAAAGAAAGCCAATTTTATTTAATAGTACATCGGGTACAGAGATAAACTGCAAGTGGAGAATTTTTTCCCAGGAATGATAGAAGAATTATGCAAAAAAAACGAAAATTTTCGGGCATAAAAAGTATTCGTACACTTACGATTGAGCTGCTAATCCTCGTTATTCACTCACGGACGGTCTGACCTCTGCGTACAATGTAAACAAGCCTTCGCTTACACAATGGTTTTGACCTATTCCATGCGGTAGTAGATCTTCGACCTCTGAACAGACATGATGGCAAAGAAAAGCGAAATATCAATATCCATGCGAGATAGAATGATTTTTCTTCGGAAACCCGATGAAAGTTATCGAAAAATTAGTAAAGAACTAAATCTAAGTTTCGCAACAGTGCAATATATAATAAAAAAAATACGAAAGAACAAACAGCACAGAAAATAAGCCACGAACCGGTCGACCGAGAATACTAACGGTACGAGAGCGTCGGAGTATCGTTACAGAGGCTACGAAAAAACCGTTCACAAGTGCTCGCAGTTTAGCGAATGATGTCGCGTCAACATCGGGGAAGAGCGTGTGTCCCCGGACTATTCGAAACGTTTTGCATTCTGCCCAAATATACGGCGGAACTGCCCGCGAAAAACCATTAATTAATAATATAAATCGAGAAAAACGTTTAGGTTTCGCAAAAACCTACGTAAAAGAATCTATAGAATTTTGGAAACGTGTCGTATTCTCGGATGAATCGAAGTTCAACATCTTCGGGTCCCATGGAAATAAATTCGTCTGGCGGAAACCAAATACCGAGCTCCAGCAGAAAAATTCAATACCGACTGTAAAGCACGGCGGAGGAAGCGTCATGGTTTGGGGCTGTATGGGATATTATGGCGTTGGTAATCTGGCTTTTATAGATGGTACAATGAATGCCCGGAAGTATATCGACGTGTTGCGCAGCAATTTGAAAGCAAGTGTAGATAAAATGGGCCTGGATGGAAATTTCTATTTCCAACAAGATAACGACCCGAAACATACTGCCATGAAAACGAGGGAATGGTTACTCTATAATGCCCGCAAACAATTCATTACACCACCACAATCTCCGGACATCAATACTATTGAAAATTTATGACACTTGGTGGATGTAGAAATTATAAAAAGAAAAATAACAAACAAATCCGATCTCCAAATGGTGCTTTTAGAAGAATGGACGAAAATAGCAAAAGAAACAACGCAAAAGCTAGTGGAATCCATGCCTAAGAGACTCGAGGCGATAATTGAAGCAAAAGAGATGCACACCAAATATTAGTTATAATTAACAACTATGATGATGTAGATTTTCACTATAATCGTAAGTGTATGAATACTTTTTTTGCCCGAAAAAATGCGTTTTTTTGGCATAATTCTGCTATTATTCCTGGAAAAAAATTCTCCATTTGCAGTTTATCTCTGCACCTGATGTACTATTAAATAAAATTGGCTTTCTTTGCGTATCGCTTATGTCTATAAAGTTATCGCAAAAAAACAAAGTGTATGAATACTTTTTTTACCCACTGTATGTCTGTGTAGTTGAAATTTCGCAAAACCGTCTATCCTTAAGGGAGGGGAAAGGATTTCAGCGTAAAAAAAAACACTTTTTTTGCGATTTTTTTTCTCAAATATGGATTGAGCAATTTTATTCGAACCTTTTGTACATTATTGAGCATACTTTTGACAATGTTGTGTAATTTTTTCATGCAGAAATATTGAAGCATAAGCCCGTAACAGAGCTTCCCCCAGAACGTCTTGGAAAAAAAACAATTTGCGGTGTTCACTATAACTCGGCCGGAAATTATCTGAAAATGAAAAACCATGAAAATTTAGTCAAATTATAATCAAATCTTCCCCCCAACGTTCATTTAAAAATTTTTGGCGGCCATCTAAAGTGTGAACTGTTATTTTCCACGAAAAATTCCGCCATTTTGTGGGTGGGAAACACCCTTAATGTAAAAAAAAAAAATTTAACTAAACGTTGGGGGGAGGTATTTTATATGTAGAAAATGTGTACAAAGTTTGAAATGAATCGGTCAAGTAGTTTATAAATGGCAGTGAACACGGACTTTGAAAAAGTAGTTTTGAGAAAAACGTGTCTAAAGTTTATGAAGTAAAAAAGTGAAGAAAATTTTTTTTTTTTCCCAACTTACACAGAATCATCGATTCCAGCTCATTTCTCCTTTTAAAATATTGTAGTGTATAGTATACACTCTATACTATATACACAATAGCAATGAATAAACTGTATACCTGTTCGACAGCTGCACTGCTAGTCCGACCGCCCGCAGCTGTTAGAGGTATAGCGTTAAAAGCCAGGAGATTAATAAGACAATAACTTCAAGAATATTGCTTAGATCGGTTTAAAATTTTAAGGACATATTCTTGAAATGTTAAACAATAAGATAAGACAAAAAAAAATTCGATTTTTCGAAAGTGAAAACCCTTACCCTGCCCTTGATATCAGGTGATAATCGAGTTTTAACTTAAATTCTGTCGCACAACGATTACGTCGATTTGAGCATTAAAAGTCCGGTAAATTGTGTTACTTAACGATGATAAAGTTTCTATTGGAATGTTCGTTTTGTATTTGTTACAGGACGAGAACAAGAAGACGGAAAAGAAGGAAACTCCTGGTCCACCGTTACAAACGGCTTCGGTCAACGTGAGGGCTCTCATAGGGGAAAAGATCATACAGAAAAGAACGACCGGTATGTCAAAGTCTATTATACAAATTTTTCTATCGTTTTCAAAAAACGTGAGAGATGAGACTCTTGGCTCCGGGCTCTAGGGTCTTGAGACTTGAGAAATCGCGGCGTAACTATATAAAGCAGGGAGAAATCGTCTCATCCACCCCAGACCGTGCATGGCCACGAGACCTCATTCTTCTTTCTCTCTCTCTCTCTCTCTTTCTATCTCTATCTCTCATCCACGCAATATTTCGCGGACTGCGCGGTCCATGGACTGCCGAACAACGGGACGCTGATTTAGGGGGCTCGCATGCCAGAATATTTCTCGCATTGTCCACGCCGTTGTGATAAATCAAAAGCTCTCGGGGTCGCGAGCCACACACGCCCTTCCTTCTCTCTCTCTCTCTCTCTTTCTCTTTCTAACTCGTTCGTGTGTGTCACATTTCATTCCCCGTGCTTGCTCAACGTGTACGAGAGACACTACGACCGCCAGTTTAAAAAAATATATGTCCATGACATGTGTGTCAACAGCTAAATGTCATAAGGACGTATTCAACGTCGTTTTTAACTTGCTGAATCGCGTGATATACGCCATTTTGTTGTTTAGACATTTATATAGATATACTTAAGTATAGAACGTACGGGTATCCAAGTACTTCGTAACAAAGTGCGCGTCGTTAACGATTTATGTCCGATTCAGTCTGGCACCCCGTACTCGAACTTCCAATTCTGCCGACTTCAAACTATGAGATATACATCGATTAATCCGCGATGCATTCTATCCACGTGGACAGTACGATAGCATTAAAACGTCCCGAAAGAAAAATTGTGATCTATAGGACAATATTATACAATTATTGTGTATAATATGTTGAATTATTGCTACCGGCTATCGGTTCTACTGAGAAAATAATACATCGACACAGGGTCCTGAAAGAAATTCGGAGAAATCGATTTTTTTTTCCCTTTTTTCATCTACTAATACGTTGTAACTTCCCTTATTTGAGGGGGGGGTGTAAGGTTAATTCGTATAAAAAAAGGCATGTTTTTGTGATTTTTTTGTGACGACGCAGTTAAAATCTCTTTATTAAAATTAATGGTACAGTAAAATATGACATTCGAAGAATATTATATAAAATTTTCACGAAGAAATATTAAAAAATACGGCAATGGCAGCAATTATTCGGACGTGTCTCGGAAAAAAAGTAGAATCGCGGTGTCCCTCATAAATTGGTGCTGGATCATCTGAAATGAAAAAATGAAAGTTCATTTGTTAGATAATAGTTTTCCCCAGGTAACGCTGGGAGGGTTTTTCGAAATTTCAATTTTTCAATTTTTTGGAACATTTTGAAGGGAAAAACGCGATTTTCACGAAAAAAAAAAATCGCGTTTTTCCCTTCAAAATGTTCCAAAAAATTGAAAAATTGAAATTTCGAAAAACCCTCCCAGCGTTACCTGGGGAAAACTATTATCTAACAAATGAACTTTCATTTTTTCATTTCAGATGATCCAGCACCAAGTTATGAGGGACAGCGCAATTCTACTTTTTTCCGAGACACGTCCGAATAATTGCTGCCATTGCCGTATTTTTTAATATTTCTTCGTGAAAATTTTATATAATATTCATCGAATGTCATATTTTACTGTACCATTAGTTTTAATAAAGAGATTTTAACTGCGTCGTCACAAAAAAATCAAAAAAACAAGCATTTTTTTTTACAAATTAACCTTACCCCCCCCCTTAAGGTAGTAGTCTGGTAACTTAAACCGATTTTCATGTCTGTTTTGGAGGGCGTTTTTTTGTAGGAAAATAAAAATGAATCGTTTTGGATATTTAGGATGTTTTTATTTACATATTAAAGATACAAAAAAAAAAATTTTTGAAAAAATGTAATAGTTTATTATTATTATTATTATTGATCGAAGTTACTTTTTTGGGGACGATGAATTTGGGGAACATGCTACCCTACTTGAGAATACGTTTACCGCGCCATCTAGCAGCATTGCGGTTCAATAGTCAAGGGATTTTTCGGTCTAGTTACTTTTTTGGGGACGATGAATTTGGGAAACATGCTACACAACCATTTTTCGGTCTAGTTACTTTTTTGGGGACGATGAATTTGGGGAACATGCTACACTACCTCGATTTTTACCAATGATTTGGGCATGAGACGGGTCAAAAATAGTGTCGCGTTAACATTGCTAAGGAGCTGTTGGACTCGGTCGACGACGACCCAAATTCGCTCCAGAGGGTCATAACTGATGACGAATCATGGGTTTATGATTATGACGTGGAAACCAAAGCTCAATCGTCGCAATGGAAGCTGCTTTTTTGGAATAGGCAAAAATCGAAGACAAGCCAAAACACGTCTAACCAAAACAGCTGTCAACAATTAACTAAACATTCAAAATGGCCAATTTTTTCAGCATAAGTGAGGGACACGAGTATCAACCTAACGCCACAAAAAAAAATCAAAAATCGAACATACGTAGCCCGCGGAAATTCAAAATTCGCGATACTTTTTTAACAGACCTCGTATATCTCCCCTTGAGAAGCGGCGGCAGCATTGATTCATTTTTTAGTCATCGGTCCTTTTATTTTTCCGGATAATTTCCGGACGGTATTTATAGTTAATGAGATGCGCTTGGTTATGTACTCACAATGCGTATGAAACAGATATATAATGCAAATTTAACGGAGGGTGAAACCGCGGGGCACAGTTATAGTAACTTTTTTTCCTAAACCTAAATCCCCCCCCGGGTAACCCTGAATAATTTGTTTCAACAAGCAACCGATATTTGCGTCCTCATGGAGGAAGCTTTTTCTTTTTTATCATAACATGAGAATATTCCGAACGTTTCATCGAACCTCGGTCGATAAATAATTTGCCCCGCCGGATACACGCGTTCGTTGACGAAGCTCTCGCGGCTTTTTGATCACATGCTGATGACTCGGCAAACTTATCGGGTCACGTTATATTAACGTCGATTCTGCTCCGTTAGTCGACATAAATGTCGATATTCCTCGAGTAACTATAAAAAATAAAATTTAAAAAAAAACAACGAAGCTTACTGAAAATGAAATTTGTGTAGATAAATTTTTATTCGTCGTCATTTATTATCGTAGCAAACGACTATTATACCTCGTTTCTGTATCCACTTTTCCGCAAATATTACGATTATAGAGCACGTTTTCACATCGTCAGAAGGAAACGCGAGATAAATGTATATTCTGCAAATTTTATTCCCCAATGAACACGAAAAAAAAACTCACTGTGAAGGTGAAAAGCGTTTTTTTTCTGATTTTTTTTTTTTGCGGACCTGTTGGGCTTACGGCAAACGCGGAACTTTGGAAGAACGTTAAAAAATGTTCAACCTAATCACTTTTCCGGCTAGCGAATTTTCCGTTCATCCGTCTCGCTCTCTCTCACCCTCAATCTTGTATGTTTACGTACGAAAAGCTCTCTCCACGCGTTTATATCATCGCGAATAAGCGCTGTATGCGCGTGTGTAAACGTTATATCTATATGTCATATATTGAGTCGAGGTCTGGGCTGCGCTCTCTTCGTGAAAGCAATTTGCCAGGCCGCAATCGATGATTGCCAATTTGTAAAAATCCCTCACAGCTTAACGACCGAACGACGCGCTGCAAACGCGCCGCTTCTCTTTCCTCTTTCTCTCTCTCTCTCCATCTCTCTCTCTCTCTCTCTCTCTCTCTCCCTCACTCTCTGTCTGCTCTCCTCTCCATAACCGTCGCGAGCAGACAGCGTGGTTGTGGACCAACCGCGGTTGATTTCGCGAGAAGAACCAACCTCATGGTAGTCCCTCGATCAAATCCCTCTCTCTCTCTCTCTCTTTTTCTGTCTCTCCTTTGCTTCGTGGGTGTTGGAAAATTAAAGCTTCGCGTTTCGCAGATATAATCGGCTTCGCAGTTTCCACGTCGTATAATTCGAGAGAGAGAGAGAGAGAGAAAGAAGGGTTGATTATTGAAGAAATCTTATGTGCTTGAAAATTTGTATGGAAATGAACGTTTCGATTAAAAAATTTCATTCTCTACTAACAGATTTTGTAAAACGATGTAAAACAGCATGAAATTACCGCAAAAACAGTAATTTCATTGTGAAAATAACATTTTTTTTTTTTTTTTTAAATGCAATTGAAGGTTCACTTTTTTTAAGGGAGGGGTAAGGGTTTTAGCGTTTAAAAAACACTTTTTTTGCGATTTTTTTTCTCAAATATCGATTGAGCAATTTTGTTCGAACCTTTTGTGCATTATTGAGCATACTTTTGACAATGTTGTGTAATTTTTTCATGCAGAAATATTGAAAAATAAGCCCGTAACAGAGCTTCCCCCAGAACGTCTTGGGAAAAAAACACTTCGCGGTGTTCACTATAACTCGGCCGGAAATTATCTGAAAATGAAAAACCATGAAAATTTAGTCAAATTATAAGCAAATCTTCCCCCCAACGTTCTCTGATAATTTTTTTTTTCATTAAAAAATTTTTGGCGGCCATCTAAAGTGTGAACTGTTACTTTCCACGAAAAATTCCGCCATATTGTGGGTGGGAAACACCCTTAATGTAAAAAAAAAAAATTTAACTAAACGTTGGGGGGAGGTATTTTATATGTAGAAAATGTGTACAGAGTTTGAAATGAATCGGTCGAGTAGTTTTTAAATGGCAGTGAACACGGACTTTGAAAAAGTAGTTTTGAGAAAAACATGTCTAAAGTTTACGAAGTAAAAAAGTGAAGAAAAACATTTTTTTTTCCAACTTACACAGAATCATCGATTCCAGCTCCAGCTTCTTCTTTTAAAATATTGTAGTGTATAGTATACACTATATACACAATAGCAATGAATAAACTGTATACCTGTTCGACAGCTGCACTGCTAGCCCGACCGCCCGCAGCTGTTAGAGGTATAGCGTTAAAGGCCAGGAGATTAATAAGACAATAACTTCAAGAATATCGCTTAGATCTGTTTAAAATTTTAAGGAAATATTCTTGAAATGTTAAACAATAAGATAAGACAAAAAAAAATTTGATTTTTCGAAAGTGAAAACCCTTACCCCGCCCTTAATCATTTGATTAATTTGCATTGACCACATTATTCCTCGTTACCGGTTGCTCTTTTACTTTAAAGATTTATTTGTTTTCCTTCAATTCGATTAATCAACGATGCCCCGGAATATAAAAGCCCAAGGATAAATCTATATAAATGCTTCGTTGAACAGTTCACGCCGACGAAATTCAGTAGAAAAGGCACCTTTTGTTCAGACCTCACCTCCTCCATCCTCTTCGTCATTCTCTCGTGGCAATCTACGAGCGCTCGGCTGTCCTCTTCTTCTCTCATCCCCCATATCGGTTGGGGGGAGTGGGGGGGGGGGGGGGGGGTGTTTTCCGACGTGGCGCACGATGTTTATTCCACCGGTTGACTCCGTGAACGCGACCGTTGACGGGAGAGAGTGGAGGGGAACGGCTGATTGAAAAATGAACGAGAGGACGCGCATCGTCGTTAGTTCCCTCGCTGCTTTTATTTTCATTTTTTTCTTTGTTCTTTCGTTGTCTCGAAACGACGCGTTCGCGTTAAATGAGCAATTATGCGCGACGAAGAACATTTCAACGGACTCGAACTTTACTGTTCTTTTTAGAAGAAACTTTTGATTGTTAAAACTTTTTTTTCCATTTTCGTGCATTAAAAACATATTCGAAGCTCACGAAGAAATTATTACGAGAATTCAAAGTTTCGGCATTTTTGTTCTTTCGCCCGTTCTTTTAGCAACAGAAGCGAACAACAGTAGTCAGGCTCGTGCGAACGCGGTATTCGCCAGTCAGGGAGATTTATCGAATCATGTTGTCGGTAAAACGAACTTCGCTGTACCGGCACCACCGCCATTGGCACCTGGTGAAAAAATTCGAAGACTCACGGACACCGAGCACTTTCGACAGCCGAATGTCACGGTTGGCGGTCATGCGGCCGTCGCGAAACAACTTCAGGAAGCCCAGACACAGGCCCAGGCGCAGGCACTTGCCGATATGATACTCAAGGTAGAAAAATTGAATGTGAAAACGATGGAATTTAAAAAATGATTAATTCCACTTTGATCGAAATAGAAACTCAAAGGTCACTCTTCTTTTTTCCTGTTTTGTTTTTTTTTTTGTAAAAATGCGAAATTTCTCACTCGACAACGGATTTAACGAGTGACATTACTATTTCATTCTATTACACATTATGGCAGCCAATAATAAATTGATTCGTCGAGTTAATAATCTTCGATCATCGTGATTGAAATTACATTCGTTATTAAGGAAATATCGATCGACTAAGCGCAATGGCAAGTTTTGGAATTTCATGAAATTACACGTTCGACAGGACACGACGAAAATGGCTGTTAAACGAGCGACCTCTGATCCAGGTCAGAGGGTTCAGCTAACTTATCAGACTTCGGTACCATCGACAACTTCGACGCAGCAGCAACAAACGAGTCAGACACAAGCTACGGCGCAAAACGCGGTGACGGAGAGTTTCACGATGACCGGTTATTCCGAGGACGGCGGTTACTTCAGTCCGAGTTTACAGGACGAAGTTTTCCAACAAGTCACCGCCGTACCGGACTCGGTTCTCCTACACGCGACACAATTGGATTCCATACAGGTGAATAAATTACCGTTCTATCGTTTCAAATGACATTCCAATCGTCGTGTCTTCCTTAAGGGGAGAAATAGGGTTAGGACAGCGTTTTCTCAATGATTTTCATTAATTTTTTTATAGTATAAAAAATGAATATAATTTATTGAAACTTTGAGAATGATTTATACATACAATGGGGTCAAAAAAGTATTCATACACCTTGTTTTTTTGCGACAACTTTATAGACATAAGCGATACGCAATGAAAGCCAATTTTATTTAATAGTACATCAGGTGCAAAGATAAACTGCAAATGGAGAATTTTTTCCCAGGAATAATAGAAGAATTATGCAAGAAAAACGAAAATTTTCGGGCCAAAAAAGTATTCGTACACTTACGATTGAGCTGCTAAACCTCGATATTCACTCACGGACGGTCTGACCTCTGCGTACAACGTAAACGAGTCCTCGTTTATACAATGGTTTTGACCTATTCCATGCGGTAGTAAATCTTCAAGCTATGAACAGACACGATGGCAAAGAAAAGCGAAATATCAATATCCATGCGAGATAGAGTGATTTTTCTTCGGAAACACGGTGAAAGTTATCGAAAAATTAGTAAAGAACTAAATCTAAGTTTCGCAACAGTGCAATATATAATAAAAAAATACGAAGAAACAAACAGCACAGAAAATAAGCCACGAACCGGTCGACCGAGAATACTAACTGTACGAGAGCGTCGGAGTATCGTTACAGAGGCTACAAAAAAACCGTTCACAAGTGCTCGCAGTTTAGCGAATGATGTCGCGTCAACATCGGGGAAGAGCCTGTGTCCCCAGACTATTCGAAACGTTTTGCATTCGGCCCAAATATACGGCAGAACTGTCCGCAAAAAACCATTAATTAATAATATAAATCGAGAAAAACATATAGGTTTCGCAAAAACCTACGTAAAAAAATCTATAGAATTTTGGAAACGTGTCGTATTCTCGGATGAATCGAAGTTTAAGGGAGGGGTAAGGACTTCAGCGTAAAAAAAACACTTTTTTTGCGATTTTTTTTCTCAAATATGGATTGAGCAATTTTATTCGAATCTTTTGTACATTATTGAGCATACTTTTGACAATGTTGTGTAATTTTTTCATGCAGAAATATTGAAGTATAAGCCCGTAACAGAGCTTCCCCCAGAACGTCTTGGAAAAAAAAACAATTTGCGGTGTTCACTATAACTCGGCCGGAAATTATCTCAAAATGAAAAACCATGAAAATTCAGTCAAATTATAACCAAATCTTCCCCCCAACGTTCTCTGATAATTTTTTTTTTCATTTCAAAATTTTTGGCGGCCATCTAAAGTGTGAACTGTTATTTTCCACGAAAAATTCCGCCATTTTGTGGGTGGGAAACACCCTTAATGTAAAAAAAAAATTTAACTAAACGTTGGGGGGAGGTATTTCATATGGACAAAATGTGTACAAAGTTTGAAATGAATCGGTCAAGTAGTTTTTAAATGGCAGTGAACACGGACTTTGAAAAAGTAGTTTTGAGAAAAACGCGTCTAAAGTGCACTGCTAGCCCGACCGCCCGCAGCTGTTAAAGGTATAGCGTTAAAGGCCAGGAGATTAATAAGACAATAACTTCAAGAATATTGCTTAGATCGGTTTAAAATTTTAAGGACATATTCTTGAAATGTTAAACAATAAGATAAGACAAAAAAAATTCGATTTTTCGAAAGTGAAAACCCTTACCCCGCCCTTAACATCTTCGGGTCCGATGGAAAAAAATTCGTCTGGCGGAAACCAAATACCGTGCTCCAGCAGAAAAATTTAATACCGACCTTAAAGCACGGCGGAGGAAGCGTCATGGTTTGGGGCTGTGTGAGATATTATGGCGTTGGTAATCTGGCTTTTATAGATGGTACAATGAATGCCCAGAAGTATATCGACGCGTTGCGCAGCAATTTGAAAGCAAGTCTAGATAAAATGGGTCTGGATGGAAATTTCTATTTCCAACAAGATAACGGCCCGAAACATACTGTCATGAAAACGAGGGAATGCTTACTCTATAATGTCCGCAAACAATTGATTACACCACCACAATTTCCGGACATCAATCCTATTGAAAATGTATGGCACTTGGTGGATGTAGAAATTAGAAAAAGAAAAATAACAAACAAATCCGATCTCCAAAGAGTGTTTTTAGAAAAATGAACGAAAATAGCAAAAGAAACAACGCAAACGCTAGTAGAATCCATGCCTAAGAGACTTGAGGCGATAACTGAAGCAAAAGGGATGCACACCAAATATTAGTTACAATTAACAGCTATGATGATGTAGGTTTTCACTATAATCGTAAGTGTATGAATACTTTTTTGCCCGAAAATTTTCGTTTTTTCGGCATAATTCTTCTATTATTCCTCGGAAAAAAATCTCCATTTTCAGTTTATCTCTGCACCTGATGTACTATTAAATAAAATTGACTTTCTTTGCGTATCGCTTATGTCTATAAAGTTATCGTAAAAAAAAAGGTGTATGAATACTTTTTTAGCCCACTGTATATTTAAGTATATACTATAAAATTTTTGAAGAATTTTTTTGAAAAACACCGGGGATATTAGCGACCCCATATTGCAGGTCACAATCAGACTCACCATTTTGCGTACATTCTGAAAGCCGCAATTTTCATCTGAAATCAAACGAGGTTGGAATTTACTCTTATTATATGTCTCTCTTCTATATGAACCTAAATGCTATCAAAAAAATAGAAAATTGAATTTTTTACAGGGGTCAAAACAAAAAAGCATGATTTTTTGCCATTTTTTACAACTTTATTCGCAAAAAAAAAATTACTTTACATAATGATAATATTCCGATTTTAGGTTTATATAGAGCGCAACACTATGAAGAAAGTGACTGCCAATTTTCAAAACGATTGGTTGAAAACTTTTCAAACTAGCGTGTACGCAAGTCCAAAAAAAGTCGCTTTCAGAAAAACGCGTTTGAAAAAATAGCGCGCTCGGGGCCTGAAGGAGAGCTACTCACTTTAATGACTTATAACAATAGAACGATTCGGAATTTTCATTTAAAATTTTGCGAACATATTTTTCAATAGTTTTACCAACAATTTATGAAATTAAAAAAAAATCGATTTTTTGAACCGTCAAACCCTATTTCCCCCCTTAATACACTGTCATTGGAGAATATCGTTAGAAATTTCTTTCGTTATTTGTCGAATGCAATCGAATATTTTCATTGATTTACCGTAAATGACATGTATCATATTTTCGAATGATCATTCCATAAAGCGTTTCGCCATCAAATGGCATCGTCAGGAGTGATCGTAACTCCCGAGCCAATATTTCCTATACTGAAAAATCGACGATAATTAAATCACAAAAAAGCTTCGTCCTACCCATTGGTGTATCATTAAGTTTCAGACGACGAGTCTCCTGCAGGAACAACAGTCCGATCAATTGCAGGACATCACACTAGAGGATCGTTTCACCAGTCAGCATACGGTTAATCCCGATCTTCAGGCGCTCGTTAATTCGCCGTTGCCCGATTCTCTAGCGGAATTCAGTACATACGGGGCTCAGTACACCGAGAGTCCGCACACATTGCCGACGCAGTCGCCGTTGCCATCGCCATTAACGAGACACGACAGTCCGAGCTTCACGTATCCAACGCCACCGGCGAGTCAAGAGGGCCTGTTAACCGGTACATTGCCGTTGTTAAGTCCTCAAGAAGATCCGGACACGGTGAGATCGGTCTCGTCACCTCTGTCGGCGGCATTTTACACGACAACGATGTCGTCGGCCGCGGCGGTCGAGGAAGCACTCAGCGAAGTTTTACCGGGCGAATCGGAGACCGACGCCGATCTCTACGGTCCCGGTTCACCAAATCCTAATTCGCCATTGCCAAGTCCACTGTCAGCGACACCGGCACCCTCGCCACTCTCCTCCCTGCCACCATCCGCCGTCTCTTCACCCGGTCCCGTTACATTTTCCACGGGTTTTCCCGTGTCGCCACATCACGCGTTGCAAAATCAAATGATGCCAAATTCCGAAGATCCTCTATTGTCATCGAGTCCGAAGGACTTTACGGTCGGACGAAGAAAGTTCGAGTTTCAGTCGTACAAGCTCATAACGAGCCAGAATCTCGTTGACTTTGGCATTGGAAACGGCAGCCTCGCCGGTATCGTCGTCGACAATAACGGCGAGTACAAACTCATACAAACGGCCGGTTTACAAAAAGCCAATGTTATCGTACAATCGGGAGCGCTCAGTCCGGCCGCTGTGACGTTCAGAAAGGAAATACGCCTGGCAACGCCGAAGATCGAGCCGGGAATTGTCAACGTGTCGAGCCAAGGACTGAACGTACAGACACATCATCAGTTTCAAACCAATCAGTTACATCAGCACGCCATTAATCCAGCGAAATTTCTCATACAGACGAGTCACTCGAGCGTGAAAAATAATGGCGCGAGGCACAAAATAACGACGAACAATTTGCCGATACCGGTTGAACAAATAAAGGAGGAACTTTTGGACGACGATATATTTCTGAGTCCCGTTAGCGTGACGGCCAATAGTCCGGTTAGACAGTCGAGAAAAAGACCGAGAATCGAGGGACATTACGCCAATTCGTCGCATTCCTATCCGTCGCGGTTGAGACGAGCTTGCGATCGACACTGGGACAGCAGTTATACACCACCGCCGATATTGGATCCCTCGAGAACCGGTTCCGGTCTCTACGCCAGGCTACATCAGCACGAGCGCGATACCGAATTTAGTTCCGACGACTCGCAGGGTAACGACGGCCCACCGCCGAGAATAAATATCGGCACGAGATATCAGGCGACGATACCGCCGGTCGGTTGCGACGGTGATCGTGGCCGCGGTGGACGCGAAACCGATCATCCACTTTGGGATCCCGGTATAACGAATCATCTTACCGATACCGAACGTGAGTATTTTCGATCGTTGACCGACATTTTTCTGTGAATATACTGTAATAATTTCTTTTCTTTATTAAAATTATTATGATTATTCTTTGAGGAAATAACGACAATTTTCGTTATTTCTTTTATAATTTATTTTCTTGTTTGTTGTTTGTTTGAAATTAGTAATATTTGATTGTAAATTTTATTTGTTTTTATTATTAATTTTGGAGACTCGAGATCGTTTAAGGAAGGGGTAAGGGTTTCAGCGTTAAAAAAACTCTTTTTTTGCGATTTTTTTTCTCAAATATGGATTGAGCAATTTTATTCGAACCTTTTGTACATTATTGAGCATACTTTTGACAATGTTGTGTAATTTTTTCGTGCAGAAATATTGAAGCATAAGCCCGTAACAGAGCTTCCCCCAGAACGTCTTGGAAAAAAAACAATTTGCGGTGTTCACTATAACTCGGCCGGAAATTATCTGAAAATGAAAAACCATGAAAATTTAGTCAAATTATAATCAAATCTTCCCCCCAACGCTCTCTGATAATTTTTTTTTTTCATTTAAAAATTTTTGGCGGCCATCTAAAGTGTGAACTGTTATTTTCCACGAAAAAATCCGCCATTTTGTGGGTGGGAAACACCCTTAATGTAAAAAAAAAAAAAATTTAACTAAACGTTGGGGGGAGGTATTTTATATGTAGAAAATGTGTACAAAGTTTGAAATGAATTGGTCAAGTAGTTTTCAAATGGCAGTGAACACGGACTTTGAAAAAGTAGTTTTGAGAAAAACGCGTCTAAAGTGCACTGCTAGCCCGACCGCCCGCAGCTGTTAGAGGTATAGCGTTAAAGGCCAGGAGATTAATAAGTCAATAACTTCAAGAATATTGCTTAGATCGGTTTAAAATTTTAAGGACATATTCTTGAAATGTTAAACAATAAAATAAGACAAAAAAAAAATCCAATTTTTCGAAAGTGAAAACCCTTACCCCACCCTTAAAATTCGTTACAATTTGAAGGTGCCGCAGGATACATAAAAAATAAATTCACACATTCACACACATATATTGATAATAGAAAATTCTTTTGCTTATCTTTTCTTTGTTTTCTTTTTTTGTTTCGAGGGCGTTGCGTCACTTGATCCGTCGAACGATTCCCTTTTTTATTTTGTTCTTTAACAGGCTCCCTCTAAAACGATAATTATCGGAAATACTGGTGATCATAATTTATCTCTCATTATTATTCTTTATATAATCATAAATTTGCGGATCTCACCTCTCCCGGCGAATAATTCGCTTGACGTGCAGTCGACACTTAACTTAATACTTCTTTGCACGCGTTATTCCCGACAAGTATATGACAGGTTAAAACCCCGATACACGGGTGGATATAGAGACATAGACATTTGTCTCAATTTTCCTTTCTTAAAAAAGACATGGCACTCGATTCTCGAAACTCTCGAAATGCAAGATAAATATATCGAATTTTGAAGCCAGTTTATCGTCAATCTGATTGGTTGTCGTAAAGCGCGCGTAATTCAAACACGATTTAGTTCACCATGAAACAACATCTATGGTATACAAAGATTTAATAAGATTAAAGATTCAATAGATCATTGACTCTCGCCCAATGCGATTCTCAAAATTTAAAAACCTTATATAATAAAGAAATGCGAGATAAATATATCGAATTATGAAGCCCGTTTATCGTCAATCTGATTGGTTGTCGTAAAGCGCGCGTAACTCAAACACGATTTCGTTCACCATGAAACGACATCTATAGTATACAAAGATTCAATAAGATCAATGATTCAATAGATTATTGACTCTCGCCCAATGCAATTCTCATAATTTAAAAACCTTATAATAAATTATGTACTATTTAACGAAATGACAACCGATCGAGACGAAATAATCTTGGCGACTGCAGTATGGTGACAAAATCCGTTGTCCCGTTTGGGAAAAAGTATCTATAAGAATTTGCAGTTGATTCTTAATCTAAAGGACAAGTTCGAAATATGAAACATTCGAGCGCGAGCGAAGCGAGCGCGTTGTTGCTAGTTTCTTAAAAAAGACATGGCACTCGATTCTCGAAACTCTCGAAATGCGAGATAAATATATCGAATTTTCAAGCCAGTTTATCGTCAATCTGATTGGTTGTCGTAAAGCGCGCGTGATTCAAACACGAATTAGTTCACTATAAAAACAACATCTATGGTATACAAAGATTTAATAAGATTAAAGATTCAATAGATCATTGACTCTCGCCCAATGCAATTCTCAAAATTTAAAAACCTTATATAATAAAGAAATGCGAGATAAATATATCGAATTATGAAGCCCGTTTATCGTCAATCTGATTGGTTGTCGTAAAGCGCGCGTAATTCAAACACGATTTAGTTCACCATGAAACGATATCTATAGTATACAAAGATTCAATAAGATCAAAGATTCAATAGATTATTCACTCTCGCCCAATGCAATTCTCATAATTTAAAAACCTTATAATAAATTATGTACTATTTAACGAAATGACAACCGATCGAGACGAAATAATCTTGGCGACTGCAGTATGGTGACAAAATCCGTTGTGCCGTTTGGGAAAAAGTATCTATAAGAATTTGCAGTTGATTCTTAATCCAAAGGACAAGTTCGAAATATGAAACATTCGAGCGTGAGCGAAGCGAGCGCGTTGTTGCTAGTAGATATAAAACTCGCGAATCTATTCGCGAGTATTCCGATTATAATGATAATCAATGATATTAGGTATTATATTCGGCGGATCGTTATTCGGGAGAAACGTGACTATAAGGGCCTCTCTAACTATAGTCTATTCTCTCTGGTCGCTATAGTGCTATTCTTACACTACGGCGGTTAAAAAATATTACTTTCTTGTTGTTTTCGATCGTCTCGCTATCGTGATTATTGTATCTTGTAAAGAAAAGACAAAAAAGTAACTGTGGCTAAACTAGCGACCGGTGGAAAAATATGGTTGGGGGTCGAAAATAACGAAAGACCAAAAAGTCGAATAACGATCGACGGGTTCGCGTCCCTTGGTATTCGAGTTTTTGGTCTCTCACTAATCACGACCGTGTAGGATTTTCGGTCATTCCTACGTTTCGACCGTACGATTTTTTGAATTTTCTCTAACACTGTTGTTTCGTTGCTTTCTCTTCTTCAGTCGAGATGTATCTGCAGTTTGCCTGCTGCGCGGCCACTCCGGGCGGCGGAAGAAACAAGGAATACGCACTTCATCTGTTGCACATGTGCAGGGGAAACATTCACGTGAGAAATATCATCGAATTGAATTTCATTTCTCAATTTAAATATTTCTATGAAAATTTTGCAAAAAACGGGGATTCAAAATGGCCTTTTCTCTATTTTCAAATTAAAAATGACGTCATTGTAGCTAATAAACAAAACCCAAAGATAATTTGCACCAACGGGAAAGTTTGTATCTAAGAGTTTTCAAGAGCGGTAACGTGAAATTCCATGTAAATATTTCAAAATAGCCGAATCAATATGTCAGCTGTGAGAAATAAAAAGGGATTTCGAAGTCTTACGAACGATCTTTTTTTTTTCTGTTCCTTTCGCGCGACAGGAAGCGATGCTCAAACTCATGAGACCCACACCGACGCTGCCGTTGCAGCATCCTCTGTTGAGCTACGAGTGCCACGAGTCCGATCGTTGGACGTCCCACGAGATGGACATTTTTTATCAGGGTCTCCTCGAGTACAACAAGGATTTCGCGGCGATATCCCGTGACATCGGGAGCAAAACGTCGAAACAGTGCGTGCAATTTTACTATCTCTGGAAGAGGCTCTGTCCCGACGAGTACAAGAGGCTAAGAGCGAGACACGGTAGACCAAAGATCAAGTGCGAATTCAAGGATTTCAACAGAGACACGAAAGACACCAAGGAACTTCGCGACGCAATTGCGTCGGTCACGGAAATGGACTTTAGCGACGAGAAATCGATACTTCATCGAACGCTGGTGAGTTATTAAATAAACGGAGTGAATTTTTTTTCATCCCTGTCATTGTAAAATTATGTAAAAAGTAATTATGAAAAGAAAAAAAAAACAAACAAATTTTAAGATATTAAGGTAGTAGTCTGGTAACTTAAGCCGATTTTCATGTCTTTTTTGGAGGGCGTTTTTTTGTAGGAAAATCAAAATGAATCGTTTTGGATATTTAGGATGTTTTCATTTACATATCAAAGATACAAAAAAAAAATTTTTTGAAAAAATTTAATAGTTTATTATTATTATTATTATTGACCGAAGTTGGCACCTCGAAGTTGCCAGCCCGGGTCCTAACTTTTTTTCTACCGAACCGATTGCTTTCAAATTTTTACATTTTTTTTTTACTCTACACACTTATAGTTCTCGTCGGAACCACCGAGAAATTTTTTCACCGCTAACTTTTTATTTTACAACCCCTTCTTTGCTAAAGTCCTTTTATTTTAGCAAAGAAGGGGTTGTAAAATAAAAAGTTAGGGGTGAAAAAATTTCTCGGTAGTTCCGACGAGAACTATAAGTGTGTAGACTACCCTGTTAAAATTTGAAAGCAATCGGTTCGGTAGAAAAAAAGTTAGGACCCGGGCTGCCAACTTCGATCAATAATAATAATAATAATAAACTATTAAATTTTTTCAAACAAATTTTTTTTTGTATCTTTAATATGTAAATGAAAACGTCCTAAATATCCAAAACGATTCATTTTTATTTTCCTACAAAAAAACGCCCTCCAAAAAAGACATGAAAATCGGCTTAAGTTACCAGACTACTTCCTTAAAGATAATCATGTTTTCCAGTTTGAATGAATTCATAATTAATTCATAAAGTAAATAAATAACTAGTAAATAAATAAACTTTCATTGGTGCATGGAATAAAATATGTCGATTGCTCTCTCTCTCTCTCTCTCGTGCTCCTCAAATTTTTTTATCGTTACTGCATGATCACCGTCGAACCACAGTTGCAGACGAACGAGAGAGAAAATTCGGCAACCCTCACAACGAGCGAAGGGGAATTGAGGCTTTTCGCTTACGACTGCCCCGATGTGAGTATTCCTCGTATTCGTTTCTTTCCGCTTCTCACAAAAAGCTTCGTTACACTGAGTGTGTGTGTGTGTGTGTTTATCGTAATGGTTTTTGTTTGTTCGTTCTTGTCGAAACACTTTTTTTCGTCAACGTGTGCTGACGTAAAACAAAAAAAATACTGATTAATCGATCAACGGTATAAAAATTATAATAAAAAATTTAAAAATGAAAAAAAAAAACAATTGTAGATAAAAACTACATAGAAAATGGGCGGTGGTATAAATATAAAATATGTGATCTTGATGATTTCGAGAAATAAATAAATGATATAAAATGCAGTGATTCTCACGAAGATTATTAAATCCCAAATTTTTTCATGTATATTCGAACGTTTTAAATGTTGCATGTCGTTATCGTTGTGAATAATCGCCCCTATTACCCAACGGAAAAACCTCCCTCGTCGTGCTTTTCTTATAATCCTTTGAGTTCCACCCAAGGAGTGTCTCTTACGCCTGTATATTATACACATATATACGTGACGAACGTGCTGTCTCGATTGTGCCGTTTTTTTTAAATGTTTTTATTTCTCTTATCGTTACTTTCTTTATTTTTATTTTTATTTATTTATTTTTTCTTTTTTTTTTTGTATCGTGTCGTTGTGTTGTTTATTTTGGCTTTGTGTTTTCTTTGTGTTGTCAGAGCTTTAGCGGAAGCGTAACAGTTACGATGGCCGGATTCAAGAAAATCGGCAATACCGGCAACGGAACGGCCAACAACAACTCAAAAACTCACATTAGTTCTGAGCAACAAGTACCCGCGCCCACCCCACTTCACTACCCCTGCAAGATTTGCGGGAAGTAAGTCACTAAACAAAAGTCTCTAAGTCTAGAAGATGGAAAAGAAAAACAAAAAAAAAAAACAATCATCCATTTCCGTCTCGAGCTGCTGCTGCCGTTGCCACTACGACGAACGAGATTTTTAACCGCTTTTGGGAATTGGGAAATAAAAAATTTGGCTATAAAAAAAAAAATCGCATACTAAAATTTGCCCCATTTTTGTTTTGTTTTAATCCATCCCTCACTTTCGTGACAATGTCGGTCACTATCGATCATTGATCGTCCAGCTTGATTTTTTTTCGTTACTTTTTTTTTTTGGAATTCCGCATAAGAACATAATTTTTCACGGTAAAAATTTCTATAGACGAGAAATTTCTTTTGGGTTAGCCAGAAAAAAGAAACACAATCCCGAGTACTCGGCCCATACGTTATATATTTATTTGCTCGGACTTGCGATCACGTACTTTCGTGTTTTTTTTTTTTTTTTTTTAGTCGTCACGATTAATAATTCATTTCTTTTTTTTGCTAATGTATATCTGTCATTATCAGTGTTTAGTTTGACGAAATATATACATATATAATATATATATTGTATGAATTGTATGTCGAATAGCATGCATATCACATCTACAACATTTTTTTCATGTCAATCATACATATTTATAATTATAACCTATTTATTAAACATAAATATGGCTGATGAAGTTAAACTAATTTTTTTTCTTCTATCTACACGATCGTTAATCTCGCTCGCTCTCAATGTCCCATGCATCTCGAATACTGCGATGTAGTTTATCTCAATGTCGAACTCTGCGTTAAAACTGTTTTTTTTTCTTTTTTTTTCATCCCCCTTCGAACTTTATACAAAAATCTATTTAATCACGCTTCGACGTTGTTCCTTTGTTCTGTCCCTCGCAGAGTTTTCAACAAAGTGAAAAGCAGAAGTGCCCATATGAAATCACATCGGCCAATACCATCGCCCGATTCAACGGGTCAAGAATCTAAGAGGCCCGGACAGCAGCACAGTTTGTTGCAGCAACAACTCAAACAACCGCTGCAGCATCATCATCATAATCATCATCATCATCATCATCAACAGCAGACAAACGGATCGTCGAATCAGCAGGATTACCATAATACAAAATTGTCATCGAGCATCAACGATCCGATAAATCCGAGCGCCAACAATTTGTGGCACAATCCAACGAGATTGAGGCCACCATAGAACATTCGACTCGTTACACTCAAGTTACCTTAACGAAGGCTGAAAAATAAATAAGAAAACTAACGAATTCAACGATCGCGAGGATCGAAAACTCGTTATGAAATGTATATTGAGAAGTATCGTTCGTCGATTGAGCTTTCCATTGGGCCAGAGGACTTTTATTCTGTACCGGAAGTTCGATGAAAAGTCGCCTAGCGAAAGACTCTCGAGTGTAGTTGAATCAATTGAGAAAACAAACAATATGGCTTTAATGTAACGGGTCTAAAACGAACAAACAAAAATACCATAATTTTCGGATACTCGAGAAACTTGATGCGAGATCTGATGGTGATTTTTTTTTCTTTTTTTTTTTACTCCGCATCGAGCCTAGAACTAGAAATAAACGTCCGAAGAGAATGACATTTTGCCCACGTGCAAGAACGCGACTTCAGCGCCAATTCTCGAATTTCCACCATGGCGCTGATAGAACGTTTCCGCACCGGCGTTGTGACAACGGGGCAGGACACGCGAGGGGGTGCTAAACGGTCAAGCACGCGCGAGATCGAGTGCAAAAAAAAAAGGGCGGCAAAGTTTGACCCTTTGACTCGCGGCTCGATCTACCGGATTCGGAACAAAAACAAACAGAAAAAAAAAACACTAAAAGAAAGAAATATATATGCTAATTGCTTTTTCGTCATCTTGGCGAATGTTGTTGGGCGTCGAATTTATTTTTCTAACACAAAGAAATTCGTAGTTTCAGTGAGAACATTCAAGTGTACATTCAAATAGCTGGGATATAGAAAAGCTGATATATTCTCGCAAAAAAAAAAAAAAAGAAAGAAAAACACAAACATCGGCCTCTATAGCGAGTAGATGACATATTTTTCTTCCCAAAACCCGGATAAACGACACAAATGTAAAAAAAAAAGGAAAAGAAAAGTACAAATATATATTTCTTTACGATGTACCGATAAACGACAAAAAAAAAAACGAAAAAGAAGAAATAATCGTACGCGACGAGTCAAAGGGTCCTTCGAGCCTTTTGAGACACGCGGATTTCGTCGCCGTTGATTCAAAAAAAAACAAGAAACAAACAAAAATATTTATCCCGACAATCGTTGATATCGACCTTGAGGGAGAGTAAAAGTTTTTGCAAATCGCAAAGAAAAAAAAAAAAGAAGGAAAACGAGAGTTCGGTAAGTCCGTCAATTCATTCTACGGAGCTGAGCGCTCGCTGAACGAGCGTTAGAACAATTTGGCTGGCTAACGAAGACGCACAATGAGAAATTTCGCACTGACGCGTTCGCTGTCAGTGCGAAATTGAAGAAATTAAGGAGAAACACAATGACGACTGAACGAAGCGAATGGAATTGCGTTGATAGAAAAACAGAAAGAAAAAAAAAGTGCCACAAAACGCATTAACGTTAACTGTTAATTCACGTGTATAAATTTGTTCGATA
Source organism: Oxytorus armatus (assembly GCA_958009045.1). Classification (NCBI taxonomy): domain Eukaryota; kingdom Metazoa; phylum Arthropoda; class Insecta; order Hymenoptera; family Ichneumonidae; genus Oxytorus; species Oxytorus armatus. The sequence goes on along the minus strand of OY253746.1, from coordinate 3,701,332 downwards.
ATCTTCCTTCCACCCATTGTTCGCTATTTGTTTTTGTCGACGCCCGAAAAGCAGTTTGACGAAGGTGACGATTGGGTGAGCGCCGATTCGATTGAGGCAAGACTATAGTGAATTTTGTCTTTTCGCAAATTTTCCATGGCCCGGTTTCTCACGAGCAACCTTTTTTTTTTTTCCATCACATGGAAATCTCATAATCGATTCTTTTTGCCACGAGCTTTAAAAAATTCTCGAAAAATAAGAAAAAAAAACGGCACTATCGAAAATGAGTGATAATTCGAAAAGAATAAAATCATACACATATTCAAAACAACATTACCGAATTCATTTCATGAGAAAAAGCAAAATAAAACTTGTCGATGATGTCTTAAAGAATTGTATTTTTTTTTCAACAATTTTTCAATTACCGGTACGCAAAGTAAAAAATTCCACTATAATCTTCCCTCGAAAAAAAAAGAAAAAAAAAAAAAGAATAGAACGAGATATCAATATCCTACTTGACGAAACGTAGTTAATCGAAGATTTAAGCGATCGCTTATGGCTGTGAATCTATGACATCCGCTTATCGTAAAATGTTTTTTTTTTTTTTTTTTTCTTCGTGATAACGGCCATTCTGACTTCCTTGGGATTTTTACTTTAATTCCCGTCGCATTAAGAACGCGCCAAAAGTCTCGAACGAGCGTTTACTTGCTTTTCCACGCGCCTCCTTGAGACGTGCAATCCTCACACATGTTCATTCTACACGAGTACTTAGTTATGATAATTGTAATTACGAGGCGGGGGGGGGGGGGGGGGGGGGGACTGACGAATGGAATTGTCGTCATTAAATCTGTTGAGTCTTCAATCCAATTTCCTTACCCAACAATTCTTCCTCACTCGTCGACCTTATTCGTTACGTAAGTGAAAAAAAAAAAAAAATACGAATTAACTTTCGTAATATCTTATAGTATGAATTTTCCTATAAATAACAAAATCGCGAAATTCCGTTGAAAAAAAACAGCAAATTCTCTGCGTTGGAATTTCGCGAACTTTTTCGGAATCCAAAGGGAATCCTCGAATTTGAGCCGCGAATATATATATTTTTTTTCTCTCTTCATCAAATTCTACATTCACTAATGTTTTCTCGATATTAATTATCATTACCACTATTATCATTATTATTACTATTATTATTATTATTATTCTTATTCATTAGGATAGACGCTTAGCTCACTAAGGAAGTTGTTCAAGTTTCAACGCCTCGAGCGTTTCGACGTCGATCGAACACTGGATGGCTTATCATTAATGAGAAAAAAAAAAGAACGAAAGAAAGAATGAAAAAACGAGTATATTGCGTATACTCGACAAAGAGACACGGACCTCTATTAAACGATTTTTCATTATACACTACTCGCGTGTACATAAATCTCGTGTACATGACTGTATATATGAACAATGTGCGCGTGTGTTTGGATATCTCTGCGTGAGAACGCGTGTTCTGCATTAATGAAATGAATTGTAGGCAGAAAATAAAAATTGATTTTAGTTAGTTGAAACAAGGGTCTATATATATATATATTAGTAACGATAGGAGTATATAAATTGGCTTGGTTTTTTTTTTCTACCTTTCTAAAGTCTACGTGGCGAGGCTCTTGCAAAAACAATCACGAAATGCCGTTCTTCTTTTTCTTTTTTTTTTTGATTTTTCGTTCCAAGTGCCAGTGAGGAATTGTTGCATTTTTTTTTGTTTAATCTCGTTCAAAGACATCGCGCTGTTTACGGAAAACAAGTGAATTAAGTTCGATGCGAAACGTCAACGAAACTCATTTCCCAAAATGGCCTGGAACAAATTTCGTTAATTAATTTCGTCGTTACGAGAAAAAAAATGAGATAAACTAAAAGAATAAGATTAATTTCTCTTGACGATAGGCAATTTGAGAATAAACTATTCTTCGAGAAGCGTCTGTTACACTATTGCGTGACTCGCGCGAAGCGATCGTAAATTTTCCGCTAGCTCGATGTTTCTAAGCGAAATATTTTCATAAGGAGGTTAAGAAAGGGGGGAAAAAGGAAAATAAGGCCCTGATAAATTTTATATTAAACGAGAAGAAAAATGAAAAAGTTTCGCTTCCAATGGAAACTCTAAATTGTTATTCAAGAGATTTGCCAATCGTAGACACTATAACTATACCTTTAATATATATATATATATATTTATATATATATATATATATATATATATATATATATGTATGTGTGTGTATATATAACTATATATATATATTGTTATATTCACTGTTAACGATCGTCTTCTAATTAACTTTTACCATATTTGAAAGATAATGCTAGTAAAAAAAAAAAAAAAAACAAAAAATTAATAAAAACAAAAACGATAAAAGTTGCTCTATACATTTTAACTTTTTAACATTTTCTCGATTAGAAAGTGACCAAGGACGCTCAAGGTCATTGAACATCTTTTGAACAAACAAACAAAATGAATAAATTAACATAATATTTGTATTAGCTTCTGATATTTCATCCCGTTCGATGTTTGTGGTTCGACGATACCTCTCGGCTCTACGTGTTTCGAGAGTCGGGATTTTCGAAAGAAAGATTAAAAGGAAAAACCAAAGCCCCCCCCCCCCCAGACTCTTCTTACAAACTAGAGAGAAATCCTAGAACCTCGAGGTTCAATGAACCTACATCTAAGCCATTGAAAATTCTGTCTTCGTGTAACCTCTCATCTTTCAATCGACACAATTTTCTTTTCCAAATAAAAACAAAAGAACGACGAACCGAGAATCAAAAGGTCCGGCCATGATATCAGAACGAAAAACAAAAAATATGTATTGCCCATTGTACGATTAATTTACCGATCACGAGCGTCGAAAAAGCACTTCCGAGAACCCTTTCCCTTTTCCTTCTCCTCATCAAATTTGAATTTCCAAAAAATCCATAAAATTCGTCATTTACCCACAACTAATTGAATATATCGTTGCGTTCGAATTTGTAAAAAGGCAAAATATTTGATCACTCGACTCGGTCCAACGGTACGAAATTTCTCAAAAGTGCTCGTTCGGCGTTCGCATCTTAGTTACACAGAAAAAAACGACGAGAATTTTGTGTAACAGCCTCCAGCGCAAAAGCAAAAAAAAAAATCTGAAACATAAGATAAAGATACTAAGGCGACATTCAAAAGTCAATTTCACGCCTCGAAAAGTAATTTCGAAGCGTGAAAAACGAAACGTAAATATGTTACGAATCGCCGATCGTGATTCTCACCAACGACGACGAGTCGGATGAAGAAGAGAAAAATCGAGAAAAAAAAAAAAGAAGAAAATTAGCAGACATATCATTTAAGACAATACTTGTTACGGAAACTAAGTTTCTACTAATGTAATTATTATTCTAACGTAATCCTAACTCTTAAAAGAAAACTAGTGAATCAAGGGGGAGTAAAAGAAAAAAAGAAAAGAAAAAACATTGGTTTGCGATCGGAAATGAAGGGGGAGAGCGAGGGGGGAAAAGAAAAAACAAAAATTCATCCACTCCGAATCCAGAACGCAATCGGGACAATTCGAAATTTCATTTTACCAAATATCTCGCCGAGTTTAACCGATAAACGGAACAATTGAAGTGAACCGAAGGAGAAAATCACAAGAAAAACGAGCTCACGACAATTCTTACATGTTTCGTCGAAACCAATGCACAATCGTGTTCTGGCTTCGAGTAATAACAAAAAAAAAAAAAAATTATTCAGCCTGGGCCAAAGTGGAGAGTTTATACGAAGTGTAACAAAACGCTGGAGGCTGTTGGATTCCGAAAATAAGGAAGGGATAGGATGAGTCACAATTAACGAAGCAATGAAATAGTAACGAAGATATGCATGAATTGTACAAACGAGTCCCTCCACGTCACCGAAAAGAGAAAAAAAAACAAAAAAAAACAAAATTACGATATATATATATATGAAAAAAAAGTATATATATGCATATATATATATATAAATAAATATGTGATGTAATTAAATGGTATGTGGTATATGGTATTACATATTTGTACATAGGCGGACCCGTGCCATCAACTAGTGAGTTGTACCGATATTGTACTGCCATCGCAGCCATCAAAAAACGACGGAAGAACAAAAAAACAAAAAAAAACAAAAAAACAACACAAACAAATCAAATATACCATCGTCTCGAATTTAACACGACATTTTAACAATCAAATTCATCGTACAATCTCACCTATTTTCGTTCACAATCTTTGATAATCAAATTATTCATCTTCATTCTAATTTGAATCTTCAAGCGCGAATCAAAAGCCAAAAAAAAAAAAAAACTAATCATCGAAACGTCGCAGTTGACAATTTTGATATTGACTATTTTTTTTCTGTTTTGTTCTCTTAAATTTTCAATGACGCTTTTAGCTCTATTAACTCTTTGACCTCAGGGGGCCTAAACGACACAAAAACCCCTTTAAAAACACGACCACTGAAATGTGGTCGCCGAGTGCCCCGCTTCGGTCGTCATATTTAATCTCCGAAAGGCGCCAAAAAAAATGCGTTCCAAATCAATAATTAGGTTGAAAGATAAAGAACCGAAATGATTTTTTTGTTTCCAAACAGAAGAGTGGAATGTGGAAAAAGCATAAATTTGAAACGAACAACGGCAATAACGTCGTGATGATCGACGTTTATTAATATATATTGGTACAACTCGATGAGGAAAGTGTAGCGTGGTTATACACCTGAGGAATGTGCTCAAAATACTGTATTAATGAGAAAAAAAGTCTACTAAAGAATCATCAACGTTTTACGCAAAATTACTCTTAACGAATGGGAAGACGAAGAAGTAGGAGAAAGAAAGAAGAAAAAAAAAAAAGCAAAGTTGAAAAAAAACGGAAAAAAGGAGAATGGGGAAAAAATTATATTATGGATTATCGATATTGTAATCTACTCGTCCTCTCTTACTCTATTACCTAAAACTTAATGTCTATCTCTATACACACCAAGCATGGTTCTTTACACTACTCTCTATTTCAATGTTACGCTATTCTCTACCTTAAAAATTCTACAATTAAACCCGCGTAATTTTACTAGAAATTGTAGATACGCGAGAGGCCAGCTGTGGTACGGGAGCCGAAGAAGTAAAAAAAAAAATACGCAGACTCCTGATTGAATCATTGTTGAAAAAAATACTCTTCTCTTAGCTCAATCTTGTTAAATAGATTTTTAATCCCCCGACGAAAAAAGAAAAGAAAAAAAAAACGAAGAAATTATTAACTCAATTTTTTCGATATTTTTCGCAATAACTCGCGAAGAGGAAATTTAAAAAAAATAATCTTTATAAGATCTGTGGCAATATTGCATTCGTAATTTTTTTTTTTCTTCAATTCTATCTATTTCTCTATTTCTTTAAAACTCTCTCTCTCTCTCTGCTCAACTAGGTTTATCTATATAGACGATATTTATACTCTATAGTATTTCCCATATTTATTATCATATTTATAGTTCTTAAAACCCGATTGTTACTAACGTCTTGCTCAAAGTTAATTAAAGGAGATCTTAGCATATTCCTATCCCCTGCGACCAGAAAAAAAAAGCGATTTATCAATTCACAAATTTGTTTCAGCCATTAAATTTCATACGAATAAATGACGTCTTTTTTTTTCTGGCTGCACGCACGAGAATGAAATTCACTCGCTCAAATCGTCGTTGCCACGAAAGCAATATTAATCGATATCATCTCTGTATTCGCGATTAATCCGGCGTTACTGCAGCTGGCCAAAAGATCTCTATCACAATATTTATATTATCCAATTACAGAATCTCTCTGTTTCATCGAAAAAAAAAACTCACGAATTGAAAAAAAAATCTATTCGTGATTACAACCAAAAAAATCACATCCCCTAAAATGATCTTCGATAATGAATAATTTTCTCGTTAAAGAGAGAGAAAAAAAAAAAGGAAAATTAATTTCTCGATTTCTCCAATGTGTAATGCAAACTGAAAGCCGTTCAGTCAATTTAAAAGTGTGATGTGTCGTGTCTCGAGTTGCCAAAAGAAGTAAACGAAAGGCTGGGCCTACAAAAAAAAAAATCCTAAACCATCAACTCAATTAACATTCGCTTTATCGAATATAGGAAAACAAAAACACTTATGTCAAACAAAAAAATAACCAATCGGCCTATGAGGACCGGTGAAAATTATTTAAAAAAAAGAAAAAAAAAGAAAATAAAACCGAACATCTACGAAAATCTCTTGGTAAAAAAATGGAGATTCAATTAAGCTGAAACTTTGAAATCGCGAGGAATAAGAGGATAAACGGTTTAAGCCAGGACAACGAGCGTCCGTCTATCAGTATTATTATATTGAAGAAATATTCATGTATATTTATATGTATATGGCTTAATCCACACGAAAAGAAATGATTTTTGGCGACAGTCATTGTTGGTAGTCCAATTAGCCAGTAGTTGCTTTAAAAAAGTGGAAAAACAAAAAATAGACCAGCTCGAAAAAAAAAACTGGGCAAGTCCTTTTTTTCGTAATAACATTTTGTTCGAGCCACCCTTGTTAAATTGGACGTGTACCAAAAGTGTTTTCAACTAAAATTCGTTTGATTTTCCATTGGAAAATTCCATATATCTGCATATGTACATTAAACAAGCACACACGTTAATATATCGCGTATACGTATGTACCATTTTATTTAATATACATATATACATATTTAAAGAAAAATAATTATATATATATATATATATACATATATATATATATATATGATCCCAGATAAGAGAATATATAACGTAAGAAAATGTTCGAAAGTTAGTCGAGATCTTGAATGTCTTCTAATTTTTATTTTTCTCCGGTTGTTCTGGCTTTTTCACGATCGAGAAAAACAAACAAACAAACAAACAACCAAACACGTCCGGCCGTTGAGGCCCAAGAGAATTTAAAAATAATTTTAAAGAACCCCAAAAAAAAAACAAACACGAACAATGCGTTTACAGACGAAGGCTCGAACGACATCGTCAGAAAAAAAAAAAAAGAAAGCAGAAATAGAAGATATTTTAACAAAAAAAAAAAAAAAAAACTAAACACTCGATCGAATGTCTGACGCATTCCTGACTTTTTCCACTGATTCTCTAATTTTTCAACGAGATATAAGCATAAATATAATAATACCGCGATAAAAATAGGAAAAAATAATATAAACTCGTCGAAAATTAAAAAAGCCATCGAAATCCGGATATGAAAAAAAAAAAAAAAAAATGGAAAACCTACAGATCAATGACAAAGAGAAGGAAAACGAAAAAACGAGAGTTTTAATACTCAAAGTATAATGATGAACCTATTCGTCGTTCACGAATGAATATTATAAGATAAAAATACTTAATATATAAAATAAATAAATTATATATAATAATAATTATTATTATTATTATTATTACTATTATTATTATTACGGCATTGCATACATAGTATAAATGTACGATGATATATATGACTATTTTCTTCTATGGATATTGTGAATGATTGTGATTGCGTGTTATTTTCATCGAAAAAAAAAAAAAAAAGTCTCCGGACGCGCTGCAAATCGGTGACCGATTGCGATAACCTTCCCTGTTTTATCCCCCCCCCCGCCCCTCCCACGTGTCTTTTTTCTACTAAACGAAAAACAAATAAAAATTATAATATAAAACTACGCGAATTCTCGCTTGGAAAAAATAAATAAAAAATAACAATTCCCATCTCGCGTCAATAAGAATAAATATATAATGATATAACGTTCTTATATATGTGTAATGCATATATATACAAGATATATATGTAAATATAGTCCTCAAGTCGAAAGCTTATATATTGCGTCGAAATAAAAAAAAATCTCTATATATATACATATATATATATATATATATATATAGATAAATATAAATAAATGTACCTCGCGCGTATTAAAAACCTCGTTGATCCGTTAGCAGCGCGTCCTCCCCTAATAAATAAAAAAAAATAAAATAAAAGCGTTATAGCTAATCTCATCCTCCAACACCGAGCTATACCAAAAATAATTGAATAGCAATGAGACGAAAAGAAGTAAAAGAAACGGTTGAAAAAAAAATCGAAAAGAAAAAACAAAAAAAAAAAACAAAAAACACTATGATGTATAAGCCAAGTGCCTTGTGTTCTGGTAACTAATCGTTGAGACTTTTAAAACTACGATATTAATGAGAATGAAAGAACGAAAGGAAAGAAGAAAAGAGAGGAAAAAAAAGGAGAACGATCGTAATGGAGGGGGGAGAGAACAGGCCATTAACACATTGAACAGGGATGAGAGGGGGGACGATAAAAAAATAAATAAACTAAAAATTGATAAGCGACGAGTTAATTGATTTATCGATTCATTCGACAGAACGAGAGAGATGTCCTTTGGAATGCGGTTACACCATAACACGGATATATACAACCACCGCGCGAGCACCCTCCTTCTCGTTCTCTCACGAATCTCACGAATATTTTTTCAATACCTTAAAACGTCTTTTTTTTTTTTTTACAAATTAATATCTCTTTCGAAAACTAACTATCGATAGAATGCAAGATTTTGACGATGATTTTTTTTTTTTTTCTTGAACGATTGAGAAACAATTGCCAGAAGTCTTTCGACCCATTTTCAAAATCAATTTTGTTGCAAGAAAAAAAAATTTCCTATACATCGCTCCGATTTTATTAAATATATTACTACACATTTGTGCTTCAGTCGAAATGATGGGGGGCGGGGGGGGAGGAAAAAGATTAATCGAAACATGTGCCAAAAGAGTAATTTAAAAAAATAAATTAAACTGTATTACCGATTAATTCTCGATGTTTCGTGCAAGCTCTACTTTCACTGCCCGAGAGAGTGAAACGATAATGGGAGAGAGAAAATTATTTCGTCATTAGTTCGGGGAAAAAAATTGAAAAAAAGAAATTCACATTTCGGTCTCTGATTTTTTTTTTTTCAAACGCCCAATATGCACAGTATTTTTTTAAAATTATTACCTTATCGTTGAACCGATTTTTTGATAAGATGAAAAAAAATCCTATGTCTTAGGGTAAATAAAGAATTTTTTTTTTTTATTTTTCATCAAAAATTTTTCAGCGTTTTGTGATAAGGAAAAAATGCATCGGGTTAAGATTGACGAGGGTTGGTGAAGGTGAGCGGCGGAAAGTGGGGGAGGGTGGCGGGCGATCAAAGAAAAGAAAAAAAAAAAGCAGCAATTTTCCGCGAGCTCTCTCGTGCTCGCGTTGTTTTTTCTAACTCGAACTCTATCGCGTAGTTTAACTCTAAACTAAGCACGTATTATCTTAGTCTATCTCTCTACAAGGAATTGATGTAAATAGGTAGAATTCGGTATATAATATAGTTGTTCGATAAAAAAAAAAAGAAGAAAAAAACGAAGAAAAATCTCAATGGACTATTGTAGGCACTCGCGAACTCAAAACAACAACAACAAAAAAGAAAAAAAACACGAAACAACCATCGACGTAACGAGACCCCTCACAAAAGTTTGAATGAATGGGCAAAGAACTCTCGATTAAAGGCAACAACGAAAATCGATCATTGAATGTCGATTTTTCTCGTTGTTCTTCATCCGTGAGTTTTGAGAATTTTGGGACGAGGTGAGGAGAGGGAGATCACTGGTTTATATGAGTGTGAACACACGGAAAGTATTAATCTGTAAGGAGTGCAAGAGGAAGAACGTATTTTAATCCTCGAGTCAGAAAAATTAAAAAATAAAACATATTCCTGTCATCCGTAGAATTGTCTGTACAGAAAATATATATCGAATAGTAATTCTTTTTTTTCTCACACATAATTCATCAGTGAATGCAAAGAAAAAAAAATCCACGTACAATACACGAGCCGTCACAATAATAAATTGTGTGCCAATACTCCGATATACTTGTCCTGATCAAATTTTTTTCAATCAAAACGACATTTTTATTAAGTAAATCGTAAAAAAATAAAAGTCCAAGAAAAAGGGTGAAACGATCTTTCGTAGATAATCGCACGTAAATGAGTGTCGAATGAATTGACAAAAAAATAGGATTCATTGAGGCCGTCATCTCGTGTGAAGGCTCGTTTTTTTGCGTTTTTTTTTTGGGATTTTTTTTGGCGAACCAAAAAAAGATACAACTGCGAAATTTTTACCACATATTTATTCGCATTTTGAGCACACATTACAATTTTTTCGGGCCGAAATCGTCGCTAATTGGTGAGGTACGCGGCAACATAGCCACTCATTTTCAAAAAACGTTTGCCACGATTCCGGACGTTCCGTTTGTCCAAAACAAAAAAATCAAACGGCATTTGAATCTGTGAAGTTTTGACTAGACTTGGAACTAGGATTATCGAAAAATATTGAAAAGTTTTTTGTTTTCGTCATGCTGAAGAAGTCGTGAAAAAAAAATCAAACTCGACGATAAGAGTTCAACAAGTTGTCAAAAATTAACTTTTCAATATTTGTTCATAATCCTAGTTCCAAGACTAGTTAAAACTTCACAGATTAAAATGCTGGATGATTTTTTCGTTTCAGATAAGCAGAACGCCCGCAATCGTGATAAGCGTTTTTTTTTTAATGAGTGACTAAGTTGCCACGTACCTCAGCAATGAGCGACGATTTCGGCCCGAAAAAATTGTAAAGTGTGCTCAAAATATGAATAAATATGTGGTAAAAATTTCGCAGTTGTATCTTTAGTTAGTTCGCCAAAAAAAATTCTCAAAAGAAGCGTAAAACAAGAGCCTTCAAATTGTAATTTCGTTTTTTCCAATAATTTAGCTTTATTGACGAATCAAAAAGAACTTTAATCGTTTGTTATTACACCGATCTCTTCACCGATTTATACCGGGCACATCCCCAACATAAATATTGATCGGCTATAAAGTATATAAAACATCCGATTTAATCCTAACTAACTAAGGTAATAATAATCCGATTAAAAATAATAACATGGCTGAAGCTACAAATCAAAATGATTATTAAAAGAAAAAGTAAAAAAAAATAAAACGATAGACGAGAGAAATAAATGTGAAGAAAAATGCGGGCGCGCGGGTGCCAAAACGCGGTCACCTCCGGAAGGTACTTCGGGTGCTATATGAATAATTTAAGGGCACGTACATATACTTCTAAGAGGCTAACTAAAAAAGAAAAAGCAAGAACAGTATTAAGTAACATAAAAAGTGAAACAGTCGCGAAAGGATTTTGACGCATTAAATGTTGCACATAATACTTTTGAGGTAAACCAATGTGTCACGATCGAGAAAATTAACAAGGCGTAACAGTACTCATCTCTAGGGCTGGACAATATTTTCTTACAAAATGAAAAATTTTAAAACAAGACCGTGAAAAAAATAAAACTTATAAACCAAAGAAAAAAAAATAAAAAACAACCCCCTTTTTCTGTACATTCCCGATTGTAAATATTAAGTGTTAAAGGTATACATATTTTTGTGTATGTAAAGAATATCCCCCTTTGTAACCGTCGACGAACGAGGAATAAAAGTACTCGAAATATATATATATATGCATAAAAAATATGTATGTATATATTTATATATATTCAATTTTAATATACAATAGAAAAATCGATGTTAATTGTTCGGTGTTTATGGCATTGAGTCGAAAAAAAAGAAAACAAAACAAATGTTTGCTGCGCCACTATGAATTGTGCTACTTAAAAAAAAAAAAAAAATCACATAAACTCTTCTCAAAGTCCAGCCCTAAAACAAACTCTTTGAGCGCAATTATTAATTCTTTTTATCTTTTTCCACAGCATCGCTGTATCTTTGTTCTCTCTCTTTCTCTCCCATCCCTTTTCTCTCCCTCTCTCTCTCTCTTTTCGCAAAAAAATTGTATTTTGATATAATAATTATCGCTTAAACACACGACGATTCGTTAATTCGCTTTGCGACGCATAAACACACACACACACACACACAGCAGAGACACGCACTGTTCGACATATCAGAAAGGAAGATGAACAAAAAAAAAAGAAAAAAAAAAACTATATGTATAAGCGGTATATTTCTGACACCTGAAAACCAGCAATACGATCATTTCCGCGTCGATACGGATTTAAAAAAAAGAAAAAAAAAACAGAAACGAACAAACACGAACAATCCTCCTTTTTGTGAAATGTTTATTGTCGAGTATTAAATCGAATATTCAACTCGAGACTATAATAACGTATAAGAGACTCGACACGAATTCCATTCGATGTTACAATAATGATCCTTTGAAAGAAAAACCAATGAAAAATACGAAAAAAACACAAAAACAAAAACAAAAAAAATCATCGTGCTCACGTTCAAAGGGGTACCTAACTCAACGCGTCGATCTGTAAAACCAAAGATCGTGTACGATCGTTTCTCCCGCCGCGAAATTCTATCAAATCGAGGAATATCTTTAATTACGATACGTGGTTTCATGAAAAAAAAAAAAGAAAATAGAAAATGTCATTGAGGTAACTACTGCGATCAAGTTGAGTCAAATAAATTTCTACAAATTTTCGTGCATTAACAATGACAAATTTTTTGTTGCATTGGATTCGTAACGAAATTCAATTGATTTGTACCAATTTCGATTAAGCAAATGACGAAGTGGTAGTTCATTTTATTGATCCTCCAATTCGCCCACCAAAATTTTTAAAATTTTTCATTGGTTATCCACAATCATCGATAAGACATTTACCATCGGTACTCAATTTTCTTGCTTGTCAATTAACACGCGAAAATTTGTAGAAGTGATACGCAAAAAAAATTTTCCACCGATTTCACTCAACGAAAACTGCGGCGGTTGTTACTTTGAACAGAGCGAAATCGAAAAGTCCATGTTAAAGTGTGAAAATGAATATCAATACCGATCCCAAAGAGAAACAAAGAGAAGAAAATAAAAACAGAGAGCTGTATATGCAAAAAAAAAAAATAAATATATATAGTTTGCAAGTATATATGTATATATATAATGCGAACATTTTATTTATAAATTAATTCTCGATCTTCGCATTAAAGAAAAAATAAATAAAAAAAACCCTCGTCATCGTCAAGATTGAATTGATATAATTGAACGAGACACAAGACCTTTCGCACGGTGTACGAAGTACGTACGAGAATAATACGAGATAGACGAAAAAAATATGAAAGGGAAAAAACGAGACAAAAAATAAGATGAAAAAATAAATAAAAACGTTTGTAAGATATCGAAATAAGTTCTGGTAAAGTTCACTCAGTAGTGGTACGGCAAAGACAATGTACATGTACGAGAGATAAAAAAAGAAAAAAAATAATAACGATAGAACAACAACAAAAATTCTTCTCCCCCTCCTTCCCTCGCTGCCGCGCGCTCTCTATTACTACGAGTCCGCCCTCCCTTAAAACTCCCCCAAAATCGTCCCTCTCTTTCCTCTACGAGACAAGTGTATAAAAAAAAAATGATGAATAATAAATAATAAATGAATTAAAAGGAAAAAAAAAAAATGATATCATGTAATTAACACCGATTAATATATATATTACCGACAAGTGATTGATTGTGAGTCATTTAAATAATTGTTATATGTATTTTCTATATATTATGGTAAACTAATACAATGATATATATTGAGATGATATTACGATACTATTAACTAAGTGTAGTAATTATAGATAAGTATATATAAAAGATGAAGAAAAAAAAAAAAAGGAAAAGAACATCAAGGGAAGAAAATGTGTAATGATATTCGCGAGATTGTACGAGAACTTTTGTCGAGTATTTCGTTCTTAACGCAAAATTTTTGTCGATTTTTCGCAAAAACTCGAGTTAAATGAAATTCACCAGAAACGTGAACGCATTTTTTGGGCGTGAATTCATGAATTTTTTTTTGTTCTTGTTTTTTCCTTAGGCAACTTAAAGAGAGAGAGAGAGAGAGAGAGAGAGCCGCAAAAAAAATGAAACATACAGAAATTACACGCGACAGAGCGTTTGTCCGGATTGAGGGAAAGAAAGAATATACTCGAATGAAAAAAAAAAAAAAAAAAAGAAAAAAAGAAAAATCAATGTGAAATTTGCAAGATAACAAAACAAAAAATGTATTTTCTCACTCCAACTGCGAAGTGAATGTTCGTCGCTACATCTTATTTGGAATGAAAAAAAAAAAATAAAATAAAAAAAAAATAAACACCTAAATATTATATTATTATATATAAAATTACTGTATAATTGTAACGAAAATTGTTTTTCAAACGATGTGGTATTTTTATTGTAGATATTATTATATAACGAATAAATGATTCATTGTAAATGATCAATTTGATTATTAAACCCGTTGAAAGTTTGTCCAATATGATTCTACAGATTCGTCGTGTGACCATCAATCTTTTTTATCGTTTTCACCATTTCACAAATTTCACGATAATGATTGCACTTCTTGCAGAATGGATTTCCAAGAATCGTCAGTTCCGTTAGATTCATGATGAAATTCAAATTCATAAGTTGACTTTTATCCTGCAAGAATTTTCTTTACATTCATTCTTTCCATTCCCATTTATGGACATACAGTGGGTCAAAAAAGTATTCATACACCTTGTTTTTTTGCGATAACTTTATAGACATAAGCGATACGCAAAGAAAGCCAATTTTATTTAATAGTACATCAGGTGCAGAGATAAACTGCAAATGGAGAATTTTTTCCCAGGAATAATAGAAGAATTATGCCAAAAAAAACGAAAAATTTTCGGGCAAAAAAAGTATTCATACACTTACGATTATAGTGAAAACCTACGTCATCATAGTTGTTAATTATAACTAATATTTGGTGTGCATCCCTTTTGCTTCAATTATCGCCTCGAGTCTCTTAGGCATGGATTCTACTAGCTTTTGCGTTGTTTCTTTTGCTATTTTCGTCCATTCTTCCGGAAGCACTCTTTGGAGATCGGATTTGTTTGTTATTTTTCTTTTTCTAATTTCTACATCCACCAAGTGCCATAAATTTTCAATAGGATTGATGTCCGGAGATTGTGGTGGTGTAATCAATTGTTTGCGGACATTATAGAGTAACCATTCCCTCGTTTTCATGGCAGTATGTTTCGGGTCGTTATCTTGTTGGAAGTAGAAATTTCCATCCAGGCCTATTTTATCTACACTCGCTTTCAAATTGCTGCGCAACACGTCGATATACTTCCGGGCATTCATTGTACCATCTATAAAAGCCAGATTACCAACGCCATAATATCCCATACAGCCCCAAACCAGGACGTTTCCTCCGCCGTGCTTTACAGTCGGTATTAAATTTTTCTGCTGGAGGTCGATATTTGGTTTCCGCCAGACGAATTTTTTTCCATCGGACCCGAAGATGTTAAACTTCGATTCATCCGAGAATACGACACGTTTCCAAAATTCTATAGATTTTTTTGCGTAGGTTTTTGCGAAACCTAAACGTTTTTCTCGATTTATATTATTAATTAATGGTTTTTTGCGGGCAGTTCCGCCGTATATTTGGGCAGAATACAAAACGTTTCGTATAGTCTGGGGACACAAGCTCTTACCCGATGTTGACGTGACATCATTCGCTAAACTGCGAGCACTTGTGAACGGTTTTTTTGTAGCCTCTGTAACGATACTCCGACGCTCTCGTACCGTTAGTATTCTTGGTCGACCGGTTCGTGGCTTATTTTCTGTTCTGTTTGTTCTTTCGTATTTTTTTATTATATATCGCACTGTTGCGAAACTTAGATTTAGTTCTTTACCAATTTTTCGATAACTTTCACCGCGTTTCCGAAGAAAAATCACTCTATCTCGCCTGGATATTGATATTTCGCTTTTCTTTGCCATCGTGTCTGTTCGGAGCTTGAAGATCTACTACCGCATAGAATAGGTCAAAACCATTGTGTAAACGAAGACTCGTTTACATTGTACGCAGAGGTCAGAACGTCCGTGAGTGAATATCGAGGTTTAGCAGCTCAATCGTAAGTGTACGAATACTTTTTTGGCCCGAAAATTTTCGTTTTTTTTGCATAATTCTTCTATTATTCCTGGGAAAAAATTCTCCATTCGCAGTTTATCTCTGTACCTGATGTACTATTAAATAAAATTGGCTTTCTTTGCGTATCGCTTATGTCTATAAAGTTATCGCAATAAAACAAGGTGTATGAATACTTTTTTGACCCACTGTAACTTTTTGAATTATCGTCAAAAACGTTTATCCTTTCAAGTTTTACATTCTGTACACTTTATGCATCGTGTTTGAAAAAAGAACAGTAAAATTCATTAATATTTGCCGTAATTACCGTAATTTTGTTGTTGGCAACGAATAATTTTTCGACATTTTGCAATTTTCTCGCAAACCTCAAACACGTCAGTCTGTTACTTTCGAGAAAAAGTGTTTTCAGCTCGACGTTGGTGCGAAATCCATCAACGGCGATACTTTCGATTTTATTGTTGTCCAGTACCACGGTATTCAGATACGGAAAATCTTCGATACCTAGCACAATTTATTGATCACTTTTCTCAATCTAATTATTAATAGAAATAAAATAAAATTCAAAAACATTACCATTTATATCGCTGATTTTATTGTGCTGCAGAAAAATGCATTTCAACGATGGCATCTTCGGAATATTTTCATCACCGATAGATCGAATTTCATTATTATCCGCATGAAAAATTATCAGATTCGGAAATTCCGTCGTTTCCGAGCGTGATATTATTTCAAAAGCTTCTCCGCGAGTGCCAAGTCGATTGTGACTCATGCATATGGTATGCAAATTTTTCAAACCCTTCAAACCTCGCAACGAATTAATCCGATTTTTGCTCAAATCCAAACTCTCCAGTTGTGGCAAACAAATATCTGGCAAATTCTTCTAATTGGAAGTGCGTTAGAATATTCGTGAATATATTGACAATATTAAAGATATTTCAATTCATTCCAATCCAAGAGTGTGATTCATTGAAAATTACGATAAAGTGAATTTTCAATCATTTTTTTTCCAATTCTTTCGACAATTAACAATAAAAATATAAGACTAATTTTCCAATCAATTAACAAATGTTGTATATCCGAGAATCATACGTTTTATGAACTGCCATATATATTTTTTTTTTTACTAAAATTCTCATTGAAATTTTAGGCCCGACTGCATGTGCACAAACGGTTTTTGAAAAACTGTGGAATTTAATTGATTCAGGGAAAAAAAACCTCCACAAGCGAGCAGTCGACGATTTTAAGATGTTTTATATGAAGAAATTCCTTCGAGCCGAGGATCTTCGTGAAAAAGTTTGAATCGAGCGATCCATTGCGCAAATATTTGCGCAATATTTTTTCATTGAAAGATAATTCATTTCTGTGAAATGAAAATTAAGTTTTGTTGGAAAAAAAAAAACAACAATTTGTTACTCGATAAACAGTTGAGAATATAAAATTGTCCTTATCCATGAGCGTGTACTTGAGAGAATAGTTTCTTTCCTCGGGACCAATCGGATAATAATCAATTTCTTCGAGATTTGGCAAACGTCGTATCAGATATTGACGATAATTGAAGTGAGTTTCAATCAACGGGGATTCCCCGTAAACGGGATCACCGAATTCTATCCTTTTGAGATTCTTCAGTATCCACAGATTTTCAACGTCCTCGAGAAATGCAACAGGATTAACCATCGAATTGGCAAAAATCGTGCCTTCGAATTTGTTGAGTTTGTTGATTTCAAATTCAACGTTCAAATTCCATATGTTAGACGAAAAAACAATTCAATTAATTCGAATCTAGATTTTTTTGACATTGTGTTTCAACTCGGTTACCTCAAAAACGCCCAGCCACAGATTTTCGTTAAAATCCATTGAGGTAGTAGTCTGGTAACTTAAGCCGATTTTCATGTCTTTTTTGGAGGGCGTTTTTTCGTAGGAAAATAAAAATGAATCGTTTTGGATATTTAGGATGTTTTTATTTACATATTAAAGATAGAAAAAAAAATTTTGTTGAAAAAATGTAATAGTTTATTATTATTATTATTATTGATCGAAGTTGGCACCTCGAAAAAAAAGCGCGTGGGTGGCCCCAGTGATTTTGGCTTTTGATGTTATCTGAAATCAAAAATTCTTGATAATTCTTAATCTATAGACATGTCATTCTGGTCGGGACTACTGAAGTTAAATTTCATGGATAAATAACAAAATGGCGGACTTTGGAAAAAAAGGCCTTTTATTTTAGCAAAGAAGGGGTTGTAAAATAAAAAGAAATTTAACTTCAGTAGTTCCGACCAGAATGACATGTCTATAGATTAAGAATTATCAAGAATTTTTTATTTCAGATAACATCAAGAGCCAAAATCACCGGGGCCACCCACGCGCTTTTTTTTCGAGGTGCCAAATTCGATCAATAATAATAATAATAATAATAAACTATCAAATTTTTTCAAAAATTTTTTTTTTTAATCTTTAATATGTAAATAAAAATATCCTAAATATCCAAAACGATTCATTTTTATTTTCCTACAAAAAAACGCCCTCCGAAAAAGACATGAAAATCGACTTAAGTTACCAGACCTTAATCTTTGTATTTCTATGTCGGTCATATTGAATGCATCATAAAAAATTTTGTGATTCTGCCATTGCATTTAAGGTCAGTAATTTGAAAAAACTTGCCGATAGCAATTATCACGTCATTCGGAGGACTCTTTGTTTTTCCACAGCCCCATTGATTTGGCAATTTTTAATTTCGGAGTTTGAACGTTGAATTCGAAATTTCCGACCTCAAATACCCTTTATAGCAATTGTTCAATCGTTGTTATAACAATTGCGGATAATGTGCATGGGGGTTGTTTAGTGCATCATTTTTTTGGCCATAAACAAGTGTTAAAAAAAATTTCCCAGCAAATCTAATTTTACTTGCAAATCGCGTAACGGATTTCCCGATAAATTAATATGCGACAGCTCGGAGTTTGACGTGAAAATATTGTCAATTCCTCGAATTTCGTTGTCGGCCACGTTGAGATCTCGTACTGCAGTTAACTCTCGAAGACCCTGATAAAATTAAACTTTCATTGACTAATAATTATCATTTTTTGCTCTGTCGAGCAGTGAATAAACAAAATATTAACTCCGAGATTGGTTAGCTTGTTCCTCGCCAATGAGATAATCCTGAGTCCTTTGATATTCGACAAATCGGGTATGTCTCGTATCTGATTGGAGTACAAGTAGAGTTTTTCGAGAAATATATTATTTTTCAACGGCGTTATGTCCTAATTGAAAACGAAATAATTGGCAATGTTGTTTATTGTGAAAAAATAAATAAATTCTAATTACTGTTATAAAAAATAATTCGCAATAACGATGATTCAATAAAGACATTTTCTTTTTTTTTTCACCTTCAAGCTACACTCGACAATCCACAATTCTTTGAGATTATTCAATTTCTCAATGACTTCTAACGACGTAATGTGAGATTGTCCGATGACAATAAGGACGTGTAATTTTTGTTGTACAACAGCAATGTTATTTTCAAAACGTGATGTATCGTTCAATACATTACGTTCCTGTTCTTTATCGTTTTTTCTCATTCTCCTTCGTTTTTCTCTCGCAAATTTTCTCGCCATTCGCGGTGCCTCGGTCCGATCTCTCTCGTTGTTCATTAATTTCGTACTTTGTCGTTGTTGCTGTAAATAAATATATTGCGATAAGACTTTGTTCGACGTGCATTAAATGTGTCAGACTTTTTGGAGGTTTTGAATATTGATTTTTGATTGGTCGAAGCCCCGTTTGGTGTCGCTGCTCGTCCCATTGGATAGTATGGATTTTTTTTTCAATTTTTTTTTTTTTTTATAGAAACTCACCCTTGGAGTAACCACTGATCCTCCAAGTACTTTCTCATTTTTATACCTGAGGATAAATTGTGAAACGAATGATTAAGGTAGTAGTCTGGTAACTTAAGCCGATTTTCATGTCTTTTTTGGAGGGCGTTTTTTTTTTAGGAAAATAAAAATGAATCGTTTTGGATATTTAGGATGTTTTTATTTACATATTAAAGATACAAAAGAAAAATTTTTTGACAAAATTTAATAGTTTATTATTATTATTATTATTAATCGAAGTTGGCAGCCCGGGTCCTAACTTTTTTTCTACCGAACCGATTGCTTTCAAATTTTTCCATTTTTTTTTTACTCTACACACTTATAGTTCTCGTCGGAACCACCGAGAAATTTTTTCACCCCTAACTTTTTATTTTACAACCCCTTCTTTGCTAAAATAAAAGGACTTTAGCAAAGAAGGGGTTGTAAAATAAAAAGTTAGGGGTGAAAAAATTTCTCGGTTGTTCCGACGAGAACTATAAGTGTGTAGAGTAGCCTGTTAAAATTTGAAAGCAATCGGTTCGGTAGAAAAAAAGTTAGGACCCGGGCTGCCAACTTCGATCAATAATAATAATAATAATAAACTATTAAATTTTCTGAAAAAAATTTTTTTTTGCATCTTTGATATGTAAATAAAAACATCCTAAATATCCATAACGATTCATTTTTATTTTCCTACAAAAAAACGCCCTCCAAAAAAGACATGAAAATCGGCTTAAGGGCGGGGTACGGGTTTTCACTTTCGAAAAATCGAATTTTTTTTTTGTCTTATCTTATTGTTTAACATTTCAAGAATATGTCCTTAAAATTTTAAACCGATCTAAGCAATATTCTTGAAGTTATTGTCTTATTAATCTCCTGGCCTTTAACGCTATACCTCAAACAGCTGCGGGCGATCGGGCTAGCAGTGCAGCTGTCGAACAGGTATACAGTTTATTCATTGCTATTGTGTATATAGTATATAGTGTATACTATACACTAAATCGACAATGCCGCAGGAAGTCTGCTGTATGGAGCTGGAATCGATGATTCTGTGTAAGTTGGAAAAAAAAATTTTTTTCTTCACTTTTTTACTTCATAAACTTTAGACGCGTTTTTCTCAAAACTACTTTTTCAAAGTCCGTGTTCACTGCCATTTGAAAACTACTTGACCGATTCATTTCAAACTTTGTAAACATTTTCTACATATAAAATACCTCCCCCCAACGTTTAGTTAAATGTTTTTTTTTTACATTAAGGGTGTTTACCACCTACAAAATGACGGAATTTTTCGTGGAAAATAACAGTTCACACTTTAGATGGCCGCCAAAAATTTTTAAATGAAAAAAAAAATTATCAGAGAACGTTGGGGGGAAGATTTGATTATAATTTGACTAAATTTTCATGGTTTTTCATTTTCAGATAATTTCCGGCCGAGTTATAGTGAACACCGCAAATTGTTTTTTTTCCAAGACGTTCTGGGGGAAGCTCTGTTACGGGCTTATGCTTCAATAATTCTGCATGAAAAAATTACACAACGTTGTCAAAAGTATGCTCAATAATGTACAAAAGGTTCGAATAAAATTGCTCAATCCATATTTGAGAAAAAAAATCGCAAAAAAAGTGTTTTTTTTCACGCTGAAACCCTTACCCCTCCCTTAAGTTACCAGACTACTACCTTAATTCATGAAAATATGCATTAGGATCGTGTATATAATGAGCAGCGGAAATTCCGACGAAACATGTTTAATGTTAGTTTATTTTTCGACATTTTAGGATGTATGGACAATTATTACATAATAATTTTATATAATGAGATATTTTCTCTTAGCGGTAGTTTGTAAGTTTCGACTTGTGTTTTACTGTTTTTTTTTTTTTTTTTCATCTTTTTGTTTCGTTTCTTTATGTTTTTTATCTTCCTTCAAAAATCTCACAGATTCACTCTTTCGCGGAACAAATGAAATATTCATCGAACCTATAAATGAATCATGAAATACGTGCGCTCTTGATTATTTAATCGTCAATTAAACGTCATTATTTTGTTTTGTTTTCTTGTTTTTTTTTCTTTTTAATCATTATCAATATTATAATCATTATATTACCATTAATTATTATAATTACGATATAACACTATAATTAATTTTTTTTTTTTTCTTTCTTTAGTTAATGATTTATTAATTCATTCATAATGATAGAAAGTACGTTACGATGCAGTGTATAGCGAAATATTTTTCGGTTGAACTGTTATTCCGTTTTCTGTGAACACACGCTCACGCATGGACACGCGCACGCACGCACACACACACGCACACACACACGCACACATACACACTTTACGCATACACACCGCGTCGCGAGACGGGTCTATTTTTTTTTTTTTTTCCTGGAAAAATCGCAACTCGAAAAGGTGGCAAAACCCTTTGATCCTTGAAGCTTTTTTTCCCCGTGTTGTGATGGATATAATTCATTAGATGGGAGATTCTTCGCAAACACGACCCGAGTCTTGACCCTCGTCTTTTGGTATTTGGTTCATGACTTTTTTTAAATATTATTTTTGCCAAATCCACGTTGAATATTCTTTCAAACAGTTTTTTTTTTGTCGCACAACCGTTGTTTTAAAAATGATTTTTTCAAAACATATTTTAAACAAAATGTATGTATAAATGTATGTTTCCTTTTTTTTCTTTCGTTTTTTTTCCATACAATTGGTAGTTTTTGGGACACTGAATAGAACGGAATGAAATAAAAATTGAATCGAATTAAATGAAATTCCCTGGATCAAGAATTTTTTTCGCGTTTAAACTTTGTAATTATATTTATTGAATTTAAATAAATTCTTTTTGTTTTTTGATTCAAGTGTCCCCGGACAGCTGTCACATTCGCACAAACGTTAAATACACGAATTATTCGAGACAAGGTATCTACGACAAAGATCGGAATCCGAACGCCGAATTATGTCTGCTGTATTCTACGTACGGGATCCTTCTTCTTTTCTCTCCATTCTCGTTATTCTATTTCTTTTGTTATTTTCTTTTTTTAACACCACGTAAACGCGGTTTTTGTTCCCTTTGGTTTGAATCAGATGAGTTGAGAAAAAAAAATTATTAACCCCCACGAACAATACCGAATGTCGATAAGGACAAGCGACATTGAATAGTAAACGATTTGAAAAAAAAAAACAAGAAAAAACAGATCTGTTCGTAACGATGCAGAAGTCAATCAACGAAGCTGCCTAACCAGCTGCCTCAAACTCAAACGTGCAATAATCGCTTATTAGCGATTTCAATAAGTATAAAAGTCTTGAAGAAAAAAAAAACAAACAAACAAACAAAAAAACACATTATATTAGTTTTAAAGAATAAATAAACACATGGAATTTTGCCACCCCTCTTGTGCACAATTCGCATCGTTACCGGTCGAGGCTATTTTTTTTGTTCTCACGGATCCACACGCAAAACGCGATATAATATAAACGTTAGGTATACGAAATTTTTCTTTTTCTTTCGTCTTCATATATATCGAAAAGTTACAATCATCTCTGTTATATCAATTTCTCTCTCTCTCTCTCTCTCTCTGTCTTTCGGTGCGTCATAAAATCGCTCGCCATCGAAATTTTTCATTCCTCCAAAGTATTTTTTTTTCTCACTCGGTCGCTAAATTAGTCGCTTGGGATGCGAAGAACAAAGTCGATGATACAATGGAAGAATAAAATAAAGCACGTCGATAAGGGTTTAAAAAATATTCGATAAAAAAAAAAAGATTCGTACTGTGTTTGTATAGTTTTTTTGTTGTTCCTGTTGTTGTTTGTTACTTTGTGCTCACTTTTTATATTAATTCGAGTGTGCGCGCATAATTCCTTTTTCTTCACTTGCTTTTTAATGCGTGTTTATACTTTCACTTCGACTATGTGACTAGAAACACGATATACGTACGACTTAGGTATAATAATATTAATCACAATATTAATAATAATAATAATAATAATAATAATAAATGATGGCCACTAGGTTTTCTTTGCGTTAATTCTTCTCGCGGGTAATATGGCAATCTCGACGAAGCTTTAAAATTAACGATAAAATTAATAATACTAGAGATAATGTGCTTTTTTCTCTTCCTCTCCTCCTTTCTTTCCCAGATTATTATAATGACAATAATACAATGACGATTATACAAGCGGCTTTGTGCAGGAATCGTCAGTTTCATTGTCGCGTAAAAATATAATTTGAGAAAGAAAAAAAAAAAGTTCAAAAATACTTACGAAAGAGATTATACGAGAAAGCTCGTGTGGTCATTTTCATCGTCTCGGCAAAATATATCATAAATATAATACACGTTACTGGCAATCAGAGCTTACATCAATAAAATATGGCGTACAATCACAAAGTTTGTCGGGAATCATATTTGAAAGAGTGAAAATAAAAGCATATCCGATCGATGAAAAAGAGCAAAGCGACGACGTAAGATACAAAAGTTTTCAACGTAAATTTGGTGTTTTTTTTTATAAATTAGAACTGACGACAGGATCGTGCGACAAAATGCCGGAT
This sequence comes from Oxytorus armatus, assembly GCA_958009045.1. NCBI lineage: Eukaryota > Metazoa > Arthropoda > Insecta > Hymenoptera > Ichneumonidae > Oxytorus > Oxytorus armatus. The sequence continues at coordinate 3,676,976 of OY253746.1, read as the reverse complement.
CTTTATTACTTTCTCCGCAATTATTTCGACCAAATAAAAGCATTGCGTAAAAAGCACTTGCGTTTTTTTTTTTTAAACACATTCGTTTAAAATTTTTCCGGCCGTTTAGGCATCCAGAATAATTTCACTAGTGTCGGCATATTTGTTTGTTTTTTGTGAAATTTCATAAATCGCTCGTAAGACAAATCCGGCAAACGATCCTGGCGCGCTCTAGTTTTTTTGTTAATTTGATTTTTCCTTTCGTCTAAAGGGACCCACGGTTGAAAGTCGGATAAAACGTATATATATATATATTTTCCTTTGTTTTACGAAAAAAAAAAGTCGTATCGAAAAATCCTAAACGAGAGATTCTTCGGAATGATTTTCCGTTTGTGTAAGAAAATATTCAGTTCGGTGAAGAAAAAATTGTAAGGGTCGTTCTATTTTTTAAATATTTATTTTACTTCGAAAGAAATTGAATATCCTGCGATAGATTTTTTTTTTTCAAATTACGATCTGAATATTTATTCAACGTTAGGAGCATTTTCGATAATCGCTCGTTTGGGATCTTCGGATATTCGATTTTTGCTTTTATCCCCAAGTTTAAAGGATCGTGGAGCTCGACCCCTGACCCCTTTAAATCGACGGTCCCTCTCTCTTTCTCTCTCACGCCCTCTACTCACAACGTTATATACTCGAATAATAATGTTCAAGTATACACGGAAAACATCACTTACTCGTTTATAATATTTAATTCATTATTTTATAAGTAATAACGCGGTGATTCTCGGTAGACTCTTACAAATATACTCTTACTTCATCCTATTATTTTATTATTTTTTCCTCAAACAACACGTAGTATCTTTTTGTTTTGTTCTTTTAAAATTTTTTTTTATTAATTTTATGGTTTTTTACTTCCCTTCTTCCAATGTTTATTCTCTATCCCTCTCTCTCCCTCTCTCTCTCTCTCTCTCTCTCTCTCTGTCTGGTGTCTTCAGCTTCGTGAAATCTCCCAACGCGATTTCCTTTTGGTACTTAAAAATGTGTCTTCGCATTTCGTTAGCCGTTGAAAATCTCCTGACGCGTCCTTGGCTATATCATCGCGTAGTTGACTTCCGGTTCCGCTTACCGGAACTGGACAAGAGTCGAAAGGCCTCGATCGAACGTTCAATGATCGATTTGTTCGGTGTTACATTTTTTTTTTTTTTTTTCGCTTCTCTGAACAACTTTGCTCACTGATCGAGAAACTTTTGTCAGCCAGACGAGGTTCTCGACGCATAGGCCCGGAAATGTTAGTTATTTTCCTTTTTTTTTTCTTTAATTAGACAACAAAACACTGGAAGCAAAGAATTTTTCGCGTTACGAAGAGAGAAAACGGGTGTGGGAAACAACTGCCGAAGAATCGTGAGGATTTTTGTACCTCTCTTCAATTTACTCTTTCGGAAATTCCGGTTTATCGAAGTTTCCACCTTTTCAGCATACTTGTTTCATTAACACTCGCGGTTTATGTTTTTTTTTTCTATCTTAAAATCTCATTGCGAGATTTTGTTTTCAACTTAACGAAAAATCTCAATCATTATCACGATTAAAATAATTCCATGCTCGTTGGCACTTCGATATTTGGTACTTGGCCTTGTCATTTCTCCGCAACTTTGTTCTAAATCGATTTTCTTCAGCAACATTTTTTTTCCTCGATCCCTTAGAAACGTCTCGCGTATGTCAGCTCCCTGTATGACTCACTCTCTGCTAATTGCAATTGAACGTAGAAAAAAATCGCGCAACCTCTACAAATTGACGCGCGAGACATATAAAAAAAAGTCGAAGCGTCTTTTTTTTTCAGGCGATTTAAAATTCACTAGTTTCATTGAACTTCGGATACTTTTCGAGATTCTCGAGCCTCGAAAAATTCTTTCGAAGATTCCAGTGTAAAGTGCTTCTTAGATCGCCTTAAAATTTCACTCTGAATTTTCTATCTTTCAATCCGCGCTTCTATAATAAAACAAACAATTTGTGAATGATGCGAAAGAAAGAGAGAGAGAGAGAAAGGGAGTGACGGTAAATGTTACGATTGTGCGCAACGAACGTTTATTTTCGTTCTGGTTTATTCGCCTAATTCGCGAGGTCCCGTGCGTACTTGTCCTTTTTTTTTCAAAATCATTCCTCTCTTAGAATCACAAATTACCCTCCGTTAAATTCGACTCGGAAAACAGCAAAATATGTATTGTCGTTTGTATCCGTAGAAAATTAGAAGGAGCGAAAATAAATGTAGAAAAATACGTTTTGACGATTTTTTTTCTTTCACGTTTTCCCGGAGATAATCGCGTTGCGTGTGATGTGCGTCCCTGGTGTCCAAAGAATTATCTCTTTTTTGCGTGTACGTGACTGCGTGTGCGCGCCCGCCCGTCTATGTAAGTGTATTAGTCGGGTAAAATTTTTTTTTCCTCTTAGTTTTCACTCGTTTTATTTAGTTTTTTTTTTTCCTTTTTGGTTTCATTTTACCGCAACGAAGATTTGTTACGTACGACATAATCCATCGGCGAGAGTAGGAGAGCGTCTTAACGATGCGTGTGCGCGTTTATAAAGAGCGATTGTGAAAATATTTAAAAAATAAATAAAAATTGATTACTTATTTTTACAGAGAAATGAATATCCGACGAAACTAAAATGTTGTGCGCGCGCGAATGTTACGTTTTAAAGGAATTTTAATGCAAAAATAATTGCAGATAATTTTGTTTGAAAAAAAAAAACAAAGTAAACTGAAAATTTTAAGTATTATCGAGTAATGAAGAATAATTATACTTTTATCAACGATCATCGATATATCGTTCGAGCGAATCATTGTTATTAAAAAAAATAGTATTTCAAATCGTATTTCATTAAATCGATTACCATCACCGATATGAAATAATTTCATATAATCAATAACACGCTTTTGTGCACGTTCGTAAATCGGCCCGACGAGCGCAAAAATTCTAATATAGACAAACACATATTGTTTACAATTAATCACGAAAAATGCATCTTTGGGTATGAATCGTAATCTCTCTCGCGTATAATATATATAATATACTTTCACTCGGCAATGTATCCCACGCGAGTATAAAGTTCGAGCAGAGACTCACGATCGTAATTCTAACGAAATTAAAGGCAACAATAATAATTAAAAAAAAGAAAGGAAATTGAGAAAAAAACTACATACAAAAATGTCAAGAAGAACCGTGTGCTTGCCGCGAGCCATTTTTCCCCGTTCTCACGATGTGGAGAAAAGAATAATCTTCGTGGCCCTGTTGGTGACGATGGAAAAAAGTGATATTTTTCTCTTTTTTTCCGCGATATATATACTTTTTTTTTCTTTTTATCTTCTCTCCTTACCGGGATGAAAATTCTCGCTTTCGTACACGTCCAACGAGAGGTTCGTTCGAACGTTAACGTCCGACGAGAGGTTCATCGAACGGCCGAGCAAAGCTGGTCGATATCGAGAGGAAATTGAAAAAAAAAAAAAAAAAAAAAAAGAAATCATCTTCCGCGATGGACGCGTGTTGAAAATTTCCTCGTTTTACGTCCTTGGTGAAATTTCTCGAGGGCTCGCTCTTCGTCCTCGATGAATTCAATGACATTTTTCTCCCTCTCACTGTCTTTCTTTTTTCTGTCTCCTCTCACTCTCGAATATAATGATTTCGGAGGGAGAGCCGCATCAAAACGAACGTACCTCCGAAAACACTGCTGTTCGTCAAAAAAACTTTTATCCGTTTCCGTCTTTCTCTCTCGTTATTTCCTTCCTTCGTTTTTGTTTTTCCTTTTGTTTCGTTTTTTTCATCACTATCATCTTCATTCAAACGTGCAATACGATATAATAATAATGGATCCTAATAGAGACCGCAGCCGCGAAGATTGTTGGCGATAATAACGTCTGTCACCGCGTCAAACACGAATTGTATGTTGTTCGTGTCCGTTGCGCAGGTCATGTGGCAGTAAATCTCCTTCGAGGCCGATTTGTTCTTCGCCTCGAATTGCGCCTGGATGTACGCCGCGGCCTCGCCGTACTCCTGTTTGCCTGTAAAACATGAAAAAAAAAAAAAAAAAAAAATAGAAAATTTAATATACATATTGAAATTTGTATATTAAATACAAGGGGGGGTAGGGTTTTGAAATGATTTTTTTTGCATTTTTTTTAATTTTTCTTCCGAATGAACAATATGTCGAGAATACTGTGTATAAATTTTAAGTCAATCGGAGTAAAACTAACGGAGTTACAGCGTTTCAAACGACCGGCCATGATACCGTGATACCACGTATAAAAAACTTTAAATCGATTTTCCCGAAAACGTCATTTTTGAAGTTTGTGAACATTAGAACTCAAAATCTACTGAACCGATCCTTTTTAAAATTTAAACATTACTTCTTCACATAAATCAACAGGTAATCAAGAGTTTTTTTTTTTTTCAATTTTTTCAATTTTTTAATAACAAATTAAGCGCGATTTTTTGAGCTAAAATTGCGTTTTTCACTTCCAAGTGCTGCAAAAAATAGAAAAAAAAAAAAAAAAAAAAACTCTTCCGGATTACCTCGAGAAATACATCACCTTTAAAATGCATATCAATTTTTTTTGTTTCAGATGATCCGGTAACGAGTTATAATGTTCACCGCAAAACCACTTTTTTTAAAGGCGCCTCTGGAGATTCAACGTCACCGGCGTTATTTATCAATATTTTTCATTGAAAATTTTTTCTGAGATCCTTCAATAGTTGTACAATAATATGTAATTCTATTTAATAAAATTACATTACTCATATCGCCGCGAAAAATTCATAAAAATATGCTTTTTTTTCACCTTTAAAACCCTACCCTCCCGTTAAAACTACTTCGACCCACCGGGGGCCGTCAAGTGGAATTTTTATAGAATTTTTTATTAATCAAAAGTGAAACACTCACCGCCGTATTCGGGGAAGCAGATGGTCAGCGGTGATTTGCGAATTTTCTCCTCGAACAAATCTTTCTTGTTTAGAAACAGTATGATCGAGGTGTCGGTGAACCATTTATTGTTGCAAATAGAGTCGAACAGTTTCAAGCTCTCCTGCATACGATTCTGCAATGGAAAATAAAAAATAAAAATAAAACCATAGTAATAATGTTGTAACGATGATTCGCCGAATCACAATTGAACGAATCGAGTCAATGTTTTTCATTCTTTTGACAAGGAAAATACGATGATAAATGGTGGATTTGTCAATAGAGCGGCAAAAATTAATCTTTCGAGCATCTAGATTGTCATTCCTTTGACAAAATGTCACGCTAGAGTTTGAGGAATTTCGCGAGAGGGGAGAAGAAAAAACCGCGAGAGTGACGTTACAACGTGTATTTACGATTCTTCAAACGATAACACTCAATTGACACTTTTGACATCGCGCCCGAGTCCTCGAACGGAAAACGTGCCTGATTCATCGCGAACCGTCGTCTCTCCCCTTTCGTCGCGCGGATACACGCGGAGATACGGACAAACGAAATTGAATAAAGTTACACACTTCCCACGTGTCACGACCCTGGCAATTGAACCCGTTCGCGTTCTATCTCTCACGCGTATATCCATCTCTCGAGTTCTCTCGGTCTTGCAACCGTCAGATCCATTTTTCTCGATTATTCGCTCCTAATTCGTCGTTTCATTCATCCACCAAACATTCTTTATCTCGTTACAACTCTGTTCTCTCGTTCATTCATAACGTTCGACCAATTTAAACTCTACCCACCGGTTCTTCGATGACGAGATTAATTGAAAGGAAAAAAAAATGTTATTACAATATTTTTTTTGCTGAAAATTATTTCTTTGATAATTCGAATAAATTTTTTAATCTCAGTCCCTCGGATTTGATCGATCAGTCATTTAGTATTATCGTTCCAACTCCAAAAATCGTTGTTTTTTTTTTGTGATTTTTTTTCTCCCACCGATAACTTACCGACGATTCTTTTAACACTCTTTTTCAATGAAACCACAAGTTAGGGGAACGAAAGAAAAAAATCTGAAAAATTCTCAACGATTCCGGATCCGTGTCAATATTTTTTTAACGAGTACTTTTTTTCTGTTCATCTCCGACTTACCGTGGTCTCGTCCTCGTGAAGAACCTGATCGTATTCGGACATCGCGACGCAAAATATGATCGCCGTTACGTCCTCGAAACAGTGTATCCATTTTTTACGCTCGCTCCTTTGGCCACCAACGTCGAATAATCTTTATGACGGAAACAATAAAGAAAAATACATTAAAAATCCGGCGAATAGTGGAGCAAATTAAAAGTTAAATGTACGGCACCAAAAATGTGAGATGTATCTATTTGTTATACGATTTCTCGCCTTTATCTTAGAATGTAAATTAAAAGTTCGGAGGGCCGCGGCGGCGGCGGCGAATAAAGGATAAATTCCCTCACGTAAATACACGATATTTTGCCTTTAAGGTAGTAGTCTGGTAACTTAAGCCGATTTTTCATGTCTTTTTTGAAAAAAAAAGTTTTTTTCCAAAGTCCGCCATTTTGTTATTTATCCATGAAATTTAACTTCAGTAGTTCCGACCAGAATGACATGTCTATAGATTAAGAATTATCAACAATTTTTTATTTCAGATAACATGAAGAGCCAAAATCACCGGAGCCACCCACGCGCTTTTTTTTCGAAGTGCCAACTTCGATCAATAATAATAATAATAATAATAAACTATTAAATTTTGTCAAACAAATTTTTTTTTGTATCTTCAATATGTAAATAAAAACATCCTAAATATCCAAAACGATTCATTTTTATTTTCCTACAAAAAAAACGCCCTCCAAAAAAGACATGAAAATCGGCTTAAGTTACCAGACTACTACCTCAAATGGACGAGACACTGTAATTTACGACGACAACAACAAAATCGTAGGAGATGCATTTTCATCAAAGTAAAACGAAATATTAAAAAAATAAAATTCTATCAACAATTTTTTCTGTAAAGATATGAAAAAATTTTTTACACAACGAGAACAGCATCTCGAACGATCGTTCACTTTGGGCTTTTTCGATACGACGTAAATAAAAACATCCTAAATATCCAAAACGATTCATTTTTATTTTCCTACAAAAAAAAACGCCCTCCAAAAAAGACATGAAAATCGGCTTAAGTTACCAGACTACTACCTTAAGGATTCTACGCGTATACAATCTCGGACGAAAGTTTTGCTACATCGGGATTTGTGTGAAATTCGTTAAAAAAGAATATTCGTTATTCAGAAAAATCGGCAAATTCATTTGATGAGAGAATGAAAAAAAGTTTTCTGACGATCAAACAATTTTTCGTTTTCATAATTTTTATCGTCCATCGAGGTACTCGAAATTCCACATTGAATTACACTTTTCGCATGGGATTGTACGCACGAAGGAGCCTTTAATTTGGCAATGAGAATGAAGCCGGAGGGCGGGCGTTAAAGTTACCATAGGATTTATTTCTGTACTTCTCATTAAACTCGTACGATAATTAATGATTCATATTCTGTGTCGGAGAATATTCGTTGGTATACCGAGAGATATAACGAGAAAGAGCCGAGAAAAAGAGTACAATCGCAATGAACAGTGTGGGCGCTCGCTTTTAGATTGAGACAATGAGTAAGCGTGCATAAACTACTCTCCCCTCTCTCTCTCTCTCGTCTATTATTCGATAGCATTGCGCTCATCTCGTTATACGTTTCCGGTTCACGAACGACTCAAAACTTCTTTAAGCTCGGACGTAACGCATACTCGTTAACAATTTCATGAGTACGTTAATAAAGTTACGACGAGGCAAAATTCGTGCGGAGTGCAAACACGACAAGACTTAAATAGGGATGAAAATGATAAATTCGACGAAATTCTACGAACTCGAATGAACAATTCGCAGGATTTGTATAATGGCGAGAGATAATATAATTGCGAGAACTGACTCTGTGTCTGATCGAAGCTGTGAGAACTCACTTTGGCAATTCTATTAATTAGAAATTAATAAAATTTACCATTGAAATGTTGCATTTTTTTTTCTTATTTTTCGTTAATTCATTAAAAACAAATAGTTAGTTCCCACACCATTTATTCTTCTCGTAGAATTTGGAGAGCAGCGACGTAATTTTTTAATTACATCAAACAAAAATGATATTTCTTTGTTATCCAATTAATGTTTTTTTTCTTTTACGAGACATTTATCGAGGAACGCGATTATCGTAGAAGTGATTAATTTTTTTTATTTTTTGTTACGATACTCACTTGAAATTAAGATTTTTAAATGAGAAGTGAACTTCCACGATTCCAGTCGTTTTCACTCGAGTTCTCAGGATATCTTGTTCCGTTGGCTGATACTCCCTCGCTCCTAATCGGTCGAGATCGTCGAGGAAGCTGAAAATTAACAAAAAAACAAAGAAAATTCATGATAAACAATCATATGAATTAATTCGTTATTTTGTTAAAATAAAAATGATCGAACACACACGGTATATACGTAGGAGTGAATTGATAATAATGAAGAAAAAAAAAAAACGAACGCTGGAAGAAAAAGAAAAATGATAGGAAACGATAAAAATTCTTTCTCTCGTTTTTTTTTTTTCACGTCTTAATGAAAATACTCGTGATTGAAAAGTGGCGCTATAGTCTCGGCGATTCATGGAAATAGAATGTTGACGAGCACAAAGAGACCAGACAAGAGGGACGAGAGGTGAACGGGGGCGGGGATTTCATCTATCACTCTTGGCTGGAAGATGAGGAACGGAACCCCGAGAGAAATGAGAGAAAAAAAAATAGTTAAAAAAAATTTATGAAAAAAAATGTAATGCGGGTCTCTTTCGAGACTGTGCTCTTTGCTCGGTGATTCGCACCGATTCGATAATGACGGTATCGAGCCGCGCTTATTCTTATCCAATTTATCGTCGTTGGATTTAAACGGGGTTAGGTCAATGAACGACATTGAACTCGAATAATCGACGTTTTTAACACTTCAAAGTGGTCGCGTACCAAGTACCATGGAAAAAATTTCGAAAAACGTTCGAACCAAACGAATTGTTTGAAAATTTACGGGGGGTTGAGGCTGCTTCACGTTTGAACGAGAAAAAAAAATGATCACGACTTTAATGTTTCGTATTACATTAACGGTTCTTCGACGAATGGAAAATCGATTGGAAAATCTTAGATTCCCCGAATACATTTAAGGGCAATAAAGAAATTCCTCGAACATGCTTGTTAAATATGAAACGCTCGATTCCAAAGAAGCTTCATGAATTATTCGATCTTTATCAGCGAAAAATCAATATTCTTCGTACTTACAGATACATATGAGTGAAAGGCTCGAAGTAGCGAAACACTCAAAAAATCGAATGATCAAAATAGCGAAAATTCGAAAAAAATCGTACGGCCGAAATAAGAGCGACGAAAAAGCCCAAACGGTCGAAATAGCGAAAGATCAAAAAGCCGAATACCAATTGGCGCATTCGAACGACTCATTGGTATTCAACTTTTTGGTCTTTCCTATTTCGACCGAACGATTTAATTTTTTTCAATTTTGGCTATTTGGATCGTTCGACTTTATGGTATTTCGCTATTTCAACCCTAACCCATATACAGTGGGTCAAAAAGTATTCATTCACCTTGTTTTTTTGCGATAACTTTATAAACATAAGCGATACGCAAAGAAAGCCAATTTTATTTAATAGTACATCAGGTGCAGAGATAAACTACAAATGGAGAATTTTTTCCCAGGAATAATAGAAGAATTATGCCGAAAAAAACGAAAATTTTCGGACAAAAAAAGTATTCATACACTTACGATTATAGTGAAAACCTACATCATCATAGTTGTTAATTATAACTAATATTTGGTGCGCATCCCTTTTGCTTCAATTATCGTCTCGAGGCTCTTAGGCATGGATTCTACTAGCTTTTGCGTTGTTTCTTTTGCTATTTTCGTCCATTCTTCTAAAAGCATCTCTTTGGAGATCGGATTTGTTTGTTATTTTTCTTTTTATAATTTCTACATCCACCAAGTGCCATAAACTTTCGATAGGATTGATGTCCGGAGATTGTGGTGGTGTAATCAATTGTTTGCGGACATTATAGAGTAACCATTCCCTCGTTTTCATGGCAGTATGTTTCGGGTCGTTATCTTGTTGGAAGTCGAAATTTCCATCCAGGCCCATTTTATCTACACTCGCTTTGAAATTGCTGCGCAACACGTCGATATACTTCCGGGCATTCATTGTACCATCTATAAAAGCCAGATTACCAACGCCATAATATCCCATACAGCCCCGAACCATGACGCTTCCTCCGCCGTGCTTTACGGTCGGTATAACATTTTTCTGCCGGAGCTCGGTATTTGGTTTCCGCCAGACGAATTTTTTTCCATCGGACCCGAAGATGTTAAGGGCGGGGTAAGGGTTTTCACTTTCGAAAAATCGAATTTTTTTTTGTCTTATCTTATTGTTTAACATTTCAAGAATATGTGCTTAAAATTTTAAACCGATCTAAGCAATATACTTGAAGTTATTGTCTTATTAATCTCCTGGCCTTTAAACGCTATACCTCTAACTGCTGCGGGCGGTCGGGCTAGCAGTGCACTTTAGACGCGTTTTTCTCAAAACTACTTTTTCAAAGTCCGTGTTCACTGCCATTTAAAAACTACTTGACCGATTCATTTCAAACTTCGTACACATTTTCTACATATAAAATACCTCCCCCCAACGTTTAGTTAAATTTTTTTTTTTTACATTAAGCGTGTTTCCCACCCACAAAATGGCGGAATTTTTCGTGGAAAATAACAGTTCACACTTTGGATGGCCGCCAAAAATTTTTAAATGAAAAAAAAAATTATCAGAGAACGTTGGGGGGAAGATTTGATTATAATTTGACTAAATTTTCATGGTTTTTCACTTTCAGATAATTTCCGGCCGAGTTATAGTGAACACCGCAAATTGTTTTTTTTTCCAAGACGTTCCGGGGGAAGCTCTGTTACGGGCTTATGCTTCAATATTTCTGCATGAAAGAATTACGCAACATTGTCAAAAGTATGCTCAATAATGTACAAAAGGTTCGAATAAAATTGCTCAATCCATATTTGAGAAAAAAAATCGCAAAAAAAGTGTTTTTTTTTGACGCTGGAACTCTTACCTCTCCCTTAAACTTGGATTCATCCGAGAATACGACACGTTTCCAAAATTCTATAGATTTTTTTTTACCCAGGTTTTTGCGAAACCTAAACGTTTTTCTCGATTTATATTATTAATTAATGGTTTTTTGCGGGCAGTTCCGCCGTATATTTGGTCGGAATGCAAAACGTTTCGAATAGTCAGGGGACACACGCTCTTCCCCGATATTGACGCGACATCATTCGCTAAACTGCGGGCACTTGTGAACGGTTTTTTCGTAGCCTCTGTAACGATACTCCGACGCTCTCGTACCGTTAGTATTCTCGGTCGACCGGATCGTGGCTTATTTTCTGTGCTGTTTGTTCTTCCGTATTTTTTTATTATATATTGCACTGTTGCGAAACTTAGATTTAGTTCTTTACTAATTTTTCGATAACTTTCACCGCGTTTCCGAAGAAAAATCACTCTATCTCGCATGGACATTGATATTTCGCTTTTCTTTGCCGCCATGTCTGTTCGGAGCTTGAAGATCTACTACCGCATGGAATAGGTCAAAACCATTGTGTAAACGAAGACTTGTTTACATTGTACGCAGAGGTCAGACCGTCCGTGAGTGAATAACGAGGTTCAGCAGCTCAATCGTAAGTGTACGAATACTTTTTTGGCCCGAAAATGTTCGTTTTTTTTTGCATAATTCTTCTATTATTCCTGGGAAAAAATTCTCCATTTGCAGTTTATCTCTGTACCTGATGTACTATTAAAAAAAATTGGCTTTCCTTGCGTATCGCTTATGTCTATAAAGTTATCGCAAAAAAACAATGTGTATGAATACTTTTTTGACCCACTGTATACGTTTCTGACAGAGTTAGAATCCACGCTAAGGGTAGAGGAGAAATCTCGAAAATTCGTGACCGAAACAAAGATTTTGTTTGACAGGGGAGAAAGGATTACGGGAAATTTATCGTTCGTTGTCTCTCCGTACGTACAAATTTTAATTACACGATTGTACATATTTTATGTAGTATATATGCGAATGGATAAAGAGAGGAAGTGTGAAACACGCGCGCAGAGGGCTGGGCGCGGTTCGCAACAAGTAGTCCGAGACAATAGCCTCGTTGCAAGGTCTTCGATGTTCGAAGCCTGCAAGCACGTAAGCTCTCTCTGACCCTCTCTCTCACTCTCTTTATCTCTCTCTCTCTCTCTCTCTCTCTCTCTCTCTCTCTCTCTCTCTCTCTACTGTTGCTAAAAGGTTGGTGGTGGTTGAACACTCGGCATGCATGAACCCTGAACTTGCGCTGGATTTATAGCGCTGTGGGAAAGCTCTGGCAAAGTATCGAACCGGTTCAGTGCTCGGAGTCGCTTATATACCTGTTTTATATATATGTATATACATATACAGGTATATATGTGCCTAAAATTGGCAAACCCGAGGAGAGATTTGCCAACGAACGACAAAACGTTTTGTGCCTCGATTTATTTTAATTAAGGGGCAACTCCGCGATGTTCTTTAAATTGCTGAGAAAAAAACAAAAACAAAAAAATCGTACGAAAAACTCCGGATCGGAGAATTATTGGAAATTCTGCAATCGTATTTGAGAAAGAAAAAAAAACATTTTCCGTGAGAGAATAAATTTAGTACCGCTCCGTCAATATTATTCGAGCTTCAGAATAATTGTTAACGTTGAGACAACACTAAATTTTTACACGGGTCTCGCGGGGCATTTTTTTTTTTTTCTTCAAGACATCGAAGTTACCTGTTGAGCAGAGATACGATTTTTTTTTTTGTAAATATAAACTCCGGAGTATAAAAAATTTGAACATCATTGAGGCAGTATTAAATATTATCGCGCGCCTCGGATTTAACGTAGCTTATTCTGTATCAAGGAACAAGAAACACGATAAGCACTCAATTCCGGAAGCATACTAATATGCCTGAAAATCGTGATTCGGTGACTTTTTTTTTAATCATCAACGAGGCAGTATTAAGGGGGGAAATAGGGTTAGACGGTTCAAAAAATCGATTTTTTTTTAATTTCATAAATTGTTAGACTATTGAAACTATTGAAAAATATGTTCCCAAAATTTTTAATGAAAATTCCGACTCGTTCTATTGTTATAAGCCATTAAGGGAGGAAATAGGGTTAGGACAGCGTTTTTTGCGTACATTCTGGAAGCCGCAATTTTCATCTGAAATCAAACAAGGTTGGAATTTACTTTTATTATATGTCTCTCTTCCATATGAACCTAAAGGCTATCAAAAAATTAGAAAATAGAATTTTATACAGGGGTCAAAACAAAAAAGCATGATTTTTTGGCATTTTTTACCACTTTATTTGCAAAAAAAAAATTATTTTAAATAATGATAATATTCCGATTTTAGGTTCATATAGAGCGCAATACTATGGAGAAAGTAACTGCCAATTTTCAAAACGGTTGGTTGAAAACTTTTCAAACTAGCGTGTACGCGAGTTAAAAAAAAGTCGTTTTCAGAAAAACGCGTTTGAAAAAATAGCAAAATACTGAGTCTGATTGTGACCTGCAATATGGGGTCGCTAATATCTTCGGTGTTTTTCAAGGAAATTCTTCAAAAGTTTTATAGTATATACTTAAATATATGTATAAAATATTCTCAAAGTTTCAATAAATTATATTCATTTTTTATACTATAAAAAAAATTAATGAAAATCATTGAGAAAACGCTGTCCTAACCCTATTTCCCCTCTCAAATATTTTTTTTACAGATTGGTCCTTTCGCGTCAGCTACTTTCTATGATTATAAGATACAAGCATCTGGACGAGCAACACAATGAAAAAAAATTGTTCATGTTTTCACCACCGTGGTAATCACCGTTTAAATAAACGTACAATGATTATAAATTAGAGACCAATATTTCATTGAATTCGAAATGTTTCAAAGAAACATTTTTTAAATTTTCTATTTTGCATGTATCACTCGACGATCATCCAAATAATTCATCGGTGACAAGTTTTTTTTTGTTACTTTCTTCGCCATGCTCGATCTCATTTCCATAGCCCATACGGCCTGTGTACGAGGTCAAGAGAATTTTCCTTATGTCAATTTTTGCTTCCGCCCACCCAAGGAACCCACGCTGAGCACTCAATTCCGCAAGCACAATTCCGGTATTCCTGAAAATTGCGATTCAGTGATTTTTTTCTTAATCATCGACGAGGCAGTATTAAATATTTTTTTTACAGCTTAGTCCTGTCACGATAGCTACTTTTTATTATTATTAGAAACAAGCAACCTAACCACGAGCAACCCAATACAAAAAAATAATTCTTCTTCCACCGTAGTAGTCACCGTTTAAATAAACGTATAATGATTGTAAATCAAAGACCAATATTTCATTGAATTCCAAAAGTTTCAAAGGAAGGAGCGTTTTTTAAATTTCCTATTTATCATTCGTCATTCGACAATCATCCAAATAATTCATCCATCACAAGTTTTTTTTGTTACTTTCTTCGCCATGCTCGATCTCATTTCCATGATGCTGAAGTTTGCATCGTTGGAATGCAAGAAAAAAAATATTTTTTTATACCATTCAGCCCCCTTAAGGTTGAATTTTCTAAGACAAATATCGTTAAACCGTTCTTTTGGGGTCTCCTTTAAGGTAGTAGTCTGGTAACTTAAGCCGATTTTCATGTCTTTTTTGGAGGGCGTTTTTTTGTAGGACAATAAAAATGAATCGTTTTGGATATTTAGGATGTTTTTATTTACATATTAAAGATACAAAAAAAAAGTTTTTTAAAATTTAATAGTTTATCATTATTATTATTATTGATCGAAGTAGGCACCTCGAAGTTGGCAGCCCGGGTCCTAACTTTTTTTCTACCGAACCGATTGCTTTCAAATTTTAACAGGCTACTCTACACACTTATAGTTCTCGTCGGAACTACCGAGAAATTTTTTCACCCCTAACTTTTTATTTTACAACCCCTTCTTTGCTAAAATAAAAGGACTTTTTTTTTCCAAAGTCCGCCATTTTGTTATTTATCCATGAAATTTAACTTCAGTAGTTCCGACCAGAATGACATGTCTATAGATTAAGAATTATCAAGAATTTTTTATTTCAGATAACATCAAGAGCCAAAATCACCGGGGCCACCCACGCGCTTTTTCTTCGAGGTGCCAACTTCGATCAATAATAATAATAATAATGAACTATTAAATTTTTTCAAAAATTTTTTTTTTGTATCTTTAATATGTAAATAAAAACATCCTAAATATCCAAAACGATTCATTTTTATTTTCCTACAAAAAAACGCCCTCCAAAAAAGACATGAAAATCGGCTTAAGTTACCAGACTACTACCTCAAAGATCTGGGCCTAAATGGACAAGAGAAGCGAGAGCAATATCGAAAATTAAAATTGGAAAAATCTATTTTCGTTGCGTTCCAACGATGCAAACTTCAACATCGTTCATTTCCATAGTCCATATGGACTATGCACGAGGTCAAGAGAATTTTCCGTATGTCAATTTTTACTTTCGCCCATCCGCCTTTATCTCCCAAATCTTCCGAAATAAATTTTTATTCACAATCATTTATTTTATACAGTCAGGGAAAGGAGATGAAAAAAAAAAAGGTCAATGGTGTAGCAGGATAAATTTTCTCGTTTTTCTCGTTCGTCGTAAATTCTCATATATGTTTAAGACTTTTTCAAAGAATCGCCCGGTAAAAGAGACACGGCGTGGGGGGGGGGTGGAAAATGAATATATCGTTCGGCCAGGGCTATCCTATGCATAGATTTGCGTAAATATCCTTACATACATACATTCTCGCGCGTCCATTTGTTCGAGGGAGGGAAAAAAAATAAATAAAAATTATATGCACGAGGGTGGAAGAAAACGCGGGGGTGCGAGCGAGCCATATATCGAAGCGTCCTTAAACCGGTGGTGCGAGCATAATAACCCCCCATTGCTACTTTCCACGGTTGGTCGGTATTCATCACCACAAATTCATTCTTCCGTTACGGTATTCGTGCGCGATATATGCATATAAATAAAAAAAAACGGTACAAGTAAAATTTCCTGTACGGAGAATTTAAAAGTTTTTTTCTGTAATAACGATATTTTTCACGTTATATGGGGAATTTTAACGTTATCTAGTATTTACTATTGTTATTTATTGAATCCGATAGGGAGTTTTTTGTCACAGTGGAATTTTGCATCCTGGACAACTTCGAGCCACAGCTGAAAGACTCGAGGTGGAAAAATAGCAAGGAATAAACGAGATGAAGGATAAAATGGAAGAAAAAAAAAGGGATGAAAAACGGTGGTTAGAGAGTCTGTACATTCGAGAGAACGATGATGGGCGTTCGAGGGTGGAAGGCTCAACATCCGGGAAATCCTGAAAGACTCAGTCCGCCTGGAGCCTGGAGAGAAAAGAGAGAAAGAGAAAGGGGATGGAAGGGGGATGAAAGGACAAGAGAGAGAGATAGAGAGAGAGAGAGAGAGAGAGAAGAATTTTCACGAAGAGACGACGAGACGAAGAGGGGCGCCAGGGAACGTCGGCCATTTTACTCTACCACGTGACACGGGCGTGGCGTGACGTCACGACCGATCAATACGACGAGAGAGAGAGAGATAGAGTGGAGCATGGACACTGTTCGACTCTCTCCGGACGTTCTACACTCCATGTACATATAGTACATAGGATATTTTTTTTTTTTCACAACCTACCCCTAACCCCTTTTTGCAAAGCTCTGTGGCCGGGCCATCGAGATCTATTCGTTTTTCTCGCTCGTACGTCACTGGCTCTGGTTTTTCATTTTTTACATTTTTCTCTCTCTCTCTCTCTCTCTCGTTCGTTGAATAACGTTCGGAAAATTCACGTCCCTGGATTAAAATATTTCCAACGTTTCGATACGTTTTATCAAAAAGTAAACATTTATACTCAATCTCAATCACTATAAAAAGTTATTTATTGCTGAAAAAATAAATATCCTATGTACACTTAGTGCATAGGATATATATTTTTTTTTATTCACAAACTACCCCCAATGCCTTTTTGCAAAGATCTATGGCCGGGCCATCGAGATCTATTCGGTTTTCTCGCTCGTACGTAACTGGCTCTGGTTTTTCATTTTAAAAAAATTTTTTTCTATCTCTCTCTCTCTCGTTCGTTGAATAACGTCCGGGAAATTCCCATCTCTGAATTAAAATACTTTCAACATTGCGATTCGTTTTATCAATAAATTAAACATTTATACTCGATTTCAATCACAATAAAAAGTTACTTATTGTTGAAAAAAAAAAAAAAAAGTGTACTTAAAGAGCTCCGCAAATTTATTAATTGTACTGCCGATTGATTGACTTCAATAAAAATGATTATTTCCGCTGGGAATTTTTTTGTTTGTTTTTCAACAATAATTCACGCACTTAACGAGGAATTGTCAAATTCGATTAAAACTAATGATAAGAGTATGATGAAATAAAATAAAAATTGAACTTTTTCTTTTCCACCCGCTCCATTACTTTATTCTCTCGTCGTTGTGATATTAAGGTAGTAGTCTGGTAACTTAAGCCGGTTTTCATGTCTTTTTAGGAGGGCCTTTTTTTATAGGAAAATAAAAAATGAATCGTTTTGGATATTTAGGATGTTTTTATTTACATATTAAAGATACAAAAAAAAAATTGTTTGAAAAAATTGAATAGTTTATTATTATTATTATTATTGATCGAAGTTGACACCTCGAAAAAAAAGCGCGTGGGTGGTCCCGGTGATTTTGACTCTTGATGTTATCTGAAATAAAAAATTCTTGATAATTCTTAATCTATAGACATGTCATTCTGGTCGGAACTACTGAAGTTAAATTTCATGGATAAATAACAAAATGGCGGACTTTGGAAAAAAAAGTTTTTTTTTTCCAAAGTCCGCCATTTTGTTATTTATCCATGAAATTTAACTTCAGTAGTAACTTGGATGAATAACAAAATGGCGGACTTTGGAAAAAAAAGTTTTTTTTTCCAAAGTCCGCCATTTTGTCATTTATCCATGAAATTTAACTTCAGTAGTTCCAACCAGAATGACATGTCTATAGATTAAGAATTATCAAGAATTTTTGATTTCAGATAACATCAAGAGCCAAAATCACCGGGGCCACCCACACGCTTTTTTTTCGAGGTGCCAACTTCGATCAATAATAATAATAATAATAAACAATCAAATTTTTTCAAAAAAATTTTTTTCTGTATCTTTAATATGTAAATAAAAACACCCTAAATATCCAAAACGATTCATTTTTATTTTCCTACAAAAAAACGCCCTCCAAAAAAGACATGAAAATCGGCTCAAGTTACCAGACTACTACCTTAAAATACTTCCAACATTGCGATTCATTTTATTAATAAAGTAAACATTTATACTCGATTTCAATCACAATAAAAAGTTACTTATTGCTCAAAGAAAAAAATGTACTTGAAGAGCTCCGCGAATTTATTAATTGTACTGCCGATTGATAAAATGACCGATTCAATAAAAATGATTATTTCCGCTCGGAATTTTTTTTTCTTTTTCAACAATAATTCACGCACGTAACGAGAAATTGTCAAATTCGATTAAAACTAATGATAAGAGTGTGATAAAATTATTAAAAAATTGAACTTTTTCTTTTCCAACCACTCCATTAGTTTATTCTCTCGTTGTTGTGATATTAAATGTGTGGGCATTGGTCAGAGAGAAAGAGAGAGGGAGAGAGAGAGAAAGAGAGAAAGAGAGAGAAAACTTTGTAGTACGATGAAAATGTGATGTGGGCAAATTTTTTGATGCATTTCATAAAGCCAGAGGATATTAACTCCACATTTCTCGTGTGCACATGTACATATATATCTGCATAATAACGTCACGTGCACGCGGGGGTCGCTGCTTATCCGCATCGACGTCGTACATATAAAAATTTTATTTAATCGTATTAGTGGGTAGACATACGCGTCATATGGCTTGTCCGTTAACGAGAGATAAGGGAAACACGGTTTAACCATAGCGAAAACATGTTCAGCACCATATTTCAACCCTTTCGCCTCAATTCCAAAGTAACTTTTTCCGTCTCTCATCTGTATTTCCTCGTTTTCCCCTTCTCAGAAAAACAAATTGAACAAAGTAAGTTCAATTTCTTTTTCTTTTTCTTTATTTTTTTTTCAACATTTTCCGATATACTTCTAAATAAATGGAAAATCATCATTAGAAAATAATAAATAAATGAATGTGTCCGATGAGGATGGAAAATCTTGTCATTAGTTTTGATTGGAAAGTTTTAATGGAAAAAAAGGAATTCTTTGTATTTCGAGAACTGTTTCATCCAGCTAAAATTTTCATAGTTTATCAACGTCTACAAAACTTTACTGTTTTGTAAAAAAAAGTTGTAAAAAAACCTGCCAGTAATAAATGAATAAATAAATAAAAAAGTTATTATCATTATTCCTTCTTATATTTTAATCCCCCCGTGTCCTCGAGACCTTCGCCCGGGAATTTCGACTCTTCTCTCCCTCTCTCTCTTTCTCTCTCTCTCTTTCTCTCGCTCGCTACCCCCACGTTCTTTTATCACGAGAGCCAAGTAAGCACACAATGCGTGTAACCCCAACATCAGGGAAGATGTTGATTTACCTTGACCGCCTATCGCTCAACGACGGACCCCTGTTTTTTGCCTCTCTTCTCCACCGTTTCTTTATTGTCTGCCGTTGCCACGGACATATCAAACGGCGAATAGGAAAAATCAAGAAAGATCCTTGTGAAGAAAATTCCGACGAGGCCAAAGTAAATTCGCTCGTTTTCCCGACAAAGCAATACGACGAATAACTATTTTCAATCATTTTATTTTCAAACAACCGAGTGATTTAATTCACTTTAAGGATCGTTCGAAAGCTCTCGGAAATTCAATGAAATTACTTTACTCAATAAAGAAAAGGAAAAGTAGAAGAAAGAATAAAAAAACGTGAATTAAGGTAGTAGTCTGGTAACTTGGGTTCAAAAAATCGAAAAATTTTTTTTCGCTTGATTTGAAAGTACAATGTCTTGAGAATATACTGTGAAAATTTCAGACCGAAATTCGAAATACTTCCGGAGTTATGATGAGTTTTCGAGAGCGCCTCGAAGTTTTTCTCAAAACAGTTTTTTTTTCTGGTCAGCCCGGGTCCTAACTTTTTTTCTACCGAACCGATTGCTTTCAAATTTTAACAGGATACTCTACACGCTTATAGTTCTCGTCGGAACTACCGAGAAATTTTTTCACCGTTAACTTTTTATTTTACAACCCCTTCTTTGCTAAAATAAAAGGAATTTTTTTTCCAAAGTCCGCCATATTGTTGTTTATCCATGAAATTTAACTTCAGTAGTTCCGACCAGAATGACATGCCTATAGATTAAGAATTATCAAGAATTTTTTATTTCAGATAACATCAAGAGCCAAAATCACCGGGGCCACCCACGCGCTTTTTTTTCGAGGTGCCAACTTCGATCAATAATAATAATAATAATAAACTATTAAATTTTTTCAAAAAATTTTTTTTTTGTATCTTTAATATGTAAATAAAAACATCCTAAATATCCAAAACGATTCATTTTTATTTTCCTACAAAAAAACGCCCTCCAAAAAAGACATGAAAATCGGCTTAAGTTACCAGACTACTACCTTAAATATTGAAATTCGTGGCGCAAAGTAACTGAGAGAACATATGCAAACGTGAGCCTAAGAGCCTCAACGAACTCGACCAAAAAGCATATCTAGCCGTGAACCCCAGACATCGCGCCATACAATCCCATCCGGCTATTGTGCAACGTAGATCGGTGAATTAGATATGGCAAAATTTTAAACCAGAAAACATCGGACATAGATTTCCTCTGAATATTCTATACGCCGAGAAGCAACGAACAAAATGGTCCAACTAACAGATCACTCTTTTTACCAATTAACTGCGTCTGTATCAACCCGATCATTTCTCCGATCTAATTTTGTTAATCCACGTTCACGAGTCTCGAATCTTCAATAACTCGTTGGAAATGGCGCCTTTTTCTTATTCCAGTAATAATTTTTTTAAGGTAGTAGCCTGGTAACTTAAGCCGATTTTCATGTCTTTTTTGGAGGGCGTTTTTTTCTAGGAAAATAAAAATGAATCGTTTCGGATATTTAGGATGTTTTTATTTACATATTAAGGATACAAAAAAAAAATTTTTTGAAAAAATTTAGTAGTTTATTATTATTATTATTATTGATCGAAGTTGGCACCTCGAAAAAAAAAAGCGCGTGGGTGGCCCCGGTGATTTTGGCTCTTGATGTTATCTGAAATAAAAAATTCTTGATAATTCTTAATCAATAGACATGTCATTCTGGTCGGAACTACTGAAGTTAAATTTCATGGATAAATAACAAAATGGCGGACTTTGGGAAAAAAAAAAAACTTTTTTCCGCGGACTTTGGGGGAAAAAACTTTTTTCCGCCATTTTGTTATTTATCCATGAAATTCAACTTCAGTAGTTCCGACCAGAATGACATGTCTATAGATTAAGAATTATCAAGAATTTTTTATTTCAGATAACATCAAGAGCCAAAATCACCGGGGCCACCCACGCGCTTTTTTTTCGAGGTGCCAACTTCGATCAATAATAATAATAATAATAAACTGTTACATTTTTTCAAAAAATTTTTTTTTTGTATCTTCAATATGTAAATAAAAACATCCTAAATATCCAAAACGATTCATTTTTATTTCACTACAAAAAAACGCCCTCCAAAAAAGACATGAAAATCGGCTTAAGTTACCAGACTACTACCTCAAATGGACGAGACACTGTAATTTACGACGACAACAACAAAATCGTAGGAAATGCATTTTTATCAAAGTAAAACAAAATATTAAAAAAATAAAATTCTATCAACAATTTTGTCTGTAAAGATATGAAAAATTTTTTTACAATACGAGAACAGCATGTCGAACGATCGTTCACTTTGGGCTTTTTCGATACGACGTTTCGTCGCAAAATAACAAAAATTAAACACGCATCTTTCGTTATTTTAAACGCGCGAAGATTTTAAATGTAACCGTGACAATCGAGTGCAAACGATCGTGCTTCTTTCCCTGATTACAACATTTTCTTTCTCATCAAATTGACTCTGTTATTACGAGCATGAAAAAAAAAAATCTCGATGGCCAATCAAACGGACGAAATACTGTAATCTACCATTTGTCATTTATCGATGAACATTATTTCTTTCCAAACAACAATATCAGATTTAAAATGAGATCGTTTAAGAACGGAAAAAAAAAAAAAAAAGAATTAAAAATTGACTCACTATTTTGCTGAATCGTTTAGCTGATACTCGTTACTCCTGCCAAAGCATTCCTGAACGCCGTTGTCGGCCCACAGCCTCTTCATCGCGGCGACGAGCTCTTCGCTGAACGATTCCGTGTCCTCCATTCGTTGGATAACGTCGAAAACCATTTTTGCGTCAGTCTGCAAAAATTTTCCGATCTGGCAATGTATCGTAAACATACATAAATAACGATTACAAAAGCGGCACAATAAAGAAATATATTAACGATGGAGAATTGAAAACCGTGAATATTATTTCTCATTTTCCGCGGCACGTGAAAGTCCGGAAATTTTTTTTTTTTCTCGTAAATTCGCGTAGAGCCGATGGTTGAGAATGAGGATGCGAATAATTATCGAATTATTCGGACCAATGGAGCCTCTCGGAATTGATCATACGGAATTTTACTCTGGGACAAAGTGTACAAGAGGAGACTAAATGTAAGCTCAAAGTGTGTGTGTGTGTGTGTAGAATGCATTCGTTAGCGTTCTTCTTTTTTTTTCTTCGTCTTCTTCGGTCCTTTTTCTTTTTTTTTTTCTTCTTTTTTACATTCTTTTTCTCGTGTAACGAACGGCCGCTGGTGTATACGATTGGCTGACTAGTCATGTGAACATTCGAAGTGCGCTCCACTGAATGTGCTTCATTCATGAGATAATCGTTGAACCGTGGTAAACCACATCCACAATGGCACGCAATGTCTTCGAACTTTTCTCTCTTTTCCTCTCTTCTCCTCTTTCTCTTTACATAAATATATATCGAATAGCAGCGAAAAAAAAAGGGCACAACTGACATAACTACCATCGTGTTCAATCGTCTCATTTAAGTCGTTTTGTCTGCTAGAAACTGATATACATCTGTATGAACTATTCCAGGCGAAATCGAAAGGTTTGTGGAAAAGAAAAAAAAAAGTGTTGTTTTTTTTGCGGGTAGAAATAAATGGCGGAAAAATAGATTTTTTTTTCTCGACGATACGTTAATTGATGTAATAACGTAACTGTTGGAATTTCAACATTTTTTTTTCTTCTCACAATTTATATTTCTCATTAAATTTCGTGATTTCTCACGAAAGCGATACTCAATTGGATATGTATTTTTTTTACATAAAAAAAAAAAAGTAAATGTGTCATGTTGCACAAACGACAATGGTCCACGGGGAATGTAAACCGTTACACTTTTTTTATGAAAATTCTCGTCCAAAGATCGGGTAATTGAAAAACAAACATTTTTTTTTAAATTCCAACGAAATTTTCCAATAAAATTTTCCGTTTTATTTAAGCGACGATTAATTCTGAATTATTGTCGTTTTTGTATGTAACACATTATATAGTCGTATAGTAGCACAAATCGTTTTTTTTTTCTCATTAAAAAATTAACTAAAAACGAATATTGATTAATCAATTATTTTATATAAAATCGAAAAATGATTGACTCACCTCTCTCTCGTTCGTCGAGAAGCTTATACCCAAATTGGGCATTGCTCTCAGTATGGCGACTAGAGATTGTATCGTATTGCTATAAACGACCGGCCTGTACTGCTTGAAATCCTCCGGCGTGAATCCACTCTCGTGAATAATTCTAACGAGGAAGAAAAAAACAAAAAACACACAATCACAAATAGTTAAAAACATGTTAATATTACACATTGTTATAAATAATATTTGATTTTGTTTTTCAAATTTCTATAAAAAAAAATATAAAAAATCCTACCAAAAAAACGTTTTTTTTTTGTTAAACCAAACAACATCGACGAAATCTTGGGTTAACCGCCCCCCATTTCACCGGATGTGTACACAGCAGTTCGTTTGTACAGAAACGCGTGCACGAGTCTCGGAATATGAAAAGGATCCATTGACGGTGAAACATGCAGGATGTCTTAAGGGGATGCAAATATAATTTAATGTAATTTTTTTTTTCAAATGCTTCGAGCACCGGAAGTAACGAATTGTGCGGTAATAAGAGAAATAGACTCGTGAACTTAAACGATATTTCGGTGGCGTGTGCAAAGTCCGACGAATTTACGAAAATATCGAAACAGTGAAGAATGACGGAAAAGTTTACATTTCTTTTCTTTCCCCACTTTTGAATTTAAGTAAACTTCGGATCTTGGCGATGAAAAAATAAAAATTTCTAATCTCGAATTTACGGTAAAATTAATGGAAATAATCGGTAATGTTCAACGGCGTTGAATCAACGCTCATGTTGATAGCGAGCAAAAGAATGGAAGAAAAAAATCGCACAATGTAACGAAATATTTTGTCGTTAATGGAAAAAAATTTTTTTTAAATAATAACAAAAGTTAGAACGCTGTTAACTTTGGCCGGAAATTCCTCATATAAATGTGCTGTGTGTAAGCACGCGGGAAAGTTTAAATAACACGAAACACAAAGCAAGAGAACTGGCCAGTGTGTTTGAAAGCTTAAGGGGGCAATAGGGTTAGACGGTTCAGAAAATCAATTTTCTCTTTATTTCATAAATTGTTAGTAAAACTATTGAAAAATATGTTTCCAAAATTTTAAATAAAAATTCCGACTCGTTCTGTTGTTGATAAGCCATTAAGGGAGAACACCACTGTAACCCCCTGTTTTTTTTTCACATTTTTCAAGAATGTTTTTTTGTGGGAAAAAAAAGAGATATTCGAAAAATTTTGTTGGGTTTTGTTCCTTGTTTATTAATGTATCAAAAAACATTTTTTTCACATTTTTCACGCCGCATGGTGGCGCTGGGGAAGCTCTCGCGCCAGGTGCTGTCATCTTCGCGGCACGCAGCAGAACTCTCTTCAACGTCGATCTGAAAAAAAAATACCGAGTGTTTTCGTTAATAATATGATATTTTGAAGAGAAGTACATAGGGATTTGGAAAAATATTGTTTAAAAAAAAATAGGCACGCCTTTGAAATTAACTTTAATTTCAAAGGCGTGCCTATTTTTTTTTAAACAATATTTTTCCAAATCCCTATGTACTTCTCTTCAAAATATCATATTATTAACGAAAACACTCGGTATTTTTTTTCATATCGACGTTGAAGAGAGTTCTGCTGCGTGCCGCGGAGATGACGGCACCTGACGCGAGAGCTTCCCCAGCGCCACCATGCGGCGTGAAAAATGTGAAAAAAATGTTTTTTGATACATTAATAAACAAGGAACAAAACCCAAACAAATTTTTCGAATATCTCTTTTTTTTTCCACAAAAAAAAATTCTTGAAAAATGTGAAAAAAAACAGGGGGTCACAGTGGTGTTAACTCTTAAAGTGAGTAGCTCTCCTTCAGGCCCCGAGGGCGCCACGTGCATAACCGAGCGGTCACTATTTTCTCAAACGCGTTTTTCTGAAAACGACTTTTTTTTAACTTGCGTACACGCTAGTTTGAAAAATTTTCAACCAATCGTTTTAAAAATTGGCAGTTACTTTCTTCATAGTATTGTGCTCTATATGAACCTAAAATCGGAATATTATCATTATTTGAAATAATTTTTTTTTGCAAATAAAGTTGTAAAAAATGGCAAAAAATCATGCTTTTTTGTTTTGACCCCTGTAAAAAATTCAATTTTCTATTTTTTTGATAGCATTTAGGTTCATATAGAAGAGAGACATATAATAAAAGTAAATTCCAACCTCGTTTGATTTCGGATGAAAATTGCGGCATCCAGAATGTACGCAAAATGCTGAGTCTGATTGTGACCTGCAATATGGGGTCGCTAATATCCCCGGTGTTTTTCAAGAAAATTCTTCAAAAATTTTATAGTATAGACTTAAATATATGTATAAAATATTCTCAAAGTTTCAATAAATTGTATTCATTTTTTATACTATAAAAAAAATTCATGAAAATCATTGAGAAAACGCTGTCCTAACTCTATTTACCCCACTTAAGCGAAAGCGCTCGTCCGGCTTCTGGTTTGCAAATTGAAACACCCTTTTGTGAAACGAGCCACCGGGTGCTAAGATACTTAACGACGTTGCGTGTCGTTTGTGGCGTAACGAGTAACTCTCGGGACACATTTACTTGTCGTCGTCTTGTGTCAATTTCTCGTTGAAAATCATTTCATGCAAATTGAGACGCTTCCCGTTTGTACGACTCTTTTTTTTACCAACGACCATACATTGGCTTTCGAACGTTTCAGCATTGTCTATCTTTTTTTTTTCCTTTTTTTTTTTAAGAAGAAACGTCTAGCAAGACCAACTATGAATCAACGGTTGACCGACAACTTCCGGCTGTGCAATGCATTAACCGAATGACCAGTTCTCGACAAACCGCACACACCATTAAATCGAAGAATACAAAGTGCGTTAGATGAAAAAAAAAAAAAATTTATTTTGTTCATGTGGTCACGAAGAGACATATACAAGGATATTTTTGAAAATAATTCGTTTATATTGTCGGGAATTTTCTGAAAATTAAAAATCGATAATTCATCGAATTATTTTCGGTTAATGCCTTTGGTAAAATTATTACATTTGAAGAAATGTTTTTTTTTTAATCAATCGATGGACATTTAAATTCCGTTGTACCAACGATCCTTAATATCGCTATTTAAAAATCATTGACAAATTTAATAAAAGCTCGAATTGATGACGTGATAATGAAATTTCTTTTCATAGAGAGAGCGATTAAAAAAAAAAGCGTAAAGATAAATTTTCCATCATCGATAGCCTGAAAAATCCGACCTGCGCGTGGTTTGTTTTTTTCAATCTTAGATAATAAAATTTTTTGCTCACTTCATTTGCTTCACAATCGTACTTTTCCCGGACTCGCCGGCGCCTGTGAACATAAAAAAAAACGACACTGATTAGACCATTAATAAATTGACTAACGGTACTCGGAATAAGGATTGCACATGTAGTTTTTTAAAAATTGCCGTTCGGCTTTGTATATTAAAATTGGATGGGAAGCTGTACGGCGAAGGTTTGAAAAAACTACAAATTTCGCTAATTAACCTAATTATTTAACGTATCGAGGAGACGCGACGGCGTCTCGACGCCGAGTAATTGAAGAAGAATTTTTTTAAATTATCGTCACTTTTGCTTCCAGAGATTTTGCGTGAAATTTTTTCACTCGGGAATTAAAAATTTTCTCGTGTCCACGAGATTGAATAGAATAAAAGGAAAATTAAAAAAAAACTGCGTTATCGAAGCTCATATGCAAACGCGCCTGGCACACACAACGCACAAAAAGCCTGTATACACACACACACACACAAATATATACATTGAAGCATCATCAGTTGCCCGGTAGAAGGGAATCCTCGTTGTTTCATAAGCCGGATATGACGTGTACACCATGGCGGAACTTGCTTTTCCTGCTTACAGCGGGTGGGCCCCTTCTCCCCCTTTTTTTTTTAAAAGCTCTTTCAGCTAAGTAACCGCCAATAATAGCCATATACTCTCGCCTCCTCGTAATTGTGGTCCATGCACGCGAGCGTGTGTGTACGTACACGTATCTGTGATGCTGCGGCAAACTATATATTGCTTGTATTACAGTGGAGGCACGTTTTAAACATTGGCTTTGTAACATCGTTCGAGCTCCCCAGCGGGGAACCCGGAGAACAAGGAACAAAAAAAAAACACGAAGCTAATAACCGAGTGAAAGTACTTAAAATATTGTGATTAGCGTTATTTACGAACAAAAGAGAAAAAAATATATATTAGACAAATGAAAATATGCGATTTCATTGTAGAATGAAAATATTACGAAATCAAATGTAACACTAAACGTACCAAGAGGACGTCAACGCAACGAAAATAGATTTTTCAAATATTAATTTTCGATATTGCTCTCGCTTCTCTTGTCCATTTGGGTCCTTAAGGTAGTAGTCTGGTAACTTAAGCAGATTTTCATGTCTTTTTTGGAGGGCGTTTTTTTGTAGGAAAATAAAAATGAATCGTTTTGGATATTTAGGATGTTTTTGTTTACATATTGAAGATACAAAAAGAAATTTTTTTTTAAATTTGATAGTTTATTATTATTATTATTATTGATCGAAGTTGGCACCTCGAAGTTGGCAGCCCGGGTCCTAACTTTTTTTCTACCGAACCGATTGCTTTCGAATTTTAACAGGCTACTCTACACACTTATAAGTCTCGTCGGAACCACCGAGAAATTTTTTCACCCCTAACTTTTCATTTTACAACCCCTTCTTTGCTAAAGTCCTTTAATTTTAGCAAACAAAGGGTTGTAAAATAAAAAGTTTGGGGTGAAAAAATTTCTCGGTAGTTCCGACGAGAACTATAAGTGTGTAGAGTAGCCTGTTAAAATTTGAAAGCAATCGGTTCGGTAGAAAAAAAGTTAGGACCCGGGCTGCCAACTTCGAGGTGCCAACTTCGATCAATAATAATAGTAATAATAAACTATTAAATTTTTTCAAAAAATTTTTTTTTTGTATCTTTAATATGTAAATAAAAACATCCTAAATATCCAAAACGATTCATTTTTATTTTCCTACAAAAAAAACGCCCTCCAAAAAAGACATGAAAATCGACTTCAGTTACCAGACTACTACCTTAAAGGGCACCCCAAAAGAACGTTTTACCGATATTTGTCTTAGAAAATTCAACCTTAAGGGGGCTGAATGGTATAAAAATATATATTTTCGTTGCATTCCAACGATGAAAACTTCAGCATTATTATTTCTTTCGGTCATCAGACTCTCTGTAAATTTGTTTGATTATTTTATTAGAAATCAGAGAGTTATGTTACGAATTATTTCTCTTTTAATAATTAAGAATTTCTTTCGAAAAATCAACGTTTATTTCATAAGGGATGAAACGACCCTTTATGTGCCGGTACGTTTAGTGATAAACGGATATTTGCGAATAAGCATAATTTTCGCTTGGACTTTCAAAGAATGTATGGAAAATTGAAATTTTTCGAACAAAATTCATTCAAACTTTGATCCCCAAAGATTTACGAAAGTTCTTCTTTTTAGTTCCCCGTCCCCATCCGCGATACAATGATAACGATAAAGTATCGTTGAAGAAAGAAAAAGGGAAAGGAGAGGAAAAAAACATCAAAAGGGAACACACGCGATAATCTCCAGTCTTCCACGTGTCCCGTTTACCATTCGTTTATCGACTCCTAGTAAAGCTCGAAGCTTGTGAGGGATTCTGTCTTTTTTTTATTTTTTTTTAACCTCGCGAGAACGCGAGTGGCGCACGGACATGAACGTAGAGAGAGACTCGCTGCATTTACCAAAGATAAGTCACAGCGGCGCGTAACGTACGGCGCTATACGATTTAAAAAAATAAAAATCCATCGCGTTTGTACAGATAATACGAACGCACGAATCGTAAAACGCGTTTGCGTTCGTACGACGATAATATCTTCCCATCTTTTTTTTTGTCGACATTTTTTTATACAGGATAATAAAACCTGATAGCGATTAGCTCCTCGGGCCGGATAACCGTAAGGGGGATTTTTGTATTTAATGCGAATAAAAAAAAAATTATCCATATCGAAATTACGCTTACGAGGTCTGTTAAAAAAATATCGCGAATTTTTTATTTCCGCGGGCTACGTATATTCGATTTTCGATTTTTTTGTGGCGTTAGTTTGGTACTTGTGTCCATCATTTATGCTGAAAAAATCGGCCATTTTGAATGTTTAGTTAAGGCAGTCGTCTGGTCTAGAGCGAGATTTTTGACGTCATTTCTAATGTGCAATAACGTTTAAACCGTTGAAGTTGTCTTGATGAAAATTTACACGTGCATTTATTGATCCTTAGAGAATACTTGTACATTCAAAAAAAAAATTATTTTAAATATTTTCATGTAGTTTTTTCCCTTGTTGCAACATGGTGCGCCGAAATCGGCGCCCACTCTGGACGATGTGGTATGCATCTGAAAAAAAAATATATATATATACTCTCAATCTGTATGAGTATTCTGAGCACTGGTAGCAGAATTGAGTCGAACAATAATTTTGCCGACATTTTATAACTCATCGAATACGAAAATGTATGAAATGTATGTATGAAATATCATTAAAGAAAGTTCAACAGGCCGCCATTTTGTCAAAAAAATTTTTTAAGTACCAATTCTGCTACCAGTGCTCAGAATACTCATACAGATTGAGAATATATATATATATTTTTTTTTTTTTTTCAAATGCATACAACATCGTCCAGAGTGGGCGCCGATTTCGGCGCACCATGTTGCAATAAGGCAAAAAACTACATGGAAATATTTAAAATAATTTTTTTTTTTAATGTACAAGTATTCTCTAAGGATCAATAAATGCACGTGTAAATTTTCATCGAGACAACTTCAACGGTTTAAACGTTATTGCACATTAGAAATGACGTCAAAAATCTCGCCCTAGACCAGACGACTGCCACAAGGGGGGGGGGGGGGGGGGGGGTAATTATTTTTTTGCCTTTTTTTAAATTTTTTTTCTGAATGAACAATATGTCGAGAATATTGTGTATAAATTTTAAGTCAATCGGAGTAAAACTAACGGAGTTACAGCGTTTCAAACGACCGGCCGTGATACGTGATACGATATACGTGAAAACTTTAAATCGATTTTCCCGAAAACGTCATTTTTGCAGTTTGTGAACATTAGAACTCAAAATCTACTGAACCGATCCTTTTGAAAATTTAAACATTACTTCTTCACATAAATCAACAGGTAATCAGGAAAAGTTTTTTTTTTTTTTCAATTTTTTCAAATTTTTAATAACAAATTAAGCGCGATTTTTTGAGCTAAAATTGCGTTTTTCACTTCTAAGTGCTGCAAAAAATAGAAAAAAAAAAAAAAAAAACTCTTCCTGATTACCTCGAGAAATACATCACCTTTAAAATGCATATCAATTTTTTTGTTACGGATCATCCGGTAACGAGTTATAATGTTCACCGCAAAACCACTTTTTTTCAAGGCGCCTCTGGAGATTCAACGTCACCGGCTTATTTATCAATATTTTTCATTGAAAATTTTTTCTGAGATACTTCAATAGTTGTACAATAATATGTAATTCTATTTAATAAAATTATATTACTCATGTCGCCGCAAAAAAATCATAAAAATATGCTTTTTTTTCGCCTTTAAAACCTTACCCCCCCCCCCAATTGTTGACAGCTGTTTTGGTTAGACGTGTTTTGGCTTGTCTTCGATTTTTGCCTATTCCAAAAAAGCAGCTTCCATTGCGATAATTGAGCTTTGGTTTCCACGTCATAACCATAAACCCATGATTCGTCACCAGTTATGGCCCTCTGGAGCAAATTTGGGTCGTCGCGGACCGAGTTCGACGGCTCCTTAGCAACGTTAACGCGACACTGTTTTTGTTCGAAATTGAGCAATTTTGGCAGGAATTTCGCGGCGACCCGTCTCATGCCCAAATCATTGGTAAAAATCGAATAGCACGAGCCAATCGATATGTTTAGTTCCTCAGCAACTTCTCTAACGGTGATTTGACGATTGGCCAATATTATTTTCTTCAATTCATCAATGTTTTCGTCTGTTGTTGATGTGCTCGGGCGTCCGGAACGCATTTCGTTGTTCGCATCTTCTCGGCCCTCTGAGAACATTTTGTACCGCCGATAAACGTTGCTTTGGTCCAAGGTAGCTTTACCATATGCCCACAGTCAACATTCGAAATGCGTCCGCGCACTTAATTTTCTTTTTCACACAAAATTTGATACAGATTTTTTGATCCATTTTTTGAAATAGGCAAAAATCGAAGACAAGCCAAAACACGTCCAACCAAAACAGCTGTCAACAATTAACTAAACATTCAAAATGGTCGATTTTTTCGGCATAAGTGAGGGACACGAGTACCAACTTAACGCCACAAAAAAATCGAAAATCGAATATACGTAGCCCGCGGAAATTCAAAATTCTCGATACTTTTTGAACAGACCTCGTATATTTAGTTTTTATAAAAATGTAGAGTTGAAAGAATTTTGTTTTTTTTTTGTATTTCCAGCTATCCAGAAAGCGCTATAAGGTTCGAAAATTTGCAGTCGAGGGTCGTCGGAGGATGAAAATATACTCAGGGATGGGGGGAAGGAGGAGGAGGAGTTTGCAGTTAAGGATCGTCGTTTGCTCGACCGATGACGTCACTCGTAAGACCAATAAGCGTCGTTATATGGTATATATTTCCTCCGAAACGGGTGTCGATGCGCCGAAAGATCGCGGAGCTTTTAAAGCTCCGCGTGGGAGGATAAACAAGCTTTTCTTCCTTTCTTTTTCTCTTCCAAACGCCTTCGTGTGTCGTTACGCGCAAGCGGATCATTATTTGTTTCGTTTGAACAAAAACTGTAGATTGTAAAGAAGACAAAAAACGTAGCCTTAGTAACGAACAAATCGTGAGATAAATAAAAGAGAAATCTTCGAGCGTGGAAAAGAAATACTCGAGAGGCTCATCTGTGTGCAATTAAACGAGTAAACCGGAAATTAGAAGAAGAAAAAAAGAAGACAAAAAAATGTTACATCGCCGAACGCGAATTGATACTTTTTTTTGTTGTTTATTCCCGAGAGAAAGATTGAACTGCGCGAAACGTGAATGAATGTCGAGCAATATCTCGAGCACGCGAAGAATGCTCGCGCGGAAGGCCAGTGTGCCAAGGGAACAGAACAAAAAAACAGCAAAACGGCGCTTAGTCAAGCAGCGGCCCAGCGAAGCAACAGATTCATTTATTTTTTAAACCTTTTTTTCGTTTGTTTGGTTTTTTTCTTTCTACTTTTTTCCCGACGTTTTACTTTTCTCCCTCTCTCTCGCTCACTCGCTCGCTCGTTCCCGTTGCAAGGGGTACCACGTGCGAGGATTTGTCCAACCGGAAACACTCGAGTAAGCTGTACAGACGTCATGTACTATGTACAGACATAGATTTATATGTACATATTTGTGTATATAGGCCGAGTCTTGTATGTAGCTTTTACCTCTCTCTCTCTCTCGTTCTCTTTCTCTCTCTCTCTCTCTCTATTTCTGCCATATCTCACGAGTCTCATCGAGGAGTCCTCGTATGCTACGACGTCCCAAAGCTCGTTGATGACACATGGCAGCAGCATGTGTGTGCTCTTGTGTCTCTCGTTGACTCGAACGAACAGGGGGAGAGAGGGTGAGAGAGAAAACAACGTACAGCGTTGAAATAACGTGTGTACAGGGAAATGCATGCCTTAAGGATGACTTGTGGAATGTACATAACTACAGAATGAGAAGGACATTAGGTTTCTCTCGAGTGTCACGAAAAAAATATAATATGCTATATCGTATATATATATATATATCTCTATATTATATAAATATTTCGCCGCCGCCGCCGTGTACAAGAGTTGAGGGGATCGAGCGGGGGCGGGGGAGGCGCGGGTGGGGGCGGGGGGGGGGGGGGGTGTCGCGCGAAGCGCGCCGGGTGGCAGAGCCCCCCTAGTGTACATATATATATACTAGGGGAGCTCTGCCCCCCTGCGTGCTTCGCGCGCCAACCCGCTAAGTTTTTGTCGGAAACTCAATAATTCAATGTGAAAAACGCGAAAATCGAAAAAAAATCACTGTTTGGGCGATTTTCAACGGAATTCTGAGTTGCTCGAAAAAATCGCTACTGAATTAGTAATCAGCGAGTGAAAATACATCGATATAGCGTCCTAAGAGAAAATGTAAAAATTCAAAATTTTTTTGCATTTTGGCCAAAAAAAAGTGGCTTCACTAAAATCGCTGTAACGTTGCTTCCCAATGGAGTTGGAACCCCACTCTGTGCTCATTCTTTTCGTGATCGAACACCCTTTAAAATGGCGCTTGAATCATTGGGCTATCATTATTTTTCGATTTTTCACAAATTTTTAAAGTAGGACCATCGATTTTTGCGAATTTTTCCATACATACCCCTTCTCATTTTTTTCGCCGATTTTCAACCCGCTCTCGCGGCTACAATAATTGAGATATCGGGATGATCCAAAATCCATTCTCTAAGTCTACTCGAGACGTTTTGAAAACGCTCGTCAAAACCCAAAATCGATGAAACGGGAGCCAAGTTATGACCATTTGAAATTTCGGGATTTTTAGGTTTTCGAAAAGGTGGGCAAAAAATTACGAAAAATTTTTTTTCTCTTTTTTCAACGTTTCGATACCCTATTCGATCGGAAATTTTCCGCTGATTACGAATAACACCGAGTTTTAGTCGAAATCTTAAAATGTCAATGTAAAAAAGGCGAAAAACGAAAAAACTCACTTTTTGGACGATTTCCAATGAAATTTCGAATTTGGCGGTGGCGGCGATACATTTATATATATTAGACTGTGTCATTTTTGGGCAACTTTTTTTTTCTCTTTCCTAACAGATTGTATACTCTCAAAAAGGGAAAAAAAAAGAAGTCTGTCAAAATTGTAGCCCTTAACATTAATATTCAGAGGCTGCTCATCAATTATGCAGATAAAGAGAAAAATTTCACATGTTACTTAGATGGGAAATATAAAATCGTGATGAGCGACCTTTGAATATTAATATTAAGGGCTAACATTTTGACAGACTTCTTTTTTCTTCCCTTTTCGAGAGTATAAAGTTGCAGTCTAATATATTGTATATATGTGAGTACCGACAAACAGGAGGTCTCGCAATTGACTTTTGCATTTTAAAACATTCTCGATAGACGAGCCGTAATGTTCGTAACTGGTCCTTGTATGCTGTGAAAATTTTGTCCAATAAAATAACGTCAAGGGAACAATGAAAAAATTAACTTGGCTCCCGTTTCATCGATTTTGGGTTTTGACGACCGTTTTCAAAACGTCTCGAGTAGAGTTAGAGAATGCATTTTGGATCATCCTGATATCTCAATTATTGTAGCCGTGATAGCAGGTTGAAAAGCGGCGAAAAAAATGAGAAGGGGTATGTATGGAGAAATTCGCAAAAATCGATGGTCCGAATTTAAAAATCTGTGAAAAATCGAAAAATAATGATAGCACAATGATTCAAGCGCCATTTTAAAGGGTGTTCGATCACGAAAAGAATGAGCACAGAATGGAGCTCCAACTCCATCGGGAAGCAACGTTACAGCGATTTTAGTGAAGCCACTTCTTTTTCGCCGAAAAGCAAAAAAATGTTGAATTCTTTAAATTTTTTTTTAGGACGCTATATCGATGTATTTTGACTCGATGATTACTAATTCAGTACCCGTTTCCTTGAGAAAGTCGAAATTTCATTAAAAATCGTCCAAAAAGTGATTTTTTTCGTTTTTCGCCTTTTTCTCATTGAAATATTGAGATTTCGACTAAAAGCGGTGTTATTCGTGATCAGCGAAATTTCATTAAAAACGTCCGAAAATTGATTATTTTCGTTTTTCGCCTTTTTCGCATTGATATTTTGAGATTTCAACTAAAACTCGGTGTTATTCGTAATCAGCGGAAAATTTCCGATCGAATAGGGTATCAAAACATTGAAAAAAGAGAAAAAAATTTGTTTGTAATTTTTTGCCCACCTTTTCGAAAACCTAAAAATCTCGAAATTTCAAATGGTCATAATTTGGCTGCCGTTTCATCGATTTTGGGTTTTAACGAGTGTTTTCAAAACGTCTCGAGTAGACTTAGAGAATGCATTTGGATCATCCCGATATCTCAATTATTGTAGCCGTAAGAGCACGTTGAAAATCGGCGAAAAAAATCAGAAGGGGTATGTATGGAGAAATTAAATTGATTATATAGGTGGGAGAATTTCTTCAATTTTGCATTTCACTCGATTGAATTAGAAAAAATCACAATTATTCTTAGTACAAAAGCAATTTTTTATATCGATAAAAAGAGTATAATGTACAATTGTCTTTCGAGATGTATCGCGAAATCGTGAAATTATTCCATCACGTGAGACAACTCTCGATCCAATGAAATATGAATTTGGGTCTCTCGGACAAACATCCTACCGTCTCATATTTCATACATATGCGGATATCTAATATGCGCATATCTAATATGTACGGATGCCTCCATCGATTTCTAACTACTCGGATGTCGCATATAGCTCGATTCTCATTTGCTGTTTCTTGGTAAAAGCGTCGAGAGCGTCGTTAAGCGATAGTCCGATCGATACATCATTAAACAAAGAAAACCACAAGCATGCCTTTTCACGCTTCATTTTGTGAATTAATTAATATTTGAAAAATTTCCGATTTCCTGAATTTATCACTCTTATATTTTTTTGTTGTTTTTCTTCAAATAACTCAAATGTTGAATGAAATATGGGGGGAAAAAAAGGTATTTCTAACTTCAATCCCGAATAGTCGCAATTGCATCAAAGCTCAATTTCCTAATTAGTAAAAAAACATCAAAATTAACGATTTACCGAAAATATTTGTATTTTTATTTTTTTTATAACTATTTGCAATTAATTTGAATTATTCAAAATGTAAGTTCCAACGAGCAAAAAAATTATGTATTTAAAGAATAATTACGTTAAATTGATTTCGAAAATTGTGAATTTTTCAAATTTTACCAAACGAATTACACGGTTTTTTTTTTTGTCGTGTTTAATAACATTTTTAGTGGAATTGTTACGGGATGGGCAGATACGACTGATATTTATGGATTTGACACGAAAGGGGGTGATATTTGACATCTCGAAAATTCGTCGACAACCCTCGTACTCACTGTGAATGACGCGATCTGGGGGAGATTTTTATTTTATTTTTGACGAAGCGACACTCAACGGCAATAAAAGGCGGTCTATGGGCTTGGCCAATTGCCAAAAACAGTGTGGAGTACAACGCGCGGAATTCGACCAAACTCGGGAGGCGACGAGATATTTATGATAGCGCTAGGGAATCGCGGGCAACGACAACGCGACCATTTACTCGTGTAGTTTTTCACTGTATTGGGGCGGGGGGGTTCCGCGATGGAATTCTCGTGGTTTTCTCGTTGAAACAATTTTCGAGTGTGATCTCGATAAATTCACAGAGTTATACGATCGAGCGAATAACCGTTGATTTTGGCAATTGCAAAGCAAAATAAGTTGTTACCAAAAATGTTCAATTTAAAAAATTTTATGTTACAAATCTTCAACCACGATGAGGCAGTAGTAAAAGAAATCGCAGAGATTCGCTGTACTAGAAATATTTTGTACACTCGGATGAAGTAATAAGCACGTCAAAGAGCAGATCGATATTCGCATTTTGGAAGTATCAAAAATGGCCATTTTTTGAAATTTCAAAGTCGATGAGGCAGTAGTATAAAAAATCGCAGAGATCTGCTCTACTAGAAACATTTTATACTCTCGGACGAAAGAATAAGCGCGTCAAAGAGCAGATCGATATATTCGCATTTTGGAATTATCAAAAATGGCCATTTTTCGAAATTTCAAAGTCGATGAGGCAGTAGTAAAAAAAAATCGCAGCGATCCGCTGTACTAAAAACGATTGATACTCTCGGATGAAATAATAATCACGCCAAAGAGCAGACCGATATTCGCATTTCATAATTCTGAAAAATGGCCATTTTTCAAAATTCCAAAATCGATGAGGCAATAGTTAAAAAAATCGCAGTGATCCGCTGTATGAGAAACATTTTATACTCTCGGACGAAAGACTAAGTGCGTCAAAGAGCAGACCGATGTTTGCATTATGGAATTCTCAAAAATGGCCATTTTTCAAAATTTCAAAGTTAATGAGGCAGCATTTAAAAACATCGCAGCGATCCGCTATATTAAAAACGATTGATACTCTCGAATGAAATAATAATCACGCCAAAGAGCAGACCGATATTCGCATTTCATAATTCTCAAAAATGGCCATTTTTCAAAATTTCAAAGTTAATGAGGCAGTAGTAAAAAAAATCGCAGCGATCCGCTGAACTAAAAACGATTTTATACTCTTAGATGAAATAATAATCACGTCAAAGAGCAGACCGATATTCGTATTTCATAATTCTGAAAAATGGCCATTTTTCGAAATTATACTCTCGGATGAAAAAATAAGCACGTCAAAGAGCAAGTATTTACATCTTGAAATTCTCGAAAATGGCAATTTTCCAAACTTCCATAATGTTGAAGCAATACTGATTATTTTTTTCAGCCCTCGCGCTTCGCGAGAGCTTTTTTTTCATGTAATAAGGTAAAACTTTCTCGATGAGTAGCGTAATCCACAAAGTGGTTTCTTAATCAGTCAGCTGTTCCGCTGCGACCTCCTTAAAATATTACGTACCTCGATTAACCGTATTAAAAATGCTTTACCTAACCCCATTGTGTCAAACGTCCCTAAAAAAAATTCTACTTAGTGTGAATCAATTACTTTAACGTTTCGTTAAACTGAGTGGGGTTAATACAGCGTGAGAATGATAAAAATTCACTTAGAATTTTCCATAGAAATAACAAATATATAAGAACGCAGTGCAGATAGAGATAATGACTTCCGGTTTTTATCCGGAGTACCTGATCGATAACTCTATCGATCTTTTTGGCGGCTCAAAGCTAAAAGCGTACTTCTCTCCAACTCTCTCTCTCCCATCGCATATAATCTTTTTGCACATTCGCACGAAGCAAAGTACATACAGTTATAAAGGCAAGAAATTTCGTGAAATAATATATCGCCATTGCGTCGCCATTGCGGGGAGGTTTCGAGACGTCACGCACGTTTTTAATATCCCACGCACGCGACGTCTTTTTTTCGATTTTTTTTTCTCTTTCGTTCTTTTTTAAACCTGCCTATGTATATCGTCGTTTTAATAACTCGAGCTGTTCGAACTTCAAAGAGCAAAGCGCCCTGAATTACGTGCGGTGAGATACTTGCAATATTGAAACTCGATTGTGCGCACGTGTTAGTGTTGTAAAAACGAAACATTAAAAATGTAACGCGAACGGGGTACGTAAAAATAGAACAAGAGTCTTCGCGATTAAAACTCGGTCGAAAAAAGGGGTATAATTTTTTTATTTTGCGAAAAAAAAATCGTACCGAAAATCCCGGATCGAGAAATGGTTCGAAATGTTTTCTTGGTCGTGTAAAAAAATATTCAGACCGGTATAACAGTGGCGCGCGAAAGAATTTATATTTTTACTCGAGCGAAATGTATTTCATGAAAATTAAATGTAACACAAATATGTAATTCCATTAATTGTATTCATTTTGTGAAAATGGCGTTGTAAGAAAATAAAATAAACTTCAATGACACTAATTTTTCTCTCCAATTCCCGTATATAAATACAAGGGCCTTTGGGCTCGTGTAAACGAGAGAGACATGAGAGAGAGAGAGAGAGAAACAACTAAAGAACGCGGTCACGAATAAACAAAGTGATATAAAGAGTTATAGCCGAGAATATAGAGTATATACTCGAATGAACCACGCCCGCGCTAATCGGACGTATAGCAATTCCCATTTGGATGACGAATCGATCGAACGCTTTGATAGATAATTAAACGAGTCTCCGTGCGCGCGATACTAAATTTCACAATATCCATTTCACGATGTCTCCGTTATCCTTTCTTCATTTATTAATTCCGAGCGAGGAATACGATTGCAAAAATATTTACCAATATTTAAAACGTTTTGTTTTCTTATCGGAATAATATGCTAATATATATATTTTTTTTTTTCACAATTTCCGTAATTAAAATATTTGGTTTTATGTGGGATGAGGGCGATTTTATTTTTTTCAGTCCCCACCCGAAATTTTGTTGGATATGTTAAAAAAGAAATTCCCTGAAAGTTACAGCCCTTAATATTAATTCTAAGTACTTTCCCAAAGCGTGA
Source organism: Oxytorus armatus (assembly GCA_958009045.1). Classification (NCBI taxonomy): domain Eukaryota; kingdom Metazoa; phylum Arthropoda; class Insecta; order Hymenoptera; family Ichneumonidae; genus Oxytorus; species Oxytorus armatus. The sequence goes on along the minus strand of OY253746.1, from coordinate 3,636,899 downwards.
GAAGATTTTTCATCTAAAATACACGTAAATCAAATTTTTATTTTTTTTTCCAAATTTCTATAACTCAGCCGCATTTTATGCTATCATATTGTTCTTGGTTTCGATTTACTCAGAGTAAAACAATCTAAAAAAGTGCCTATTTTTTTTAACAATCTAAAAAATTGTACTGGTGAGTTGGTACGGGTCACTGAAGTTGATTTTTACCCAAAATTCTCGTTTTTTTGGTGTTATCTCCGAAACAATTAACTTTACGAAAAAAGTGTAAACGAAAAATTTGTTGGAAATTTAATTTCCTACACAAAAGTTCCTATCGACCCAATTGCTTAGATTAATATTTCCTGAGATATTGAACTTTAACTTATGAGTAGTATAAAATTTATAAAATATGAATTATTAAATAATAAAAAAATAAAAAATAAAAAAAGTTCAATATCTCAAGAAATATTAATCTAAGCAATTGGGTCGATAGGACCTTTTTTATAGGAAATTAAATTTCCAACAAATTTTTCGTTCGCATTTTTTTCGTAAAGTTAATTGTTTCGGAGATAACAGCAAAAAAACGAGAATTTTGGGTAAAAATCAACTTCAGTGACCCGTACCAACTCACCAGTACAATTTACACTTTCGCCGCAAGAGGCACTTTTTTAGATTGTTTTATTCTGAGTAAATCGAAACCAAGAACAATATGATAGCATAAAATGCGGCTGGGTTATAGAAATTTGAAAAAAAAAAAAAAACAAAAAAAAATCGATTTACGTGTATTTTAGATGGAAAATCTTCTCGCCCTTTGGGAAAGTACTTAGAATTAATATCAAGGGCTGTAACTTTCAGGGAATTTCTTTTTCGACATATCCAACAAAATTTCGGGTGGGGACTGAAAAAAAAAAATAGTCGAAAAGAAAAATCCCCCTAATGTGGGATGTGTTTTTTTTATTTATTTTTTCACAATTTCCGTAATTAAAATATTTGGTTTTATGTGGGATGTATTTTTTTATTTTATAACACGATGTCTCCGTTGTCCTTCGTTCATTTATTAATTCTGACCGGAGAATACGATTGCAAAACTATGTACCAATATTTAAAACGGTTTTTTCTTTTTGTCGGAATAATAGGCTAAAAAATATATATTTTTCGTTACCAATCCCGTAATTAAAATATTTCTTTTTATGTGGGATGTATTTTTTTTTTCTTTATTTTCATCATTATACCGACGATGAGTCACGAGGCTTCGTAACAGTCAACGAGCGAGGCGCGCACTCTGGGAAACCATTTGTCGATTGAATAGATCTACTTGTTAGACGCACGTTTTTAACGTAAATCAAACGTATATGTTCTCGACGAAACGTTCGAAACGACCGCAGACTTAAAAACAACACGTTTGAAAACAACAACAACAAAAAAATATATATATATAAAGATGTGAAAACCGCTAGTGCGTATTGCCAATTCGAAGATTCATCTCAGTTACGTGAGAATTGAGATAACAGAGAGGGACAAAAAAAAACTGTAATTTGTTAAAAACACAGGAATTTTTGTTTTTTTTTCTTTCTATTTCAAGGTCAGAAATTTTTCTAAAACATTTTCCGTCATGTACAGTCGGATTTAAGGAAAATTTGAAATTGAATTTTTCCATCAATCTCTCGTTCGGGACTTTCGAATGATGCTGAAGTTTGCATCGTTGGAACGCAACGAAAATAGTTTTTTTTAATTGTAATTTTCACTACTGCTCTCGCTTCTTTTGCCTATTTAGGCCCAGCTCTTTAAAGAAGACCCCAAAAAACGTTTTAACGATTTTTGTCTTGGAAAATCGAACCTTAAGGAGGATGAATGGTATAAAACAATCTATTTTCGTTGCATTCCAACGATGCAAACTTCAACATCTTACTTTCGATACGATTTTTTTCTTCTTTTTCCCATGAAATATAAGAAAAAAACTAGGTTTTTCCAACTTTTAATCGTGCAGTTCGTTTGAGGGTGGCGAGCGCTTGAATTAAAAAAAAATGTATCAACGCAGATAAAAGAATGGGGGGGTGTGAAATTCCCAAGAGATGCTCTTCCTATACACCAAAGTTCGTGGTCTCCTCGCTATATACGACGTACATTTTTTATATATACATATATACATACACACATATGTATATATATAGATGTATAGTGAAACGACGTACGATAACCTCGTTCGTATGGATCGTCGTCGGCGTCCTCTCTGTCGGGTGAATTCGCTAGTCTGTGCTACTGATGCTGGATGACGAGAAAGGAAAAAGCGAGAGAAAGAGAATGAGTGAGAATGCACTGTGTATTTTGTATATGCAGAGTCAGCAAATAACGAGTAATATACGAGCGAATGTGAAACGTTCGTCTCTCTCTCTCTCTCTCTCTCTTTCTCATTGTATTCTGACGCAGGGTGAGGCCCGACTCGAGTTTAACGAGGCCATTTGACTAATTGAAATTAGTTCGCGGTCCTCGCTCGAAAGACACAGTTATGTGCGGAAATAAAACGTAAATAATCCAACAAAATTGTTTTTTCTCAAAATATTTTTTTTCAAGCAATCAGGAAAATCAAATCCTTAAAAAATCCTTAAAAAATTCTTAAAAAATTCTTAAAAAATTCTTAAAAAATCCTTTAAAATTCTTTAAAAATCCTTAAAAAATTCTTTAAAAATCCTTAAAAAATCCTTAAAAAACCTTTAAAAATTCCTTAAAAATCCTTAAAAAAATAACCCTTTTTTTCGTGGATTTCCAACGTTTTATCGGGAGTTCGATTAATGAAATTATGAAATTATAAATCACCGAGAAATTCGAAGATTTTACGATAGAATAAAAATAATCAAATTTTCACAAGAGAAAAGGTGCATTGAGGGATGAAAATTTGTATTTAAAAAAATTGAAAAACTCACCGAGCAGCAGGAGTTTTATGTCCTTGGCCGCCTGTATACCGTCCTCCTTGAGATTTCTCTCGATCTGTTTGCTGCGGGCCAGAGCGGCCCGCTCTTCCGCAGACATGGCACAGCCCATCTTGCTACACGTTGCCTTCACAAACGCCACCCCCGCCTCGTTTTAATATCAGGCCCTATCGCGGGACGGCAACAAAGCCACCCGCCACTGGCCCTCGCTAAAAGGCTCGGGTAAAACGAACGCAAAAAAGCGCGCGCACACACGAAAAAAAAAGCTCGGACAGAGCTTTTTTTTTTCCCTCGTGCACAAACGCTGCACTTTGCCCTCCTTTTTTTCTTAAGTCTTCTCTCCTCCTTTTTACCGCGCACTCACTTAATCACTCGAGAATCCTTCCTCGGTGCACGCACTACGAAAAAAACGTACCGACAAACCCCCCGCCCCCCTCCAGCTCGTCAACAAACGGACATACGCAACCAAACAGGCAATCTTTTTCCCTACCTCCTGGCACACCGCGCCCTCCTCGGAACGCCGAACGACGCCACCCTTGCGACGAATCGACCTTTTACGAACTCAAATCTGTAACAGAGAAGAAACAAAAATTTTCATCTGTTTTTGATCATTTTTCTCTTTGGTTTTTTTTCTGGTTGGAAAGAAGGAAAATTCATATTTCGATCATTTGTACAGGAAGAAAATTTCGTGCGAGGGGTAGTTTGAAACAAAATAAAGACCGATGTATCTGATTTTTTGTTGTTAAGATGAGTGATTAAAAGAAATTTTTGTTCAGTTTCTTTAAAATCGAAACGAGAGAACTTTTTTGTGCGAGAATTGAATTAACGGACGAGCATTTTGACGATAATTTTTATTTCATTTCAAATATTATTTCGTCATTCGTGAATGAGGTTGATTTTTATTTTATTGAAATTTGTGGAATACACGATCGACCTTTTACGAACTCAAATCTGTAACAGAGAAGAAACAAACATTTTCATCTCTTTTTGATCATTTTTCTCTTTGGTTTTTTTTCTGATTGGAAAGAAGGAAAATTCATATTTCGATCATTTGTACAGGAAGAAAATTTCGTGCGAGGGGTAGTTTGGAACAAAATAAAGACCGATGTATCTGATTTTTTGTTGTTGAGATGAGTGATTAAAAGAAATTTTTGTTCAGTTTCTTTAAAATTAAAACGAGAGAATTTTTTTTGTGCGAGAATTGAATTAACGGACGAGCATTTTGACGATAATTTTTATTTTATTTCAAATATTATTTCGTCATTCGTGAATGAGGGTGATTTTTATTTTTTTTTAATTTGTGGAATACACGAGCGTCCTTTTACGAACTCAAATCTGCAACAGAGAAAAAACAAACATTTTCATCTCTTTTTGATAATTTTTCTCTTTGGTTTTTTTTCTGATTGGAAAGAAGGAAAATTCATATTTCGATCATTTGTACAGGAAGAAAATTTCGTGCGAGGGGTAGTTTGGAACAAAATAAAGACCGATGTATCTGATTTTTTGTTGTTGAGATGAGTGATTAAAAGAAATTTTTGTTCAGTTTCTTTAAAATTAAAACGAGAGAATTTTTTTTGTGCGAGAATTAACGGACGAGCATTTTGACGATAATTTTTATTTTATTTCAAATATTATTTCGTCATTCGTGAATGAGGGTGATTTTTATTTAATTGAAATTTGTGGAATACACGATCGTCCTTTTACGAACTCAAATCTGCAACAGAGAGGATACAAATATTTCCATCAGTTTTTGATCATTTTTCTTTGGTTTTTTTTTGGCGGTAAAAAGTTTGAAACAAAATACAGACCGATGTATCTGATTTTTTTTTTCCGTTGAGATAAGTGATCAAAAGAAATTTTGTAATTTCTTTAAAATTGAAATGGGAGAATTTTTTTGTGTGTGAATTGAATTAATGGACGAGACATTTGACGATAATTATTATTTTATTGAAATTTCTGAAATGTTTCGTTAATTTTAAATAGCATTTAATTTTCATTTCTCGTCGATCGTACATCGCAAGTAAAAAAATCGTGATTCCCGCTTCGATCGATATTTCATCGGTTTGTCCAAAATATATATCACGAAGGACACACGCACGTAAGTCAGAATTACGTTTACACAAGTGTATTTATACTTTTATCACTTCTCGAAATAGTTTTATGAATGGCGTCGCTCTTCGAAGGGGAATGCACACGCTGATAAGGCAATTGGCTGGGAAATTTTGACAAAAGGGCATCGAGTAGCTGTGGGAACGGGAGAGAAAAAAAAAAGTAACGAAAGCCGGTATACCCATTGTAAGGGAATACGGAGATCCAGTTTTTGGCGGATTGCCCACAAATATTTCCTAAGGATCTACGTGAATTTCGACCGATTGAGACAAATATTGAACCGATGATTGAATTTCATTGAAAACAAACAAAAATTAGGGAGCTTCATTTTTTTTTCCCCTCAAAATATTAAAGAAATCTAAATACTCGCACAATTTTTTATATACCGATCGGAATATTTTTCTTTGCGTCACCGGAAAAAAGCATTTCCAATAATCCGTCGATTGGAATTATCGATGGAAATTTTTTTTTTTTCGCAAATTAAAAAATAAAATACGAATTTTCAAATTTTCGATCCGAGAGACCGTGCGATGAGATCAAGTACATCGAATGAATCGCATAAAATTGCCTACAAATTTTATATATATGAAACGATGAAAGAGTAAATTCTCGATAAATCCAGTGATGAGTTAGGATTTTCATCGTGTAAAAGCGTGTTTCGTTTATTTTACGGATTCGTCCCCCAAACAGTCGAGAATTTCGGAAAAGATTAAAATAGCTGCGTTACGCCCGCGTGCTCTCGCATTGAAACAATAATCCCCCGCTTCTGTACCAATTCGTCTCCTTCAAGCCTCGTCACTCGTACATTTATACACGTTGCACGTGAATTATGGTAAAAAAAGGGACGTAAAAGACCGTACAAAATCCACCGGAGGGCTCGGTAATACACGTACGATGGTTTGAAAGAATTTTTTTTTCGATTCTTTGCGTTTCTTTAATTTCAAGTTTTTGTCGATTCACTAAAATTTTTCGCGACAATTAAATTACATGATATCGAGTGAATTTTAACATTTTCGCTGTATCCTCGCGCGGGAAGGTGTTTTCGTGACGAAAAAAAAAAACAAATTCCGAGTTATTCCGCGCGAGATTCTTCGAAATGATCTAAACAAGCAAAAAAATCGTATTTGAGAAAAGAAAAAAAAAGCAATGATTTTTGTCAAAATTTATAAGTGCAATGAAATCAGGGAAAGTTTTCTAACGTTAGAAATTTTAGCAAATTTCGAATTCATCAAAGTATCTTAATTCTTTTACTCGGAAAAAATAAATGAAAAAATCGTTCGACCGATCTAAATTCTTGTAAGTTGATAAATCAACACCGAACCGTGAAACTTCGAATGAATGGAGCTTAAGGGGGGAAATAGGATTAGACGGTTCAAAAAATCGATTTTTTTTTAATTTCATAAATTGTTAGTAGAACTATTGAAAAATATGTTCCCAAAATTTTAAATGAAAATTCCGACTCGTTCTATTGTCATAAGCCATTAAAGTGAGTAGCTCTCCTTCAGGCCACGAGCGCACCACGTGTATAACCGAGCGGTCACTATTTTTTCAAACGCATTTTTCTGAAAACGACTTTTTTTGAACTTGCGTACACGCTAGTTTGAAAAGTTTTTAACCAATCGTTTTGAAAATTGGCAGTTACTTTCTTCATAGCATTGCGCTCTATATGAACCTAAAATCGGAATATTATCATTATTTAAAATAATTTTTTTTTGCAAATAACGTTGTAAAAAATGGAAAAAAATCATGCTTTTTTGTTTTGACCCCTGTAAAAAATTCAATTTTCTATTTTTTTGATAGCATTTAGGTTCATATAGAAGAGAGACATATAATAAAAGTAAATTCCAACCTCGTTTGATTTCAGATGAAAATTGCGGCTTCCAGGATGTACGCAAAATACTCTGATTGTGACCTGAAATATGGGGTCGCTAATATCCCCGGTGTTTTTCAAGAAAATTCTTCAAAAATTTTATAGTATATACTTAAATATATGTATAAAATATTCTCAAAGTTTCAATAAATTATATCCATTTTTTATACTATAAAAAAATTCATGAAAATCATTGAGAAAACGCTGTCCTCACCCTATTTCTCCCCTTAAGGGTTATGGCCACGGTAGCGGGTATAAAATCATGTGCACATTTAACAAACTTTTTTTTGTATAAAAAAGTGATTTATTTATAAAACTAATTACACATCCATTTAGTATAAATATCAAGCTAATAACAAAATATTTTTTTTGTTATACAAAATGGCCGACTACTGCTATTTGGTATCTTTTTTTTTGAGGTGCTCCACGCCGTGACATTTGGCATCCACAATTTTTGAGTTAGAACAAAAAAAAAAAAGTCTCGTTAATCTACATCAGAATACCTAGAGAAGTACGTACGGAATTTCTGATTAATTAAAAACTCTCCATTTTATGAGCAGTTTTATACGAAATTTTTCACTGGAAATTCACCTCTTGAGTTCAAATGCCTGCAACATTCGAATAAAACAATATTTTTCAAATTCCGTACGTACTTCTCTAGGTATTCTCATGAAGATTAACGAGAATTTTTTTCTTTTCTTCTAGGTCAAAAATTGTGGATGCCAAATGTCACGCCGCGGGGCGCCTCAAAAAAAAAAAAAAAAGATACCAAAAGCAGATAGCAGTAGTCGGCCATTTTGTATAACAAAAAAAAACAAAAAAATATTTTTTAATAGCTTGATATTTATACTAAATAGATGTGTAATTAATTTGATAAATAAATCACGTTTTCATACAAAAAAAAAAAAATCGTTAAATGTGCACATGATTTTATACCCGCTAACGTGGCCATACTCCTTAAGGTAGTAGTCTGGTAACTTAAGCCGATTTTCATGTCTTTTTTGGAGGGCGTTTTTTTGTAGGAAAATAAAAATGAATCGTTTTGGATATTTAGGATGTTTTTATTTACATATTAAAGATACAAAAAAAAAATTTTTTGAAAATATGGTGGACTTTGGAAAAAAAAACTTTTTTTTCCAAAGTCCGCCATTTTGTTATTTATCCATGAAATTTAACTTCAGTAGTTCCGACCACAATGACATGTCTTTAGATTAAGAATTATCAAGAATTTTTTATTTCAGATAACATCAAGAGCCAAAATCACCGGGGCCACCCACGCGCTTTTTTTCGAGGTGCCAACTTCGATCAATAATAATAATAATAATAATAAACTATTAAATTTTGTCAAAAAAATTTTTTTTCGTATCTTTAATATGTAAATAAAAACATGCTAAATATCCAAAACGATTCATTTTTATTTTCCTACAAAAAAACGCCCTCCAAAAAAGACATGAAAATCGGCTTAAGTTACGAGACTACTACCTTAACAAAACCTCATTTTAACGAATCGAATCTTCGTCCAATGTTCTGATTTTTTCTTAATTTTTGTCGAATCTTAGTTTTTCTGATTTTTTTTTTTCAAAACCCTTATGACGTCTCACACGGTATAAAAATGAAAAAATCTTCGGAATTGTCGATGTGTTAAAAAAAAAAAGTCATCGAGCTTCGGTAACAAAACAGGATAGATAAGCCTTAGTCCTCCCCCTACAGACTTCGCCCGTGCCACAAACTCCTATCGTCGACGACTCTTGGCGCTCTCTCGACTCTCGTTCGATTTTAATACGAACGGTGCGGTGGGTGGGTTGAGAGGAAAGAGAGTGTGAGAGAGCGTTATCGTTACTCGAGGAGAAACATTGTAGAGAGAATTCGTGGACGAGAGGAGGTTGAACGATCGACGAGAGGGTCCCTCTCATATATATATATATATATAAATGTGTGTGTGTATATATATACCTTTGCCCAACCCTCTTCCGCCACCTACGCCTGAGGGTAGAAAGCGTAACGGGACTGGGAGGGTCAATATTATACACAACGTGAACGACGAACAAGAGAGGGCCGGGGAGAGACCGCAGATTTCGTCTAAAAGTATCTCAATGGCTAATTTATAAAAAAAGATAAAAAAAACAAAAAAAAAAGATATATCCATATAATCAATATTGCAATTATTGAATATTTTTCAAATAAAAATGATGGCAAGATAATTTTGTTCCATCACTCGTTTCAGATAATTATTATTCTCTCTCATCAATGAAGATTTCTCGAAGCGATTGTTAATAACAAACCGACATAATCTATAAAAAATAGACTAATAATAATACAATCACCAATCTTCTTTCGGTTCATACTGAGAGAAATTTTTCAGTAATGAATCTATTTTCGAGCAAGATTCACGATGCGAACGAGAATAATATTCGAGAATAGAAAAACCATTTCGTTTTGCTTAGTCGAAAAACTAAATAAAAATCTTAGCCGAATCTTGAAGAAAAAAAAGGAGCGTAATTTTGCGGCAAGACTCTTCGATGCGAGAGCAAAGAACATTTGACGAGGAAAGAAGTAACTTTTAACAGATTCAAAAAAACAAACAAAGAATCAACACTAAACAATGAAAAATTTTAGGGATTTAAAACATTAAGAATTTGAGAGTTTTATCTTTAAAAAAAAAAGCAATCTCGCAAAGATCGTTCGTCGAAGGGAGCACAGAAGTTTGGAAAGAAAAAGAGGCCCGGAAATAGGGGAGGAGTGTAATGGCGGTCTGGGAAAGTAAGTTATTGGGAGACTGCTAGAACGAGGATTAAGGATTGATAAAAGTATTTTTTCAAACACAAAGCAACTTACATTGAAAATAGTCTGGTAATCGGGAACGTCAGCGATGTTGCAAGGTGAAGTTACTCGTCGTTATTTTCTTCGTTGCGCGCGACATAAACGGTGCAATTACCGAAGTTTTCATTCACCAAAGAAAAAAGCGAACGAAAACTTCGTTCGGACGATTCTCGCGTCCTCGCGGAGACGCAGCAACGCGCGGCGTGATCTACGACGTAAAAGAAAGAAAAAAAAAGCACACACGCGAGCGAAGAACGAAAGTTTTTCTCTTTTCTTCTTTTTAACTCACCGTCGCACCTCTTTTTTTTTTTTGTATTTCCACTTAACCGCACTTTTATCCCGGGCTATATATTTCGATCGATAATACGCAGGAGAAGCTCTCGTCTCGGCACAGTCGCGTAAAAGCTATTTAACGCGTGAAAACTATGTATTACACTTGTACAGCGAACGAGGAAATAACGAACGGCGAGTATAACGTTGACAGGACAAAAAGGACACTAGAGGGAGTAACGAAGAGTCGTACCCGAAGCCTAAAAGGGATATAGTACGCACGCCAGGAGAGAGTCGCGCGCGCAATCACGTTTTTCTTTCTTTTTTTTTCGTTCGCCGCCCCCCCAGGGACCGAAGAATTTTTTCGTCGTACGTTAATTACAGCGGCGATGAGAGACGGAAAAACGACACTGTTTAACGAGGAAAGCAAACAAAAAAATGATTCCTTCGTTTATTAAATGCTATAGATACATACAGCTATATCTATATATAGTTGACCCTTTTTGCACACCCTATTGTCATATACATGAATATATAATACGTACGAATAATCCGAACACAGCTAGAATTCACGCCGGTATGCTCGATGACAGTTTTCCTATTTTTGTTTTCTTTCTTTTGTTTTGCGTCTTTATCTTTTTTCGTACGCTCTTCCGTCCCGGAAAAAATGGGACGAACGTGCAGCAGCAGGGGCAGCCACGCACGGCGATATTAAAGAAAGAGGAAAAAAAAAACCCGGGGTGGTCTCACCTAAGTTGGAAACGAGCGAGCGACGCGGGGAAGCGATACAAATCGACTCGTGAACTTTTGACAGCGCCTTGGCTGTGTAAGCCTCTCCCTCCCGAGCAGCAACACTGACGGGGAAACTCCTGGAACGACAGTGGCGCCCTCACGCCCCACCCCGAAACACCCGGTGACGCCGGCGTACTAAAAGCCGCTCTATATAATCGCACACCGATGCAAAATACCGAGCTCGCTGGAGGGGGGAGCGCGCACACCAGGGAGAGATGTCCAAGCCGGCGAGCTAACGCGATCGATTTTCCACGCAGCTCCATTCCCAACGCGTTCTTTCTTTTGCTTTCTTCTTACGAGGAACGCTGCAGGATGGGCTCTCTCTGTGTACGCACACGCGATCGTTGTGTCGTACCGCCGGGGCAGCACACTTTCGGAAGGACGTAACTGTTCGCGTCATCTAGCGGACGAGACAGCGAGTTGATAAGTAATTACCGACTGGGAGATCTCGGCCGTTAATGTACCGATAGATTTTTTTTTTTAGTCCGATTTATTGGAAACATGTCAAAACGATACTGTTTCGTACTGGGTCCTGTTGGGATTTTGTATGTAGGGATTTTTACGTGCTCCCGATATATTTCGTCATTGAGAAATCCTCAATAACATTAAACTTTACTACTTACCTCGAAACACTCAACTTGGCTCGTATCACGAAACTTGTAATTGTGATTAATTGCTACAATTGAGGGATCGTTCGAATGAAAAACCATAAAAAATACATTAAAAAAAAATTAAAAAAAACTGTAAAAAATTGATTATTAGAAATTTGAAAGAATTATTTTATACCGAATATCAATACTTTCATGGAACAATTATTTTGTCAAGTGTATCTTAAGGGATAACACCACTGTGACCCCCTGTTTTTTTTTCACATTTTTCAAGAATTTTTTTTTGTGGGAAAAAAAAGAGATATTCGAAAAAATTTTTTGGGTTTTGTTCCTTGTTTATTAATGTATCAAAAAACATTTTTTTCACATTATTCACGCCGCATGGTGGCGCTGGGGAAGTTCTCGCGTCAGCTCCGCAGTGGTTCGCGGCACGCAGCAGAACTCTCTTCAACGTCGATCTGGAAAAAAATACCGAGTGTTTTCGTTAATAATATGATATTTTGAAGAGAAGTACATAGGATTTTTTCGATATCTCAATAATTATAAAAGTTATAGCCTATTTTTGACGAGAAATTTTGCTCAAAAATCATTCTTTAATTTCAAAGGCGTGCCTATTTTTTTTAAAACAATATTTTTCCAAATCCCTATGTACTTCTCTTCAAAATATCATATTATTAACGAAAACACTCGGTATTTTTTTTCAGATCGACGTTGAAGAGAGTTCTGCTGCGTGCCGCGGAGATGACGGCACCTGACGCGAGAGCTTCCCCAGCGCCACCATGCGGCGTGAAAAATGTGAAAAAAATGTTTTTTGATACATTAATAAACAAGGAACAAAACCCAAACAAATTTTTTCGATATCTCTTTTTTTCCCACAAAAAAAAATTCTTGAAAAATGTGAAAAAAAACAGGGGGTCACAGTGGTGTTCTCCCTTAAATGTTTTTTTCTTTTCATTCGAACGAATCTTATGTAAAGCAGGCTCATTGAATTTCAATAATATCTCTTATATCGTTATAATGTATATTTTTTTTTCTTCGTAACACAGTACTCGTTTAATCACTCATTGAGATTTTTTTTTTTTTATATCACGTTTTCACCACATAGCATCTAGTTTTAATCACGGACAAGAGAATATTGGTAAATACATTATGATAGAGCTCCCCCACCCCTTGCTCCACGACCGCGAGAGATAATTCATCTCAGTCACAGGATGATTCGTATCGTATGCACGTTTTTTTTTCTCCCCACTCGTTCATCGCTTATTTATATATATATATATATATATATATATATATATATATATATATATATATATATATATCGTAAAACAGTGTAATAACAGTAAAACGAGCTCCCAATTCAAATTTTCTTAATTTTTTTTTTTTTTTTCGTTTGTTTTTTTTTTTCTCTTCAAAATATCCTCGTCAACTTCGTGGTTTCTTAAACGTTAATAATGTATAATAATGCTTTTCAATGTAATATTTACACGTTGAAATTCTACTTACACGTTACAGCCGAGCATTGAAAAAGTTATTTCGATTATTTGCTGTTATTAATATTGTTATTATTATTAATAATCGAAATATACGTTATGTGCATCCTGCGGCTATAGATTGGTCCGAAAGTTCGTAAAATATTGATATATCGGGGGTACTTTTTTTTTTTTTTACCGACTGGCTAATAACTCCGGATTTAGGATACTGTCGTTCTTGCTTCTTTCTTTTTTTTGTTTAAATGTATTTTTTTTTTTTTTTATGTTTGCGTGTCAGCGAGGCTAGTGCGAAAGATACAAACGACTGTCGGACGACTCTACAAACCGCGTTCATCAAATTTTTTTTTTTTTTTCCCAGTTTTTCATTTCCCGAAGACAATTATACAATCGATCGATCGTCTGGTAAACTCGAGGAGGCATCTCGGATTCGGCATTCGTGATTCAAGATGCAAGTACAAAAATACGTATTCTTTTATTTTTATTTATTTATTTTTTTTTTTTTTTGTTCTGATGAAAATTCGAGTCTCCTAAAAAACTATCAATTTCTTAAAGTCGTAATGGCATTTCGTCATTATTGCATCGAGTTATTGGATCACCGGCGATATCGGAAATTGCGGTTGTTATTTATTTTTTATTTTATTTTTCTCCAATTCTCGATTTCGTTTAGGACGAAATATTCGTCGAGGCACGTTTCTATATTGCCTGAAAAAATTGTTCCACGATCAGTGTTCGATTGGAGTTTCGCTTATATTCATCGTTATAATAAGGACATTTTTTTTTTTCAATTAAACGGCGTCAAGACGCTCCCGCGTCTCTTTGTTAGTAGAGAATATTAGCGGTAGAGATGGAAAAAACCGAGATGAGAATTATTTTTTTTTTTTTTTTAATGAACAGTACAGTTTAAAATTGTAGTGAAACTGATCATCAACTTTTAAACTGAATTCGTTGTTGGCTGCAATTTTTAATGCCAGGTAGCATAAAAAATTTTATTGATAATCTCTTTTTCTCATTTACATTATCATTGAATGTATTTGTTGTATAATTTGATTTTATTAAAATTCAATTTTTTTTTTCCATCTCTCATTAGTAGTGGTGGATGTTGTATTTTTTTTCCGACTTTGATTGTACTCTTTATTACCGAAACTTCGTGACAATTCGTAATCGTTCTAATCTAGTACTGTTATTCGTTAATTAGTCGAAAAATAAAGCTAATTGGACGAAAAAAAAAAAAAAAAAAACTTATCTCGATCATCCAATGCACCAAATGTTTTTTTTTTTTCAACCAAGATCCGAGATGCATCGTCGTTAAAGTACCAAATACACAAGACGATCGATAAATCAACCCTAATGACCTACGCAACATTTATATTTCGTATTACGAATATATATATATATTTTTTTTTAATCAATCGCACAAGCTTGGATTATAAAAAACGTACTTTTTGCAAAAGTCATACAGTCTTTCACACACACGCGCACATACACATATACCCACAGAGCATTATTACGCACAGGCTACACGGCAGCGACAACGATGACGAATTCCTAGACAAATCGATTTTGAGGAATTTTGATATTTTTTTTTCTCCTTCTCGCGTATTTTTTTTTATTCCTGATTCCCGAGGAAAAGATGAATCTCGCGACAGTTATGCCAAACAATGATCAACACCACTTTTCACGTCTTTTTGAGCAATTTGCCAATTCAACCAGAGAGAAAGACAGAGAGCGAGAGAAAGAGAGAGAGAGAGACAGAGATAGAGATTAGGACCAGTGTGAAGGAAAAACAAATTAAATTATTCCTCTCGCTGAATAATTATTACAAAGTTCAATTATATATTTTCTCGTTTTTTTCTCGGTTCGTAAAAACGGAAAAAAAAATTATAGCTTTACGTAAGCGAATTACAATTCCGCGATTCGTAAACGGAGAATTCTGAATTCGCGACTGGAGATCGTTGTCAAAAATGGCCACTGTTCGAATGAAAGATTGTGTAAATTACTTAATGAAAAAAGTTAAAAAGAAAACATATTAATGTTAAAAAATATTACAAATTATTGTTGACAAGAAAAAAGTTATAATATTTGCATTTACGAAAATTATTTATAATCATTCTCGTCAATTATCCTTCGTTCGAATAATGCTCATTCCCGATCGTGCGACAGAACCGGAAGTCGGGGTGTACCCAACGTCGGAAGCGAAAAAGGACGGAGAGAAATTTCGGATAAATGTCGAAGAGTTTCGGAGGTTTTTTTTTTTTTTGGTAACGAAGTTCGACATTGGTCGCCGAGTCCCAGGGGAATTACGATAAATAACGTCGCGAGGGACAATTTCATTGTTCGCCTGTTCCGAAAATGGCCGAGATCGTAGAAGGAAAATAAAACGTAAGAAAAAGAAAATGATTTTAAAAAGTGCCTCTTTTGTCCAAATCATTGCTGTATTCGCTCGTATCATTATTGTAGCATCTATCTATAGTACATAAAACATAACACTAAAAGTTATTTCAATTCGATTAAACCTAATCAATTTAATATGATTTGTATATATAGTAAATTATTGTATTTAAACGCACGCTTACGCCTAGCTGCATACGATTTTTCATCTGTATTATTTTTTCTTCTTCTTCTTCGTCTCTTCTTCTTCTTCTTCTTCTTTTTCTTCCTTTTTAATAATATTTAATATACTATGTCGCATATAAAAAACAATTACTTAGTTATAGAGTACAAGATCGTTCCTTAGTTAAGTTCTTGTTTTTGCTTTCTTTTATCTCTCAATTATTTATATAAACGTAAGATCCCGTCCGTTTATTGAGTTTTCCTTCCCCTTTTCTATCTCCGTCAAAACAAACGTGTTCTCTCATTCCCCCTCTCCGACAAAAAGATAATGGAAAATGCTTTGGACGAGGAGGGATCTCGATCGGAGGATCGACCGGAAAACAACGTGCCAATCTGTGTCTCACTCCTTAATTTTTGCACATCTCGGTTAGCACTTTCTTTTTTGCGCGCTATCGCCGAAGAGTGAGAAATTCACCAGTGGAGGATGGAGTGAAAAAAGAAACACTTCCGGATCGCGAAATTCGCGTACGTTTTATTGCAAATCGAAACGGTGAGAAGGGGCAAAAAAAAATGCAAAATAAATTTTTTTTTAGAAGCAAATAGGATTATCATTTCTTCGATAAATTCAGCGACGAAGTGGAGATATTATTTTTCCACCTTTTTAACACTCGACAACGGTCGTTAATGCTGTATTTTCGTTTGAATTACGTGCAAAATATTGAAACCGATAGATTCATCAAGTTCATTATAGTCCTGTGGAAATTAATCGAAATTTAAGGAGTCTAGCCCTATTGCGATGTATCCTAGCTTTTTGTGTTCGTTACAATACACTTTATTCAGAAGTTGAAAAAACATTAAGACAAAGATTCTATGGTCGATTTGGCGAAGCAAATTTTCTTTCTTAACTGACAAATTTCACAGAAAATGTGACGGTCATTTTCATGGCGCACGTTTCAACAAACGTTACGATAAAAAATAAATGATATCCAAAAGTCTCTTTTTTTGTTTTTAAAGTTGCCCAAAACCAGAATTCACTTGATAAATCAATCGCATAAATTTTTGACCAAACCAAAAAAAAAAAAACACGTTATTTAAATAAAGTACAGCATTAATAATCCTCGCTGTGACAAAAGTGTGCAAAAATATATTATTTCGCACGTTCAAGATCGATTTCCCTGCGCATTAACAGTTTCTACGAATTAAGGACTCGTTCTCATTGAGAATTTTTTAACACCATAAGATGATCTTATTGCACGTATACAGGAAACGTCAAGAATCACAGGCCACGAGCTTAGAAAAAAAAAAAAAAAACGAAGTAAAACGGACGTTCGAAATCCGTAGTGAAAGGGAAAGAAAAATTTGGGGAATAAAATTGTATCCAATGAGAGAATGAGGGAACAGCGTTAACGATGAGTCTGGAGAAAGGTAGAAAAAAAATCCCCGATCATCCTCCGGACCTCCACGTATTCATTTTGATCCGGGGAGGAAGAAGAAGGAAAGAAAAGAAAAATCTCGTCGACCGTCGCATTTTCTTTGTTTTTCTTTTTCTCTTTCTCTTGGGACTGGCAGGTCTGAGCGTTTCAACCGTTGTGTCATGTGTGGTTTACTTTTTTCTTTGTTTGTTTCTTTCTTTGCGGTCTGAGATCGATCCGAGTAATATCACCGACAAAATAGCATTTTTTTTTTTTTTTAAATCCCCCATTAGCTGAAGATGAAGTCTACTTCGCGACGTTGCTGGCTCAATAGAATCATCTGCTCCACGTTCCGTCTCCGAATCCTAAAAGATCCTCCTATTGAAAAAATGTTCCATCTAACATCGTAGAATCCTATTTTTTTTCTTGGACTCATTTGCTAGCTAAACACGCCCTACGCGAAAGAGAGAGATAGATAGAGAGAGAGAGAGAGAGAGAGAGAGAGAAAGAGAGAGGATAGAGAGATGGGTAAAGAGTTCATTATTACCGACTGTCTTCGCGGTAACGAGAGCTCTAAGTTCGAAAAAAAAAACGACTTTCTCACCGTTCCAAAGAGTGAAACGTGTTTTTTTTTATACATCTGTCCATTTGGATTTACCGGATGTCGACGTACCACGGACGATTTCATTTTTTTTTTCGTTTCATTTTGTTTTTTTTTCTCAGGGCACAATAATTAGGGCTCTAGAGATCGCTGGAACGGCTATAAGTCGCGAGATTGACACGCCATTTCAGCCACACTCTTTGTAGTTTTGCCATTTTGGCAGCGAATTTTTTGTTTTTTTGTTTGTTTTTTCGTTTGTTTTCTTTTTTTTAAAGTGGCATCGAGAATTAATTCGTTGCTGGTCGAGTCCATCGATTGTCAGGCACTTTCCCCGGGATAAATACGAGAGCACTCACCACACTCGGGCAGGTAGAAGGGACGCTCGTGGCAGCAGAGATAGGCACCGTCAATATTGAATAATATTGTCCACAACGGCAAAGCCGCACGCACCGAGACCGGCGCTCGACATTAGACGTACCAATTCACGGGCGTGCGACACCGCCACTTCGAGGGGCGGTCTGCGAGGAAGATTGCTCGATTCTGTAATATCCAAGGAAAGAGCACAAAAGCAAAAACTATAGTAAATTATTCGTAAATTTTTGTGGAGAGACAATCAAGCGACATGGAAATTTATTATGATTTCGAACGAGTAAAATCATTGTTTTGGACAGAGCTCTTCCGCTTAAGGGCGGGGTAAGGGTTTTCACTTTCGAAAAATCGAATTTTTTTTTGTATTATCTTATTGTTTAACATTTCAAGAATATGTCCTTAAAATTTTAAACCGATCTAAGCAATATTCTTGAAATTATTGTCTTATTGATCTCCTGGCCTTTAACGCTATACCTTTAACAGCTGCGGGCGGTCGGGCTAGCAGTGCAGCTGTCGAACCGGTATACAGTTCATTCATTGCTATTGTGTATATAGTATACAGTGTATATCATACACTACAATATTTTAAAAGAAGAAACGAGCGTGAATCGATGATTGCGTAAGTTGGAAAAAAACATTTTTTTCCTCACTTTTTTACTTCATAAACTTTAGACGCGTTTTTCTCAAAACTACTTTTTCAAAGTCCGTGTTCACTGCCATTTAAAAGCTACTTGACCGATTCATTTCAAACTTTGTACACATTTTCTACATATAAAATACCTCCCCCCAACGTTTACTTAAATTTCTTTTTTTTTACATTAAGGGTGTTTCCCACCCACAAAATGGCGGAATTTTTCGTGGAAAATAACAGTTCACACTTTAGATGGCCGCGAAAAATTTTTAAATGAAAAAAAAAATTATCAGAGAACGTTGGGGGGAAGATTTGATTATAATTTGACTAAATTTTCATGGTTTTTCATTTTCAGATAATTTCCGGCCGAGTTATAGTGAACACCGCAAATTGTTTTTTTTCCAAGACGTTCCGAGGGAAGCTCTGTTACGGGCTTAAGCTTCAATATTTCTGCATGAAAAAATTACACAACATTGTCAAAAGTATGCTCAATAATGTACAAAAGGTTCGAATAAAATTGCTCAATCCATATTTGAGAAAAAAAATCGCAAAAAAAGTGTTTTTTTTAACGCTGAAACCCTTACCCCTCCCTTAACTCAATTAAAACATGGTTTATATATTTTTTTAAAAGCGCCTTACCGAGTATGGCGGAATTGAGCCTCGCGCAAACGGTTTCCCTCTGCTGCGGATCCAATTGCCAACCGACCGGTGAATTCCACGGATTCGAATAAGCGAGTAAACTAAAAGCGTCTTGTAGCATTTTTTTGTTCGCCTCGTTCTTTCCGTGCTGCTGTCGCAGATGTATCGACTGCGAGTACAATTGTCTACCGAACTCGAGCATCTTCTCAATCGCCTGTTTGTTGCCGCCGCACAATTGTTTTTTGCTACATTTACCGCTCGAACTGTCGTTATTCACGCTGCTATTGCCGTTTTGCTGCTGATTTTGATTGGCACTGTCGATCTCTGATTATTGAAAGACAAAAAGTTGGATCGTTAATTTTCCAAACGGGAATTCGAGTATACACGAAATTCACTGAAATTCTCATGGAATCGAATTTTTTTGATGACTTGACGTACTGTCAAAAAAAAAACCCCCAGAAATCATTGCAATAAAAAAACTCACCCATATCAACGTCCTCGCCGTTCTGGCACTTGAAACCATTTGCGCTCGGATTACCATTCTGATAACCATTGCTGCTGTTCTTAACGCCGTTCGTCGTACCGATCGTACTGTCCTCCATGTCAACGTCCTCCTCGATCTGTCCGTTGATGAATTGTTGCTGTTGATCAACGCTACCAGCGCCGTTGATCGTATTATTGAAATTCATCTCGTCGACATTGCCGTTCGACGATGTTTTCGCGTAAGTCTTTGTCGATTGTATAACGCTCGTTTGATTGTCATTCGTCGTCGTGGCCGTTTGACAAATTTCCGAATCGCTGCCGTTGACCATCTCGACGAATTGACGACACTTCAGGGCAAACATCAAGTTTGGATCGCGGTCGAGAAGTCCGGGATATAATCGACTCGTTAGATCTATCGCTTCGCCCATGCGTCCGGCAAGTACGAGCTTCAAAATTTCTGCAATTCGAAAGTCGATCATCGAGGATATTAAAGTTTTATTGTTTTTATATATATTAGGCGATTTTTTTTTCGACTATTTTTTTTTTTTTTTTCAGTCCCTACCCGAAATTTTGTTGGATATGTCGAAAAAGAAATTCCCTGAAAGTTACAGCCCTTAATATTAATTCTAAGTACTTTCCCAAAGCGTGAGAAGATTTTCCTTCTAAAATACACGTAAATCGATTTTTTTTTTTTTTTTTTCAAATTTCTATAACTCAGCCGCATTTTATGCTATCATATTGTTCTTGGTTTCGATTTACTCAGAATAAAACAATCTAAAAAAGTGCCTTTTTTTAACAATCTAAAAAATTGTACTGGTGAGTTGGTACGGGTCACTGAACTTGATTTTTACCCAAAATTCTCGTTTTTTTTTGCTGTTATCTCCGAAACAATTAACTTTACGAAAAAAATGTAAATGAAAAATTTGTTAGAGATTTAATTTCCTACAAAAAAGGTCGTATCGACCCAATTGCTTTGATTAATATTTCTTGAGATATTGAACTTTATTTATTTTTATTTTTTTAATTATTTAATATTTCATATTTTATAAATTTTATACTACTCATAAGTTTAAGTTCGATATCTCAAGAAATATTGATCTAAGCAATTGGGTCGATAGGACCATTTTTGGAGGAAATTAAATTTCCAACAAATTTTTCGTTTACATTTTTTTCGTATAGTTAATTGTTTCGGAGATAACAGCAAAACAAACGAGAATTTTGGGTAAAAATGAACTTCAGTGACCCGTGCCAACTCACCAGTACAATTTACACTTTCGCCGCAAAAGGCACTTTTTAGATTGTTTTATTCCGAGTAAATCGAAACCAAGAACAATATAATAGCATAAAATGCGGCTGAGTTATAGGAATTTGAAGAAAAAAAAAAATTCGATTTACGTGTATTTTAGATGGAAAATCTTCTCACGCTAAGGGAAAGTACTTAGAATTAATATTAAGGGCTGTAACTTTCAGGGAATTTCTTTTTCGACATATCCAACAAAATTTCGGGTGGGGACTGAAAAAAAAATCGTCCTAATATATATATCTTTTTTTTTTATATACGAAAACACTTGTGTAGTAACGAGGAGATGAAAATCATATTTTTTTTTAAATTAACGACGTAGCTTCACTATTGAAAGCTCGCCCCGTTAAAATGATAACGCGTCCGTATAACCACCAACCTACTTTGTCTATTCTTAATGGAGTTAAAGTCTTCCTCGAAGATCTGTCCGGTACTGCTGGCAAACGCTTCGGCAGTGGCGCAGTAGCCGTGATGAACGAGATACGTAGAGACCATTCTGTCGAATTCGTGCCGTACGTTATTCGTTTTGTCGATATTCTTGGTCGATTTTTTAAATATTTTTTCGTAAATGCCATTAACGATACCTCGTTTAAAAATGTTTTTATTGTTAATTTTTTTTTTTACGATCTTTAGTCTATTATCTCGGATAGCTTTTTCATTTTTTGTTTTTTCACGTTCATCGAGATGCTGTTACTCGAAAGCACGAAAGTACTTATCGGGAAAGACTCAAGATATTAATGACTGCAAATACGAAGAACGAAAAATGCGGGGCTAGTACGATTTTGTACTTTTCTCGTTTTTAACGATAATCTTTAAAATTACGTACTTGTGGAGTACAGCCTGCCACTGTCCCTGTCCGTGATCGGGCGTCGGATAATTTATTATCTGCAGTCTCGTGCGTACCCGTAGTTCGTTTATCATGTCGCCAATGTCGAAAACGAAAGGTGCCTGACCAAAATTCGCGTCTACTATCTCACCGGGTGTTTGAAGACCGACGGTCGGATAGAGATTTGGCTGAAAATTCAGAGAAAATTCGTTTGTTTTATTTTGATATATCGTTAATATTGGTGATTAAACGCTACGTCGATGGCGGGAAAAGAATAATACATTTCTGTAATCATTGAGAATGCTAGAAAAGCGGCGGGGGGGATTCTTTGGAAATTGTTTAAATAATTCGGATAATTTGGAGAAAACATACGGATGTAGTCGATCTCTCGTAATTTTCTCGAATAATTTCTTGTTTTTTTTTTTCCCTCGCAATGTGGACTAAACTAAAGGAAAGAAGGAAAAATGTCTCACCGGTAAATCTGTGAAGGCAATGCCAAGATTATGACCGTTCTTCGTGTAAAATGCCGTATTATCAACGAGATTAACACCACAGCCGATAACGTCGCCGGTCGTGAAAGTCGGTCCGTAAGGCTGTCCCGTGCCGGACGAACAAAAGCTATGACCATCATCACCGTGATAACCGTACGAGTGTTTGTCCCATCCTGGAAGTCTATTGACGTTAACACCATGAGCCGAGAGACCGATACCCATATAACCATCGCGTCCTTTGCTGACTATCTTAACCTCGAAGTAATAGAGGCCGCAGGCGGCCGGTATCGAGTGCGTTGTGCGAACACTGGCAGCGTCTTTGTGTGTTTTTCCATAACCTTTTAAAAAAATATCTTAATAACACAATGTCCTATTTGTACATTTGTTTTTTTTTTTCTTACAGTCGGGGCATAATGTAATTGAGGTAGTAGTCTGGTAACTTAAGCCGATTTTCATGTCTTTTTTGGAGGGCGTTTTTTTGTAGGAAAATAAAAATTAATCGTTTTGGATGTTTAGGATGTTTTTATTTACATATTTAAGATACAAAAAAAAATTTTTTTGTAAAAATTTAATAGCTTATTATTATTATTATTATTGATCGAAGTTGGAACCTCGAAAAAAAGCGAAAAAAATTTTATTTACATATCTTTAATATGTAAATAAAATTACATATTAAAGATACAAAAAAAAAATTTTTTGAAAAAATTAAATAGTTTATTATTATTATTATTATTATTGATCGAAGTTGGCACCTCGAAAAAAGAAGCGAAAAAAATGTTATTCACATATCTTTAATATGTAAATAAAATTACATATTAAAGATACAAAAAAAAAAATTTTTGAAAAAATTTAATAGTTTATTATTTTCTATTATTATTGATCGAAGTTGGCACCTCGAAAAAAAAGCGAAAAAAATTTTATTTACATATCTTTAATATGTAAATAAAATTATATATTAAAGATACAAAAAAGAAATTTTTTGAAAAAATTTAATAGTTTATTATTTTCTATTATTATTGATCGAAGTTGGCACCTCGAAAAAAAAGCGAAAAATATTTTATTTACATATCTTTAATATGTAAATAAAATTACATATTAAAGATACAAAAAAAAAATTTTTTGAAAAAATTCAATAGTTTATTATTTTCTATTATTATTGATCGAAGTTGGCACCTCGAAAAAAAAGCGAAAAAAATTTTATTTACATATCTTTAATATGTAAATAAAATTACATATTAAAGATGCAAAAAAAATTTTTTTTTTTTTAATTTAATAGTTTATTATTATTATTATCATTATTGATCGAAGTTGGCACCTCGAAGTTGGCAGCCCGGGTCGTAACGTTTTTTCTACCGAACCGATTGCTTTCAAATTTTAACGGGCTACTCTACACACTTATAGTTCTCGTCGGAACTACCGAAAAATTTTTTCATCCCTAACTTTTTATTTTACAACCCCTTCTTTGCTAAAATAAAAGGACTTTTTTTTCCAAAGTCCGCCATTTTGTTATTTATCCATGAAATTTAACTACAGTAGTTCCGACCAGAATGACACGTCTATAGATTAAGAATTATCAAGAATTTTTTATTTCAGATAACATCAAGAGCCAAAATCACCAGGGCCACCCACGCGCTTTTTTTTCGCGGTGCCAACTTCGATCAATAATAATAATAATAAACTATTAAATTTATTCAAACAAATTTTTTTTTGTATCTTTAATATGTAAATAAAAACATCATAAATATCCAAAACGATTCATTTTTATTTTCCTACAAAAAAACGCCCTCCAAAAAAGACATGAAAATCGGCTTAAGTTACCAGACTACTACCTTAAGCGGCAGCAAAAAAAAGGACGTAATTGAAAATATTACGTTGCTGCAAAGTTAAAAGCTTTCATATGTTTTAAAAAAATCGCATTTCACATTTCTTTATTTTAGTTGTTTTTTTTTCTGTTCATTTCTGGTTGAACGATACAATTTGGAACGGAGGAACATTTGGAACGGAATGAAAATCGTAAGATTTTTTAAAAGACCCTTATGAAATAGTAGTGCTCTTTTATTTGAAGAGCTACCCTTTTAAATCCACTTTCATTTTTTTTATGAGAGCTCGGTTCAGACTTTTCGTTGTAATTTTAAACCATAACTTAAACTCCAACGGGAAACTAACCTTGTAGAAAATCAGTGATTCGTAAACAAAAAACAAAAAAATTCTTCAAAATTGAAAAAAAAAAAAAAACTATTGAATGCTGATAAAAAAAATGTTCAAATCCGCTTCCCCAATAATTCCAGTCTCGTTTCGTGCGGGCGAGGCTGTGGATAAATTATTTACACGATTTTTTTAAACAATAAAGAAAAAAGGTTTAGCCAATTTTCTATTTTTTAAGTTTGCTCAAAGCCCCCCATATATCCCCGTCGTTGATACGTTTTGTCGAGTACACGAAGCGCAACGTCTAATGGAAATGAGGCGGAGATATGACCGTACGCGCTCAAAGGAGTGCTCGCTCTTCTTTGCTCAATGTCTTACGGTTCTATGTCGTCGAGCACCGCGTATTATGGTTATAATATTCGGCCCAGATATTTATCGAGGCATTCTCCATCTATATATACTATACTGTACATAAATACCACAAAGGGTAAAAATAATTTAACAATTTAGAAAATCGCGAAAATTCTCAAGAGTTACGGTGATCTTGACATTTTCAATTCTGATTTGACATAACAATTAATTTATTAACTAGGATTAGTAATTGTATGAAATTCCTTTTTTTTACTCTAAACTGAACATCCATTGGACCGGAAGAAAAAAAAATTGAGTTGAGATGATTTTTCCCACAAGTCCCAAATGAAAATATTAATTCGCAATCTTCATAATGCATTTCTTTCCATTTGCGCGAGTTTAAAAAAAAAATGATGCTCGTGATAAGTCAGGAGAGGTTGCGTGCGTACGATTTAGTGGTGTCGCATCGATGAGGGGGCTCGAGGTGACCCAGTGACCTACTACTTTGCCCAGTATTACCTCTCTCACTCCTCTTTACCTCTCTATAACGAAAGGACGCAGCAGCTTTGCCTAATCTCAAATCGTGGATGTACCCCCTATCTATATATCACTCTAATCATGATACAAGTTTTATTGCCTCGCTGGGAAAGTTCCCTAACATACCGACGATTCTGAAAGATGAATAATACTTGTTTGTGAAAAAAAGTGTTTGACGTTTTCACTGATAGGCAACAATTGCGACGAAATTTATGCTAATTCGCAGAGTCTGTCGACAATCGATGAGAATAAACTTCGGCACATATGTTTGCATTGATCGATATATATATCAATATCTTTACTAAATAAAAATAAACAATATTCAATTATCTATATTAATTATCATCATTGTTTATGATAATTTATAAAAGGAAAAAATTGCACAGGGAACGATTCGTCATGTCAGTAGTCAGATTTCGTGAAAATTTATCAACGCCCTCGCCACAAGCTTATCCGGAAGCTAGAGAATATTATTCAGCTCGAAAATAGACTGGGAAAGTGACCTCGCACATTGGGACTAGGAAAGGGTTGGCATTATCGACTTGCTTATCGACTTCTGCGTCTTTCTCTACTTCTCTCTCTCTCTCTGCCTCCCTTTTTTCTCGGCAAAAACGGTCAATTTCTCGGTACACGTCTGAAGGAAGATTTTTGTTTTTAACAAAATTTCACTAATGATCAAATTAAGAAAGTAAATGAATGAATGCCATAATTGCGAGTCTCCTTCGTTTTTTTTATTAAATCATGTAGATGAAATATAAAAAGTTTAGAATGTTTATTTTCCGAAAATTTCATGAATATAATATGTAATTAATGAATTTAAGGGACAAGCTTAATTAACTATCGGTTACTCGTTACTAATTAAATTCATTCCAACAATATTTAATTTACGAAATATTGTCGAGAAATATTTGTTTTTTAAATTGAAAAATTCGCAAAACATTTACCGTAGGGGTTTTTCTTTTAAACTATCGAAATAAATTTCGAGTCTCCTTCGTTTTTCATAAAATCATGTAGATGAAATATAAAAAATTTTGAATGTTTATTTTCCGAAAATTTCATGAATAAAATATGTAATTAACGAATTTAAGGGACAAGCTTAATTAACTATCGGTTACTCGTTACACATTAAATTCATTCCAACAATATTTAATTTACGAAATATTGTCGAGAAATATTTGTTTTTTAAATTGAAAAATTCGCAAAACATTTACCGTAGGGGTTTTTCTTTTAAATTATCGAAATAAATTTCGAGTCTCCTTCGTTTTTCATAAAATCATGTAGATGAAATATAAAAAATTTTGAGCGTTTATTTTCCGAAAATTTCATGAATAAAATATGTAATTAACGAATTTAAGGGACAAGCTTAATTAACTATCGGTTACTCGTTACTCATTCCATTCATTTCAACAATATTTAATTTACGAAATATTGTAGAGAAATATTTGTTTTTTAAATTGAAAAATTCGCAAAACATGTAACGTAGGGGTTTTTCTTTTTAATTATCGAAATAAATTTCGAGTCTCCTTCGTTTTTCATAAAATCATGTAGATGAAATATAAAAAATTTTGAATGTTTATTTTCCGAAAATTTCATGAATAAAATATGTAATTAACGAATTTAAGGGACAAACTTAATTAACTATCGGTTACTCGTTACTCATTAAATTCACTCCAACAGTATTTAATTTACGAAATATTGTAGAGAAATATTTGTTTTTTAAATTGAAAAATTCGCAAAACATATAACGTAGGGATTTTTCTTTTAAATTATCGAAATAAATTGATTTGGTGTTTAAATTTAAAGAAAAATGATGTCTCAAATCAACGAGAGGGCAATCTCCAGATGACATTGGGAAAAACATGAACGTGCCAAATATTCACGCGGCAAGATGAGTGCATATAAAATGGCTCGTCAGTGTGGGATCGTCTTGGTTGCATTATACATGTATCAACGTTGGGGCATGTGCGCGGACCTCGAACGTGTCCGGCACTTCTATTATTACATCCTTGGGTTGCTTGGGCTAGGCGAGATGAGAACTCGTGAGATTTTTGCTTCTAATGCCTTTCGACGTTTTAACAAGGAAAAGAACAAAAACAATAACAACAACACGAGGATTTATGAGCAGTGTTTTTTCACTTTGGGTATTTCTCGGCGTAACGCGGAGATTTCTCGAAGTGGGGAAGAAGCGATTTCTTTTTATTTATATTTCAGTGAGGAGGAGAAAAATTCAAGAAGCGAAAGGTGAAAGTGGCGCTCGTCCAACAATCTTAACAGCCATGGACGTTCGAACGTGAACGAGTAAATAATTACAAAACAGCGTAATTCAAGGGAGCCCTTCACGATTAAATATCTGAATAGACGTGATATTTTTTTTTTTATTCCGCGTAAATCCCAAACGTGAGATTGAAATGCTTCTCACGGTCATGTCGAAAAATATTCAGATCGATATCTCAAAGAATTGTAAGCATTTGAATTTTTGAATATTCGCTTTATTTCGACAAAAAATGCTTCTCCTCTTATTTTAAATTTTTATTTATTTGAGATTCGTGTCTGAATATCCGTTTATATGTAACTTAAGAAGTATCGCGAAGTTGATAATTAATTAAAAAATTAAAAGGCCGAAAATATTGTTCACTTCTTTTTTTTTTTAATTAAATTTTAAATAATTCGTCGGGATAGTGGTCAAAGGTGTAATTTGAAGAAATAAATTTGGTTTAAATTGAAATGAAATTTATTTGAACAATCCTCAATTAAATCAATTCGTGATTTTACATCGAATAAATTTCATTCAAATAAAACAATTTTCTCTCAATGTTAATCCTTTTTCAAAAGTTAAATTCTAATTTCAACCTTTCCTCACGTTGAATCAATCATTTAGAGCTTTCACTTTTTACATTTGCAGCTTTTATTCTTCAACTTTTCGTAAATCAAACTAATAATGGCCATTTAATTAATTTCTCGCTCCAATCATGAGATTTCAGCATTCCCGTCACTGTTTTATCCATCAAATGAAATTAATCACGGGGATGAAAATTTATAAATATTGGGTGATACTTGAATGGAACACGAACGTATATGTCACTCTGACAAGGTTCTTGGCTCTCGTTGCGATACCGCATGGCGAATCGATCGTCCGAGCGAGGGCTCGAGCGACGAGAGTAACGATTCGCCCATGAAACCCTGGCTGTAAGTGAAGGCTAGCAAAACGAAGATTATTATACCAACAAAAGAAAAATCATTACTGAAAATAATAATAATAATTAATAATTATTATTATTTTAAATAATAATATATAATTATAATTAATAATAATAATTTCATTCCCAAAGGACTGACTATTCGAAATGCTTTTTGAATGATGACAAAAAATCCTCAAATCGAAATCTAAAATATTGTAAGTGTATAAAAAAAAAAAAAATTTCGAATAAATCGAGTTCCTACAATTTTTGAAATTCGGTTCTGAAAATTTTTTCGCTCGATCAGCGAAGCATTTCGAAAAATCGCTCCGCTGGGATTTGCGATGAGATTTTTATTTGACGAGTTAAAAAATAAAATGCATTTTTTTTCTTCGATCTCATTGCTCGGAGCGTCTGCTTAATTAAAGTAGTAGTCTGGTAACTTAAGCCGATTTTCATGTCTTTTTTGGAGGGCGTTTTTTTGTAGGAAAATAAAAATGAATCGTTTTGGATATTTAGGATGTTTTTATTTACATATTAAAGATACAAAAAAAAAATTTTTTTTAAATTTAATAGTTTATTATTATTATTATTATTGATCGAAGTTGGCACCTCAAACGAAAAAAGCGCGTGGGTGGCCCCGGTGATTTTGGCTCTTGATGTTATCTGAAATCAAAAATTCTTGATAATTCTTAATCTATAAACATGTCATTCTGGTCGGAACTACTGAAGTTAAATTTCATGGATAAATAACAAAATGGCGGACTTTGGAAAAAAAAGTCCTTTTATTTTAGCAAAGAAGGGGTTGTAAAATAAAAAGTTAGGGGTGAAAAAATTTCTCAGTAGTTCCGACCGGAATGACTTGTCTATAGATTAAGAATTATCAAGAATTTTTGATTTCAGATAACATGAAGAGCCAAAATCAGCGGGGCCACCCACGCGCTTTTTTCGAGGTGCTAACTTCGATCAATAATAATAATAATAATAAACTATTAAATTTAAAAAAAAATTTTTTTTTTGTATCTTTAATATGTAAATAAAAACATCCTAAATATCCAAAACGATTCATTTTTATTTTCCTACAAAAAAACGCCCTCCAAAAAAGACATGAAAATCGGCTTAAGTTACCAGACTAATACCTTAAATAAAAATTCAATGACAATTGTCATGATAATTTTAATGATTTATTCACCGACGAGGATCGTCTTTCTGATTATTTACAAAAGGGAAACGAGCAATCGGCTCTTGCTTGATAAAGCATTATTTTTTTACGCTCCAACGACTGGGAACGAACAGTGATTCAATTTTTTTTTTTTTCCAGCAGGCTTTTATAAAACTGTTCCTGTTGTACTTCGTGCGGTAGCCCTCTCTCTCTCTCTCCTCATTAGGAACGAAGACGAGTAATGTGAATAATGCAACAGCAAATTTACCCTTCCGGAAACAAAGTAGAAAGGCAGGAGAGTGCCCTGAGTCAATTCGGTTAATTAAATTTGCTTAATTATTCGATTACGAAAAAAAATTTCGAGCTGTTCACGATGGAAAGTTCTGTTTTGTTTTGTTTTTTTTTTCGCTAATTAAATTGATGACTTTCGTGGAAATCAACATTTTGCGCGAGACTAACCAATGGACAGTTAAAAAACTTTTACCAGCATACAAATCTACAAGGTTGTATTCGTCCGACAACAATTCAGGTGAATTTTTTTTTCCAGTGCAGTTAAAACCTCTAATATATGTAATTGTACACTTGTTGTAGTATAACAATTCTATAATTAGACCCGGCACGGACGAGAGAAGTTTGTCCACGATGTAAACGAAAAAAATAATAATAATAATGGAAAGCTGATTACGGCGATTCTGGTGTATTAATGAATCTGCATGTGTCGAGAGCTCGCTCGTAATGCATTTTTTTTTCTTTCGTTCGTTTTTTTTTCCATCAAGGACAAAGAAAAATACCGAAATAGCCCAATCGAACGGTCATAATTATCAAATTTTTACGTGAGAATGCAACAATGCTATAATTTTGTGTGTGGGTGTATAACCTGGGTTCCGTTTTCTACCTGGATCGATCCTACGCTTACACACGAAACCCGACAGCCAGGAGGGCCTCTCCATTGAACATCGGAGGGCATGGCAGTGTGTGTGCTGTACGAGAGAGTCCAAAAGCGGATGGGATCGTAAAAATTTCTCTAAGAGTATGACAAAGCGGGGTACGGGGGGGAGGGGGCAGTAAAAGCGTGGAAAAATTTCCACGCCAGGTAGTCAAGAATCGCTTGCGATATATATCCTGCCGTTTTCGCAACGATTTTTCTTTCGTTCTTTTTTTTTTTTTAATTCTTTTCCAACAACGGCCTCCTTGTCGTTCCTTTGGCGTCGACGTTATAAAATGTTTCGTTATCGCAGTCGGGAAAATTGTCGATACAACGATAACCGTCGACGAGTTCGGACCGTTCGTTGAATCTTCCGCAACGAGAGCGAGAGAATATATATGAAAAATCGTCGTTGAACTCGGAGAAAAGCCTCATTGATGCACTGCCAAGAAAAATATAGGAAAATAAATTGAAACAAATGATAAAATTTATCGGAATTTCGTAATGAAGGAATTTCAATGTTGTGGAAATTCGAAAAAAAAAAATGTCCCGTAGGGTAATTTTATGAATATTATCATTAAAACTGATTTTTCCAGTGTATCAATTACTGATTAACTTCTCTTTCGGCAATGAATTGTCAAAGTTACGAATTTACAGCATTAAAACACTAATCTAATGGTCTCGACGATTATTGTTGAATTCCAGAAGCGTCCACGAATTCGACAACTCTTTAAGGTAGTAGTCTGGTAACTTAAACCGATTTTCATGTCTTTTTTGGAGGGCGTTTTTTCGTAGGAAAATAAAAATGAATAGTTTTCGATATTTAGGATGTTTTTATTTACATATTAAAGATAGAAAAAAAAAAATTTTCGAACAAATTCAATAGTTTATTATTATTATTAATATTGATAGAAGTTGGCACCTCGAAGTTGGCAGCCCGGGTCCTAACTTTTTTTCTACCGAACCGATTGCTTTCAAATTTTAACAGGCTACTCTACACACTTATAGTTCTCGTCGGAACTACCGAGAAATATTTTCACCCCTAACTTTTTATTTTACAACCCCTTCTTTGCTAAAGTCCTTTTATATTAGCAAAGAAGGGGTTGTAAAATCAAAAGTTAGGGGTGAAAAAATTTCTCGGTGGTTCCGACCAGAATTATAAGTGTGTAGAGTAAAAAATTAAAAGCCTGTTAAAATTTGAAAGCAATCGGTTCGGTAGAAAAAAAGTTAGGACCCGGACTGCCAACTTCGAGGTGCTAACTTCGATCAATAATAATAATAATAATAAACTATTAAATTTTTTCAAAAAAATTTTTTTTTGTATCTTTAATATGTAAATAAAAACATCCTAAATATCCAAAACGATTCATTTTTATTTTCCTACAAAAAAACGCCCTCCAAAAAAGACATGAAAATCGGCTTGAGTTACCAGACTACCTTAAGTAATACAAGCGTTAATTGTACTTAAGGGAGGTGGAGTGGGGTGGCTCAACGAATAAAAAAATAAGGCTAAAACGGGTTTTTTACTATTTTATAATGCGAAGAAAAAAAAAAATCGTATCTAAAATCCCAAAGAGTTTGTTCGAAATACTTTTCCGATAATGTAGAAAAATATTCAGATCGGTTTGGGATATTCGGTGTGATTTTTTTTTTTTTTTCCAGCAATTTCAAATCAATCGTAGAACTTTCTCATTAAGGAAATTCCTTTGGATAGAAAAAATATGTTGCCACAATGACATTAACAACAAATGTGATAAATGCAGAAGGAATACAACGCATTTTACGCATTAACTCGTTGCAGCGAAAGGAACGATTTAGATTTCTTCGTAAAAACTTCAATTTCACAGAGATATGAGTGTCATTAACAAATATCAAGCGAGTTTATCGCAAATGTAAGTATAACAATAACAATAATAATGGTAATAATGATAATACGCAAGGCAGAGGGCGTGTATGGCTGTCGAGCTAATTCAATGGTCGATTGCTCAAGATCTTTTTTTCTTCATCCCACTCAAAAACCCTCAACCACGTACAAACAATCCCCCCCAGCTCAAAGTGAAATTTTCCAGTAATTCGAAAAAAAAATATATATATTTAAACAATTCTTCAATCTGAAAAGCCTTCGGGTACTATAAAACCAGTCTCTCTCACGAGTTTCCACGCGCACAACGAACAGCTGTCATTGACATTGTGCCTGCACGATGTATTATCCTTTCTCTCATTCGCCCCTAACCGCACAGCTTCATTTTCCATTTCTCTCGCTCAAATCTCATCGAACAAAGTCTAGCAGCGTTTGAGAGAAAGATAGAGAGAGAGGGAGATTGAGAGAGAGAGAGAACATTGTCTCGAAGACGAGATCTAAAGATAGAGAGGATGAAAAAACTTGAGAAAAGAAAAATACGTTCTACCATGGATATTCGTATTGAAAATATGAACTCTTTGGTGCGACGGAGAGAAATAAAAAAGACAGAATTAAAAATGAAATGTGAACGATCGACGCGGAGAGAGCGAGATATAGAGAGAGAGAGAGAGAGAGAGAGAGAGAGACTGCGACTCGATCAGCTGATTCCTTTGTTTGGGTCGCTGACACAGGCGGAAAAAATGTTCTCTCTGGCCATTTATAAATCAATATTACCAAACACATCTGGAAACATCCCTTTGTCACTGGTCCACTCCCCTTCGCAGCGAAATAACCTTATAACAAAGAATATTTTACGAATTTTCGTCGCTTTACGATCGAGCATTTTTTACAACGTATTTGTGGAAATTAAAACGTACATTCAGGAAGGTCGCACGCGTGAACGTTGCGCGGAAAGAAATATATATATATATAATGAGAGCGAGAGAGATAGAGAGCGATAGAATAGTGTATAGCAGCGCGCGCCTGAGGTCGAGGAAGTCCCCTCTCTCTCTCTCTCTCGCTCGCACGCTCCATCTCTCTCTTTTTTTTTTAACTTCCAACGTACCTTTGTAATGTACGCGAAGATTATTTTGCGAAAGTCCTATGTAGTTGTACTTGTCCTTTGGGCTCCAAGATCTTGGCAAAGGCGTTTCCTCCTCGTTAACCATCGGATATAACATCTTGAGACGATCGACAGTCTGATTTTGGCCAGAATTCGTTCTCGCAGTCTCCATAACACTCCGTTCCTCGCTGGTGGCGGCCATCATTGTCATCCGCACTGCCCTCCTCTCACGCTCGCTCGCTCTCTCCCTCGCACACACTCTTGCCCCCCCACTAGACTCCCCACCGCGGAGAAACACTCTTTACTCTTTACCCTAGTGTTTGCCCTGCCTTTGCCCTGGCTTGCCTGCGCCCACAAATCCTATTCCCTATCACTTTTCAACTCACACAGGGCCGAGATGAATATATCCTTGTGGGTTTGGGATTTTTCAGCAGCGCGCAGAACCAAACGCGCATACGATCGGGAGAGACACTTTTTTTTTTCTTTCTTTTCTTTGTTTGTTCCGTCACAATTTTCGAAAGAAGTTCGTTTCAATGGAATTCACGAGAGGACACGATTTTCCTTCAAATCGGACAATGTTCCGAGATGAAAACGATGATGTTTCTTCGGTTATTGACGTCGAAAGATCTTTGTTATCGCGACGTCTGTCGTAATTCATGCTCGAGCTTCGTGTCGCTGACTTTTTTTCATCGCTCCCTGACCGTTCCGCTGCTGCTCACTGCCGCTGGCTGCTGCTCACTGCTCGACGCTCTTTACTGCAATAACTGATAGAGTGCGATGCGTAAGACGACTGCAGCGCCACCGATCAAGGACGTTTATGAAAAACCGTACTAAAAATCCCTCTCGCGGTATGAAATTTCGAAATCTCTTTATTTTTTTTTTTTTTTTTTGTTAGCTCATGCATTGCGAAGGGCTCGAGAGATCTTTTGTATTCCCGTGGCGGAAATTGGTACTACGGTGCATTCAAAATGGCTGATACTCAAAGAACGTAAACACGAGTTCGGTGACAATTTTGATTTGTTTTGAAGTTTTGTAGCCGAGCGTGAGGATTGTTTTTAATAATATTGCGAACAATTAACGATAAGGGACTGTGTTAAAGACTTTTTTACGCAGGGCATTGCTGCGAAGGTTTGGTAAATCGACTTAAAAATGTGCAGTGTCAATGAAGAGTACGATGAAGCGCAGGAGTTCATACCGGAAGAAACGTGCCGAGTTCTGTGAGTTTTTACCTTTTTTTTTTATTGTATTCTAAGGTTTTCCGTTAATGTTACGTTAATTGTTTATAAAAATATCATGTCAAAGGCATTTCCTACATCAGAAATCATTAGGGCACAAATCTAGAGCGTTAAATACGAGAGCGAAAAAAACATAACCTCAAAAAATGTCGACTCGTTTCACTCAAATATTCATGATACTAATTTTTTTTTCATAGGGATGAAGCATTTTGTCAAAAGTGCAATGCCGAAAAAGCCCTCGTCGTACTCAGAGGTAAGGATGTTTACTGCAATAAGTGCTTTCTTGCCAGTGCAACTCACAAATTTCGAGCTACTCTTGGAAAATCCAAAATTGTCAGGCCTACCGACAAAATTTTGGTAGCTCATTCTGGAAAAGCTGGGTCTACCGCTTTGCTGCATCTAATTAGAGCTGGGATGCACGAATCTGTTCACAAGAGGCTGGTGTTTGAGACAAAAGTTCTCTACGTCGATGGTAATACTTTGAAAATATTTATCTTTACGATAAGAAATATACTTTCCAAAAAAGCTCTAATCTTTCTCCATTACAGACGGAGCATCGAAAGGACGAACTTTAGAAGAGAGAATAACGATAATCCAGGCAATAAGTAAACAAATAACTTCTCTGGATTTCGAAAGCTTTGGCGTATCTTTGAGCCAGAGCCTTAACGACGAAGAATTGAAAATTCAAAGTTTAGAAAGTTTATCCAATACCCTGAGCAATTTTTCATGTACCGACGAAAGATTGAAGAATACATTCGACAAACTAGCCGATAACACGTCCAAACTGGAGCTTGCTCAAAAACTACGACAAAGATTGATCTTTGAAGCTTCTCGAAAACTCGGATGTAACAAAATTTTCGACGCTAACAATTCGACGTCTCTGGCAATTGATATTCTCAGTAACGTCTCGCTGGGAAGAGGAGCTCAACTTTCGCTGGACGTAGGATTTCTCGACGATCGTTTCTCCGACGTTACACTTTTGAGACCTATGCGCGACTTTAGTCGGCACGAACTCACCTCCTATCTCGATATTCACAATCTCGAAATTGCGAATTATGAAGATCACGCGACTGGACCGGGCTCGATACAGGCAATCACCGAGAAATTCGTGACGGAACTGGATTCTCGTTTCAACGGTACGGTCTCGACGGTATTTCGTACCGGTGAAAAAGTATGCGCCGTTACTGGAAAAAATCGTAGTGACGACGGAAATTGTGCACTCTGTGACGTACCATTGGACACAGTGGCTTCTGATACGGTAATTTCGGCGATTCAAGCGACGGCATTTTCACGTTTCGTCTCATCGAAAGGACCCAATGGAAATTTAGAAGTCAGTGACAATATTGTCACGAATTTGCCGTTAAAAACGAGTGAAAGTACCAATGGATGTGAAAAATGTAACGGTTCTTGCGCCAAGAGAAAAGATGTTGTTTCTGTTGAAGATTTGATAAAGTTTTTGTGCTATGGATGTAGATTGATATTTCGAAATTTCGAAATAAACGATGTACCACATTGCGTTTTGAACGCTGTTCAACAGAGATTATCGTTGGAGAGTATGCGCGAGAAAATAACAGATTTTTTGTTGTGAGATATAGAGTGTTATAGGCAAATAAACATATATGTATATTTGATGCTGAAAATCTTTTAGTATTCGTAAAGGCAGGAAAATATTGCACCAAAGAGAACTGGGCATTGGTGAAATGTAAAAACCATTTAGAATGAATAATTTTCCTACAGGTCTATCGTTCGGAATGGTGCCCATCTCTGCTCTTTATCAATGAATGCAGTATTTTTTCAAAATACTGCATTCATTGATAATTATAAGTATATGAATGCAGTATTTTTTCAACATACTGCATTCATTGACAAATTCCAATTTGGGAAAAATCGAATTTTCCAAGGAAATATATGAAACTTAAATTTCAATTGTTTGCATCCAATGACTTTTAGTTAAGGGAGGGGTAAGGGTTTCAGCGTTAAAAAAACACCTTTTTTGCGATTTTTTTTCTCAAATATGGATTGAGCAATTTTATTCGAACCTTTTGTACATTATTGAGCATACTTTTGACAATATTGTGTAATTTTTTCATGCAGAAATATTGGAGCATAAGCCCGTAACAGAGCTTCCCCCAGAACGTCTTGGAAAAATAACAATTTGCGGTGTTCACTATAACTCGGCCGGAAATTATCTGAAAATGAAAAACCATGAAAATTTAGTCAAATTATAATCAAATCTTCCCCCCAACGTTCTCTAATAATTTTTTTTTTTTCATTTAAAAATTTTTGGCGGCCATCTAAAGTGTGAACTGTTATTTTCCACGAAAAATTCCGCCATTTTGTGGGTGGGAAACACCCTTAATGTAAAAAAAAAAAAATTTAACTAAACGTTAGGGGGAGGTATTTTATATGTAGAAAATGTGTACAAAGTTTGAAATGAATCGATCAAGTAGTTTTTAAATGGCATAGAACACGGACTTTGAAAAAGTAGTTTAGAGAAAAACGCGTCTAAAGTGTACTGCTAGCCCGACCGCCGGCAGCTGTTAGAGGTATAGCGTTAAAGGCCAGGAGATTAATAAGACAATAACTTCAAGAATATTGCTTAGATCGGTTTAAAATTTTAAGGACATATTCTTGAAATGTTAAACAATAAGGTAAGACAAAAAAAATTCGATTTTTCGAAAGTGAAAACCCTTACCCCGCTCTTAACGGACTGGTGCAGTCAGATAGAAACATTACGACATTTAAAAAAACGTACTTTTTTATCAATAAATCCTTGAAGATATATGCTAACCTTTAAAAATCGAAATAAAGTCGTCTACTTTAATATGTCTCGATGCACTAGTGTCTAAATAATGATTAATCGTGTTTAATTAGAAATTAAACACGATTTTTTTGAAATTCGAAATAGCGCGGGGCGCAGTTGAGGACCGTTAAACAGCTGTTGCAGATGGCGCATTACGGAAAATCTACTCTCGTTTTAACGTTTGGCATCTGTCGAAGAATCTTGACGTACCTTGACCGAGGCGGTGAATGCCAGTGGCCAGGCTAGTACCAATTGGTCTGAAACGCTACGATTCATTAGCAAAAAATAGACGTCAATCCGTAAGATTTTATTAATAATACTACGATTCTTAAATGTACATTTAAACAACTTATAATATCGCTACAATTGCTCAATCGTAACGTTACGTAATAAAATGTTCTTACGATTGAGGTTATGTTCGTCAAAGTCCCTAAATTTCCTGACACAATGAATCCTTTCATAATTTACAACGCGATTCGTTGCAGATCACGATGGGTTCCTTCGTACTTACACCGTTCCTACGTACACCGTTTACGGATATCTTCAGTCAAATGAGCTACACTCACGGCCATAAAGAATGCGCCATGCTTGAATTGCGAGTTGTTGATTGCTTGGAAGCTTATGGACTGCCGAGAGGACACCAGAAGTGTAGGGTACTGATGGACGACTTTGGCGAGTGTATGCTCGGGAGGAAACAAAAAGCTCGTATAGAGATCATGGCCAATGAACGCGCTAGGCAATGGAAAGCTGGCGAGAGGAAAGAACATTGGGCAGAGGATACTCCGATCGATTCTTATTGAATCACTTACGGAGCTTCCGCGAAAAATACTGTTAGTCAGTCATTCTGTTGTCTCGTATCAACAATTATATAATTATTTGTAATGAAAAATATTTGCAATTGTTTGTCACAAGCGCCCATGAATATCCCTCGACCCATGATTAAGTAAATTAATTCGCGCAGCTCCTGTAGTTCTTAAAACGATATATGCCAATTATAGATGGAAAATGGATAATCGAAATTAAAAATTATTTTTAACGCTTCAATGGCGAAATGGCTCAAACACAAAAGTTTATTTCATGTATGATCAAAAAACAATAATTCATTCCCTGATGCGATATTGTTCGATGAAAATGCTGGAACTGTGAGAATTTGGTGGAAAATATATCTACAAAGTCTATAACTCTGTAAACATTAGATTATGAATATTTATTCAGAAGTTAAATCATTTATTATTTGAAAAGCCAACAAATTTGCAATGGCATCGTCACTTTTAAAAATCCTTCATACCAATCGTCGGTATTTCGAATATTCGCCGTAAAATATAAAAGATTTTATCTTGAAATTTTTAACAATTTCTTCAATCACAATTATCATACCTTTGCAGGCATTTTTCAAAACTGTATAAATTCCAATTCCTAAATATCCAAAAAATAATAACCATCGAAAAAATGAAAAACAATTCTCTTTTGTTTGCAGACGTTAACGAAACGTTGATTGAACGATTGACCGAGAGATGGCGCCAATGGTAACCGCAGTGGCGTCTCGCGCCGTTTTATTTTTCACGTAAAGAAAATCGCGAGGCGCACCTGTCTGTCATTCGCCGCCGACTGTCAATCTGACTGACGCTTGGAGCGCGCACCACGCCGCGTTTTATTACCATAGAGCGGTGTGTTTCTGTTTATCTGTCAGAGAGAAAGTTCGTCCCGGAGGAAGAAGAAAAAGAAAACGTTTCAACGTTGAAAAACAACACCGCGAGGTGACGCGAGACTTTGCGCGGCGTCGCAAAAATTTCGCAAAACATTTGACATCGTCCGAGCAATCCAACGGTGAGTCGAAGCGATATATGACAATTTGATTTTTTTGTAAAATTATTTTTCGGTCGCGAATATTTTTCAAGCGCGTACGATACCTCGTCGTTGTGTGTATCTCGTGATTTGCGTCACTCTCGCCGGGCACGGACGCATGAAAGCGTGCGCCGTATGAGAGACGCGCGTGGTCCTTTTTTTGCATTATGAAAAATCTCTGTTTTTCTTTTTCTTCTTCGTCTCTGCTGATTTTCCCCCTCTCGCCGCCCTAACAACACGTTTCGAATAATTCACTATTTTTGCGTTATTAACGATGTCATCGATTAGATTCTTTTGTGCAAAATCATACGTACTTATCGCTAAAGATTGATTCGCGTGTGTTTGGGTTAGTGTCGCGTTTTTATATATCTATATGCACGTTTTCCGTGTGTGTGTGTGTGTGCGTTCCTCTGTCTCGCTCACGCCGTCTCGTACGTTTGACAGCTCTGTAATTTTCAAGACGGTTGGTAAACAACAAGGGGACACCGTCGGCCTGGCGCGAACAGACTGCGTTTACACGGCACTGCCGGCTATGGATCACCGAGTCGGTAAGTCACTAAACCAACATTTTCGCATCAATAGTTCGTTTTTATTTTCTTCAAATCGCCATCGAGCTTTGGCGTCGTTTTGTTTTTCATCGCCGGATCAAAAGCGAATGGCGTCGTTTGAAACGTTTTTTTTAATTTCTTTATCGTTTTCATGTGATCATACAGATATATATAACGTGACGCTAGACGCCACGGGCACGTGGTGCCGCGGCGCGGGCTTTGCACACGCCGCTACGCCGCCTCGCGGCTCACGGGGTTCACACAGCTCTCGGCAGGGCTTCTTCACTCGCTCTCTCGCTACCTCTTTCTCTCTCTCGCTCGCGCGGCGTAGCGCCCTCGCGGCGTAGCGCCCTCGCGGCCAACTGTCATTCTCAAGCGTGTGTTTCGAATCTGACGTTTCGTTGAAATTGCGCTCTTCTCTCTCACGCTTGTGTGTGCGTGCCGTACGAAAAAAAAACCGCAGTTTCCTCGTGACGTTTCCGCTCGTTCCCCTTTTCTCTTCGCAATTTCTGATATTTGAAAGATTTTTTTTAATTCCTGACCCTTCGCGAAATTCGTCATATTTCGAACTTCGCGAGGGCTTTTCTTGTTATCTCGGACATGTGTTGGTGCGAAGTGGCCTTTGTTCCGTCGCGCTCGTACCTCAGTGCCGACAGTTTTTTTTTTCTTCCTCGTCTTTATGGCGTTGCTACGGACTTTACGAAGACGTGAGTGGCTTTTTGTTTACCTTTTTTATAGCACTTCTTTTGTTACTTCTTCTTGAACGATGTTTTCGGTAAGGTTTTTTTTTCTTTCTTTCGTACGATGGTACGTTACGTTCACGAAACAACGGGTTCTCTAACCTTGTCCTACACACTTTTACAGAGAGTTTAGTGGAAGAAACAAAAAATGGCTACTATCGAGATTCGAATTAGCGATGAAGAAAACTTTGCTCGGGTCGAATAAAAGTCACAAATAAAGCACAATTATGTCCGGAATCGAGGCCAAGCAAATAACTTTACCGAGAAGAAAAAAAGAGCCTATATTTATTTTCTCACGTGCATTTGGCCGAAAAGAAAAAAAAGTCTTGTCTAGTTATGCAATTACTCGTTGCATTTGCATCACATCGTTCTCGTGCGAGACGGCATCTCGGGGACGCGTTTTTTTTTTAATTTCCTTTATATAGCACAATATTAGTGGAAAATCGTGCACAAACGTTGAGGATTCCTTTTTCTTCGTTTCGATCTTGTCTGACGTAGAAAATAGAACTAAAACTCCGTCGAAACAAGGCTCTCTGTATCGACATAGGTTTTTTGCAGTTTCCCCCGTGTCCGTGATTTAGGGAAATGCGGGTTGGTGGTGATGGGTGGAAAAATGGAGAAAAATGGACAGAATGGAAATTGGGAAAAGTCATAGGTAAAAACCCTAAAGGGTTTTACATTGGAACAAAGAGAAGAAAAAAAACAATAATGAGAATCTTTTAATTATACAACATTGTTTTGAACCCTACAGCCCCATAATCACCGCGTGATGTTATTACATTTGGTTAATTATTATAATTATCATTATATAATGATAATAATAACAATTCATTATATATCTGTACATGGTAAGATAAGTAAGCAAGCTGACTTCCGCCGGAAGTGAATATTACACCTGCCGCGCACTTGCTACTCCCGCTCTCTTCTTCCTCGATGTCTCGCATCCTGAAAGCAATAAAAACGCAAAAAAAAAAAAAAAGAAATTGAACGAAAAATAAAAATTCTTCAACTGTTGCTCGTATCACATTGCGACAGTCCGGCAAATTTTACGATCCGCAGTATCACATTTTGCACCGTGCAGCCAGTTGAAAGTTTCTTCGAGAGTTTTTCCACTCGGCCATTCAATTCTGTCATTTTTCGTTTGAAACACATTCAACGAAATAAATTATACCGTTAATACGGGGGGACGAACGTGTATGATGATTTTTTTTTTTTTCGGAAACGATCACTTTGTAAATGGAGATTTAATCTCGAGGGGGCTTCTCGTATTTATGGGAAGCAGCGAAAGACGAGAAATCGATCGTTCCTCGGGTCAATAACGTTATTCGCCCTTTGGTCGGAACGATTTTAAATCGTTCCGACATTTCGACAATCGCGAGCGACTAAATTTCGGTTAATTATGGTAAATGGGAGGTGGCCGATAGTATCGAAACTCCCCTTAATCCTCCATTCGTCGAGGATTCACTCTGATTCACGCTTTGATCCTCGGAATAATTTATTTCAATATTATTTCTATCATTACGATAGAAATAATGGTTGTACCTTCATTTAATTGTTATTATTAACGTTTGCTTTTTTTTTTCATTAAGAAAGCTGGGCTTCACGATTAATAGCCGAAATAAAACGTATTTCATTTTTTTACTCTCCGAATAAAAATCGTAACAAACATTACACATGAGAGATTATTCGGAATGCTCCTCGGACCGTGTAAACAATTTTTCACACCGATATATAAATGATTATGAAAAGAAGTCTATTTTTTTTAATTTTGCTTTTATTTTGGGGAAAAAAATGCATCTCTTCGTGGTATTTGTTTAATTTGGATTCTGAATATTTTTGTTTATAGGCACGTAAAATCATTTCGAATATGTGCTCGTTTGAGATTTTCGTAACGATTTTTTTTTTGTTGGCAAATTCAAAACAATCTCAAAGTAGCCCCCCTCCGCAGGTATTGAAGATAAAACAATTTCTTAAAGTATATATTTCGTTTCGTTCGCATTCCTCGGGTAGCTAGTCTCTCGAAGAACTCTTTTACAAGTTTATATATTGTGAAGCATGACTATGATTACTGTACTTAAACATTAGAGAGAGAGAGAGAGAGAGAGAGAGAATTTTCTTATCTCGTACGACACCCAGAGCGATGGCTCTTTGCTCCGTTCTTATCAATATTACAGTAACATAACATTCGTCAAGACTACAACCACGACCATCTCTCGCTCGTACACTTAACATGATGACGAAAAATTCTCAAAATA
Organism: Oxytorus armatus; assembly: GCA_958009045.1. NCBI lineage: Eukaryota > Metazoa > Arthropoda > Insecta > Hymenoptera > Ichneumonidae > Oxytorus > Oxytorus armatus. Next base: position 3,594,047 of record OY253746.1, on the reverse strand, counting down.
TTGAATACAAATATCACAAAATTATGATTCAATAATTATTACTTTAGTAACTTGAATATTACAATTATTTCCAATTTACTTTCGTCCATCCGTAAAATCAACGATCTTTCCACGCGCCCACTTGTGATCGTTATAAAAAAATTACAAAAAATTATGAAAACTCTAAAGTAACTGAAAATTGAACGAAATTCAATAATGATTCAATAATTATTACTTTAATAACTTGAATATTACAATTATTTCCAATTGACTTTCGTCCATCCGTAAAATCAACGATCTTTTTACACGCACACGTGAGATCGTTATAAAAAAAATAACAAAAAATGATGAAAACTGTAAAGTAACTGAAAATTGAACGAAATTCATTTATGATTCAATAATTATTACTTTAATAACTTGAATATTACAATGATTTCCAATTTACTTTCGTCCAACCGTAGAATCAACGATCTTTTTACACGCACACGTGAGATCGTCAAAAAAAATTACAAAAAATGATGTAAACTCTGAAGTAACTGAAAATTGAACGAAATTCAATTATGATTCAATAATTATTACTTTAATAACTTGAATACTAGAATTATTTCCAATTTACTTTCGTCCATCCGTAGAATCAACGATTTTTCCACGCGCCCACTTGTGATCGTTATAAAAAAATTACAAAAAATTATGAAAACTCTAAAGTAACTGAAAATTGAACGAAATTCAATAATGATTCAATAATTATTACTTTAATAACTTGAATATTACAATTGTTTCCAATTTACTTTCGTCCATCCGTAAAATCAACGATCTTTTTACACGCACACGTGAGATCGTTATAAAAAAAATAACAAAAAATGATGAAAACTCTAAAGGAACTGAAAATTGAACGAAATTCATTTATGATTCAATAATTATTACTTTAATAACTTGAATATTACAATTATTTGCAATTTACTTTCGTCCATCCGTAGAATCAACGATCTTTCCACGCTCACATTTGAGATTGTTATAAAAAAATAACAAAAAATGATGAAAACTCTAAAGTAACTGAAAATTGAACGAAATTCAATTATGATTCAATAATTATTACTTTAATAACTTGAATATTACAATTATTTCTAATTTACTTTCGTCCATCCGCAGAATCAACGATCTTTCCACGCGCACATTTGAGATTGTTATAAAAAAATAACAAAAAATTATGAAAACTCTAAAGTAACTGAAAATTGAACGAAATTCAATTATGATTCAATAATTATTACTTTAATAACTTGAATATTAGAATTATTTCCAATTTACTTTCGTCCATCCGTAGAATCAACGATCTTTCCACGCGCACATTTGAGATCGTTATAAAAAAAATAACAAAAAATTATGAAAACTCTAAAGTAACTGAAAATTAAAAGAAATTATATATTTATCGATTATTATATGTTTATGTAATAGGAGGGAATTTTTTTTCTAAGCTGAAAAATGTGTGTTGAGACGAGAGGTTTGAGAGAATAGAGAGAAAACGCGGAGGCGTTATGGCGATGTGTAACTTAGTGCGAACAGGTGCCGTCACTAATGCGATACTAACAATAAGTACGAACGTTGTCCGCATCTATTTCCGTCACTTCATCCCGAAAATTGTCACTCTTGGACTCGCACTTCGCGCCCTCTCGCCCCCCTATCCATATTTTACCAGACGTGATATTTTTTTCACTTTTTCTTCATTCTACGTTTATTTCTCCATTTAATTTTTTTTATACATCCTCAAACGCTCTCATCGCTCGAAACATAAAAGCACTTGCATAATTCACGGTTCGTTAATCCTCGTTCAGTTGGCATTCGTTTATTCTCGTTTGCATAATACGAAGAAAAAAAAAAAACGTCACTGCTTTTCGAGAAATATTTTGTTTAAAATTTGAAACAATGACAGACAAGTGATCGATGAGAGAGGAACAAAAATCAATTTTGGATGATTTCTACGTCGAATTAATTTTTATAACGATTTTTCCATTGTTTCGGTGTTTTCTATCGTCGATTGCACGAGAAATTCGCAATGCAGTAATCTCTCTTGGGTAGATACGGCGAGTCTCGTGAAGTTACAACATTTTATTTATAAATTCGTACTATTAAACGCGCTTGTCGCGCGAGATCGTTAGAGAGCCGGTGTGGAATCGATGCGTTTATCGGCGCCAACAAAAAGAGTGCATAATGTATGGGATGCGGTGTAAGGAGGTAACGTCGATTGGGGCCAAACGAAGTCACGCCCGAGTGACTATTTAAACGAACGAGACAATTGTTGGCCGCTCAATACTTTTTCTTTTTCTTTTTCATTCTTTCTCGATCGTTCTCACGTCGATCAGAACGAAGAGAGAGAAAGCGCGACGTTGATAGGCTTGTAAATAAAGATAGGTCCTTTTTAAAGGTGCTAATCACTGGCTGTCGAACGAGAAAAGTCTTTGTCTTCGATGTCGAAAGGTGCGAGGTAAAAATTCTTCGTAACTGTGTCGCACATTTGGGCACGTCTAATTGCGGTGGATCATTTCTCGGCTCTTCTATTATTTTATTTTTCCTTTTCTTCACCTTCCCCTCTCTCTCTCTCTCTCTCTCTCTTCCAGTTAATTCATCATTTTTGCTTAATTTTTTCCGACTACGATATTCGAAAATACACTTGGATGATTTTTTATCGCCATTTTTAGTTTTTACTTTTAATTCTCGCTTCTGTAGATGTTTTGGGTGATTTCTTTTGGTCAAATTTATCTCTCGCTTCTGTTCAATAATTCAGGATATATTTTTTGACGAAAATGTAGTTGGCTGTGCTTGTAGAGAGAAAATATTTGTTGAGAAAATACTTTTCCTTCGGTTAAATTTGTAGTTCTGATCTTTTTAGTTTCTCTAGGGTATCTCTTCTTACAATAGTGCAGTTAGGTGATCCGATACGTTGATAAATGTATTTTTTCATTCTGGCAGACGTTTCTTCTCGTTGTGAATAAAGGAAATAGTCAATAGAGGTCTATACAGCCTTTTTTTTCTATCTTTTAGCTCTTTCTCTCTCTCTCTCTCTCTCTCTCTCCCTCAGTCTCTTTTAAAGTCTGTATTTTTCCCTCTTCGAACCCGTCATTACCATCAGAATGCAATTGGGTCGTGGAAAGGAATTATGCATCCGTTCGTATTGTCCTGTTTGTTTGCTTTTATGGCCCGGCGCGCTCTTCCGCGATTATTCACGGTTTTCCATCGTTCTATCGACACGAGACGAGGGGAAAAGAAACATTTTCGAGAGACGATGACTGAAACATCGCTCTGTTCTCGCATTATTGACCTTATACAAAATATAATGTATAATCTCGTACTCTGACCATTCGATATTCGTATATGTTTTTTTTCCCTCTTCAGACTCTTGAATTTAGCATTTTCACTTTCATTCTGTATGAATAATTCGCGAGACAGAGAGAAATTTCCGTCGAGTCGCGCAACTTGTTGACTATGGGGAAAAAGATATAAAAAAAATACACAAACCCAAAGAATTTTTCTCGCACGCGCGCGTTGAGATAGAAATAGTTGCAACTGTTTCGTGAAATTATTTTCTTATTGTTGATGATCGAAGCAATTTTTCTTTTATCCCTATTTTTAATCAATATTTCCAACGTTTATCCCGTCACTGTGCGAGATCTGTTCAAAAAGTATCGTGAATTTCGAATTTCCGCGGGCTACGTATATTCGATTTTCGATTTTTTTTGTGGCGTTAGGTTGGTACTCGTGTCCCTCACTTATGCTGAAAAAATCGGCCATTTTTAATGTTTAGTTAATTGTTGACAGCCGTTTTGGTCAGACGTGTTTTGGCTTGTCTTCGATTTTTGCCCTATTCCAAAAAATGGATCAAAGAATCTGTATCAAATTTTGTGTGAAAAACAAAATTAAGGTAGTAGTCTGGTAACTTAAGCCGATTTTCATGTCTTTTTTGGAGGGCGTTTTTTTGTAGGAAAATAAAAATGAATCGTTTTGGATATTTAGGATGTTTTTATTTACATATTAAAGATAAAAAAAAAAAAATTTTTGAAAAAATTTAATAGTTTATTATTATTATTATTATTATTATTGATCGAAGTCGGCACCTCGAAAAAAAAAGGCGTGGGTGGCCCCGGTGATTTTGGCTCTTGATGTTATCTGAAATACAAAATTCTTGATAATTCTTAATCTATAGACATGTCATTCTGGTCGGAACTACTGAAGTTAAATTTCATGGATAAATAACAAAATGGCGGAGTTTGGAAAAAAAACTTTCTTTTCCAAAGTCCGCCATTTAGTTATTTATCCATGAAATTTGAAATTTTCAAAATGACGGACTTTGGAAAAAAAACTTTTTTTTCCAAAGTCCGCCATTTAGTTATTTATCCATGAAATTTAACTTCAGTAGTTCCGACCAGAATGACATGTCTATAGATTAAGAATTATCAAGAATTTTTTATTTCAGACAACATCAAGAGCCAAAATCACCGGGGCCACCCGCGCGCTTTTTTTTCGAAGTGCCAACTTCGATCAATAATAATAATAATAATAAACTATTAAATTTTTTTCAAAATTTTTTTTATTGTATCTTTAATATGTAAATAAAAACATCCTAAATATCGAAAACGATTCATTTTTATTTTCCTACAAAAAAATGCCCTCCAAAAAAGACATGAAAATCGGCTTAAGTTACCAGACTACTACCTTAAGTGCGCGGACGCATCCCGAATGTTGACTAGGGCATATGGTGAAGCTACCTCGGACCAAAGCAACGTTTATCGGTGGTACAAAATGTTCTCAGAGGGCCGAGAAGATGCGAACAGCGAAATGCGTTCCCTACGCCCGAGCATATCAACAACAGACGAAAACATTGACGAAGTGAAGAAAATAATATTGGCCAATCGTCGAATCACCGTTAGAGAAGTTGCTGAGGAACAAAACATATCGATTGGCTCGTGCTATTCGATTTTTAACAATGATTTTGGTATGAGACGGGTTGCAGCGAAATTCGTGCCAAAATTGCTCAATTTCGAAGAAAAACAGTGTCGCGTTAACATTGCTAAGGAGCTGTTGGACTCGGTCCGCGACGACCCAAATTTGCTCCAGAGGGTCATGACTGGTGACGAATCACTGGTTTGTGGTTATGAAGTGGAAACCAAAGCTCAATCATCGCAATGGAGGCTGCTTTTTTGGAATAGGCAAAAATCGAAGCCAAGCCCAAAACACATCTAACCAAAACAGCTGTCAACAATTAACTAAACATTCAAAAAGGCCGATTTTTTCGTCATAAGTGAGGGACATGAGTACCAACCTAACGGCACAAAAAAATCGAAAATCGAATATACGTAGCCCGCGGAAATTCAAAATTCGCGATACTTTTTGAACAGACCTCGTATATAAAAACTCTTGAAATGTCATTGAAGACAAACGAAACGTTGCAAAAATCATTGATGCTCGAGATAATTTATTATCCGTCGACGGCCCGGGAACTTTTCTCAACCTTGATAATTCGCCAATTTGTATTTTCAATGGCAAAAAAAAAAATTAACAAAATGTGCTTAGCGCTCGAATTAGTCGGGAAAACTGAAAGTGAAAAACATTTAAATAAATATCTACAAGCAAAATGTCAATATCAAATCCATAAAATTCCATAAAAATTCTTCAAATCCCCTGTAAATCACCAAAATGTGAGGAAAAATTGTGAAAAATCAGCTCTATCCGTATAATCAATGCGAAAAAGGAATATCAATTTTCCCAACAATTTGTCTCGTTGAACACAAAAAAGAGAAAAAAAAAGGAATGTAAAAGTGACCGATAGGGAGGCGTCGTGCGAGTGACAGGTGCTGTCGCGATAATTCCGGGTAAGGCGAGACCCGCGTAACGCCGCTTCTATACCGCGTCTCGAGACGAGTGCGATCTCTCCGTCACACTTGTCGCTGGTAGCGTTGGCGGCGACGCCGCCTGAGCATCTAATTTCGTGCCCGCTCGACGCGATTATGCACCGCGGTTTTCCACAGGCAAAAAACACACACACACACACATATATATATCGTTGTCCAACGAACTATGCTACCGGGGAAATGACGAGTCTAGGAAGAGCTTCTTGGATCTTTGTCGTTGTAGTCATCGTCGACGAAAAAAAAAAAGAAGACGATACAGACAGAGAAAGAGAGAGAGAGAGAGAGAGAGAGAGAGAGAGAGGAAGAGAGAGAGAGGGAATGTTTGTGTTCTAAATTCGTGATGTTATGTTGGTGGTCCTCGCCCAAATTATTTGGGCGAAATTGAAATTTCTTCGTTTGGCACAGAAAAAAAGTTGTGATAATGAAATGGGAATTTATTGAGAGCGCATGAAAAAGTGAAATAATTTTGGATTTTTTTTTTTTGCAAATCCTTCATTAAAAATCGACAAACCTCTCGTTTAAAATGTTATTGCTAGAACAAGGAAATAAGGAGTTGTTAAAGTAACGAAAGATTTTTAGATAATCCGCGACAATGATGATTAGAACCCTCTTGAATTATCGAATTTCATAAGATTTATCGTTTTAGGGATTATATTTTATGAATTATCATTTTATTCCCGATATATTACGAATTTCATTTCTCGCAAATCTCCGAACAGTAGCGGAGATCAACAACGAAATTTCATTTTCAATTTTATCTCAATTTTTTTCTATAATAAATTTTTTGTTTCTTACATTTCGTTCGTCGAATCCTAATGAAATTTATTTAAGGTAGTAGTCTGGTAACTTAAGCCGATTTTCATGTCTTTTTTGGAGGGCGTTTTTTTGTAGGAAAATACAAATGAATCGTTTTGGATATTTAGGATACTTTTATTTACATATTAAAGATACAAAAAAAAATTTGTTTGAAAAATTTTAATAGTTTATTATTATTATTGTCATTGATCGAAGTTGGCACCTCGAAAAAAAAGCGTGTGGATGGCCCCGGTGATTTTGGCTCTTGATGTTATCTGAAATCAAAAATTCTTGATAATTCTTAATCCATAGACATGTCATTCTGGTCGGAACTACTGAAGTTAAATTTCATGGATAAATAACAAAATTTATTTGCTAAAATAAAAGGACTTTTTTTCCAAAGTCCGCCATTTTGTTATTTATCCATGAAATTATCTCAAATTTTTTCTATAATAAATTTTTCGTTTCTTACATTTCGTTCGTCGAATCCTAATGAAATTTATTTAAGGTAGCAGTCTGGTAACTTAAGCCGATTTTCATGTCTTTTTTGGAGGGCGTTTTTTTGTAGGAAAATACAAATAAATCGTTTTGGATATTTAGGATGTTTTTATTTACATATTAAAGATATAAAAATAAATTTTTTTGAAAAAATTTAATAGTTTATTATTATTATTATCATTGATCGAAGTTGGCACCTCGAACAAAAAGCGCGTGGGTGGCCCCGGTGATTTTGGCTCTTGATGTTATCTGAAATAAAAAATTCTTGATAATTCTTAATCCATAGACATGTCATTCTGGTCGGAACTACTGAAGTTAAATTTCATGGATAAATAACAAAATTTATTTGCTAAAATAAAAGGACTTTTTTTCCAAAGTCCGCCATTTTGTTATTTATCCATGAAATTTAATTTCAGTAGTTCCGACCAGAATAACATGTCTATAGATTGAGAATTATCAAGAATTTTTGATTTCAGATAACATCAAGAGCCAAAATCACCGGGGCCACCCACGCGCTTTTTTTTCGAGGTGCCAACTTCGATCAATAATAATAATAATAATAATAAACTATAACATTTTTTCACACAAATTTTTTTTTGTATCTTTAATATGTAAATAAAAACATCCAAAATATGCAAAACGATTCATTTTTATTTTCCTACAAAAAAACGCCCTCCAAAAAAAGACATGAAAATCGGCTTAAGTTACCAGACCTACTACCTTAAAATGGAATATTGATCTCGTAACGGACATCACCAGCTTGCGATCGTCACATTTTTCCCTGCCCCGACTCCCCTAGAGCAGCCACAATTGTGTTTCTTTTTAATCCCTCTACTCTTTTTGTTCTTGTTTCGATTTATGGAAAAGTCAAGTAAAAAATATCTTTCGACAACCCCCGGCGCGAGAAGCTTCGTGGAGGAGAAAATTCCTCGAGGCTTTTTTGTTATCCGTTTGCAACGAGTCTCGTCGTTGTAATGAAAGATAGGGGGGAAGGGATAGAGAGAGAGAGAGAGAAAGTCAGGGTAGAAGAAATGATCACCCCATGCAGGGATGTCTAGATGGTCCAGCTGTCTCGATCTCTCAACAGCATACTGTCGCGGCACGTTACACAACGTTGGGCAAGTTTGCCCGTGATATACACGAATTATCGTTATTCCCTCATGATTGTGTCGCACAACGAACATTTTCTATTTTCGTATTTTGCCCGTTTCAATCCTAAATACGGTTATTCGTCCCATCGAGAATTTTGCTCGTTAAACATTTTCCTCGAACTAACGTAAGTGAATAGGAAGAGATTTTACAACGTCGATGATGAATCTTCGATCTGACATTTAACGGTATTGTTAATTTATTCGCCTTATAAATTCTATAAACCTTGAAAGGCCGAGAGAGGGGTATAAAGTAAAAAAATGCTCATAACATCGTGATAACTCGTTGAACAGAAATTAGCTTGTCACTTTCATCGGTTTAATTTGATCATAAATTTGAGTTTTTTTTTTCTTAAATAAATACAAAATTTCTTATTACATAAACATTTTTATTAAATTTATTTTCCATTCGATGATTTATTCATCGTTTAATGCAATAAAAAATATTTTACAATGAAGAAAAAATGTTAATAGCATTTTTCGATTGTAATCTCGAATTTGTGCCAATTCCATTTGCATCATAGGTTCATTTGAAAAACGAAAGTAAGAAGAAGAAGAAAAAAACGAAGGAAATTAGCATAATCGACAGTAATGAATATTCCGAAGCTTTCCGTTGGCTCTCCGTCTAATTTCTAATTCTCGATTTAATTACCGATTCAACCGTTCCACATATTCGTTGCCGCGAGAGTCTCGTCGGGGTTATATCGCTCTTTTACATACGCTCGTATGTATATTCATATACATGTATATAGTTAATTTCCGATAATAAAGCTTAGCGCCCGTTTACGCACGACTCTCTTGTGGCGATAAGAGAGCCAAGAGTTGAACGTTCTCCTCGATAACGCGATGAGTTACGTAAAGAAAGAGAGAAAGAGAGAGAGAGAGAAAAATCTGCACGCACTAAATAATTCACTCTCATTGAGACCCCCGATCGCTTCCTCGCTTATTCACAAGCTGTTGACGATAAGTCCGACGCCATACTATTGCAATTCATTGAGAAGTTTGTGCGCCCCAGTGCATCGATTTGCAATCGAGGTTCTCCCCTGTCCCCCTACGGTCAATTTACTCCTTGATATATATACATATGTGTATACAAAAGATTCTAAACGATCTTGTCAATATAACAAGTTTCACGTTATACTCATACGAACGAATAATTGTCCCACTTTCACAATCGTAAATCACCATTCCGTCGCGGTCCAAACGCATCTCTTTATTCGAGAATTGAAAAGAAAAATCATTTTCTTTGCACGTTATGCATTCATCGGGGTTACAAATAACGGACAGTTTTAGTAACGCAGTTTTAGTGCATTATCAGAGTCCGTTACTAATATTCTTTTCAAATACTTAATTTGAATCTCCCTTGATTCTCCCATTGTCCATTTTTTCGATAATGGACTTCAATCGATTATCCATTATTTTAATAATAGACCCACATCCATTTTTTCATTAATTTGGTAATGGATAATGAAATTTAATCGAATCTCGTTGCATTATGTAATTAAAAAAGAAGAACAAAAAAATGTAGTGAATTATTTTGTCATTAAGGTGGTAGTCTGGTAGCTTAAGCCGATTTTCATGTCTTTTTTGGAGGGCGTTTTTTTGTAGGAAAATAAAAATGAATCGTTTTGGATATTTAGGATGTTTTTATTTACATATTAACGATACAAAAAAAAATTAGTTTGAAAAAATTTAATAGTTTATTATTATTATTATTATTGATCGAAGTTGGCACCTCGAAAAAAAAAGCGCGTGGGTGGCCCCGGTGATTTTGGCTCTTGATGTTATCTGAAATCAAAAATTCTTGATAATTCTTAATCTATAGACATGTCATTCTGGTCGGAACTACTGAAGTTAAATTTCATGGATAAATAACAAAATGGCGGACTTTGGAAAAAAAAACTTTTTTTCCAAAATGAATAACAAAATGGCGGACTTTGGAAAAAAAAACTTTTTTTCCAAAATAAATAACAAAATGGCGGACTTTGGAGAAAAAAAACTTTTTCTCCAAAATAAATAACAAAATGGCGGACTTTGGAAAAAAAAACTTTTTTTCCAAAATAAATAACAAAATGGCGGACTTTGGAAAAAAAAACTTTTTTTCCAAAATAAATAACAAAATGGCGGACTTTGGAAAAAAAAACTTTTTTTCCAAAATAAATAACAAAATGGCGGACTTTGGAAAAAAAACTTTTTTTCCAAAATAAATAACAAAATGCCGGACTTTGGAAAAAAAAACTTTTTTTCCAAAATAAATAACAAAATGGCGGACTTTGAAAAAAAAAACTTTTTTTCCAAAATAAATAACAAATTGGCGGACTTTGGAAAAAAAAACTTTTTTTTCCAATGTCCGCCATTTTGTTATTTATCCATCAAATTTGACTTCAGTAGTTCCGAACAGAATGACATGTCTATAGATTAAGAATTATCAAGAATTTTTGATTTCAGATAACATCAAGAGCCAAAATCACCGGGGCCACCCACGCGCTTTTTTTTTCGAGGTGCCAACTTCGATAAATAATAATAATAATAATAAACGATTAAATTTTTTCAACAAAATTTTTTTTTGTATCTTTAATATGTAAATAAAAACATCCTAAATGTCCAAAACGATTCATTTTTATTTTCCTACAAAAAAACGCCCTCCAAAGAAGACATGAAAATCGGCTTAAGTTACCAGGCCTTAAGATTGTACAAGCCTGTTAACGTCTGACCCAGTGATTTATCGATTAGAGGAGCTTAAAATGAAATCTATGTTACCAGAATCGATCGTAGTGATATGTCGGATTTATCAAAACGAGAATTGGATTTCCACGTTGTTCGTTGGTCATCGATGCCCGTCGGTTAAATCGATTTTTCGATTGTCAAGTCGATTTTGAAGTAGTGCGGTTTTCCCTCTCAGAGTCCGTGACTAATATTCTTTTCAAATACTTAATATGAATCTCCTTTGATTCCCTCATTGTCCATTATTTCGATAATGGAATTCAATCGATTATCCATTACTTTAATAAAAGACCCACATCCATTTTTTTCATTAATTTGGTAATGGATAATGAAATTTAATCGAACCTCGTTGCTTTATGTAATTAAAAAAGAATAACAAAAAAAAGGTAGTGAATTATTTTGACATTAAAAAGATTGTACAAGCCTGTTAACGTCTGACCCAGTGATTTATCGATTAGAGAAGCTTAAAATGAAATCTATTTTACCAGAATCGATCGTAGTGATATGACGGATTTATCGGAACGAGAATTGGGATATTGGATTGGATTACGGTCGGTTAAATTGATTTTTCGATTGTCAAGCTGATTTGGTAGTATCGCGGTTTCCCTCGCCCTCTCGGTCTCTTTTTATGGCCGAGTCGATGTGCTCTTCACGGTATGACGAGAGCGCAAGTGGTCCCTAATCTCGCGGCAGATGGTAATTATGTCAGTAGATAGTGCTCGGTTTGACAGGCAAGTGAGCAAGCTCCGCAGCATCGTAAGCGGTTACGTCAAAAAGAAAAGGAGAGAACAAAAAATATATAGATATATTTCGAGGCTATGTAGGCTATTTGATAACCTCCCCTGTAAACACATGGTTATATATATGCCGCATTATACACGCATTACATCCATCTCGCGAATCTTCGAACCGCCTAATCGGTCCGACTTCGCGGAGGCATGTCTCTCATGTTTGTTCGAGGCGCGATCTAGTCTTTTCTTTTCTTTCTCTTTTGTCTCTACTCCCGAGTCATGTCAGCGTGTACTTCGTTTCGTATCATATTCCGTCTATCAATCGATTTCTTACGTTAAAAAAATAAAATAAAAAAAATCGCTAGAGTTCGCAAGTCGTTCGATGATGCGAAATAACGCGATAAGCTTTTTTTAAATTTTTTCCAATATATTATAGTTTTATCTTAATAATAATGTTCATTATTATTATTATTTATTAAGAAAAATTCAGTATTTAAACAAAAATAATTGAATTTTTTAGCGTTTATTTTTTTATACTCTAGTTATTTGCATTTTTCAATGGTAGTTTGATGATGCGAAATAACGCGGTAAACTTTTTTAAAATTTTGTCCAATATATAATAGTTTTTTCTTAATAATAATAATGTTTATTATTATTATTATTTAGTAAGTTAAATTCAGTATTTAAACAAAAATAATTGAATTTTTTAGCGTTTATTTTTTTATACTCTAGTTATTTGCATTTTTCAATGGTAGTTCGATGATAGAAATAACGCGATAAGCTTTTTTTCTAATTTTTTGCAATATATTATAGTTTTATCTTAATAATAATAATGTTCATTATTATTATTATTAATTAAGTTAAATTCAGTATTTAAACAAAAATAATTGAATTTTTTAGCGTTTATTTTTTTATACTCTAGTTATTTGCATTTTTCAATGGTAGTTCCATGATGCGAAATAACGCGATAAACTTTTTTTGTATATTTTTTGCAATATATAATAGTTTTGTCTCAATAATAATAATGTTCATAATTATTATTATTATTTATTAAGTTAAATTCAGTGTTTAAACAAAAGTAATTGAATTTTTTAGTGTTTATTTTTTTATACTCTAGTTATTTGCATTTTTCAATGGTAGTTTGATGATGCGAAATAACGCGATAAGCTTTTTTTTAATTTTTTCCAATATATATTAGTTTTATCTTAATTATAATAATGTTCATTGTTATTATTATTTATTAAGTTAAATTCAGTATTTAAACAAAAATAATTGAATTTTTTAGCGTTTATTTTTTTATACTCTAGTTATTTGCATTTTTCAATGGTAGTTTGATGATGCGAAATAACGCGATAAGCTTTTTTTTAATTTTCTCTAATATATATTAGTTTTATCTTAATTATAATAATGTTCATTGTTATTATTATTTATTAAGTTAAATTCAGTATTTAAACAAATATAATTGAATTTTTTAGCGTTTATTTTTTTATACTCTAGTTATTTGCATTTTTCAATGGTAGTTTGATGATGCGAAATAACGCGATAAGCTTTTTTTTAATTTTCTCTAATATATATTAGTTTTATCTTAATTATAATAATGTTCATTGTTATTATTATTTATTAAGTTAAATTCAGTATTTAAACAAAAATAATTGAATTTTTTAGCGTTTATTTTTTTATACTCTAGTTATTTGCATTTTTCAATGGTAGTTTGATGCGAAATATCGCGATAATCTTTTTTTAAATTTTTTCCAATATATAATAGTTTTATCTTAATTATAATAATGTTCATTATTATTATTATTTATTAAGTTAAATTCAGTATTTAAACAAAAGTAATTGATTGTTTTAGCGTTTATTTTTTTATACTCTAGTTATTTGCACTTTTCAATGGTAGTTTGATGATGCGAAATAACGCAATAAGTTTTTATTTTTATTTTTTGCAATATATAATAGTTTTATCTTAATAATAATAAAGTTTATTATTATTATTCATTGAGTTAAATTCAGTATTTAAACAAAAAATAATTGAATTTTTTAGCGTTTATTTTTTTACACTGTAGTTATTTGCATTTTTCAATGGTAGTTTGATGATGCGAAATAACGAGATAACCTTTTTTTTAATTTTTTCTAATATATTATAGTTTTATCTTAATAATAATAATGTTCATTATTATTATTATTTATTAAGTTAAATTCAGTATTTAAACAAAAGTAATTGATTTTTTTAGCGTTTATTTTTTTATACTCTAGTTATTTGCACTTTTCAATGGTAGTTTGATGATGCGAAATAACGCAATAAGCTTTTTTTTTTATTTTTTGCAATATATAATAGTTTTATCTTAATAATAATAAAGTTTATTATTATTATTCATTGAGTTAAATTCAGTATTTAAACAAAAATTAATTGAATTTTTTAGCGTTTATTTTTTTACACTGTAGTTATTTTCCTTTCTCAATTGTAACAAGAGCATTAAAACGTTCGCATGGTCGGTACTCGGCGATTAAAGATCACCGGATGCTAGAGCTTCGTGAAAAATCCGTCGAGCGGATGGCTCAAATGGCTCGAGTAGCTAAAATCGTTTCTGACCGATCAGGAATGCCCTGACGTTCTCGTCGTTCAAAGAGTCTCGCGACTCTAGTAGACCCGTGCGGTCTTCTTCGTCGTTGTGACACCCAAAGGCCTCTCAGAATTTCGTTTCATCGATTGCTCACACGACAAATTTTCCGACTATCTCGAATTTTTACTTTTTTTTTCCTTCTTCTCGCTCCTCCTGGCCCCTCTTCGCTCTTTGTTGCAAAAGTCTCTTTAAAATAACGAAAATTTGTCACGAAAATAACCCGCGACATTTTTAACCCCCGCCCACGCATAATCGTGTCTTTGAAAACGAAATTTTCAATCCCGCCCGACAGTTCACATTCGCGAGTCTCGCGAGCCAACAAAATATACGATAAATCTTCACATTGCGAATTTGTACCGTTTCACGGCAAACGCATTAATATTGTATTCGCTGTACAACAATTTTTTTTAACGATGTCTCGGACGTTGACGTACAATTCGATAAGACTTCGGAGTCGTCGTTTCGCGCCGAAAAAGACTTTGAACTATTTATTTCGTTGCCGATTGAAAACTCGGACGATTCGTCGCACCGGAGCTTTTAATAACGTTTATTTTTTTCCTCAATCGTACCCCGTCTACGGAAACGTCTTTTTTAATTTTTTGACAGAAACATAACGAGGACATTTTTTTTATAGTTGTTTTCGCACAATTGAAATTTCACAGAAAGTTTGAAATGAAATTTTCTTATCAATCATAGCATACGGAACGAACATTCGATTATTATAATTGTTGATGATTATCTCGAAGAATAAATTCAATCTTTATTTTTTAAATACGTAATGCCAATTATTATCTTTGTAATTGTCGTTGGAATTAGCAATCTAAAAGTAAATAATTCTAAAAAGAAAGAATTGCAAATTATAAATTACTAAAAAAAAAACTGATTATTCTTTTACAAAATTTAATTTGTCATTATTTTATAATAAAAATAATGAATTCAATTATTCTCTCGAAATAATCGTTCGAATGGCATATTAATCCCTGTTGTACATACCTATATCTCGTGCTCCGGCAGCCAAGTATCAAAAACACGTAGAGTCTCCGAACATCACGAAAGCTTCGCTAAGTTTAGCCTCCTTGTATGTGTGTGTTACGCGTTCGTATATACATGACCACGGCGAGTTTTTTTTTTTTTTTCCTACTCTCCTGAGTCATCCGACGCAACGACGGATCTCTTGACTTCCGGGTCGCGGCTCTCTTAACGATTTTCTCGCCAGTACAGCTCCTTTTTGTGCTCGTCAATCGCGTTCGTCCTCGTTTGTAGGGCAAATATTTTATCCGACGGATTATCGCGGTTCGATATACCGGAAGTTCGGCCGGAAGTCGTCGATGTGTGTATTTCGGCTAATAATATTAGAGCATGAGCGTCTTAAGCGGGTAAATATGGTTAGGACAGCATTTTCTCAATGATTTTCATGAATTTTTTTATAGTATAAAAAATGAATATAATTTATTGAAACTTTGAGAATATTTTATACATATATTTAAGTATATGCTATAAAATTTTTGAAGAATTTCCTTGAAAAACACCGAAGATATTAGCGACCCCATATTGCAGGTCACAATCAAACTCAGCATTTTGCGTACATTCTGGAAGCCGCAGTTTTCATCTGAAATCAAACGGGGTTGGAATTTACTTTTATTATATGTCTCTCTTCTATATGAACCTAAATGCTATCAAAAAAATAGAAAATTGAATTTTTTACAGGGGTCAAAACAAAAAAGCATGATTTTTTGCCAGTTTTTGCCAACTTTATTTGCAAAAAAAAAATTATTTTAAATAATGATAATATTCCGATTTTAGGTTCACATAGAGCGCAATACTATGAAGAAAGTAACTGCCAATTTTCAAAACGATTGGTTGAAAACTTTTCAAACTAGCGTGTACGCAAGCTCAAAAAAAGTCGTTTTCAGAAAAAAGCGTTTGAAAAAATAGCGCGCTCGGGGCCTGAAGGAGAGCTACTCACTTTATTGGCTTATAACAATAGAACGAGTCGGAATTTTCATTAAAAATTTTGCGAACATATTTTTCAATAGTTTTACTAACAATTTATGATATTAAAAAAAAATTGATTTTTCGAACCGTCTAACCCTATTTCCCCCCTTAAGGAATATGGCCACGGTAGCGGATTATAAAATCATGTGCACATTTAACATTTTTTTTTTCTTGTATGAAAAAGTGATTTATTTGTAAAATTAATTACACATCTATTTAGTATAAATATCAAGCTAATAAAGAATGTTTGTTTTTGTTTTTTTTTTTGTTATACAAAATGGCCGACTACTGCCGTTTGCTTTTGGTATTTTTTTGTTTCGGGCGTGACACTTGGCATCCACAATTTTTCACCCAGAACAAAAAAAAAAGTTCTCGTTAATCTACATCAGAATACCTAGAGAAGTACGTACGGAATTTGAAAAATATTGTTTTATTCGATTATTGTGGGCATTTGAACTTAAAAGGTGAATTTTCAGTGAAAATTTTCGTATGAAACTGCTGATAAAATGAAAAGTTTTTAATTAATCAGAAATTCCGTACGTAATTCTCTGCGACATGCAATTAGAAACATAATTTTTTAAATTGAAGTTTATCGGGTAAAAATTGTCAAAGTTATTTGTCACACGACGCGCTCGGGTACTTTATGGCCGTGCCAGAGGTACACTTACGTTATACGCCCAAAGTCGGTGAACAAAAATACTAACTACTACCTTAACTTAACTCAACTTGTTTGTATGACGATAAAGCATCGTTTAAGCAAAAAAAAACATTGATTTTTTGAAAATTCTACCGTGGCCAGACCCCCTAATATCGTACGGGAGATTTTTTGACTCTTGACGAATTTCGAGTAACGAGAGACGATTTTATTGTAGAAAAATGAGTATTCTATTATTTTTTTTTTAATTCATTTTCCAATTATTTAATATTTTTAATATGATGGTATTACATTTTGACGTTACCGCTCATTTATAAGCATCAAAAACCCCGTTGATCCTCTTTGAGCGGTTCAATATTGAAAAATTCATAATATCACAAATTCTATGCGCTTATTATTCCGTCATTATAAACTAACTTTTCATAATTTGTCACGATCTTTTTTTTTTCTTTTGTTATTTTCATTTGTTATAATTGTCAATTCGACCATTACTTTCGAGCAATCAAAGAGAATTGTTCTTTTTGGTGGTTTTAGCTTGGAAAACGATAAAAATTGAATAAACGATCAGAGGAGCAAATGACCAGTGTCATTTTTATGTAAAAGTATAGAGACAGAGAGATGATAATCTTTTTGATGTGAATCTACGAAACTCGTGTTTCCCAGCGACCGTTTAAACGATGACGCGGCCTCTGTTTCTCGTTTCTATCCCCCTTGTCGATTTCGTGACACTCGATCGTGCACTCGCGTAACTCGATATAATACCGATTAGAACATTTCGCCTATATATCCTCGGGTCGGATAATACGTTACAGCTGTTAAATAATTGATTATGTTAACGTGACACCGATTTATCATATGCACGTACGAAAAATCAAATTACCAAACGGAAAAGTGATGTTGACGAAAGAAAAAAAAAATAGCTTCCAAGATCACGCTCTCTTAATTTTCTTGAAAATTTCAACACTCTCAAAGTCATTAGCGCAAATGCGAGAGCCGTCAGAAACTGAAAACAATGTTTGCTCGCAATTCCATCCCAATGATGAAAATTGTGAATTATAAATCTTGAACAAAAGCAAACAGATGACTTTACATGAGACGAGAAGAAAAAAATGACTCACCAGGTTTCACGCGCTCGAACTACTTGTTGCTGTTCACGAAATTTTATTTTGTGCGTTTTGTAATTTTTTCGTTTAAAGTAGTAGTCTGATAACTTAAGCCGATTTTCAGGTCCTTTTTGGAGGGCGTTTTTTTTTTAGGAAAATAAAAATGAATCGTTTTGGATATTTAGGATGTTTTTATTTACATATTAAAGATACAAAAAAAAAATGTTTGAAAAAATTTAATAGTTTATCATTATTATTATTATTATTGATCGAAGTTGGCACCTCAAAAAAAAAGCGCGTGGGTGGCCCCGGTGATTTTGGCTCTTGATGTTATCTGAAATAAAAAATTCTTGATAATTCTTAATCTATAGACATGTCATTCTGGTCGGAACTACTGAAGTTAAATTTCATGGATAAATAACAAAATGGCGGACTTTGGAAAAAAAAGTCCTTTTATTTTAGCAAAGAAGGGGTTGTAAAATAAAAAGTTAGGGGTGAAAAAATTTCTCAGTAGTTCCGACCAGAATGACATGTCTATAGATTAAGAATTATCAAGAATTTTTTATTTCAGATAACATCAAAATCACCGGGGCCACCCACGCGCTTTTTTTTCGAGGTGCCAACTTCGATCAATAATAATAATAATAATAATAATAATCAACTATTAAATTTTTTCAAACAAATTTTTTTTAGTATCTTCAATATGTAAATAAAAATATCCTAAATATCCAAAACGATTCATTTTTATTTTTCTACAAAAAAACGCCCTCCAAAAAAAACATGAAAATCGGCTTAAGTTACCAGACTGCTACCTTAAGCTTTGAACACAACTTTTCAAAATAAATGTTTCGTCTTTGATAAAAGGAAAATAATACAAACGGTAGCAGCTAACCGAAATGAGCACATACGACAGAACGTGCAGCACACCGATAGCATACGCAGAGTATAAAAAATGGATCTCTCACAATTAGTATCAGACAATTGTGGAATACCGAACGGAGAAATAGCCGCATCACAAAGCTACATAATATCAGGAGCAATGTGAACGAGAAAGCACCTGTCGGGAAAAACAGAAAAGAACAGTGCTCAATAACTCGACTCAGGATCGGGCACACAAACGCAACACACATCCACCTGATCACCAAAACTGAGGCACCAAAGTGTAGTGCCTGTAATGTCCCGCTGACAATCGAACATATAGTCATAGAATGCACGAGGTATCAAGTGCAGCGCAATCAGTGCAACATCAAATCGTCGCTAAAGGAATGCCTAAATGGCGAAAACATTAAGGGAGGGGTAAGGGTTTCAGCGTTGAAAAAAACACTTTTTTGCGATTTTTTTTCTCAAATATGGATTGAGCAATTTTATTCGAACCTTTTGTACATTATTGAGCATACTTTTGACAATGTTGTGTAGTTTTTTCATGCAGAAATATTGAAGCATAAGCCCGTAACAGAGCTTCCCCCAGAACGTCTTGGAAAAAAAACAATTTGCGGTGTTCACTATAACTCGGCCGGAAATTATCTGAAAATGAAAAACCATGAAAATTTAGTCAAACCATAATCAAATCTTCCCCCCAACGTTTTCTGATAATTTTTTTTCTCATTTAAAAATTTTTGGCGGCCATCTAAAGTGTGAACTGTTATTTTCCACGAAAAATTCCGCCATTTTGTGGGTGGGAAACACCCTTAAAGTAAAAAAAAAAATTTAACTAAACGCTGGGGGGAGGTATTTTATATGTAGAAAATGTGTACAAAGTTTGAAATGAATCGGTCAAGTAGTTTTTAAATGGCAGTGAACACGGACTTTGAAAAAGTAGTTTTGAGAAAAACGCGTCTAAAGTTTATGGAGTAAAAAAGTGAAGAAAAACATTTTTTCCAAGACGTTCTAGGGGAAGCTCTGTTACACGCTTATGCTTCAATATTTCTGCATGAAAAAATTACACAACATTGTCAAAAGTATGCTCAATAATGTACAAAAGGTTCGAATAAAATTGCTCAATCCATATTTGAGAAAAAAAATCGCAAAAAAAGTGTTTTTTTTACGCTGAAACCCTTACCCCTCCCTTAATAAGACAATAACTTCAAGAATATTGCTTAGATCGGTTAAAAATTTTAAGGACATATTCTTGAAATGTTAAACAATAAGATAAGACAAAAAAAAATTCGATTTTTCGAAAGTGAAGACCCTTACCCCGCCCTTAAAAAAACGGTAAGGTTTCTCAAAGTTATAAAAATGTATGACAAATTGTGAAACAAAAGAATGTAAATACCCCCAAATCGAAGCATATGTAAATATCCTGTCTTTTTCCATTTTTTTTGTATTTTTTCATATATATAGTCGCTAATAGCCTAGATGCTGAATGCGACTAAAAATAAAAACAAAAAAAAAATACAAACGGTAAATTACGAACGAAGAGAGTAGTCTTGATAGACCAAAATATCAGTTATTTTATCAGCGATCAATCGTTATCAGTTATATTTCCAAAAGTACTTATCTTCTCCCCCTCGAAATAGTATCCACGAAAGGATAACCTTGAATTTCTTCACTTGGATCGGATGGTTCTGGTAGTCGGGAGGTTGACGAAGAAAAAAAATTGAAGACGAGCACCGAAGAGAAAATATCTTTTCAAATAATAATCATCCACTATCTTTCGCTCTCTCGATCTCTCTCTCGGTGCGTATATCTATCACTGTCGTGGGTGTTCGTTTGCTCTTGGGCGCCCCTGGAAATCGCTATCCGGACGTCCCGCGACGTCGTTGTCGCGTTCTCTCGCGTTTATCCTCAAACAACATATAATCGCCTTTCGCTAATCCATTTGGCAATATTGATTTAGCGATTTATGAACGAAGCAGCAAAAAAAGAATTCTTCCGCGATATAACTTACGAATATCGTACGAATGAAAGGCGAGAACAATAAAAATGATTTTATGACGAAATTATTACGACCTATTACGGTTAAATAAATGTTACATTTTATTACAAATAATTTGATACCATTATTTTATGATAATAAATTCACCATTTTTTTTGTCGCAAAGATTTGGCTCGTGTTTCTTTCAAATCGTAACTAATTATTTGAATTCCTTTTTTTTTTGTTCTCGATTACCGTCGGCGATTCAAAAATTTTGGGGGCAAATGAAAATTTCATCATGTCGACGTTACGTTAGTTTGTGGATTTTTTTTTTCTTAATTTGTGCGAAAAAAAAATTCATTAACTGACAAAAGAGTTTCCGCGGCCGTGCGTGTCTCTCGCGACGATTAAGGGATAACACCACTGTGACCCCCTGTTTTTTTTTCACATTTTTCAAGAATTTTTTTTTGTGGGAAAAAAAAGAGATATTCGAAAAAATTTTTTGGGTTTTGTTCCTTGTTTATTAATGTATCAAAAAACATTTTTTCACATTTTTCACGCCGCATGGTGGCGCTGGGGAAGCTCTCGCGTCAGGTGCTGTCATCTCCGCGGCACGCAGCAGAACTCTCTTCAACGTCGATCTAAAAAAAATGCCGAGTGTTTTCGTTAATAATATGATATTTTGAAGAGAAGTACATAGGGATTTGGAAAAATATTGTTTCAAAAAAAATAGGCACGCCTTTGAAATTAACTTTAATTTCAAAGGCGTGCCTATTCTTTTTAAAACAATATTTTTCCAAATCCCTATGTACTTCGCTTTTTTGTTTCCCACAAAAAAAAATTCTTGAAAAATGTGAAAAAAAACAGGGGGTCACAGTGGTGTTATCCCTTAATGTGTCGATAAAGAGGATCGACAACGGAATGAAATATCCGTGTATAGAGTAAACTTGGAAATTAGATCGATATTGAAAATATCTCTTGAGGGCTGAAGTGATGCAATGTCTGTTTGAGATTTCGTCTGAGGAATGACCGACGAGACACGAGATACTGTGCGCGCAGCTTCCGAGGGTTTAAGTTAAGACGAAGCTTTTTTCGCGTCAACGACGCGGATAATCGGTTCGCGAGGCGGCGAAGAAGGAAGAGACAGAGGGCAAGAGATCGAGAACATAGTTTCGTCGATGATGGCAATTCAGCGAGAAGGGAGTGGGAAGAGCGGGGGTTTTAACTTTGCGATTTTAGTGTACGAGACTAGATGTGTATATTTAGATTTCTCCATCGTTAGTCAAACTGTAGTTGTTTTTATTTTTATTTCTCGTCTTCTTTCTTCTCTCATCCTTCATCTTCATTTTCTTCCCCTCCCTTCCGCTACTTCCTTTCTTTTCTTCATCTCTTCCTTCTGATCTTCCTTCTCCTTCATTCTTATATCTCTTCTTCACCTTCCGCTTCTTCTCCTGTTTCCTCCTTCTAACTTCACACTCTACTTCCTCGTCTTCATCTTCTTCCAATTCCGCTTCATCTTCTCCCCGTTCGTTATTTTCTCCTCTTCTCCCTTGATTCTCCTATTTTTAGCAATCACTTCGTTCCTAATGTATATTCATTCTTGTTACTGATTAATTTAAACCGCGACCTGAATTCTCACCCTACATGTACGACTTCACGTTCAGTTCCACGGCATCTTCAACCAATTTTCCCCTGTCCCCCCCGTTGGTTGGACTTCTAGTCTCATTCGTGCTTCGTCACAGTCCCAGAAGACTTCCTTCTCGGTTCGTTTTCGCTGAGACATTCGTTATACGGATGAGAATAACTGATAGGAGAGAGAGTAAGAGAAATGCGCGAAGTTGTGAAGTGAAGAATGCCTCGGGATGCCAATTTGTTTGGTCTCTATTGAATTGCACTACGTTCATTCATACAACGGTCCACAGTTCGTAAATCCGTCCGGTTTCCCGCCCGCAAAATCTTGAAAATAAATTTAAAAATTACATCAGCAATTTTTGTATTTTACTTCCAGCTCTTTTAGCCATGGAATTCTTGGCAAAAAATCGTCTTCAACTATAAAAAGTCTCGTTAAAGGACAAATGACAACGAGTCTCGGCGGTTAAATTTTCATTATCGAGAGAGTACAGAATGGAGTTTTGCGAATGTCTATTATTCGATAGCCGATGAATCTCTCCGCGTTCCTAAACCAGTTTAGACCCGATGATTTTAGACCACGGTGATATCTTCGTTGCTTTGCGGAACGCCCGTTGTCTCGTAGTGTCTCTCTCTCTCGAGACAGACATGCCGGACAATAATGGTCGAGGAAGAAACATAGTGAGATGAGGAAGAACAGAGATACCAGAGGGGCGAGAGAGAGAATTTTGGCTCGATGCCTGCAGGTCTTGCCTCGAGCATTCGGCGCTGATCTCTCTTTGCTGCTTCGGGTTCCTGCTTGGGTCTAGCTGTCATTCTCCGAGTTAACGGCGTCTATCGCTTGACTTTGCGGACCAAGAGAGAGAGAGAGAGAAAGAGACCCGGATTCTGTATCCGGAGCTCTCGCGTCTGATGGACATTCGTGTCTAGACTATGATATTTCGTCCTAAAGCAAAATAGACAGTTTCCAAAAAGTCCATTAACCATCCACGAAGACTAATTATATCCATGCAGAACGAAAATTGCATTTTGAGAATTGGAAAGAAAAAAAAACAAAATCTAAGGAAAGATTGAAATTTCTATTTGAATTTTATTCTGAGTATCTTTTATTTCCATCGAATTTTATTCATCCGCCGCAAGAATTTTAATTAAACGAACATTTTTTAAAGCTCAAGCAAATTTGTCTCGAAAAATAGAACCAGCCTCCATATTAACTGCCCCAAAATCCAATTATGTCTCAACGATAGAAAAAACTTTTTATTGATCCGGTATCTTCGAGAGTTTTCTTCATCTGAATCGATTTCTCATGATCTGACGAGAATTTTTATAGATCGTACGATCCATTTACAAGTTTGTGATAAAATGAAGTCATTTTACGAATTATAAAATCAAAAATAGGAGAATATTGAATGAAGTATATTTCAAGTTGTGAATCAAATGGATCGAGACGAAAGAGCATATATTCTGTCGGATGAGCTTTTACGAATGAGACAGAATTTTCGAGTTAATTGTTCGTTTAATGTACAATGGAAAACAAAATCTAAGGGAAAATTGAAATTTCTATTTGGGGTTTATTCTGGGTATCTTTTATTTCCATCGAATTTTATTCATCTCTCGCAAGAATTTTAATTAAACGAACATTTTTTAAATCTCAAGCAAACTTGTCTCGAAAAATAGAACCAGCCTCCATATTAACTGCCCCAAAATCCAATTATGTCTCAACGATAGAAAAAACTTTTTATTGTTCCGGTATCTTCGAGAGTTTTCTTCATCTTAATCGATTTCTCATGATCTGACGAGAATTTTTATAGATCGTACGATCCATTTACAAGTTTGTGATAAAATAAAGTCATTTTACGAATTATAAAATCAAAAATAGGAGAATATTGAATGAAGTAAATTTCAAGTTGTGAATCAAATGGATCGAGACGAAAGAGCATATATTATGTCGGATGAGCTTTTACGAATGAGACAGAATTTTCGATTCAATTGTTCGTTTAATGTATTTGAGCAAAAGTTTGTATGTGTGTTTCTGTGCGAAATTTTCCTGGCTTCGAATTCCAATTAGAATCAACTTTGCCCATCCTGAATGTGCTTCGTTTTCTCACTCTCTCTCTCTCTCTCTCTCTATATATATATATATATTCTTGAGTCAGACTCGAGAATCTTCTAGATAGAGAGACAGTGATATATAGGCATATAATTCATGATAGCGAGCGCCAAGGGAACAAATGCCAAGAATCAGAGGAGTCAATGCAACTTGGCGAACTGTAATACCGACGATGCTGAGTTCTCGTATCTCTGTCATTGAAGCCATTGAGGGATAAATTTATCCTTTCTTTTAATTTCATTACATCATTAGTTTTATTATTCATCACACACACACAAAAATCATTGATTAAGATTGGAGTACATTTTCTAGTAGGGAAACAAAAAAGGAATCGTGTTAAATAAATTTTTGTTGTGTCGTACAATTTTCATTACATAAGTGATTAATTATTAATTTTCACAGAAAAGTAATTCACTAAATGGGAGGCAAATAAAATTCTAAAAAATGTATTACAATTAATAAGAATTTTTTGGCACTAACTGTTCTAAGCTCTGATTTTTTTTATACATATACACTTTGTAATTTTTCGTCCTTGTTACAATTAGGCCGCGACGACATGTGGTCAGGGGAGAGAAGTAGTGTGGGGGTGGGGTTAGGGAAATATTACATACTCCGCGAGTACGGGCTCACCGAGAAGGTAACCACTTGGCGTTGACGGGCTAACGAGTCTCGCAAACTCCCTCGCGTAGATCGAGAAAGAGAGAGAGAAAGAGAGCAAGAGCATAAGATTTACACAAACCGTTAAAAGTACAAATCCCCAAGGCAGACGAGAGCATATACGAAGAATTTATGCAAGTTATTTAGAACTTGAACACTAATCACACGAGATCTACGAAACTAGGCGCTTCTCGTTATATATAACATCGAGTCCTTTGCCCATCGGAGTGCTCCTGATAGAGATCTATTTCTGTGTGGCAAACTCCTCGAATTATTGAGGTCGAGGAAGTTTGTTCTTTCGAGACGAAAATTTAACTACTACCAATTCAATAAGTTCGTAATTCTATTAATCTATTAATAATAACAATGTCGATGTACCATCAGATTTTTTCTTAAATTAAATTCAAACATTTTTTTCGAATTTAATCGAATCAAAGAAAATTCTTTTAAGGAAAATTTCATAATTATTTTACAAATATATCCAAAACTTTTCTTCAATAAAAATTTTAATTACAATTTTAAGTTGCTTGGGGAAGGCCTCTTTGCGATCCATTAAAAAAAAACGACGAATTTCAATGAAGCCTCCTATAAAAAATCACTCTAATTCCTTGATATTTTAAAAAGTTTATCGATTGGAACAGAAACAATTTTTTTAGAAAACAAAAAATGTTCAAGTAAAACTATGCTTGAAGAATATTGATTTAAAAAATTTTCCCGCCAAGTTTACCGTCATATACAATCTCTTGTATGGTTGAAAAAAAATGTTGTTGCTTGCGGAAGGCATCCACGGTCCTTTGAAAAAAAAAAACGGACGAATTTTAACGAAGCCCCTTATCAAAAATCAATCGAATTCGTTGGTATTTATAAAAATTTATCGATGGGAACAGAAACAATTTTTTTAGGAAACAAAAAATGTTCAAGTAAAACTATTGAAGTAAAAAAGTTTTCCCGCCCACTTAACCGTCATACAAAATCTCTTATATCGTCGGAAAAAAAATTTTGTTACATTTCTTTTAAATTTATAATGATTGCATAACGATTTCGTCATTCAAATGATATTTGACGGTTATTACGATCTGCAACGGAAAAAAAAAGAGGTTAAAATAGCGAGAAACGTTACCACATAACGTGTGTATTTGTATTTATATATATATTAAGTACCGTCTTTTAGTCAATGCCCTCCTGCAACTCGCTCGCCAGGAATGCGTAACCGTCCGTTTGTCGCGATCTTTTTGTCAGTCTCGCGAATAAGAGTGAAGAAATATAAGCGCGGAATTGGGAATGAACGACCGACGACGACAACGCGCACAACAACGCGCGAAGGGGGCCAAAGCTCCGAAGAGTGCGATGCGAGAGAGAAACTTGGGAAGGGAAAGAGATTCCCAGGCGTGAAAAAAAAAACATTCATTGAGAGAGACATTCGCGACGAAGCTGCAAAGATGCTCGGGTCTTAGAGTTCGGGAGAAGGGAGAAGAAAATGCGAGCGGTAGAAAACAGTGTGTCGCGGGCGACCATCTGCGTAGCTTCTCGCTCGATCCTCATTTTGTTTTCTTCATTTTGTTTTCTTCATTTTTTCGTTAAATATTTTTTTCCGTATTTTTATTTTTCATTCGTACACACAGAAACACACACACACACTCCGCCGGTTCTCCTTCGAACGTGAAGATGTTGTGATGCACTCGTAAATTCACGGAGTACGAACACCCAACCAGTATGAAACGGGATCCGGGTTTACTCTCCAGACGTTTTGTACTTTTCACCCTTTTTTTTTGTCTTCCTTCTTCCTTTTACCCCCTTCTTTCTTTCTCGTGCACGTGAGCACGCATTTGATGCTCTTGCTGCGCACAAATTCTCTCGCTCTCGGTCTCTCGCTGTTGTCTTATTTTGTAATGCTCGCGATCACAAAAAAAACTCCGCGGGATTTCGTACGGTTAATTTATTTGCGGGAGGAAATAGCGGAAAAAACACTTTCGGCTTCTCTGACACCCTTGAATCCCAATGAATTCTCGTCCGAGCAAAGGTCAATCAATAATGCTGAGATGCTGTCTGAAATTCCGATGACTTTGTTGAAAATCAATGAAATTTACCCATTGACACCTCTAAATCATGGTAAATTAACGTTTGAGCAGAATTTATTCGAGAATATCTAATTTATATCGGAAATTCTAATAACTTTCTTAAAAATCCATGAAAGACGGTATTGGGGTTTCTGACACCCCTGAATAGTATTAATTTTCATTGCAGCTACAGAGTTCATTCGGTAATACCTAATTTTTACAAAATTCAATAAATTTTCATTGTCTTCTTCTCCCTTCACTGCTTCATTCGATAATACTTAATTTATATCGGAAATTCTAATAACTTTCTTTAAAATCCATGAAAGTCGGTATTGGGGCGTCTTTGACACCCATGAATAGTAATAAATTTTTGTTGCAGCCACAGAGTTCATTTAATAGTACCTAATTTTTACAAAATTCAATAAATTTTCATTGTGTTCTCCTCCGTTCAGTGATTTATTCGATAATACTTCATTTACATCGAAAATTCTAATAACTTTCTTAAAAATCCATGAAAGACGGTATTGGGGCGTCTTTGACACCCATGAATAGTAATACATTTTTGTTGCAGCCACGGAGTTCATTTAATAATACCTAATTTTTACAAAATTCAATAAACTTTCATTGTGTTCTCCTCCGTTTAGTGATTTGTTCGATAATACTTAATTTATATCAGAAAGTCTAATAACTTTCTTAAAAATCCATGAAAGACGGTATTGGGGTTTCTGACACCCCTGAATAGTATTAATTTTCGTTGCAGTCACAGAGTTCATTCGGTAATACCTAATTTTTACAAAATTCAATAAATTTTCATTGTCTTCTTCTCCCTTCACTGCTTCATTCGATAGTACTTAATTGATATCGGAAATTCTAATAACTTTCTTAAAAATCCATGAAAGACGGTATCGGGGTTTCTGACACCCCTGAATAGTATTAATTTTCGTTGAAGTCACAGAGTTCACTCGGTAATACCTAATTTTTACAAAATTCAATAAATTTTGATTGTCTTCTTCTCCCTTCACTGCTTCATTCGATAATACTTAATTTATATCGGAAATTCTAATAACTTTCTTGAAAATCCATGAAAGACGGTATTGGGGTTTCTGACACCCCTGAATAGTATTAATTTTCGTTGCAGTCACAGAGTTCATTCGGTAATACCTAATTTTTACAAAATTCAATAAATTTTGATTGTCTTCTTCTCCCTTCACTGCTTCATTCGATAATACTTAATTTATATCGGAAATTCTAATAACTGTCTTAAAAATCCATGAAAGACGGTATTGGGATTTCTGACACCCCTGAATAGTATTAATTTTCGTTGCAGCCACAGAGTTCATTCGGTAATACCTAATTTTTACAAAATTCAATAAATTTTCATTGTCTTCTTCTCCCTTCACTGCTTCATTCGATAGTACTTAATTGATATCGGAAATTCTAATAACTTTCTTAAAAATCCATGAAAGACGGTATCGGGGTTTCTGACACCCCTGAATAGTATTAATTTTCGTTGCAGCCACAGAGTTCATTCGGTAATACCTAATTTTTACAAAATTCAATAAATTTTCATTGTCTTCTTCTCCCTTCACTGCTTCGTTCGATAATACTTAATTTTCATCGGAAATTCTAATAACTTTCTTAAAAATCTATGAAAGACGGTATTGGGGTTTCTGACACCCCTGAATAGTATTAATTTTCGTTGCAGTCACAGAGTTCATCCGGTAATACGTAATTTTTACAAAATTCAATAAATTTTCATTGTCTTCTTCTCCCTTCACTGCTTCATTCGATAATACTTAATTTATATCGGAAATTCTAATAACTTTCTTAAAAATCCATGAAAGATGGTATTGTGGGTCTCTGACACTCTTGAATAGTAATAAATTTTCGTTGCATCCACAGAGTTCATTCAATAATACCTAATTTTTATATTACAATAAAATTAAATAAATTTTCATTGTCTTTTCCTCCTTTCACTGCAATACCTCAACTCGCCTTAGATGTACACAGATAAGAAAAGAGAAGGGGTTAGGGTACGTGCGTAGCAAAAAAAAAAGAAGAAAGAAAACGTTTGTGCATATATATATACAATCTGGCAAGGGTCGCAGGTACTATTTTCGTTCGCGGTGTTGTTGTACTTTGGTAGCTCGAGATGAGGTGGCTCGCGGAGGTGGAGAAGAGAGCCAAAATGAGATATACCGAGGGAGGGAATGATGAAGAAGAAGAAGAAGAAGAAGAAGGGTTAGAAACGTTTGCTCGTCGCGGCGAGTACACGTAATGCAGGTCGCGGTTATCCGCGACGATGCAAAAGGAACGAAAAACGTTCGGGACGTCGGGGATGTGCAGCAACGATGCACTCCACAAATATATATGTGTGCCTTTTCTCTCGTCTCTCTCCGCGCGCACTTTTGGCGCGGCTATACGAGGCTAAACTTAGACGTCGAGCTCCTGGCGCTCTTCTTCGACGGTCGCCAAAAATGACTCGTCGAACTTGGATCAACGTACGAGAGCGAAAAGTTCCTTGCTTTTACTCTCAAATCGTTATGATAAAATAGAATAAAAAAAAATCATTAAATTATAGTAACAATCAAATTTATATTATGGAGCATTCCAGCTTAAAAAAAATAACGATGGTGTTCCATACAACTTTATTTAAATTGCCTAAAAGTTTATTTAGATTAAACAAAAATCTATTTATTAAAGACAAAATTAGAATAAATTCCATACGATTTTTGTTTTTTTTTTTTTGTCGTGTAAATCTATTTTCCACGAGGCTTTTTCCAATACTCGTACTTCACCGTCGACGTCACTGCTGCCAGGCCACATTCCAATGGCGCAACAGGTTGTTCGCTCTTCCAGCAATTTATTACGCCAGACATCGAACGAAATTTTCTTCAACCAACTTTCTGTGTACTTTAAAAACTTCCAGAACCAGGTATATTGTATTTTCTCACTTCCTAATCTATCTTTCCCTCTCTCCCCGCACACCAATCTATCTTCTTCCCTTTGCTATCGCATAATTCTCGTGAAATTCCCATGATCCTTTTCCATTCGGTCTCCTCAAGCTCAAAACTCTCCTCTTTGTCGCGTCAAAAGGGACGCGATAAAAGGAGAGAGGGTATAATAACGTCTCTGAACTTTATTATCGCCCGACGCTATCGGAGGAGACCTATCTCGAGTTTATCTCCTCGCCTATACGTCTCCCTGCTCGGTTATCTCGAAACGTTTGAGAAAAAGATAGCGAGAGAGAGAGAGAGAAAGATTCGAATTCCCGGGTTACGGTGCTTCGTCTTACGAGAAAAAAAATAAATCAGTTCTCATTGTACGTGTATGCTCGAGCTGACTATTACTACTCGTAGAAAGAGAAACAGTGAGAGAGACAGAGAGAGAGAGAGAAAGAGATGAGAAGAAGAAAAAAAAGATGATTTATCTTGGTCTGGGTTACAAAATTTGCAATTTTAATGTCAGAACGTACGATTCACAACCGTTACTTCATTCCCCAACGTGCTTTTGACACGCGAATAAGAGATTCCGATAACCGAACAGTTAAAATAACAGAATTTCATGGATATATGAAATTTAAATATCGATCCTTGTACAAATCCAACAATATTAGAGAATCATTCGTTGAAAAATTATCGTATCAAGTTCATCAATAATCGTTTTCATTAAATAAAATTAAAAGAATGTCTAAAATGTTTCGTTATATTCAATAAACAATATGATGATTTTTTTTTTTTGTAAAATCTACAAAATTTCAATAATTCAATGATTTAGAATCATTTTTTATTTGATTTAAAGAAAAATGATTATAAATCATTGAATTACTGAAATTTCGTAAATTTTACAAATTTTCATCATACCGTTTATTAAATAGAAAAAAAAAAAACAAAATTGATCAGCCACAAATTGAATTGACTGTGTGAGCTAAAAAAAAACGAATAAAATAAAATGTTGTTACATCAGACCGTGGAGTTCTTGGTGTAATAAAAAATAACACTGTATAACCATTCTTGACAAATATTATGCGAGTGTCATTGGACTTTATTCAAGTGGACCGTGACTGTCGTAATTCAAAGACTATTTTCAAGACACACACACACACACACACACACACACACACACACACACACACACACACACACAACACGATTCTCTTTGCCCCCAACCCGTTTTTCTTCCATCGTTAACAATAAAGCAGTAATTATTCTCGCGTCTCTTTCTGCCATAAGCACGAAGTATTTGCTTTTACTCGTAAAAACGTCATCGGTCTTCTGGGAGAGACGAACACATCTCGGTAGTTTTCATCGCTCTCTACACACACAGCAGTTTTTTTTTTTTATCGTAAAAATAAAAAAGAATTCTTTTCGTTACGAAATTTCTCTCGCCCTCCGACCCTCTCGTAAACTCTCCGTGTAAATATCGCGCATCCCAAGCGTATCTCTGTTTACACTTGCAACGTGTATTCGTACAATATAAATATATATATACAACCTAGCGATATAACAGAGGAAAACATTCACCTGGGGATACTGACAATCGCGCGGTGATTTCGTGTTTCCCGAAGAGATCTCTCTCTCTCTCTGTCTCGGAACACAAAACCACGAGATTGCGAACGACAGGATATATGGTTTCTTCGATTTTTAACCGTGTTGGTTGACTTTGACGCCGCGCGATACGATTGACAAAGTTCAAGAAAGTCTCGTTCGTAAGGAGTTTCTGTTTTTTCTTTTTTCAATTTTTTTTTTTAACAAGAAACCGAGCACGCGCTCGTTCAACATTTACGATGGTTGCCACTCTTGTTAGGACCAATTATTACGTGCTCGACGGAAGAGGAGGTGTTAATTGTCACTAAAACAAAAGAGCTACCGCGCGCGAGAGAGAGGGTTCGTTTCATGACGGAACGAGAATTCGAAAGTTTCTTTGAAAAAGTGCATTAAAAAAAAAAAAAAAATACGAAGATACTTTGTTTCAACACTTTAGTGAGCTTCATTCGCTCGCAATTTGAATATTTCGCTGTGTGCGATAAAGATCCGGAGAAAAATAATTTTAACGTATTAAAGATCGTAAGAACATTGATTTTGCATAATAATAATATTAATGCCAATTTTTTTCTTCACCGAGATTGTTAATAATTTTAACAAACTCGGTAATGAAACAAATTGCTTAAAGTAGTAGTCTGGTAACTTGAGCCGATTTTTATATCTTTTTTGGAGAGCGTTTTTTTGTAGGAAAATAAAAATGAATCGTTTTGGATATTTAGGATGTTTTTATTTACATATTAAAGATACAAAAAAAAAATTTGTTTGAAAAAATTTAATAATTTATTATTATTAATATTGATCGAAGTTGGCACCTCGAAAAAAAGCTCGTAGGTGGCCCCGGTGATTTTGGCTCTTGATGTTATCTGAAATCAAAAATTCTTGATGATTCTTAATCTATAGACATGTCATTCTGGTCGGAACTACTGAAGTTAAATTTCATGGATAAATAACAAAATGGCGGACTTTGGAAAAAAACGTCCTTTTCCATTTTGTTATTTATCCATGAAATTTAACTTCAGTAGTTCCGACCAGAATGACATGTCTATAGATTAAGAATTATCAAGAATTTTTTATTTCAGATAACATCGAGAGCCAAAATCACCGGGGCCGCCCACGCGCTTTTTTTTCGAGGTGCCAACTTCGATCAAGAATAATAATAATAATAAACTATGAAATTTTTTCAAACTAATTTCCTTTTTGTATCTTTAATATGTAAATAAAAACATCCTAAATATCCAAAACGATTCATTTTTGTTTTCCTACAAAAAAACGCCCTCCAAAAAAGACATGAAAATCGGCTTAAGTTACCAGACTACTACCTTAACAAATCGTTGGAGAACTTTTTTATTTTCTTGTGAAATTAATTTCTCCTAAAAATTCATCCTTAATTGCATTATTGCATCCTTAATTAAATCCAAGCCTTATCAACTTCCTCCTTATCATTCTTTTAACGTCTATTCATATGAAAATGTTAAAAATTTCCCATAATTAAAAATCCAAAATTCGAAAATTAATTTTTTTTCTCCTTCCTAACGCCAGCAAATTGCTCGCTCTGCGTCAGTGTCGCGTGAATGTAGAAATGGTACATTTTCATCAATTGCTCTAAAAATTCATTTTTAATTAAATTATCACACCAGAATAATTGTATTAAGAAAACAAATCATCCTTATCATTTCAATATCTATTCATATCCAAATGTTAAAAATTTCCCATAATTAAAATCCAAAATTCGAAAATCAATTTTTTTTCTCTTTTCTAACACCAGAGATTTGCTCGCTCTGCGTCAGTATCGCGTGGATGTAGAAATGATACATGGTCACAAATTGTTATAAAAATTCATTTTTAATTAAATGATCACACCAGAATAATTGCATTAAAAAAAAAACCATCCTTATCATTCTTATAACGTCTATTCGTAGCCAAATGTAAAAAATGTCTCATAATTAAAAATTAAAAATTCGAAAATTAATTTTTTTTCTCCTTTCTAACGCCAGCTAATTGCTCGCTCTGCGTCAGCATGGCGTGAATGTACAAATGGCACAATGTCACAAATGGCTCTAAAAATTAATTTTTAATGAAATTATCACACCAGAATAATTGTATTAAAAAAAAAAACGATCCCTATCATCTTATAACGACTATTCGTAGTCAAATGTTAAAAATTTCCCATAATTAAAAATCCAAAATTCGAAATTCAATTTTTTCTCCCAACATCAGCGATTTGCTCGCTGCGTCAGTATCGCGTGAATGTGGAAACGGCACATTGTCACACACAGACGGGAGGCGCGTCTAGAACGCAACGCAGATGAGCTGGGATAGCATGAGAGTGACGTTGGTTGTTTAGTGCACACGCACATATATCGACCTCAACGTATTAGACGTTGACGTTGAAAAACTGAGGGGTGGGGCGAATTGAAGAACGCTCATATATCGTTCTCCTCGTGTCTAAATCGTATGTACCCGCACGTGCATGCGAGTTTGTCGTCGCAAATAAATTCTTTATATCAGAGACGCATAGACGGAGACCATAGTTCAGCGACTCGTTTCACCGTGAGATCATTCTTGTTGTTGTTATTATTATTATTGTTTCATTACGTAACAATCGTGTGCCAGTGCATAAATATTGCAGGTACATATATTTAAAAGTCTATTTTCAGTTAACGATCCCGGTATTAAGTATAAATACGAGTTATTTCTTCTCAATTCGAACTAACTCTTGCAACCCTCTGGATTTTGGCTCATCATTTTTTATATCGTCGTTACGATCCTAAAAGCTATCAAGTATTTTTGTCTTTTTTTTTTGGTAGATTTTTCGTACCAGCTGCTATTTAATAATGATTTTTTTTTTTTTTTAACTCATCATTGAAATAGTAAAAATATAAATTCCTCGAGTCCCGAACTCATTCGAGTTTGTCGCACGAAGTCTTTCAGCAGATGTTTCTCAGTCATTCTCTCTCTCTCTCTCTCTCTCTCTCTTCCTCTCTTTCTTCGAGCTGTTATGTCCAAAATCCTCTGTCGCGTAACCTGTCGCTCATATGTGAGATTTCGAACGGTCCTGGAACAGGTTTCGATGCCGTACGAGGAGGTATATTCCGGCGTTTATATATCTCACACATGTGCCCGTTTCTCCCCGCTCGGGAAGGCTTCACATATAGGCGAAAGATTCTATATATATGTATATATATATATATAGACACCACAGATAGCAATGGGTAGAAACTTCTCGCGAAATGATCAGAAATTTTTTTGGTAATTGAGAAAAATTTATTTATCCTTTTTATTCAGTTTTTTTACAACACAAACATTTAGTTTGTTTGAAATAATTGAAATTGAGACCAAATGCAAAAATTAACTTGAGTAAATCTATTTTATTAAAAATGACTATATAAACTTACAAAATTTCCGACGACAATTATATTTCTTATTCCCCCCCCAGACAGTTGATTGACGAACAATCGACCCGAATAATTATTTTGTCCTTGGCGAACCGTGATGGTCCGACAATTGGCATATTCATCGATTTTCCAATATGACGATAGCACAAATTTGAATTCAATGGCGAATAGCACACAGAGTAAATTTTTTTTTTGTTCATTAACCATTCGCTAATAATCTTTACGATAGTTTTTTTTTCTTATTTCCCATTTTTCAAAACTCGTTTCTCCCGTTGTATCTGGCTGTACCTCGAAATTTGCCTGGGTTTCGATTATGGTCAAGATGGGACCAAGATTTCCCATACAGCTTTCGCGTTCGCGCGGGTCCAGGTCTATTAATTCCGAAGTTTCACTGGACAGCGAATTTTTTTCCGGACGTTAATCCCATCGCGGCCTCTCGAGGCGATCAAGGCCAAAAAATCGTGTGTAGTCGGTGACCTCGATTTGTACGGGACGGTTCGCTAACAATTTTTCTAATACAAAGAAAAAAGAACTCGCCCAATTTTCGAACTTCCAGGCGCTGCCCACTCTTCTGAGATTTACGGTGAAATCAATGTGAGAAATGTTTAAAAAAAAAGAAAACAAATATTGAATCCTACGAAGCGAAACAAATAATTTTTATTCGTTAAGATAAAACAAATGCTTGAAAGTAATTGGGAAAATTAATTATTTCTTTAATTTATAATTACTTGTGTTTTTTTTTTTGTTCAATCAATTCAATTTTTACGATCGCAGGATTGCTAGAGGATTAGGAGAAACGAGCATTTCCGTTGTGATACTTTCGGAAACAAGACTCGTGGTATTAGGAGCATATATGCGCGGGCTCGTGTTAACGTTCGGTAGTGTTTCTCGAAGCTTTTCGCCAAAGCACACATGCCACAAATACATACCCACCGGGAGAAAAGAGAAATTGCTGTTATATCAGGAGCTTTCGAGATTGACGGAGCAAACTTTTTTTTCCTCACGTATGTTCTCCGCCGATAATCGATTTTATCAAACGGCTCGCTTCTCAATCTGTATGAGTATTCTGAGCACTGGTAGCAGAATTGGTACTTAAAAAAATTTTTTGACAAAATGGCGGCTCGTTGAACTTTCATTAATGATATTTCATACATTTTCGGGTATTCGACGAGTTATAAAACGTCGGCAAATTATTGTTCGACTCAATTCTGCTACCAGTCCTCAGAAACAGGCTACCTAAGGTACGTGCAAAATTTGAGCTCGATCGGTCCATTAGTTATCGAGTTATCGTGGGCGCCGATTTGAAAAACATAGTTCTGAGACAAACGCGTTCAAAGTTTTGACACCGTTAAATGAGCGACTCAGTAGCCTCTGCGTTAGCTGCTTCCCGACCGCGCTACCTGAGCGCGCGGCTTGCTTAGAATTTTTGTTTCTCGGCTAATTTTTGAAATATCAATAAACGGTTTTCAGGAGCGTACGAAGAAAGGTCTAAGGAATAAGAAAATGAAAAAAATAAATAAATCGATTTTTTCAAATTTCTAGACCAGACTACCGCCGCTATGTTTCAACGATCGTTTAAACAAATATACAGATCTGAATCGAAAAAATTCCACGAGATGCATATTTTTTCTTCAAAATAAAACAAATA
Organism: Oxytorus armatus; assembly: GCA_958009045.1. NCBI lineage: Eukaryota > Metazoa > Arthropoda > Insecta > Hymenoptera > Ichneumonidae > Oxytorus > Oxytorus armatus. Next base: position 3,557,004 of record OY253746.1, on the reverse strand, counting down.
TTTGAAAAATATGACTACAATTTTTTTTCATCTTTTCTATGGATCTGAATATTTTTTTTTTTTTTTTACACGACTAGAAATTTCTAATGATCCGTCGTTTTGGGATTATCGATGCGATCTTCTTTTTGCAAAATAAAAAAATAAAACGCCCTCTTCAATCGTCCGCCCTTCGAGCCACGATTTATTTCGATGAAATAGAATTTTTCATCCTACGAAAAATAAATGCACGTTTCGTGACATATTTATCAATTAATAATACAAATATATGAAAGGACAGAGGTGATTTTTTTTTATTAATTGTTTTTTACTCCTATTTTTGGCGGGAAAATGTGGTAAAAGATTAAACCGAAAAGATAAATGTTTGTAAATAACAACGAGTAGTGCAAACGTTTATTCGTTTTGAGATTTACTTCTGATGATATATCGAGGTTTTTCGTAGCTGTTATTTAACGACTATTTTGTCACGTCCGTGTTAACGATCATCGTAAAATTTCGAACATCCGTTTTGTGCGGGAGACCTTTGATACGCGTATATCTTTGTCAATGCTTGGGCAATTTCGCTCAAAGTATCGTGAAGTTAAGAATTGAGTTCAAATGAGAATTGGGACATACCGCTTAGATATTGAAAAACCGACCGATAGCCTCGTTCTATATACATATTTGTAATTATGGTACGTCTTTAAGTCGCGACAATTTTTTTTTTTTTTTTTTTTAATAAAAAAGCTGACTGTTTCTCGCGTGCAGCGGAGTAAAATATAAAAAAATAAAATAAAACAGTAGCCATAGGTAAAAAATTGTTAATACTCGCTTCACAGGAGCGACGAGTGTCAGCCTGATCGTAATAATTTTTATTATTATAATAATGTCTCTTTGTGCGGGCTTCTAAATTCAAATGAATATACGATCCGGCGACAACCGGTGTTCTCCGATAAGATAAAGGGATATTTCTCGTTGTGGACGAGGCACGTCGCGCTCTGGAACAGACGTTGGCACGTCAAAAAGAACAAAAAAAAAAAAGGCTCTCGAGAATAAGACGGGAGCTGAAAAAAATGCTCCTAGAATCTCGAAGCGATCGTTATACGTTATCAGGTTATGGACATTTTCGTTCAATGCCAAACGGATAAAAAAAAAATGTGAAATTACGAATTCATCGTCGAAATCAACAACGAAAATTCTTCGTTTTTGAAGTATATTAACGGAGGGGGGGTAAGGTTAATTCGGTGAAAAAAAGGCATTTTTTTCGAGAATTTTTTTAGACGATACGGGTAATGCTGGTTTATTTGTTTACTTTCCATATAATAATACAACATCTGAACTATATTTACGGAAATTTTCATTGCAAAATATTGATCAATAAACCGTTGGCAGCAAATTTTCGCAGGCGCCTCGAAAGAAAGTTGTTTTGCGGTGTACGCTATAACTCGTCACTGGATCATCCGAAACAAAAAAATCAAAATGATTTTATTAGGTGAAATGTTTCTCGAGGTAACGCTGTCTAGTTTCTTTTTTTTTTATCGATTTTTTCACTTTCGGTAGCACTTGGAAGTCAAAAACGCGATTTTCGCTAAAATGATCGGCAAATTTGTTATTGTAAAATAAAAAATAATTGAAAAAAAAAACTCGGCAGCGTTACCTGGTGATAATTTCAAAAGAATCGGTGCATTAGATTTTGAGTTACAGCGTACACCGACTTCAAAAATGACAAATTTCAGAAAAACGCTTTAAAGTTTTGACGAGTTTCAGAAAAACGCTTTCAAGTTTTGACAGGTTTCAGAAAAACGCTTTCAAGTTTTGACAGGTTTCAGAAAAATGCTTTAAAGTTTTGACAAGTTTCAAAGAAACGCTTTAAAGTTTTGACAAGTTTCAGAAAAACGCTTTCAAGTTTGGACAAGTTTCAGAAAAACGCTTTCAAGTTTTGACAAGTTTCAGAAAAATGCTTTAAAGTTTCGACAAGTTTCAAAAAAACGCTTTAAAGTTCTGACAAGTTTCAGAAAAACTCTTTCAAGTTTTGACAAGTTTCAGAAAAACGCTTTCAAGTTTTGACAGGTTTCAGAAAAATGCTTTAAAGTTTCGACAAGTTTCAAAAAAACGCTTTAAAGTTCTGACAAGTTTCAGAAAAACGCTTTCAAGTTTTGACAAGTTTCAGAAAAACGCTTTCAAGTTTTGACAGGTTTCAGAAAAATGCTTTAAAGTTTTGACAAGTTTCAAAAAAACGCTTTAAAGTTTTGACAAGTTTCAGAAAAACGCTTTCAATTTTTGACAAGTTTCAGAAAAACGCTTTCAAGTGTTGACAGTTTTCAGAAAAACGCTTTAAAGTTTTGACAAGTTTAAAAAAAACGCTTTAAAGTTTTGACAAGTTTCAGAAAAACGCTTTCAAGTTTTGACAAGTTTCAGAAAAACGCTTTCAAGTTTTGACAACTTTCAGAAAAATGCTTTAAAGTTTCGACAAGTTAAAAAAAAACGCTTTAAAGTTTTGACAAGTTTCAGAAAAACGCTTTCAAGTTTTGACAAGTTTCAGAAAAACGCTTTCAAGTTTTGACAGGTTTCAGAAAAATGCTTTATAGTTTTGACAAGTTTCAGAGAAACGCTTTAAAGTTTTGACAAGTTTCAGAAAAACGCTTTAAACCGGTCTGGAGTAACGGACGCTCAAATGCTCATAACTCCGTTAATTTTACTCCAATCGACTTGAAATTTTGACACAATATTCTTCAGATCTCATACATTCATTAAAAAAAATGTTTAAATGCAAAAAATAAGTTTAAATGCCTTACCCCTCCTTTAAGTAAATACATATATTTTTTTGCCCCGTTAATCAAACACCGCGATTTTACTCTTCACGAGACGTAAATGTTTTTTTCTTCAGATTTGCGATAGATCTAAAAATCCCTTCGGAAAAATTTAAAGCGGAAAAAGCCGTACATAATTTATTTTGCGAAAACAAAAAAATGGCTATGGAAAATCCAAAACGACAGATTGTTCGAAATGATTGAACTGTTCGCGTAGAAAAATATTCAGATCAGTGTATAAAAAATTGTGAGAGCATTTCTATCTTTTAAACGCGTCTCTTCTCACAAATGTTTTATCGGCAAATTGAGGAAAGATCGTGGAGCCGCGCCCGTTAAGGAAACAATTAATTTTAGCAAGAAAAAAAAACAATAAACTCGAGATCGAGAATAATTTTATTCCGCAAAAGAATCGTTTTGTTAAACAAAAAAAACTTGATGAAAAAAAAACGTGAAATTACGAATTCACCACCGAAATCAACGGGGGAAAATCCTCGTTTCTAGAATTAAATAATTTTCATCGGTAATAAAACAAAAATATATATATTTTGTTTGTCCCGTTAATCAAACACCGCGACTTTATTCTTTACGAGACGTACAAATTTTTTTTTCGACTCACTATCGAATTGGCAACGAACAAAAAAAACGATCGGATTCGCGATAGATCTAAAAATCCCCTTCTTTCACATTCTCGATCACCTCGAAATTAATCTTTTGGCACGTGCACCAGTTTTTTCTCCCGTCCCTCAATTCACACTCGACTAGAGTGCGCCAATGAAAGAAGAAAGAAAGAAGAAAAAAAAAAAAATTGTCTCGTACTTGCAATCAGACGAGCGCGCGTAAGCGCCGACGAAACCCGATAAGGCCTCCTTCGACGATCGATACGCGGTTAATGACCTGTCGCTACATACTCTATCGTAATACACACTATATACATATATACGCATTTATATATTTGCAAAAGAATTTCGCATATAGTTCAACTTGACGTTAATGAGATTGTTGAAAATTATGAAATTCATCTGACGCAACACGTGGGTACATAGAGTTGTTTTGCCGAAAGTTAAACGAGTAAAAACACATCGTTGATCGTTCGCCAATTTCTCCGATAATAAAGTAATAAAGAAATTCTGAAGGCGCGACAGGTTTTTAATTGATATGTCGAACAATCGACGTCTCGCTTGAACATGTGTCATTTTCGCCAAATTAATAATCGTCACTCGCTTCTCACTCGCGGGCCTCTCCTTCTTTCTCGATATAAAAATAATCACGTGCTCGCGAACTGTTAATATTCTACAGATTTCAAAATGAAGATATGTCAAACGTTGGAGAAAAAAAAAGCGCTCGAATAATGTGACGTCAACGGTAACGAACGCGTTTGGTGAGCTCGATTGGCAAGCTTACATACGCCGATCCACTAACTTTAGTGTAAATTAACGTTCTATCGTGATGAAAAAAAAAAAAAAAAAAAGAGAAACTCAAGACACTTCGCATCTTTCGCACGACTAGACTTTGCAATTTCGACGCTCTTTATACGCCCGAATAAACCTTTTGGGATGATTAAAAAAAAACAGTAATTCTTCTTTTTCTTTTGTTTTTTCTTCGTTTTTTTTTTTTTGTTAGTTTGCTTATGTCTCGATGCCGTAAGATTGTAGAGATGATAAATTGCAATTTTCGTGATTTTGCTCTCGCATAACTGTGTAAACTCTCAATCGATCGTAACTCAGAGTGAAAAAAAAGACTAACTCTTTTGTTTTTTTTGTTTCGCGCGAATATCGGTCGTGAAAAACGTTTATACATTTGAGAGGGTTGTGAGTTTTTGGAGTGACTCGAGTTGCGAATGAGGGGGGTACGAGGGAGAGAGAAAAGGTGGATTTTACATTTTTTCATGGGGTTCCTGAGACCCCGCAGCTGTAAATTTCAAATGAGCATATAAAGTACTTAATTTATATTACGATGCAGGAAAGAAAAGGACCTTTGACTCTTTAAGTGTTTGAACCGGTGAGCCTTTATGTTTTTCTCTTTCTCTGTCTTTATAACCCCGCTTTATAACCCGACGAATAAATGAGATAGGAATCGAGCATAACGTCGTCGTCGATTGTCGCCGATGTAACGAATCGTCGATGGCAAAGTTCCATCTCTCTTTCTCCTCGTTATAATCCCGATAATATTATACGGAGTGGTTCCTCCTCGGGAGACCCCAAAAAACGACCCGTGATAATCCAAATCGCTTCGTTTATCTTTTCGTTATAATACCCATACATATATACATATGGTCGATTTAGTGTGAATAGAAATTACAAAAAAAAAGATCTTGCGGTCTAAGAAAAAAAAAAATTGTCCTCGTCCGAAATGCGGCTGTATTACTTAATTATTTTTAGGTCAATATCCGTCGTACATAGAGTTTAGAAATTCAAAATCACGAGATTAGATACTTTCGTATTTTTCTTCTAATGTTTCATCAGTCTCTCATTTGTCATGACTTACCGGACCGAGGGGGGGTCAAGGGGTACTGTAGCTGGCCAAAAGTTCAACAATAGAGGCCAGAGTCACGAGTCTTTCGATGACACATGTCGGACTAAAGTATTTCGCCTGTTTACTACAACATCTGCTAACCGAGCCTCTCAGAGACCCTCTTGGTCGATTTTTCTCATTTCATCATTGCCAGCACCGCGTGTAAGAAAATTTTGCGATGTTCTTTCTTCATCTTCCCTCGATGGAATTTCATTCTAAAATTCTCCAATTGAATTTAACGCCTTCAATGCGTACTGGACCCCTCAATTTTATTAAATTAACAATTGCTTCGTTATTCAGGCATTATTTTGAATAATATTGATTTTTTAATTAATATCTTTATAGGTAATTTTTAAAAATACATTATTTTGCGGATGAAAATAATTTTGTAAGTAATTTAAGGTAGTAGTCTCGTAACTTAAGCCGATTTTCATGTCTTTTTTGGAACGCGTTTTTTTGTAGGAAAATAAAAATGAATCGTTTTGGATATTTAGGATGTTTTTATTTACATAATAAAGATACAAAAAAAAATTTTCTTGAAAAAATTTATTAGTTCATTATTATTATTATTAATCATCGAAGTTGGCACCTCGAAAAAAAAGCGCGTGGGTGGCCCCGGTGATTTTGGCTCTTGATGTTATCTGAAATCAAAAATTCTTGATAATTTTTAATCTATAGACATGTCATTCTGGTCGGAACTACTGAAGTTAAATTTCATGGATAAATAACAAAACGACGGGTAAAATAAAAGGACTTTTTTTTCCAAAGTCCGCCATTTTGTTATTTATCCATGAAATTTAACTTCAGTAGTTCCGACCAGAATGACATGTCTATAGATTAAGAATTATGAAGAATTTTTTATTTCAGATAACATCAAGAGCCAAAATCACCGGGGCCACCCACGCGCTTTTTTTTTCGAGGTGCCAACTTCGATCAATAATAATAATTATTATAAACTATTACATTTTTTCAAAAAATTTTTTTCTTTGTATTTTTAATATGTAAATAAACACATCCTAAATATCCAAAACGATTCATTTTTATATTCCTACAAAAAAACGCCCGACAAAAAAGACATGAAAATCGGTTTAAGTTACCAGACTACTACCTTAACGGCTACAATACAAATTGGACACCTCGATTTTATTGAATTAACAATTCTTTCGTTATTCTGACATTATTTTGAATAACATTGATTTTTGAATTAATTCCTTTGTAGGTATTTATCAAAAATATTTTATTTTGTGGGGGAAAATAATTTTGCAAATAATCTCGAATTAATTTTCGAATGTTTGTTTTTTTTCTTTATTTAATGTGATTTTTCCAATCAACCGTATACTCGGAATTTCTCTTTTCTCGCACGATTCGCGCAGAGTGGAATAGAGAAATTCGAAAAAAATGTGGCCTACGAGCGAGTAAAATCGTAGTCAAGGATCGTTTGTAACATGAGAACTTATGGTTTTACTACATGCCATTGCTGCATAGAGGAAAAAAACGTTCGTTCGACCCTCGCTAACGAAATTCGTCGCCCGCATATGGCTCAACCACACGATTTTCTCCCGCACCTACCCTCCACCCCCGTTGTTATCCTTGTCCACGTAAATGACTGAGGAACGAAGAAGGTATTTGAAAAAAAAGCCATCCTTCATTCTCGCGAGTCCTGGGATCCTTCTTGAGTCAAGAATTTCTCTAAATTAGTCAAGTGAAAGAAAATAAATGGTTTCAAAAAAAAAATGTCATAAATCATTAGGTCAAATCAAAATTTATCGTAACGTTTAATTTTGTAAAATAATTCACGCCCCATTTAAGGGCTGGTGTAGCAATTTTTTTTTCTTACAAATTAAATACATTTTCCGAATTATTGGAAAATTCTTATCGAGAAAAAATAAAACCTCGCCGAGAGGGGGCGAGGAAAGCGTGGGAGGTCACTTGACGCATTTATACACAGACACACACATACGTGCGCGCGTGATGCTGTGAACTCTCGCGAGAGATTCACGTATAGGAAGTTACGAAGTTGCGCGAGAACGAGAAGGAGTTTAATTGCCGGAACACGATCATACAACCGGATAGCGTTCCTTCTATATGCCTTTTTTTTTTTTGTTATCGTAGAACCGTGAGCCAACGTCACCTAAATATATATGTACAAACGTTGATATATATGTTCATTGACGTATAAATATTATACGTGTAAATATAAGTTTATCGCTGTACAATTTTTGTGCATTGTCTTATCAATCGGAATTTTTCCGCATGGTTCCGTGAAGAATCAATATTTAACTATCTTAAAATCGTTTCGTTAAGGGCTCAAATACCCCTGTGCGCGCTGAAAACCGAGTAAATTTGAAAAATTATTATAAAGGTTGTATGTTGAAAGAAAAATTAAATTGTTAAGTTCACATTTTTGATTAACTTTTTAACTATAAGAAAAATAATTTTTTTTAATTTAAAAAAAAAAATTAACATTATTTTTTACGAGTTTAAATGGACTACTGATGAAAACCATAGCGTCTCCTTGTCAACATCATAACTTCACTAAAAATTATCCAATCTACAAAAATAAAAAATAATCTATTAAAATAATGTAGTAGTAACAGCCTGACGGAGGGATTTTATTTTATTTTTTCAAAAATGAAGAAAGTACAAGTATTTCCAACTTTAGTATGCAATAAAAAAAAAAATGAGTGTTTAATAATTTATAAAAAATTGTCCTAACGAAAAATTAAAGAAAACCTCTCTTCAGTCGATAGAGAAAATATTTATCAAGATTTAAAGTTTCTGATAGGTACAACGTGAACCCGATGTCCGGTCACATTTATTGCTATAACTTTGTAACGGAATTACAAAATTTTTTTTTAAGTAAAGAATCGCAATTTTCATTCAAGATTTTTTTTTCTAACGAACAAAACGTTTCTTTTGCGGAATAAAATTATTTTCAACCCCCCCAATTTTTTTTTTCAGTTGAAATTAATTATTTCTTTAGAGGAGCGGCTTCAAGACCACAATTTGCCGATAAAACATTTGTTTAGAAGAGAAGCGTTTAAAAAATACAAATGCTTTTACAATTTTTTATACATTGATCCGAATATTCTTCTACACGATCGGTCAAATCATTTCGAACAATCTGTCGTTTCGGATTTTCGATAACTGTGTTTTTTTTTTGTTCGAATTACAAATTTTCTTAAAAGTTTTTTTTTTCTTCTTAAAAGTATAAAGAATAAAAATCTGTAAGAAAAAAATCGATTTTTCGAAAATTTCTGATGTATGCGAACCCTTAATAATATCTGTATTGATTAATCAATATATCGAATCCGAAGTAGTTTCGTGGCTAGTCCTGTAAGTCGCAATTCTCATTTCATTTTTCTCCCTCCTCAATTCTCACGACAGACTCTTATCCTCGACGAACGTTCCACTGGCCGATTACTTTAACTCGGAGGTTCCGTTCGTCGTTCGTCCGCCCCGCGAACGTATTTTATCTACACGTACACACGATCCTGTGGTATAAAAAAAAAAAACTCCATATCTATTTACTTGCGCCTTTGTGTGAACGAGAATTAACGAAAAGATCTATCTAAAGTGATAGTGTATCACTGTTTATCTGCAGGAGTGAAGGGGGAAGGGGTGGAGAACGTTTTAAGAGTGAATTCGAGGGAGGGAGGATCGATGATAATTAAATGTACGGAGCACGAGGGTGACTGGGAGATCGGATCGAGTTCGATTATTCATAGCCGATAAGCCCAACACCTGTTCGCTCTGTTTTTTTTTTTTATCATTCTTGTCTTAAGAACAATAAATTTATTATTATTGCATGTCTTTGCTCGATGAATGAAAGGTGTTTGCGAGATTTTCACGATGACCCGCATCGACGACGCGTAATACCGATTATCTTTCTGCAATATCGAGAACAAACATTACATCCATTCTCGATATTCGCACGATGTGCACATAATCATATCGATGCATGGATTAAAATTAATTCGACAAATTGACCAATTTAATGAACCAGCGGATTCCACGAATTAAAATCAGGAAAAAGCCGTATATTATCTATTTATTTTGCGAAAAAACACAGTTATCGAAAATCCGAAACGACAGATTGTTCGAAATGATTCGACCGATCGTGTAGAAAAATATTCGGATCAATGTATAAAAAATTGTAAAAGCATTTCTATTTTTTAAACGCGTCTCTTCTAATGAAATGTTTTATCGGCAAATTGTGGTCTTGAAGCCGCTCCTCTAAAGAAATAATTAATTTCAACTGAAAAAAAAAAATTGGGGATTAAAAATAATTTTATTCCGGAAAAGAAACGTTTTGTTTGTTAGAAAAAAAAATCTTGAATGAAAATTGCGATTCTTTAGTTAAAAAAAAAAATATCATTCATTGAAAAAAAATCTGTTACGACACTGCGAGTACGCGGGTTTATGCCAGTTACTGCATAACAGATCGGATATTCCATTCGTAGTTTCTTTCGGGTCACCGAGCCTCTCGTTCCGATTAACCGCGAATCAAGGTCCGATATTCACGTACACGCGTAACATATGTATGTTTGTAAAAATTGTGTGTCACGTACGTGCGAGTACACACCGGGTCTCTTTACAGTAAAATGCGGCCGATCGCAAGTACATACATATACATACAAACATATATACATATATACAGGGTGTCCCAAAATTAGCGTGTCAAAGTGAGCCGGAAGTTAATCTAACTTCCGGCTCAATTCTATCAGAATAAACAAATATGACATCAATAAAAGTCTCATGGTTTTCGAGAAAAATTGTCTTTTTTGATTTTTTTCGAAAATCGCCGGAAGTTAATCTAACTTCCGGCTCTGGATCTATCAGAATAAACAAATATGACATCAATAAAAGTCTCATGGTTTTCGAGAAAAATTGTCTTTCATGATTTTTTTTCGAAAATCGCTATCTACTACTTGTTATCCTGCTACCACTGCCCTGAATTACTTTGGGTTTATTCATATTTTGTTCCTAAAATATATACCTTTTATGTATTAGCGTTGGAGGTAGAAAATTTGAACACATGTTGGAAAAATTAAATAAATCATTAAATATTATTATTTTTTATTTCTTTATACTCCCACAAAGGTACTATTTTTTTTTCTTCTTAGAAACAGTTTGCTTACCGGCTTAGGCACTTACTTTGTCCGCTTTAGTCCCTTTTGTTCAAACCCAAAGTAATTCATAGAAATTATAACCGAATAACGAGTACTGGGTAGCGATTTTAGGAAAAATCAAAAAAGATGATTTTTCTCTAAAACCATTAGACTTTTACTGAGATCATATTTGTTTATTCCGATAGATAGGGAGCCAATCTAACCCCCACTCTGACGTGCTAGTTTTAGCACACCCTGTATATATATATATATATATATATATATAATATATAATGTTGAATCGGTCTTGTTACTCTCTCGTACATACCGCAGGTAGTTTATATTCCCCGGAGAAGCGCCATGGCTAACGTAGAAAACAAGTGGCTTCCGCTCGTTCATTCGTGGGCGTTATATATATGTGCTTCATTCATAAAACGCACTAGCGGGCGCGCACGCGGGATTGCGAACCGGGCTGCCACCGGGGGCCACACTCTCTTCTTGTACATGACTAGTAGCGTATAGTTTTACTATATAACTCTGGTAGTACAAACGCTATACAACAATTCCGTCTCTGTGTTTCTCGCTATATACATGAAATTTATATAGATTCGAGTGTATTGAAGCGATGGCGCGAGCGGGCGTTACGTGCAGCGTGTAACTCGCGCCGTTACGGATCGTGCATCGTGCACAAGGACGGCCCTCTCTCCTCTTAGCCTCCCCTTTGGACGGGCTTTCAAGAGTCAGACCAAAAGAAGTTGCGTACGGTATGCACAACTGTGAGAGTTACCGAGAGACGTGGAACGAGAGAAAAATAACGATGACTGATCAAAGGGAAGGAACAAAAAAGAATTTGATAGAATCAAAAAATTTACGAGATAAACGTTAAACGAATTATATTGGCGGAATAGGAATTGACAGGATAAACATATGAAATTGACGGAATGTAAGTTGGCGGAATAGGAATTGAAGGGATAAACAAATTAAATTGATGGAATGCAAGTTGGCGGAATAGGAATTGAAGGGATAAAAAAAATTAAATTGCCGGAATGTAAGTTGGCGGAATAGGCATTGACAGGATAAAAAAAATTAAATTGACGGAATATAAGTAGGGAGAATCGGAATTGACGATTTCACCATGAGAAACCCTACTATATAAAAATAGTACAATGTTCATTATCTGTTTATTAATATATAATACCGTTGAAATTTAAACTATCAACTGTTTACAATTGATTTCTACATTGATGTTTTGAGTTTCCGACTAAAACTCGGTGTTATTCGTAATCAGCGGAAAATTTCCGATCGAATAGGGTATCGAAACATTGAAAAAAGAGAAAAAAATTTTTTTCGTAATTTTTTGCCCACCTTTTCGAAAACCTAAAAATCTCGAAATTTCGAATGGTCATAACTTGGCTCCCGTTTCATCGATTTTGGGTTTTAACGAGTGTTTTCAAAACGTCTCGAGTAGACTTAGAAAATGCATTTTGGATCATCCTGATATCTCAATTATTGTAGCCGTGAGAGCGGGTTGAAAATCGGCGAAAAAAAAGAGAAGGGGTATGTATGGAAAAATTCGCAAAATCGATGGTCCGACTTTAAAAATCTGTGAAAAATCGAAAAATAATGATAGAACGATGATTCAAGCGCCATTTTAAAGGGTGTTCGATCACGAAAAGAATGAGCACAGGGTGAGGTTCCAACTCCAACGGGAAGCAGAGTTACAGCGATTTTAGTGAAGCCACTTCTGTTTGGCCGAAATGCAAAAAAATTTTGATTTTTTTAATTTTCTTTTAGGACGCCATATCGATGTATTTTGACTCGCTGATTACTAATTCAGTAGCCATTTCTCTGATAAACTCGAAATTTCATTGAAAATCGTCCAAAAAGTGATTTTTTCAATTTTCGCGTTTTTCCCATTGATTTTTTGATTTTTTGATTTTTCGACAAAAAATTGACCTTATTCGTAATCAGCGGAAAATTCCCGATCGAATAGGGTATCGAAACATTGAAAAAAAATGAAAAACAAAAAAATCGGATCGGGTTGGGTTCGGTCCGGTGGCGTCTGACGGGGTTAGCGCGCAGAGGGGCCCAGCCCCCCCTAGTAATATATATATATTTATATTGTATATACGCAGAACCACATTTTTATAGAATCGCGAGACAAGCGCTTCGCGTTCACAGCCGCAGGACATTGTAATATAAGAGTGCTCGTACGGAACAGGACTTCAATTTAATTCGTAATTGAGGATGCAACAGAACCGATAATTGGCCATTACGGAAGTCTATATTGTTCTCCTCTCGTACGTAATATCACGTGCAATTTTCATATTCATATTTTATAGTCGTCTCGGCGTCGAGGAGACTCCTCTACGAGTGTCCATTACATACATTTTAGACGTATAATAATATCGCTGTTTTTTTAACTCGATACCGGAACGTTAATAACGTTATTCGATCGACAATTGAAAAATAAATTTATAAAAAATATCTAAACCATTAGGATGTCTGTATTGTTTTTTTCATAATCGATTGATCTCGGCGCGAGCGCTCAACGATCCCAACAAATCTCATTTTTGTTTTTCAACGATTTTCAAACTGCCCTCACTGGCCTACTTCAAGTCTATTCAGGGACTTTTTAAAATACCCCCTATAAGCCTAATTAGGTCAAACGAAAAAAATTTTACGGCTATTTGTAATTTTGGTATATTTAACTTTCTGAAAGAGTGAGGAAAAACAGGCAAAAAATTTTGTTTTCATCTTATATCACGTTTAAAGTGTATGTCCAACCGGAAATTTTCCGCTCATTACGAGTTACATTGAGGTCGAAATTTCGAAATATCAATGTGGAAAACGCAATAATTCGAAAAATCCTCACGTTTTTCTGTCGTTTTTGTTCGATTTGTAAAAACGCAACGATAATATATACGAATGTATAGATAATGAACATTGTACTATGTTTATATAGTAGGGTTTCTCATGGTGAAATCGTCATACGAGCCTTGAGGCTCAAAGGTGATTATTATACAAGAGAGCCCCGAGAGACCCGAAGGATGTAACTTCTGCTACGCGTACGGTTGACGCTTGTAATTAAATCTATAACGACCCAAGATGATTTAACGTTGCGCAATATAACATAAATTGTGAAACGCTTACATTTCACGAATTGCAAGCTCGAAAATTGCGCGATGCCTTAGGGATAATTTGACGTATTAAAAAGAAGAAAAAAAAAAAAAAAGAAGAAAAATAAAAAGACGAAGAAGACGGTATTAAACAATAAAAAAGAGACCAAAGAATCGCCAGGGCTGTTGAGTCTTACGTAATCGCGCAAGTTGCACAATCTCCTTATGGTAGTATTTTCCCCTCTCTTCTCTTTTCCATCCCCCCTCTTCTCTCGCCGCCAACTATCAACTGTACAATATCCCTTCTCGGTTCTATCCGCGGTTAAAGCCACACGGGTACACACTACTCGTTCTCTCGTTATCGTCGCGCTAGCGAACGAGCGAACGGCGCAACACGAATAATAGATAGGCAATTGCCGATTGCCATGCGAGAACACGAGAAACTCGACCTCACTCTGGCCATAAGTCACATATACTCCTGTATAACGACTGATAGCAAACAAAATGGCGTAATCACAACGACTTTAACCCGGTGAGACACGAAGATTAAGCCCTTCTGTCTCGCCACCAGTCGGCATATGGTACATAATAAAAATGTGATATGAATGACAGAAATAATGTGTTAGCAATGAAATATTAGGTTAACGTGAAAAAAAAATTTTGTTCTCCCCTCTCGTAATCTATATACGCTATAAATTTTCAAATCTCAGAACGAACGTCATGAGTAGTTCGAGAAAAAATCAATAAAAGGAAAGAAAAAGAAAAACTTTAACAAGAACAAGAACAAAATACGTAATGATTAGATTAGTTCCAAAAAATATATAATTCATCCCTTCTTTCTATTCCCAGCCCCTCGTCTCTTTCTTTTCTTAAAAGAATATCGTAAATTTCGTTGTTTTTTTAAGGGGCGGGAAATAGAGTTAGGACAGCGTTTTCTCAATGATTTTTATGAATTTTTTTATAGTATAAAAAATTAATATAATTTATTGAAACTTTGAGAATATTTTATACATATATTTGAGTATATACTAAAAATTTTTTGAAGAATTTCCTTGAAAAACACCGAAGATATTAGCGACCCCATATTGCAGGTCACAATCAGACTCAGCATTTTGCGTACATTCTGGAAGCCGCAATTTTCATCTGAAATCAAACGAGGTTGGAATTTACTTTTATTATATGTCTCTCTTCTATATGAACCTAAATGCTATCAAAAAAATAGAAAATTGAATTTTTTACAGGGGTCAAAACAAAAAAGCATGATTTTTTGCCATTTTTTACTACTTTATTTACAAAAAAAAATTATTTTAAATAATGATAATATTTCGATTTTAGGTTCATATAGAGCGCAATACTATGAAGAAAGTAACTGCCAATTTTCAAAACGATTGGTTGAAATCTTTTAAAACTAGCGTGCACGCAAGTTCAAAAAAAGTCGTTTTCAGAAAAACGCGTTTGAAAAAATAGTTACCGCTCGGTTATACACGTGGCGCGCTCGGGGCCTGAAGGAGAGCTACTCACTTTAATGGCTTATAAGAATAGAACGAGTCGGAATTTTAAATTTTAATTTTGGGAACATATTTTTCAATAGTTTTACTAACAATTTATGAAATAAAAAAAAATCGATTTTTTGAACCGTCTAACCCTATTTCCCCCCTTAAGAAAGCCACAGAGTTTTATTCACTCAGCGGATGGTAATTGAGCGGCGAAACGTTAATCGAAAGTCGCGAACCAACTATTTTCTAGTCCCGAAATCGTTGAAAGACGAAACGGTCAATGTATTTTTATTTCAATGACTAATCTTGTCTCTGAGGGCAGGGGGTTAAAATACAAGCGAGAGAAGCCGTCGTACATCGTCGTCGTCCGTTGTTCAGGCCTCACGAAAACCATGTTGTCGTAGTCTCGTTTGCCGCACACAACGCGTGGTTTATGCGCCTCGGGAACCTTCTATCGATCCCTCGAAATCGCAATGTGCACTCGTTCCCTTACCGCTCGACCCCTCCTGCCGCTCTGCACCATCAGCAACGCGCATAGTGGACCTCTCTCTACGTACCGAAGAGATAGGTGCATTGCATGCCACCGCGGCTCGATGCTCTTCGCGCGTTGGCTAAATCGGTCGATGCACTCTCCGTCCACTTGCCTCTATATACAGTCTACTCTCGTCTCGTTCGCTCTAACAATAAAACAAAAAAAACAAGAAGATATTTCGAAAATGACGACAAAAATATTAAGAAAATACGAACATTATCCGAAAAGTTTGAAAATAATTACTAAATAGTTTTCAATTATTGAAAAAACAAAAAAAAAGTACGTTTGTAAAGCGCAAAAATATATTTCGTAAGTTAAAATACGAAAATTTTCGCTGCAATATTTTTATCTTGACGAATTTTAAAAATTCACCGTTTTCTCATTTCAAAGCGCATCAACTGACAAAATTTGTTCGAACGACAAACTATTTTGGTACTTGGATATTTTTATTTCTGTTTTTTTACAATAATTGTAACAAATACCGTTTGAAATTGATACAATATTTCGTAAAATTTAACAAATTTTATTTCGCTAATAGAAATCTTTTGATTATTTTTCTTTGTTTCGTCTACTCTCGTCTCGTTCGCTCTAGCAGTAAAAAGGAAAAAATATTTCGAAAATGACGAAAAAAAATATTGCCAAAAAAAAAACATCCCGAAAGTTTGAAAATAATTACTCCTAAATTACTAAGTTTGAAAATAATTACTAAATAGTTTTCAATTATTGAATAGAAAAAAAAAAGCAAAAGTACGTTTGTAAAGCGCAAAAATATATTTCGTAACTTAAAATACGAAAATTTTCGTTGCAATATTTATATCTTGACGAATTAAAAAAAATTCACCGTTTTCCCCATTGCAAATTTTCATTGAAATATTTATCACATCTTGGCGAATTTTGAAAATTCACCATTTTCTCATTTCAAAGAGCATCGACTGACAAAATTTGTTTGAACAATCAACTACTTGGATTTTTTTTGTTTCTGTTTTTTTTTACAATAATTGTAACAAATAGCGTTTGAAATTGATACAATATTTCGTAAAATTTAAAAAATTTTATTTCGCTAATAGAAATCTTTTGATTATTTTTCATTGTTTCGTCTACTCTCGTCTCGTTCGCTCTAGCAGTAGAAAGGAAAAAATATTTCGAAAATGACGAAAAAAAATATTGCCAAAAAAAAAACATTATCCCGAAAGTTTGAAAATAATTACTCCTAAATTACTAAGTTTGAAAATAATTACTAAATAGTTTTCAATTATTGAAAAGAAAAAAAAAACAAAAGTACGTTTGTAAAGCGCAAAAATATATTTCGTAACTTAAAATACGAAAATTTTCGTTGCAATATTTATATCTTGACGAATTAAAAAAAATTCACCGTTTTTCCCATTGCAAATTTTCATTGAAATATTTATCACATCTTGGCGAATTTTGAAAATTCACCATTTTCTCATTTCAAAGAGCATCGACTGACAAAATTTGTTTGAACAATCAACTACTTGGATTTTTTTTTGTTTCTGTTTTTTTTTACAATAATTGTAACAAATAGCGTTTGAAATTGATACAATATTTCGTAAAATTTAACAAATTTTATTTCGCTAATAGAAATCTTTTGATTATTTTTCTTTGTTTCGTCTACTCTCGTCTCGTTCGCTCTAGCAGTAAAAAGGAAAAAATATTTCGAAAATGAAGAAAAAAAATATTGCCAAAAAAAAAACATTATCCCGAAAGTTTGAAAATAATTACTCATAAATTACTAAGTTTGAAAATAATTACTAAATAGTTTTCAATTATTGAAAAGAAAAAAAAACAAAAGTACGTTTGTAAAGCGCAAAAATATATTTCGTAACTTAAAATACGAAAATTTTCGTTGCAATATTTATATCTTGACGAATTAAAAAAAATTCACCGTTTTTCCCATTGCAAATTTTCATTGAAATATTTATCACATCTTGGCGAATTTTGAAAATTCACCATTTTCTCATTTCAAAGAGCATCGACTGACAAAATTTGTTTGAACAATCAACTACTTGGATTTTTTTTTGTTTCTGTTTTTTTTTACAATAATTGTAACAAATAGCGTTTGAAATTGATACAATATTTCGTAAAATTTAACAAATTTTATTTCGCTAATAGAAATCTTTTGATTATTTTTCTTTGTTTCGTCTACTCTCGTCTCGTTCGCTCTAGCAGTAAAAAGGAAAAAATATTTCGAAAATGACGAAAAAAAATATTGCCAAAAAAAAAACATTATCCCGAAAGTTTGAAAATAATTACTCATAAATTACTAAGTTTGAAAATAATTACTAAATAGTTTTCAATTATTGAAAAGAAAAAAAATAACAAAAGTACGTTTGTAAAGCGCAAAAATATATTTCGTAACTTAAAATACGAAAATTTTCGTTGCAATATTTATATCTTGACGAATTAAAAAAAATTCACCGTTTTCCCCATTGCAAATTTTCATTGAAATATTTATCACACCTTGGCGAATTTTGAAAATTCACCATTTTCTCATTTCAAAGAGCATCGACTGACAAAATTTGTTTGAACAATCAACTACTTGGATTTTTTTTTGTTTTTGTTTTTTTACAATAAATGTAACAAATACCGTTTGAAATGACTACAATATTTTGTAAAATTTACCAAATTTTATTTCCCTAATAGAAATCTTTTGATAATTTTTTTTGTTTTGTCATTCGCGTTGAAAAATATTCATTCCTCGCTTCGACAAGGCACAAAACTAATGACGTACAAAATGCCTTCGGGCATACGAAATCTGAAAAAAAAAAAAAAATTGCGAATTATCATAGATACGACTATCTTTTCTCATGAATTCACGACAGTATATCTTCGTCATTATACAATGTAAAACATATACAATAACGCATAGACGCCCACAAAGATGTTTCGCGAAACTCGCGTAACCGAGAAATGCGCCTAACGAGCGGAATTGCATCGGTAACCGCACGCCGCGAGTCCGTGTGGCTCTCGACGCGCGCGCTCGCGAGTTGATTGATGACAACAGAGAACTCGTCGTTGCGAACGGAGAAATCCCTCGTTCTCCTTAATATAACGCGGCAATAATTCCGATTGGAAGTTATAAAAGACGAGCGATAAGGACTAAGGTCAATGCGAGAGTGAAAACAAACAAAAAAACAAAACTGAGAACGTGCAAAATTACGTATAAAGATGGTATATGAGGCATTACACGCCAAAATGACAATCTCAGATTTGGTCCATGATATTTCATATTTTTTTGTATCTGTGAAAAAAAAGTACTCGGTGTTCATTGAAGATTTTTTACACCAGAAGTTATATTCAATAATAATTTTTTTATTAATTTAAATATCGAACAAAAGATTCTTAGCATTTTTACATTTACACCAAATTTTTTTGCTACAAATTATTATTCTTTAAATCGTTTTAAATCGAATTTAAATGATAGAAAAAAAAAAATTAATCGCTCAAAGACTTGTACAAGAAACATAAAAAATCGTCGACAAAATTCCAAAGGACTTACCGATCTGTCAAGGAATGTCCTGCACCTAAGTATATTTTGTATTCATTGTTGATATGTTTTGCGTACGTTGAGCGGTAATAAACGTTGACCGATCCTCGTTCTCTCTCTCTCTCATCTCGTGTACAATAATGCATCAATCGGAATGCAACACTTCGTAATCGCGTGAAACGTGACCCTTGCGAGAGAGAGAGAGAAAGAGAGCATCGTCTATCTCTGGATCTCTCGCAATGGTACGAGTAGATTCTAATTTACCATATGCCAGCATATTGAACTGGCGCCTCTTGGACTCTCGTAACTATTATATTTTTTTTTTTTTTAAATAATCACACGTTGTCTAACAAAAGATAACGCGTTTTTTTTTTACAAAAACAAAAAAAAAATGCAATAATTTAAATCTTGGATAGCCCAGCGATGTGTTACAATCACGCATTATGCAATTTCGTGCAACGGCAGGGAAAATTATAAATATCTTTCGCACGAGGATTTTCGCAATGGTGCGAAATAATTTACAACCGATGTTTCATAGTTTTTCACGATTTATTTTTGCCGCTAGAACGACAGTGAAACAATGAAAAGAAAAAAAAAATGAATGCAAATCTTGAACGATCGAATCAAAGGAAATTTTCATTCGTTACAATTCGACAGGAAGGTGAAACAGAAAAATAAAAAGATAGTGAAAAATAAAAATCTCGACTCTTGTGAACTCTCAAGAGGAGAATACGAGCGTGGAATTTTGAAAAAGGAGTAAATTTAGGCACTTTGAACCCTCGACCGTCGCGCTACTGGCCCGATGATGAAAATAGTAACCGAAAAAAGGCGCTATGCCAGCTTCTTCTTTGAGTTTGAATATGAACGAGAAGAGCGAGAAATAAAAATTAAAGATATCGCGAGTGATGCGGGAAGCGCATAGAGTACGTTATGGGGGGGGGGGGGGGGAGAACTTGGCAGAAAGCCGGATGTTAAAAGAGGGAAGATTTGACCAGAAATACAAAAGAGGAAAAGTGTCGTTAAAATCGTAAAATTATCATTATTTTCATATAACTACTGTTTAACGTTTACGATAATAAAATAATAATTAAAAATTGATCGTGAAATAATATCTTTTATTATTATCAATTATTCTTCTATCGCGATAAGCAAAAATCTTAGAATCATCATTTTTTTTTAATCACAGCAGCAAAATGATTAATTGGCAATATCTCGATAAATCGTCGTGACTCGTGACATTTTTTGCGAACTTTCGATACGATATCTTTTCGCGTATTAATTGTTATCAAATCTTGCTTGACGATAATCAGCGACTTTCACTGATTTATTTTTGAGAATGATTCGACGCGATTTTTCACAAGCGAATTTATTCGCTGATGTAACGATCGCGCCATTTTAGAACGAAAGGAGAGTTTAGAACAAAAAAAATTTGCTCGAGACAACGTTCAGATATTTATTATTGTTATTAATACTGCCAATAATGATGGAATCAGTACGCGGTGCCTCACTTACGACGGGCTCGCGGTCATAGAGACGCTAAACTTCTCGGACACGTCGTCGTCCAATTCCTCACGAGGGACGCTCGTAAAGTTTTGGCGTCTTCGCGCGTTATTTAGAAGCAGGGGGGAAGTAGGGTTAGGACAGCGTTTTCTCAATGATTTTCATGAATTTTTTTATAGTATAAAAAATGAATATAATTTATTAAAACTTTGAGGATATTTTATACATATATTTAAGTATATACTATAAAATTTTTGAAGAATTTCCTCGAAAAACATCGAAAATATTAGCGACCCCATATTGCAGGTCACAATCAGACTCAGCATTTTGCGTACATTCTGAAAGCCGCAATTTTCATCTGGAATCAAACGAGGCTGGAATTTACTTTTATTATATGTCTC
This sequence comes from Oxytorus armatus, assembly GCA_958009045.1. Classification (NCBI taxonomy): domain Eukaryota; kingdom Metazoa; phylum Arthropoda; class Insecta; order Hymenoptera; family Ichneumonidae; genus Oxytorus; species Oxytorus armatus. The sequence continues at coordinate 3,536,043 of OY253746.1, read as the reverse complement.
TCTTCTATATGAACCTAAATGCTATCAAAAAAATAGAAAATTGAATTTTTCACAGGGGTCAAAACAAAACAGCGTGATTTTTTGCCATTTTTTACAACTTTATTTGCAAAAAAAAAATTATTTTAAATAATGATAATATTCCGATTTTAGGTTCATATAGAGCGCAATACCATGAAGAAAGTAACTGCCAATTTTCAAAACGATTGGTTAAAAACTTCATGAATTTTTTTATAGTATAAAAAATGAATATAATTTATTGAAACTTTGAGAATATTTTATACATATATTTAAGTATATACTATAAAATTTTTGAAGAATTTCCTTGAAAAACACCGAAAATATTAGCGACCCCATATGCAGGTCACAATCAGCATTTTGCGTACATTCTGAAAGCCGCAATTTTCATCTGAAATCAAACGAGGTTGGAATTTACTTTTATTATATGTCTCTCTTCTATATGAACCTAAATGCTATCAAAAAAATAGAAAATTGAATTTTTCACAGGGGTCAAACCAAAAAAGCATGATTTTTTGCCATTTTTTACAACTTTATTTGCAAAAAAAAAATTATTTGAAATAATAATAATCTTCCGATTTTAGGTTCATACAGAGCGCAATACTATAGAGAAAGTAACTGCCAATTTTCAAAACGATTGATTGAAAACTTTTCAAACTAGCGTGTACGCAAGTTAAAAAAAAGTCGTTTTCAGAAAAACGCGTTTGAAAAAATAGCGCGCTCGGGACCTGAAGGAGAGCTACTCACTTTAATGGCTTATAACAATAGAACGACTCGGAATTTTCATTAAAAATTTCGGGAACACATTTTTCAATAGTTTTACTAACAATTTATGAAATAAAAAAAAAATCGATTTTTTGAACCGTCCAACCCTATTTCCCCCCTTAAAAGAAAAAATGTGCTTCACCGTTGTCTCAGATTCAAATATACTCATACTCGTCTAATGAAAATGTTTTGAAAAGGATCTAAATATTTATTTCGTAATTTCGCTCGAAACCATACGTTTAGAATCCTAATAACAGCCAAAAACTAAATGAAGGACAATGAGAAAATATTTTCCAATCAACCAGCGAATTTGTAACACCTTGCGTTCCAAAATCCTCTCTCAAAACTACAAACACACTCGGAATCTCGAAATGTTCAAATCAATCGCGAGAATCAAGATGGCGTTCCATCGTCAAACATTCGAAAAAAAAAAAAAAAAGAAAGAAAGAAAGAAAAAAATGGCGAAGGAGGCTCGTTCGTTTCGGTACAGTTGGTGAGATTCGCGTGTTGGAAACGTTGCCGGCGAGTAGAAGAACCGGGTCCTACGTTACGCCGAGCGAGAGTAGAGCAGGCAAAGATGAGCGTCCCAAGTCCGCAATGCCACGAAGATTCCCGCGAGCAAACCGGCACATAGCTGTCACGGGATACGTTTTCCCGCCAACTGCTAATGGCGTTAGTCGCTTTGGAGGGGTAAAATCCCTCCGCCGCCGCGCTCTCTTTCTCTCTCTCTCTCGCAACGAGCGGTTTTGAACGAAGAGAATATATACGTTCGGTTGAGATACGAGAGGACGCTGAAACGGCGTTTCGCCTGAGACACACGAAGTGGGAATGATCGGGAGGGGGTAGAAAAAAAAAATGTTGAGCTTCGGGCGCGCAGGCAACGGGCAATTTCTCCTTCCCTCCCTCGGCCTGCCGAGCCGCCGCCAGTGCTGCTTCTGTCAAGCCGGCGTCGGCGTGTTCCAACTACTCTCTCAGTCGGGTTCTCGCATCCGAAGTGTCGTGGGCCAAAAAAAAAAATTTAATAAAAAAATACACAAAAAAAAGGGATCACCGAGAGTTTGCGTGTTCGAATTTATAAACGCGGCGCGCTACAGTTCCGACGGGAAATTCTCGTGATAAAAACGCGAGAAGACGCCGGTAAGAAAATCTTTCTCGGATCGAAAGAGTACGGAAGGAGTGAGAATCAAAGTTTATACGAAAATCACGAGGAAACCATTAAAACGCGATCGTGTGAACGATCTTTCATGTGAAAACGTGATCGGTGAAGTAAAAGGGCAAAATTGGAAAAACTAAAAATTAAATGCAGCGTAATTGCGGTAACGCGAATAAGACGCCAGCTTGGACGTTTTCACGAGAGATTCTTTTCACGAGGCAACAACGTGACTCGGTGAATCGTGGATAACGTAACGAGTCACTCTTCCGGAAGAAACCTGTGTACCGGGAATAAATTCAGGAAGAAAGCTGAAAGTGTTGATACGGTGAGTTTCGATGTTCGAAGTGACGGAGGAATGAAAATATATCGTGAAATAGACGAAACGTCAGATTCGATAGTTCGCCATTATTGTTTTTCTTCGAGGATCTATAATATCACAAATACATGTCTATAAACGTGTTTCCGAAGGCGAGAGATTTGAAATTAGCGCCACGAACGTTGTGACAGCCGACGCCGGAAGTGAACCCCGAGAGGAATCTTCGATTGTCCACGAGGTCTTCGCGGTTTTTTTTTCTTCTTTTTCTCGAATTCTGTGTCTTTCTGTGTTCCGTGAATAACAGTGAGTATTACGTCTCGGGATAAACTAAATCTCGTTTAATAAATATAAAAGAAAAATAAGAGGGGAACTTTGAGAGGAAAAAAAAAGAGAAGAAAAAGAAAAAAATGTTGCCACCAGCGGCGATGCATCTGGAGCAAAGAATGAACGTTGACGGTAGAACAGGCATGGAGCATCATCATCATCGTCATCATCATTCGCATCATTTGGAGCATCGAAACGCGCAAAACGTCAACGGCGTCAGGGATAATCATTTTCCTCATAGAACGGCAGTACTATCGCCAGGTAAGAAGCAAATGGGGACGAATGAAAGAGGCCACGAACCCGAAAGCAACCGCCGAGCCTAACCCGAAGAAGAATTCGCTCGGTTGGGATGGCTATTGGTGAGCGCGGCGAAACTTCAACGAGGCCCCCCCCGAAAATTCTCGACCAGCTGTCAGACCGTCGTTTCTCTCATTGCCTCACGTTTCTTTTCTCATTCTTCGTCCGCATTTTTATGTCGAGCCTGTGCACGGGACTTTGCACACTTGTGCGAATACAATTTTTTCGACATTGAATTGTAATTATTGGTTTGGGATAACGTGAAGAAATAATTGACGGAAATTATGATTTATAACTCGATGAAATATTAGTCTGAAAATTTCATTCATCGTAATCAATAGGGTTTTAGTTAAAAATCGGTCTTTAAGTCAATTATCGATGCGAGTCCTGCTGGCAGGATACTATGCCATTTGACTATGCAGAAATTGCACTATTTACCGTTATTAACGCTTCGTTTAGCAATGGAGTACTAATAATTCGATAAAAACGTTTTACAGTAATAGAAATCTTTGTATGACAATAATTATTGTTTGAAAATTGATTTTGCATTTTAGCTGTCCTAAATAATGATTTATAACTCGATGAAATATTAGAGGGAAATTTCATGTTATAGGTTTTTAATTAAAAATTCAACTTTAGGTCAATTATCGATCCGAGTCCCGTTGGTAGGACATTATCCTATTTGACTATGCAGAAATTGCACTATTTACCGTTATTATCGCTTCGTTTAGCAGTGGAGTACTTATGATTCGATAAAAACCTTATACGGTACTAGAAATCTTTGTATGACCGTAATTATTGTTTAAAAATTCATTTTCCATTATAGCTGTCCTAAATAATGATTTATAACTCGATGAAATATTAGTCCGAAAATTTCATGTTATAGGTTTTTAGTTAAAAATTCAACTTTAGGTCAATTATCGATCCGAGTCCAGTTGGCAGGATACTATGCTATTTGACTATGCAGAATTTTCACTATTTACGGTAATTATCGCTCCGTTTAGGAGTGGAGTACTAATAATTCAATAAAAACGTTGTACAGTAATAGAAATCTTTGTATGACAATAATTATTGTTTAAAAATTGATTTTGCATTATAGCTTTCTTAAATAATGATTCATAACTCGATGAAATATTAGTCTGAAAATTTCATTGATCGTAATAAAAAATATTTTAATTAAAAGTTCAAGTTTAGGTCAATTATCGCTCCGAGTCCTGTTGTTAGGACATTATGCTATTTGACTATGCAGAAATTTAACTATTTACCGTTATTATCACTTCGTTTAGCAGTGGAGTACTTATAATTCGATAAAACCGTTGTACGGTACTAGAAATCTTTGTATGACAGTAATTATTGTTTAAAAATTGATTTTCCATTATAGCCGTCCTAAATAATGATTTATAACTCGATGAAATATTAATCCGAAAATTTCATGTTATAGGTTTTTAGTTAAAAATTCAACTTTAGGTCAATTATAGATCCGAGTCCCGTTGGCAGGATACTATGCTATTTGACTATGCAGAAATTTCACTATTTACGGTAATTATCGCTCCGTTTAGCAGTGGAGTACTAATAATTCGATAAAAACGTTGTACAGTAATAGAAATCTTTGTATGACAATAATTATTGTTTAAAAATTGATTTTGCATTTTAGTTGTCCTAAATGATGATTAATAACTCGATGAAATATTAGTCTGAAAAATTCGATTATCGTAATCAATAGGATTTTAGTTAAAAATTCAACTTTAGGTCAATTATCGCTCCGAGTCCTGTTGGTAGGACATTATGCTATTTGACTATGCAGAAATTTTACTATTTACCGTTATTATCGTTCCGTTTGGCAGTGAAGTACTTATAATTCGATCAAAACTTTATATAGTATTAGAAATCTTTGTATGACAGTAATTATTGTTTAAAAATTGATTTTCCATTGTAGCTGTCCGAAATAATGATTTATAACTCGATCAAATATCAGTCCGAAAATTTCATGTTATAGGTTTTTAGTTATCAATTCAACTTTAGGTCAATTATCGATCCGAGTTCTGTTGGCACAGGATACTATGTTATTTGACTATGCGGAAATTTTACTATTTACCGTAATTATCGCTCAGTTTGAAATGGAGTACTTATAATTTGATAAAAACGTTAAGTAGTACTAGAAATCTTTGTATGACAATAATTATTGTTTAAAAATTGATTTTCCATTATAGCTGTCCTAAATAATGATTTATAACTCGATGAAGTGTTAGTCTGAAAATTTCATTTATCGTAATAAATAGGATTTTAGTTAAAAATTCAACTTTAGGTCAATTATTGATCCGAGTCCTGTTGGCAGGACATTATGCTATTTGACTATGCAGAAATTTTACTATTGACCGTAATTATCGCTCAGTTTAGCAATGGAGTACTTATAACTCGATAACAACGTTATGCAGTACTAGAAACCTTTATATTCAAATAATTATTATTTAAAAATTAATTTTGCATTAAAGCTGTTAGGGACAGCTTTAATTTTTCTCGAGTGTAATTTTTTTTGCTCCAAAAGCACTTTAGGAGCGATAGAGAGGAATTTCAATGTACCGTTAATAAGGTCTCGGACCGAATGTCTTTTCAATGGTAACATTTCACGCTGCGAGTCTCGCTGAGACTTTCCAGTTTAATCCCGATTCTACTTTGTGAACGGGTTTATACATCTGCCGGCTTAAAAAGTTTTCTACCGTTCGCAAATTCATTCGTACGAGCCGGCAATCATCGAGAACTGATAAACAACCCTTTTACCCCGACAATTTCAATTTTCCCAGTTACACTTATTGCAAATTCGCAAAATCCTCTCTAGGCTACTATTATTCTCGATAGATCATCAACGAGCGCAGATTAAAAGAATCATCGAACCTACCACCGTTGCCCTGGCTTCGTTATTTTTTTTCATATTTATTTATACGTTTCGTCATTCATATTAACATACCGAAGCTACTTTTTGCCCCTTCCGTTTCCCCGCAATGCATCATCACTAGAAAACCTTCAGAGACAAAATGTAATTCATATTACGAAAGTTTCTTTAATTCATACGTTAGGAAATTTACGTTAATTCGTATTTCGGAATGCTCTTATCTATTATTAAGTAATTTCCTTAATTAGTCATTTACCGTAGGTCATTAATTCTCGGAGAAATGTTAGGACGAAAATTCGCTATTTTAGCGTTTTTACAAATGACAAATTGTGAATTTTCTCTGCCGTATTGTTGCATCGTGCATCGTTAATTAGACGATAGATCGACCGATACAGCGGTATAGAGTAAATTTGTCTGTTTAAAGAACCAGATTAAAAAGTATCTTACAACTACTTGTTTCTCAATATAGCCGAGTCATTCAGTGACCGACCTTACGAACTTATTGTTACGATCGTGAATGACTGACACAGAGAATCGTGTTGTAGATAGAGGAGAAAAGAACAAGTGGGGACGCGAACTTTGTGAATTCTCGTCGTGGCCGTTCGCGAATCGTTTGTAAATTCTACTTGTTAGCGTAGGACATAAAACATTATGTCGTCGTCTCATATGGTAAAAACTTTGAGAATTCGAACTTCGTACCCTATCTTACGGCCGGTAACCACGCCATCGTCACTTCGCAACTCTCTATACGTGTTTCATGACGCTCTCGTCAATTATCGCGTCAAACTTTCCACTCCGAAAGGGAAATTCGTACGTGTCAATTAAAAGCTCTATATCTCGCTCTCTCTCTCTCTGTCTCTTTAATATGAAATTTCCAACGACCATCTCAATCTTTGTATTTCCTTTTTTCGAATTTAATTTATCTACTTTATTTTCCATATAATAATAAACTAGATCGTATATCGAAGTTAATATTGGAGCAGCGCACACTTCGATTCCCCTCGCGCGATCAACTCGCAGCTGTCGTCAGTTTTTGTTTCTCCTCTTTCTCTCTTTCCCTTTTTCTTTCACGATTTCTCCGCGAATCTCCGTCGCAGATTCGATATCGTTCGTTGGAAAAGTTTTTATTATCCTTTACTTTATTTTTTGGGCAAACGAACTTTGAGAAAAATTGTTTTATATCAAAATGAACTTTAGATGATTGTAAATAGGTTGAAGAGTGGCATTTAAACAATAATATAAATACGAAGACTATTTACCTCGTGTTGTTCACAGATTGAACAATAAATACCTAATTTTTATTGTCTTTAGTGAGATTTTTATCGAGTTACACTTCGATATGTTGGAAAACTCGAGATGGGCATGTTGACGGCGTTCGGGAGAGAGAAACACCGGCAGCGGAATAACCGGTCGTCGTATATAGAAACGAGCGTCCTCCCCGGTCAGCTGTCACAACCCGTGTGCCGATGCAGTCTTCAGCGGGCGCAAAGTCGAAGGTTCTCAGGGAAATTCTCGATGTTCACATCTCTCCTGTGTCTTTACCATCGTATTTTATGTTATACGATCGTAAAACGACCTATAGATATCTTTAGGTTCGTTTCACAATGTTACTAAATCCATATTAAAGCGGTGAAATAGCTCTGAGCAAGCCCTATAGGATTGCAAAATGTCTTACATCAGAAAAATGATTAATAATCATTGAGAATAATTATTTATTTATTGGCATTCGTAATTTAAGTCCCACAATTCCCGTACGGAGGATTTTGAGACTATGTTAGGACCTTAATTATCTTCCTCTCTATCAGGACCGTTCTGATAGAGGACAAACGTTCTTATATAGGTCAATTAATAAATACTGTCCTATTAAAGGCCAATTAACGTTGGGGGAAAAAAAAACCTTCGTATATATTAATAATAATAATACGATTTATTATTTGTATTTTATTTTTATTTTCGTTCTTGTCTCCCGTAGAGCGAGACGAAACGTGGAAGCACGGTTGATCGATATTCCAGTCATTAAATGAACGTTGAAACTCTAAAACCGGTCTCCGATACTTTCCGATGACTTATGACGAAGACGACATTAAACCGGTAGTTTCTAGTTTTTATCGCAATTTCCGGTAATTTTTTTTCTTTCGTTTTTTTTTTTATTTGGCCCATTTTCCTTTATGGAGCAGAATATTTCGATCTTTCACGTGAATTTGGGAAAAAGAGGATCGCGGGTCTTATTAAAGTTTTTATTTAAATAGCCGATCTCTGAAAAATTTTTACGATTCGGACTTGAATATTTGTTTACGTGATTGTAAAAATATTTCTGATAGTCGTTCCGTTTGGGATTTTCGATACGATTGATTTTTTCGGCAAATTGAAAAAGGATGGTTCCACTGATATCGTTCAATTTTCACATTTCCGTTTAAGGGAGGGGTAAGGGTTTCAGCGTTAAAAAAAACACTTTTTTTGCTATTTTTTTTCTCAAATATGGATTGAGCAATTTCATTCGAACCTTTTGTACATTATTGAGCATACTTTTGACAATGTTGTGTAATTTTTTCATGCGGAAATATTGAAGCATAAGCCCGTAACAGAGCTTCCCCCAGAACGTCTTGGAAAAAAAAACAATTTGCGGTGTTCACTATAACTCGGCCGGAAATTATCTGAAAATGAAAAACCATGGAAATTTAGTCAAATTATAATCAAATCTTCCCCCCAACGTTCTCTGATAATTTTTTTTTTCATTTAAAAATTTTTGGCGGCCATCTAAAGTGTGAACTGTTATTTTCCACGAAAAATTCCGCCATTTTGTGAGTGGGAAACACCCTTAATGTAAAAAAAAAAAAATTTAACTAAACGTTGGGGGGAGGTATTTTGTATGTAGAAAATGTGTACAAAGTTTGAAATGAATCGGCCAAATAGTTTTTAAATGGCAGTGAACACGGACTTTGAAAAAGTAGTTTTGAGAAAAACGCGTCTAAATTGCACTGTCAGCCCGACCGCCCGCAGCTGTTAGAGGTATAGCGTTAAAGGCCAGGAGATTAATAAGACAATAACTTCAAGAATATTGCTTAGATCGGTTTAAAATTTTAAGGACATATTCTTGAAATGTTAAACAATGAGATAAGACAAAAAAAAAAAATTCGATTTTTCGAAAGTGAAAACCCCTACCCCGCCCTTAATTAATCGTCGCGAATGATAATTAGCCGAATGAATTTTCCCTCGTGAAATTTATCCTCGTTTAGTCGTGAAATTCGAATCTCAATTATCTCCCCGACGATTCTTCCCAAACACCGAGGAAATAAATCTATCTCTTTCTCTCTCTCTCTCTCTCTCTCTCTCTCTTGCCGTCGTGCACGAACATTGTTGGATGGGTTCTTTGTTATTAAGGGGGGCGGGGGGGGGGGGGGTACTTCCATCGGTTTTCCCTCTCCCACGAGCCTTTTGTCGCTGTACGTTAAGGGGGGCCCTTTATTTCTCGCGTCATTTAGTGCCTTCAATGAACAATGGAGGATACCAATGAAATTAACTATTATTCCATTCTCGTTTTCCCTGAATTCTCGCCTCGTTCAATAATCACGATCATTTTCAACAATCTCACGTAAAATTATCTGGAAAATATAGTATAGCTTGGTAACGAATTCTAAACAAACAAAAGGTCGTAACTACCGTCGCTTTACGTCTAAAAATTGTCCTCGCACGGTCCTTTTTTTTCTAACATTCTGTATAATAAAAATATAGATTTTTTTATGATTTCTCTATGGTTCTTAGCTTTATAGACTCCTCCGAACGTACGTTGTCCCCAGCGATGAATAATTAATCGCAGCACGAGGTCGAATTACATTCTCGACTAGATACGAGGCTCGCGAGCTATACGAGGGATCCCTATGGAATTTTCTAGCGTTTCGTGAGATATCCAAGAAGCTATTACAGTGTGGGTCAATGAAAACGTGGGGAGATATTTTGTGCTTGAAATCTTGTCGACAGTCGCGCAAACCCCAACACGTGTATTTAATTTTTTTTTGTTTTTTTTTTGTTTTATGAGTCTCCGGAATGACGTAAGAGGTTTACAGAGCATATTCCAACAGAGTTGGAATATGAGATGTTAGAGCGTTGTTGTTATTATTTTATTCGATTTTAGGGCATTTTAATCCCTAGCCAACGAATTAACCAATTTTTTTTTCCTCCTAATTCGAAAAATTCGTTTCTACAATTGACTAATGAAAAAAATAACCTTCGAATAAGTGTTAAAAATAATTCGATGAATGAGTAGTAAGATTAAATTCGCGATAATATAAATATTCGAGTAATTGGTCTTCCGGCTGACAAAAGTGTGACAACCACGTGCTCTCGTCTGTCAGCGCGTCTCACGCGGCTTCGCGATCATAAAATTACAAACTTCTTGCGGTCGTGCTACACGGATTCAGAGGATGCCTAGGAGCTCTCTTACCCACACACACAAACACACACACACACACAGAATTCGTATTTTCGTTCATGTATTTTCGGTTTTAGTTTGAAAACCATTGCGAAATACACGAATCTTTCCGGAAATAGAAACGATCTCGTGTTTTCGTGGCCGGGTGTTGGTGATCGTATAACTAACGCGATGAATAAGCAAGTATACACAAGAGCTGTAGTAAATTCAGGTCTTCCAGGCAAACGCGCGGCTCCCAGCGAAGAACGAAACGTGCGCGAAAGAAGTTGAACCTTGGCGTTGCCCGTGTGGACCCCTTAGCGTACCGAAGAATCCAGTCGGCTCGACGCGCCACGTGGTCTGACGCGCCTCGTACAACACACACGCGAGAAAGTTCGAGATCGCAACTTATCGAGCACTTTTTCGGGAGGGACAAAAAAACAATTGAAATATTTAAAACTTTTTTTTTTACTTTGAATACACAAAAATGATATTTGTATTTAAAAAAAAATAACATTTATTAGGTTAAAATCGATGTTAGAAAAATGATTGTTTAAAATCAACAATTTATTAAGTCTAAGTACGTTTTAGAAAAATGATTTATTCAATGAAAATAAAATTCGGTAGGACAAAAGTTTAAAAGTGCGCAAAAATCATTCGCAAATGAAATTAAACAAAAATAAAATTGATTTAGTGACGTTCGACAATTTTTCGAGTTAATACCAATTCACAGAAAACTAATCAACACACAGATTGAGTATTATGCAAATAAATCATTTTTTTCCCAATCGTATCCAATACTACTGGTTATTATTTCTCACCTTCTGTTTTCGCAACATTCGCGCTTTCTCATTTCGTTAAGGGGGGAAATAGGGTTAGGACAGCGTTTTCTCAATGATTTTCATGAATTTTTTTACAGTATAAAAAACGAATATAATTTATTGAAACTTTGAGAATATTTTATACATATATTCAAGTATATACTATAAAATTTTTATACATATATTTAAGTATATACTATAAAATATTAGCGACCTCATATTTCAGGTCACAATCAGACTCAGCATTTTGCGTACATTCTGGAAGCCGCAATTTTCATTTGAAATCAAACGAGCTTGGAATTTACTTTTATTATATGTCTCTCTTCTATATGAACCTAAATGCTATCAAAAAAATAGAAAATTGAATTTTTTACAGGGATCAAAACAAAAAAGCATGATTTTTTGCCATTTTTTACAACTTTATTTGCAAAAAAAAAATTATTTTAAATAATGATAATATTCCGACTTTAGGTTCATATAGAGCGCAATACTATGAAGAAAGTAACTGCCAATTTTCAACACGATTGGTTGACAACTTTTCAAACTAGCGTGTACGCAAGTTCAAAAAAAGTCGTTTTCAGAAAAACGCGTTTGAAAAAATAGTACCAAGAAAAACAAGCAATATGGGGTCGCTAATATTTTATAGTATATACTTAAATATATGTATAAAAATTTTATAGTATATACTTAAATATATGTATAAAATATTCTCAAAGTTTCAATAAATTATATTCATTTTTTATACTATAAAAAAATTCATGAAAATCATTAAGAAAACGCTGTTCTAACCCTATTTCTCCCCTTAATGGCTTATAACAATAGAACGAGTCGGAATTTTCATTTAAAATTTTGGGAACATATTTTTCAATAGTTTTACTAACAATTTATGAAATTTAAAAAAAATCAATTTTTTGAAGGCTCCTTAAAATAACACCAGGACTAATGTCACCTTAAATTATTCTATCGACCTTTTGTCAATGTCCTAAACACATTGTACATAAGTTGTTTCAACGCTTTGAGCTTTAAGGGGGGAAATGGGATTAGGACAGCGTTTTCTCAATGATGTTCATGAATTTTTTTATAGTATAAAAAATGAATATAATTTACTGAAACTTTGAGAATAATTTATACATATATTTAAGTATATACTATAAAATTTTTGAAGAATGTCCTTGAAAAACACCGAAAATATTAGCGACCCCATATTGCAGGTCACAATCAGACTCAGCTTTTTGCGTACATTCTGGAAGTCGCAATGTTCATCTGAAATCAAACGAGGTCGGAATTTACTTTTATTATATGTCTCTCTTCTATATGAACCTAAATGCTATCAAGAAAATAGAAAATTTAATTTTTCACAGGGGCAAAAACAAAAAAGCATGATTTTTTGCCATTATTTACAACTTTATTTGCAAAAAAAAATTATTTTAAATAATGATAATATTCCGATTTTAGGTTCATATAGAGCGCAATACTATGAAGAAAGTAACTGCCAATTTTCAAAACGATTGGTTGAAAACTTTTCAAACTAGCGTGTACGCAAGTTCAAAAAAAGTCGTTTTCAGAAAAACGCGTTTGAAAAAATAGTACCAAGAAAAACAAGCAATATGGGGTCGCTAATATTTTATAGTATATACTTAAATATATGTATAAAAATTATATAGTATATACTTAAATATATGTATAAAATATTCTCAAAGTTTCAATAAATTATATTCATTTTTTATACTATAAAAAAATTCATGAAAATCATTGAGAAAACGCTGTCCTAACCCTATTTCCCCCCTTAATTGCTTATAACAATAGAACGAGTCGGAATTTTCATTTAAAATTTTGGGAACATATTTATCAATAGTTTTACCAACAATTTATGAAATTATAAAAAATCGATTTTTTGAACCGTCTAACCCTGATTCCCTCCTTAAAACGTCTATTTTATGATGATTCTGCTTTAAAACTCCCGCTAACTCGGGAGTCCTCGGACTCGCGAGTTTCCTCTCGAAGAAGTGTGAGTGATCGTTGACACACTGACACGAATATATGAATAAACATATAAATATCTATATATCTCTCTCTCTGTCCATCTTGTTCGGACATTGAAAGCTCGTAGTTGGACTTTCGAGACCTCTCAATACAGCCACTGATTATTCCATACATTTTCAATGTACATAAAAAAGTTTGTGCAAAATTCTCACGATCTTTATATTCATCGATATTTCATCGACTATATTACCTCACAATTTTGCATCGTCTTACGCAATTTGAGTCGTAACTGCATACGTAAACATCGAAAGATGTTTACTATTTTTTTTGCAATTGCCGTTACTTTTTGTTTTTATCGTTAGAAAATGTATTGTTTTATTGACATTTAATTTATTTTAATATAAAAAGAAGACATTTTTCATCATTGTTATTATTTTCCCGTTTATTTTCATTATTTAACGTACACCCAACCGTTTTGCTTGGAGATCATATATATATCGAGTAAATCGAAAGAGACGAGAGATATAGGGCCTCGAGGCCTGTAACCCGCTTTTACCGCCACAAGAGCCCGCGGACTCGCATTTAATTTCTCTTAATTACGAGAGTTCGTACGAACGATCGACGATATAAACGAGAGCGAGAGAAAACGGTCGTAGCAGGGCCCCATGGACGAGGCCAGAGGGGCCCCCGCTTTTAACGCCCGCACGTGACAATGCCTTCGAGCCACCCACACACGCGCACACATATAGAGGCCTTTTTTACAACCCCTCCTCGCCCCGGGGGATCCAATTCCCAAGCAAACTCATTTATATCGAAGTTCTCCTTCTTATATATCATTTTGTCTCTTTATTAAATCGGTAACGCGTAATATGTGCCGCGAACTGGTCGTAAAAACTCGTTTCGTCGTTGAGCAAAATAATTTCATGATTTTAGTTTGGATTGCTGGGATTTTCATGACATTTTTGACATTTTATTCTCATCGATTTATATTTTTTTTCTTACAGTACTTCGCCCGAGGTAACGATAATAATAATAATGGCGATTAAACGATGCTTTTTTTCCAAATTGAAAGTTTAAGTATAATGTCAGTAAAGTTAATTTCTTTTTTAAGGTAGTAGTCTGGTGACTTAAGCCGATTTTTATGTCTTTTTTGGAGAGCGTTTTCTTGTAGGAAAATAAAAATGAATCGTTTTGGATATTTAGGATGTTTTTATTTACATATTAAAGATACAAAAAAAAAATTTTTTGAAAGAATTCAATAGTTTATCATTATTATTATTATTGATCGAAGTTGGCACCTCGAAGTTGGCTGCCCGGGTCCTAACTTTTTTTCTACCGAACCGATTGCTTTCAGATTTTAACAGGCTACTCTACACACTTATAGTTCTCGTTGGAACCACCGAGAACTTTTTTCACCCCTCACTCTTTATTTTACAACCCCTTCTTTGCTAAAATAGAAGGACTTTAGCAAAGAAGGGGTTGTAAAAGAAAAAGTTGGGAGTGAAAAAAATTTTCGGTGGTTCCGACGAGAACTATAATTGTGTAGAGTAGCCTGTTAAAATTTGAAAGCAATCGGTTCGGTAGTAAAAAAGTTAGGATCCGGGCTGCCAACGTCGAGGTGCCAACTTCGATCAATAATAATAATAATAATAAACTATTAAATTTTTTCAAAAAATTTTTTTTTTGTATCTTTAATATGTAAATAAAAACATCCTAAATATCCAAAACGATTCATTTTTATTTTCCTACAAAAAAACGCCCTCCAAAAAAGACATGAAAATCGGCTTAAGTTACCAGACTACTACCTTAACGATCTTCTTCGAGGTCTTAAACGGTGCATTCTCATTCGGGAAATCATTAAAAGGCTAATTCGTGCGGAAATTGTGGTAGGAATCCTCCGGGATTCCTGTAAATATCCCTGGACTCTTGTAAGGATGCGATTAGATCCCTAGCAAATTCCTCCATGGCAATTGCCAATTTTTAGCGAATTAAGAACCGAATTATATATACTCGCGACAAATTTCGTTATTATCGCGAAACATTTTTGGCTCTCATTTTGCGAAATATTTCAAAAATATTACAAAATAATTTAAACCCTTTCTCTCGCTCTCTATCTCTCTCTCTCTCTCTCTCTCTCTCTCTCTCTCTCTCTCTCTCTCTCTCTCTCTCTCTCTCTCTCTCTCTCTCTCTCTCTCTCTCTCTCTCTTTCGCTCTCTCTCTCTCTTTCTCTCTCTCTCTCTCTCTTTCTGGCATTCCTTCAAAACCGGATACATCGGAAAAACAAGAAATGTACGAAAATTGTCATTCATGACAATTTTCATGAAATACTCGAGATGAGTAAATAGTACATTTTTTTGTTTGTCATATGTGCGTCATCGAGGACAACGTGTTAGTTAACTAAAATGTTATAGTTGCCTGAATCGACTTTGCCTCCCCATTATGAAATAATATATTCCGTTGGATCGAAGACGATATCTCGCGAGCGTTAAAAACGACTCTTCGCCGAGTTTTGTCGTCTGATCGCCGGCCGAACATTCCGTTAACTCGATATTACCTCGTCTACCCCGATGTTTGATCGCATTCCGTGTTTGCTTTCCCGCGAATTCACGCACATGTCGAACGTTCAGCCTTCCGAGAGACTATCGTTTAATGTCGCGAAGCCACGATATTCATCGATTTTTTCACGAAAAATTTACGACACATTTGCAACAAAAGCTGGAATGATTTAAACATTTTTTTTTCCACGTTACAATTATCGAAATCATTGAGGCTTTTAATAAAATAATATATCAAATGTCGATTATTTTTCAAAAGCCAATCAATCAAATAATCAATATGTCATGTTTTTATTTTTAGAGGATAATAAAACGATTTTTTTAATGACTCCAGCTTTTGCTCGGAATTTATTGTAAATTATTCGCGAAAAATCGATGAAAATATCACCTTGAATCATCAAACATATTTAATTATTACACTTTTTATTTTCAAACCAATAACCCGAACGCTAAAATTAATTGATAACAAAAATGAAAACTTAACTGATGAAAAAAAATGCTCTCTAAGGGTTGAAATAGCATAAAAATGACGAGGTATCGAACCCCTTGGCGCGAAACTTACTAATTACATTTTTCTAAAATTACGCTTACAAATTATTTTTCCATAATTCTCGATCGTGTACGATATGAATTATATTTCTAAATAATCAATTTTCGAACTCGAAATATTGAGAGTCGAAAATTAGAATTTATTCATGCCGTACCACGAGCTCTCTCTCGCCTTCAACCCGATTGACCATATTTTCGGTAAGTTAAGGTAGTAGTCTGGTAACTTAAGCCGATTTTCATGTCTTTTTTGGAGGGCGTTTTTTTTGTAGGAAAATAAAAATGAATCGTTTTGGATATTTAGGATGTTTTTATTTACATATTAAAGATACAAAAAAAAATTTTTTTGAAAAAAATTAATACTTTATTATTATTATTATTATTGATCGAAGTTGGCACCTCGAAGTTGGCAGCCCGGGTCCTAACTTTTTTTCTACCGAACCGATTGGTTTCAAATTTTAACAGGCTACTTTACACACTTATAGTTTTCGTCGGAACCACCGAGAAATTTTTTCACCCCCAACTTTTTATTTTACAACCCCTTTGCTAAAATAAAAGGACTTTAGCAGAGAAGGGGTTGTAAAATAAAAAGTTAGGGGTGAAAAAATTTCTCGGTGGTTCACACTTATATTTCGCACTTATAGTTCTCGTCGGAACCACCGAGAAATTTGTTCACCCCTAACTTTTTATTTTACAACCCCTTTGCTAAAATGAAAGGACTTTAGCAAAGAAGGGGTTGTAAAATAAAAAGTTAGGGGTGAAAAAATTTCTCGGTGGTTCCGACGAGAACTATAAGTGTGTAGAGTAGCCTGTTAAAATTTGAAAGCAATCGGTTCGGTAGAAAAAAAGTTAGGACCCGAGCTGCCAACTTCGATCAATAATAATAATAATAAACTATTCAATTTTTTCAAAAAATCTTTTTTGTGTATCTTTAATATGTAAATAAAAACATCTTAAATATCCGAAACGATTCATTTTTATTTTCCTACAAAAAAACACCCTCCAAAAAAGACATGAAAATCGGCTTAAGTTACCAGACTACTGCTTTAAAAATTGCAAATATATCTTACCGGTAACGAAAATATGTGTTGAGCAAAAGGAAAGAAGAATAAGAAGAAAAATGTCTTGGAATAAAATATCTCCGCGCTCCACCACTTCTCCACACGCTCTAATCAATATTCTTACGATTTTATCTCCATCATTTACAGCACTTCCTATACACGTTTTCATTCGCTCACAATCGCGAATAGATCTAATCAGTTGTTGATTTTTTTTTTTCGCTTTTTTTTTTCTCAAATTATTTTTATCAAAGTTTACACATGTGTTGCCGATACCGTCTCGGACTATCGTTACAAGATAGTCGCTGGATCCCCTTCAACGTTGCCCCAGTCTATTCGCGAGATCTTCGAGGCGCCACTCACTCGCCCCTCCACTCGGTTTTTCCATCGATCGAATATGTATTTGATTCGAGCTCTCTATATATATGTCACATCGATGCAAATTCAATGCAAAACGTTTCGAGCCGCCGCGTTTGCGCAAGTAGATGTCGATGAGATTTGCTTCGAGACAAGTCTTGAGCGTGTACAAACGACGGAAAAAATCATCGCAAGAGACAACTATGTTTTTCATTTTTGTTAAAGATTATTGTAACGATGTAAAAGTGGTGAAACAATTTTTTTGGAAAAGTTAACAAGAATTTTCTTTCATCATTATTGCTCTTATGCACTTGAAATGAAAATCATTCAAATCAACATTTAACAACAAAGAGGTGCTCTTGGTAAACCTCTTTCTGAAATTTCAATCCCTAAAGAGCATTTTTTTCATCAGTCAAATTTTCATTTTTGTTCATCAATTAATTTTAGCATTCGGGGTTATTAGTTGAAAATAAAAAGTGTAATAATTAAATATGTTTTATGATTTAAGATGATATTTTCATCGATTTTTTTCGCGAATAATTTACAATAAATTCACAACAAAAGTTCTGACATTTTTCTTCAAGAAAGAGTTTTTTTTTTCGATTTTATTATCTCTTATAAATCATTTGTTTCGAACCAATTACAACAATTCAATTATCTTTACATTACCGTTCGCGCACGAATAGACTTTTGTTTTTAAATAAATAACAATGTTCGTATGAGAATGGTCAACGCGAGAGAGTCGAAGAGCTCGGGAGTACGTGTTTGATATACGTACCAGTCAAGCGCGATTATTAAGTCAACTGAGTTCAATTACTTTCTCGTTCGGGGGGCGACGCAAGGGCGGGAAGCGAGGGGAATATATATGAGATCGTAGAAACGCTTATATGAGCGAGAGAGATCTTGGCTCTTTGGAGCAACTCTTGTATGTACACTTATGAACCGTGTGTGCGAAACCGCAAACCGATTCTTCGTCGCCTTGGGCATTTTTTTTTAGCGAATTGATATGCGAAGAAAAAATAAAATAAAAATTACTTTTACACAGGATAATTAACTAAAAATGCATTCCTCAGCGTTAAGAATTGACATCTCGACGACAAAGCTGGTACAAAAAAATAGAAAAATAAATAAATAAAAGAATCCGGTTTGCACTAAAGTAAAATTTCATTTCAATTTCACGCTCTCTCTCTCGCGCACACAGGCACTCCAACGATTCTGTCTACGTCAACAGAAATGATGCCGGGGCAAAACAAAAATGATAACGCTCAGTTGTGATTGTTGCGCGAGCGAGCTGTCGCACATATATCGTGGGAAAGTCTCGTTTCGTTCGTTAGAATGGGGGAAAAATAAAAATAATATGATAAAATGAGAAATTCAGAAGTAGAATTGAAATTGAAGAAAATTGCGAATTCCATAAACGTATATTTTCGCACATTCAAGGTTCGTCGATTCCGAGGATCGAGTTATAGAATGTGAAAAATCGTGGATAATTGGTGACGCAAGGCGCAAAGAAGAAAAAACGGCGGCAATTACGGAAAGATCACTGGCGAGCAACGGCGCCAAGTCATTAAGGAAATTAAAATCGATTACTTCATCGCGACTATATACTTTTCTTTCGTTTCTCCCTCAAACTCTACTTCCTTCTCGCGTCACGGATTATCGTTTCTCTCCAGCGGAAACGTAATCCTCGTCGTGAAAAAAAAAAATCATAATAATAATAAAGAGAGAGGAAGACTCTCGCTATGTTAACACACCGTCGGCGTTTGTTACACGATGAAAGGCGAGCCTCCTACTACTCCGGAGCATCTGTGTGAGTCTGCAAATTTATGAGTGACTGGCCCCCAGAAGTCTACGACTACCGGGATCGCAAAGTGGTCGCGAAATAACGCGAGAGGCCCGATCAACCTGACGCTATATAACGACGTCTGTCTGTCTGTGTATGTGTGTGTGTTGTGAAAATCGCTCGTATAATTTATTCACACAGTTGCAAAATAAAATATTCCAAGGTCCGCCAGGAGACAGAGTTATCGCTAGTTAAGTAAACTCATGCATAATGTGATGTGTATATTTATACGAGTTTTCTGTTGAAATTGGCAATGTGGCGTTTTTTTTTCTTCTTTTTCTTTTCCCCTCCACTTCATACAGTGTTTTTTTTGAATAGTTTGGAGTGGATTTAAATGTATGAAGGAGTTTGAAATGTTAAAAATACTTCCCAGTGGGTAAGAGTCGTCTATATGGTGTTACAATTCTTTGTAGACTTTATTTTTCGACGTGATACAGTGTTTTAAAATTGTATGATTTATGCCATGACTAATTTATTACATTGACGCTTTAAGAATGATCTGCGGAGGGTTAGAATTTCTTTTATACCGTAAAAATTCTCTTTATCCGGAATTTTTTATGTGATAAAGTGTTTTCAAATTGTATGATTTGTGGTTGCGAAATTTATTGCTTTAAAATGTAAAAGATGCTTTGTCGAGGATCGAAATTACCCACGTATTCGTTAAAATTTCGCGATACGAGGAATTTTTAACAAGATTAAGTGTTTCGAAACGTCGAAAAAAAATTGCTACTTACGATCGATGTTATCTGCATGAGAAATTTTCCGACGCGAGACCATTTTGGAGCAACATTAAGGGATAACAGCACTGTGACCCCCTGTTTTTTTTCACATTTTTCAAGAATTTTTTTTTGTGGGAAAAAAAAAGATATTCGAAAAATTTTTTTGGGTTTTGTTCCTTGTTTATTAATGTATCAAAAAACATTTTTTTCACATTTTTCACGCCGCATGGTGGCGCTGGGGAAGCTCTCGCGTCTGGTGCTGTCATCTCCGCAGTGGTTCGCGGCACGCAGCAGAACTCTCTCCAACGTCGATCTGAAAAAAAAACCGAGTGTTTTCGTTAATAGTATGATATTTTGAAGAGAAGTACATAGGGATTTGGAAAAATATTGTTTTAAAAAAAATAGGCACGCCTCTGAAATTAAAGAATGATTTTTGAGCAAAATTTCTCGTCGAAAATAGGCTATAACTTTTATAATTATTGAGATATCGAAAAAATCCTATGTACTTCTCTTCAAAATATCATATTATTAACGAAAACACTCGGTATTATTTTTCAGATCGACGTTGAAGAGAGTTCTGCTGCGTGCCGCGAACCACTGCGGAGATGACAGCGAGAGCTTCCCCAGCGCCACCATGCGGCGTGAAAAATGTGAAAAAAATGTTTTTTGATACATTAATAAACAAGGAACAGAACCCAAAAATTTTTTTCGAATATCGCTTTTTTTTCACACAAAAAAAAATTCTTGAAAAATGTGAAAAAAAACAGGGGGTCACAGTGGTGTTATCCCTTAAATAATTTCTCATATGTACCGAAAATCCTTTGGGTACAGGAATTTTTTTTTAACATCCTCGAATTCAGTATCTTTAAACAATGTCTTTTTTTTTTATTTTCAGACGTTGAGATACTCTCAAGCGTCTAAACACGGTTTTTCCATAGTTTTGAAGCGATATTTCGTGACAGAGTCATTAAAAAATCTTTCTAAATGTCTATCCCATAATTAAAGGTAAATATTTAAACGTGGCGTTAATCATTACAGGCACTATTTTTTTTTTCTCGTTAAACGAACGAGCGAAGAATTCTCGCCCTGCGATTATTAAATATACGGTCTGTTGGTCGGTTGGCAGTTAACACCGCATGAGAAATGCAACGAGAGTAAACTGTGAACATCCAACCGAGCCACACACCGCAGATCTATCTCGCTATTTCTCTCTCTCTCTCTTTCTCTAAGTCAGACACAAGACGACGCGGTGCTCGGTCCACATTTGGACTCCAAGGAGATTGAAATAGAGCTTCTAGTCTTCCCTCTGTCTTATTTCTAGTTTCTCTATAGGATTGTATCGTCTATCACGAAGAATCTTGTAACAAGACATTGTCGTCACGAGAGATTCTCCCAATTTGATTAGACTTTGAAGAACTTTGCGAGATGTGTCGTATTAAAAAAAAAAAAAAAGAAACTTCAAATTCTTCAATATTTCATGACTCTAGTAAAAAAGTTCATTTTTCCAACCGTTTGTTTGAATCTTTCGAATCAAAAAATTGAGAAAACAAAAACGTTACTAATGAATTTTAAGTAGTTTCATAATTATTCGTTACAATTACCTTCAATTACTTTTTACTCAATTTTTATTTCTAAATTAATCAAAGTCACAATTCATTTTTGAACAAACAAACGCTTAACCCTTTAACTGCTATCTCTCTCTCATTTTTTTTTCACCACCACTCCCAAGCTTTGTAAAATATTGTCAAAAAAAGTAGCCGAACGGCTGCGCTCTGAAAGTGATGGTTTTTTATTCCACCGAACCGCTCACAGGGAGTAAAAAAAAATCCCCTTCCTCAATGCGCGTGACTCTGGCGTCGCTTCAAATCGCAATTTTGTTTCGATGCCTGAACTGTCGTTTTGAAAAAACGCCGAATTTCATTCGCGCCAACGTATTTTTTATTTTATTTTCTTCACTATCATGAATATTTCATTTCTATTATTATTCAAATCTCTCTCCAAACTGCGTTCGTCAATTTTTAACATTTATTGTAATTAAATAATAACGATAGGTCTTTTGCCAAAAAATTCCCACGTCGTATTGTCGATGCTCGAGTGATTATGCGATTAATAGCTGTAATTATCCGTTTAAAGCCACGCTCTCAAACGTATCGACCTTCTCCGGTTATCATAGACATAAATCGAGATCGCCGCGAGTTAAAATGCATATATATGAGAAACAACGTTCAATCACAATGGAACTTCAAGGTTTCCCATTGAAAGCCAACTCTTTCGATTCGGTCGACGCATAAAGTGCGACAGAGAGACAGTTCGAAGTGAGTTAAGTTGAAATGTCGAGCTCACCATCGCGATATATGAAAACGCGATTGTGTATATCTCTGTCTGTTTTAACCTCCGAACCCGCAAAATGGAAATAATTTAACTCGCAACGACCGCCTTGAATTGGATTTATATTTACCTGTGCGAGAGCCAACATCCTCAAACACAATATCGTATACGTAATACGAATGTGTCCATTTCTTCTCGAGCTATTACCCCTAATATTATTAACATACAATACATTGCTATTTTTATATTTTTTTTTTTAAAGTTTTTTCTCCATTAAAAAAAATACAAAACGTCTCCCATAAAAAAGCTTTTGAACTCTGGCACTTGATTTAATTGGTTCTCGTCGCGTTTTCCAATGTTATACTGAGAAAAAAAAGTATTTAATTAAGAATTATCCAAAAAAAAAAAAATTAATGTAGAACAATAACAAATGCATGAGTAAGTCGAAATGTTTATTATTGTTAGGCACTTAGTTTAATCGGTTTTGCCTAACAATGCCTAAAAGTAATAAATATTTAGACTTACTCATGCATTTATTATTATTCATTAATTTAATTATTTTTATAGAGAATTCTTCATTAAGGTAGTAGTCTGGTAACTTAAGCCGATTTTCATGTCTTTTTTGGAGGGCGTTTTTTTGTAGGAAAATAAAAATGAATCGTTTTGGATATTTAGGATATTTTTATATACATATTGAAGATACAAAAAAAAAATTTTTGGAGAAAATTTAATAGTTTATTATTATTATTATTATTGATCGAAGTTGGCACCTCGAAGTTGGTAGCCCGGGTTCTAACTTTTTTTCTACCGAACCGATTGCTTTCAAATTTTAACAGGCTACTCTACACACTTATAGTTCTCGTCGGAACCGCCGAGAAATTTTTTCACCCCTAACTTTTTACTTTACAACCCCTTTATTGCTAAAGTCCTTTTATTTTAGCAAAGAAGGGGTTGTAAAATAAAAGTTAGGGGTGAAAAAATTTCTCGGTGGTTCCGACGAGAACTATAAGTGTGTAGAGTAGCCTGTTAAAATTTGAAAGCAATCGGTTCGGTAGAAAAAAAGTTAGGACCCGGGCTGCCAACTTCGAGGTGCCAACTTCGATCAATAATAATTATTATTATAAACTATTAAATTTTGTCAAAAAATTTTTTTTTTGTATCTTTAATATGTAAATAAAAACATCCTAAATATCCAAAACGATTCATTTTTATCTTCCTACAAAAAAACGCCCTCCAAAAAAGACATGAAAATCGGCTTAAGTTACCAGACTATTACCTTAAATAAAATTTTGTTTTCAAGTACAACATTGGAGAATGTGTTGTAAGTGCCGGAGTTCAAGAGTTTTCTTATGGGAGACGTTTTTTTTTATAGTGCAAAAACTTTTAATTGAAAAAAAAAAAAATGTATTGTATTTTAATAATCAATGTCAATTTTGGATTCCTTATAGTGCAGAAGCTTTGCGAAGAAAAAGAGGAATCAGGGTGCAAATCTTATTTGCCTATTTGTCTTTATTTTTTCTCGTTTAATTTTTCTTCTTATAATTTTGAAAATTGTCATGAATTTTTGTTTGAACCTCAGACTAAACACGTCTGTCTTTCCGCTGTGAAATATAAATTTTTGCTATACGCACTCTGTATTCCGGCGGATATACTACGCGTTGGGTTTGCATATAGATATAGCCGCGTGTGCACGTGAATTTAGGTCGAACGGTCGAATTCGCTCTCAGTCGCGACACCCGCGAATAACTAATGACGAATAGGCACCCGAGGGCTTTTCGACTGTCTGGTCTATGTACTCTCTCGCTCTCCTCCTGTGACTATTACTGGCTATATACACGCTTCTCAACTATGCCACACCGGCGATGACGACGGCTTACGGTTCGCTTCTGTCTACTCCACCGCGAGGTTCAATCCTAAATTTAAGCGACTCGCGAAAATTTTACTGGACCTTACGTAATTTAGTCACGAGGAAAAGAAAAGAGTGGAAAAAAATACCCTTTTTGTTTCGTCCAATTAATATTCTGCTTGCTTCCTCTTTTTTTTTCTATAAAAATGTTCCAATTTTTTGCAAGTGAAACGCGTTTAAATAAAAAATTTCAAAGTTCTTTCACTTTTCAATTTTTTCTCTAAACCGTTTCCGCTACTTCCGGGCTCATTCCATTTTTAGTAGACGACGTTTTTTTTCTTTGTATTGTTAAGAATCGTCGTAGAAGAGGCAAAAAAGACTTGGCTGTCTAGTTCTAATTGCGGAGGAGGGACTGGAGCCTTTTTCTCTGGGTGCCAAGTGTGGTGTTAATTGAGTCCCTGAATATTAAGGGCGACGATGGATCGAAAAAAAAGTCGAAAAAAAGCCTTGTCAAAGAGCGCGAAGTGGCACTTCTCTTTTATATTTATATATATATTATTTTTTCACTGAGTCGCACTTCCGGGATGAATTTTGAAGGCTCCTTAAAATAACACCAGGACTAATGTCACCTTAAAATATTCTATCGACCTTTTGTCAATGTCCTAAACACATTGTACATAAGTTGTTTCAACGCTTTGAGCTTTAAGGACGGAAATAGGATTAGGACAGCGTTTTCTCAATGATTTTCATGAATTTTTTTATAGTATAAAAAATGAATATAATTTATTGTCAAAACAAAAATTGGGGTCAAAACAAAAAAGCATGATTTTTTGCCATTTTTTACAACTTTATTTGCAAAAAAAAAATTATTTTAAATAATGATAATATTCCGATTTTAGGTTCATATAGAGCGCAGTACTATGGAGAAAGTAACTGCCAATTTTCAAAACGATTGGTTGAAAACTTTTCAAACTAGCGTGTACGCAAGTTAAAAAAAAGTCGTTTTCAGAAAAACGCGTTTGAAAAAATAGCGCGCTCGGGGCCTGAAGGAGAGCTACTCACTTTAATGGCTTATAACAATAGAACGAGTCGGAATTTTCATAAAAAATTTTGGGAACATATTTTTCAATAGTTTCACTAACAATTTATGAAATTAAAAAAAAATCGATTTTTTTGAACCGTCTGACCCTATTTCCCCCCTTAATGCTTCAGAAGAGCACATTAGTGACGTTATAATAGTGTCTTGCCAGCGTTTGAAAATGTGCGAGCTTCGAAGCTTTCGTTGTGGATATTATTTGTGTCTGTGTGTGCGTGTATGTGTGTGGGTGAGGTCGAGTGAGGTCGCTAAATAGGCCATTGACACTTTTGCTCGCGACACTTTGCACTCTCGGTGCATCACTGCTCGAGGCACTTGCAGTTTTTCTCCATAATATTTCGTGAACGTAAAAACACATTTCGAACACTTTCTGGTTAGGGGTGGTTCGATAAGATTTTTTTGTTCGTAAAATGAAAAATAAAAATAATCAAAATGCATTATTTTTCCGACTTGTAATCTCGGACTTTCCTTTCCTCCCTTAATTCGACAAACGATACTCAATAAAATCACGCTGTTTGAGATCGTCTCGATTTAACTGTATTTGGTCCTACCACCCTTATCCGAGAGAGAGAGAGAGAGAGAGAGAGAGAGAGGGAGAGAGATAAAGGGTTGAAAACCACGTGGGATATTAAATGTCAACGAGAGAATCAAAGTTTCAGGCTCGCGCCGGTGACGTCTCTCTGGGCATGTCTTCTTCGCGGCTCTTGAAATCTCCACGGAGTAGAGAAGTCTCCGGTTTCCATATACTGCCCTGGCTAAATACAGAACAACCGCGCTAGCACTAAGCTTTATTTTAAGAACGACGTTGAATATCTCTATCTTTCTACGTCTATCTCTCCTTTTTTTTTTTTTCTTTCATCCTCCTGGTTCCTCGCCGCCCATTAACCTACCTATATATACGTGAACGTTAACTAGCCACCCTGTGTACCCGACATTTCCAACCCCTCTCCCTTTCCATTGCCCTCGCAATCCCTCGCTATCCCTCGCTATCCCTCGCGCGACAACTCTTCTCGTATATATTTATACATCTTGTCTCGTACAACGCGAATAGACGAAAGAACGAAAGTAAAGAAAGAAAAAAAACGTAAAAATCCGACTACTCGAAGAAAGACGACATGCCGGAAACCGCACTTGACACGCGCAAACACTCTCCTATCCTCAACTCTTCTTCATCTTTTATCGCGAATGATTAAAAAAAAAAACCCAGAGAAAAATCGACCACGGAATTAAGATGAATTTCACTGATTTAATCTTCTTTGATAACTTCATCCTGTGTAATTAATCTTCGTTAAAAATTCTTAATGCTTGCGGCGCAAATTATGCAGATTTGCGAGTAAATTTTACGTGATAAATGTATCTTTACGTAAAATAAATATACAGAATATTAAGATAAAAAAAAAAAAAAGAAGACATGTAAGTAAATTGTAAGAGAAAAATTATGTATGGGAAGGGGATAATTGGAAGAACCTGAAAAAGGGCGAACAAGCAATAATGACTACTACTAAATTGATTTGTTATTTAGGGCATTTAGTGATTCCATGCTGTTTGAAGATGGCCGATTTTGGCCATGCGAGGATTAAGGTAGTAGTCTGGTAACTTAAGCCGATTTTCATGTCTTTTTTCGAGGGCGTTTTTTTGTAGGAAAATAAAAATGAATCGTTTTGGATATTTAGGATGTTTTTATGTAAATAAAAACATCCTAAATATAAAAATAAAAAATAAAAAAAATGTATCTTCAATATGTAAATATTAAAGATACAAAAAAAAAATTTTTTGAAAAAATTTAATAGTTTATTATTATTATTATTGATCGAAGTTGGCACCTCGAAAAAAAAGCGCGTGGATGGCCCCGGTGATTTTGGCTCTTGAGGTTATCTGAAATCAAAAATTCTTGATAATTCTTAAACTATAGACATGTCATTATGGTCGGAACTACCGAAGTTAAATTTCATGGATAAATAACAAAATGGCGGACTTTGGAAAAAAAACGTCCTTTTCCATTTTGTTATTTATCCATGAAATTTAACTTCAGTAGTTCCGACCAGAACGACATGTCTATAGATTAAGAATTATCAAGAATTTTTGATTTCAGATAACATCGAGAGCCAAAATCACCGGGGCCACCCACGCGCTTTTTTTTTCGAGGTGCCAACTTCGATCAATTATAATAATAATAATAAACTATTAAATTTTTTCAAAAATTTTTTTTTTTTCCATCATTAATATGTAAATAAAAACATCCTAAATATCCAAAACGATTCATTTTTATTTTCCTACAAAAAAACGCCCTCCAAAAAAGACATGAAAATCGGCTACCAGACTACAACCTTAACGATAAACTACTTTGTTCCATTGAGCCCATTTAATTTTTCGGAATACAATATCATTTATTATCTGATTTATTAATTTTTTCTTCTTATATAAAATACAAAAAAAAACGTTCAGAAATACATCTAGAAATGTTTAGTCGTTAGTTTCGTCGTTTCAAAGATCGATGCGTGTGTTTTGTGGCTGCAATACGATTTTCCACGATAACGAGTAATCGTGGAAAATGAAAAGCGGCGTGTTCGTCGGTGCGAAAAATAACCGAAAGCCCGTTCTCATAGTCGTTGTCGGCGAGTAGACGAGCACGACGGAAAATGTTCCTACCCTTTCCAAGCATCAGGGTGTAATGACACTTGGGAGTGCTGCCAGAAAGTCGTCTTCGTCGACGACTCTCGACGGATTCCGTCGTGCGTCCCAAGTTCCCTCCCTTCCTGCCCCTCGTTCTCTCTATTGCTCTCTCAAAGACACACACACATAAACACACTATCTATACAGTTTAAATCGTTTGAGTACACAGAAGCACCGCGAGAAATGCCTGTCCCAATTTGGCACGTCGACGATTAGAGTTCCTCGTGAATTTTCCGAAAGTCACCGGCGTTGACCGCACAATTGTCATTAGCCCCGCGAAAAAAAAAAAAGAAAAAAACAAAAAACTAATTACATCAATGATTTCCGTTTTGTAATAGGAGAGCCAAAAGTACTTTTCTTTACTTAACTGTTATTTAACCATTGATATCAATAAAAAAATATATAAAGTAACTGCATCGATCAATTCCGCTACGTTTTACGTACAAAAACGAATAATTCTGTGTCATTTGACAATGTAAGTGCGAAAACTTTTTCAAAATATAATCTACAGTCACTTATCATTCGATCATTTCGTCTGACATCCTTTTCACATTGTGCATTTAGCAGCACTGATAGAAATGCTAAAAACGTGAAATTTTGCGATTTTATTTGCTTTAAAGAAGAAAAAAAAAAACCGCTCTGACACGGTAATCCGAGCGAGAGAATACAGGGAAAAATGTCTAGGTGGAGTTCATAGACCTCATATTCCGAAGGTTATAAACCGCGACAGAAAAATAGATTTACGATCGAAGGTTCTCTTTAAATAGGAATGAAAGAACGAAAAAGTCAAAAAAAAAAAAAAAATCGTGAATTTCAACGTTCGTTGTAAATCAAACTAATCCAGATGCTACATCGCTATTTCACTGAAAATATAACGTTCTTGTTCTTATCATTGTGAATATTACTATAACGACTCGTCGATCGATGTGAGTAATACTTTGTGTAATATCGATTCGTTGAGTTTCGTCGATGGCCTCGATTGACACACACACACGCGAGTTACGGAAGACGTCAGATTAAATTTACGTGCGAGCCAAGAGACCCTCCCTCCAACTTTTCTCTATATACTCCGCTTTAAAAGACCGGCCTCCTTTTATTGCCTCATCGCGCGAGAACTTATTTTACGTAATTTTCGTCTCGTCGGACGAAAGAGTGCGACACGATGAAACGCATGGAATTTGTGGAAAACGATAGAAATTAAAATATCGTATAAATTAGCCTTATTTTTTTAATCTTCCGAATAAAATAATTTATTTCGATATTTCCCGTACGACAGATAGTTCGAAGTGCTTTTCTAGTTGTGTAAAAAAATATTGCGATCGTTATATAAAAAATTGTCAGTGTTCTACTTTTTTTTTTTTCGGTTAATGTATTTTGGGAACATAAATGTATTCTTCCCGCAGTTGCTTGAATAAATTAGCCGAATTTTTTTATCTCTCAAGGAAAATAATTTATTTCGATAATACCCGAATACAAATAATTCGAAGTGCTTTTCTAGTCGTGTAAATAAATATTGGGATCGGTATAGAAAAATTATAAATTATAAAAGTAAACTTTTTTTTTTCTTCGGTTAATGTATTTTGGACAAAAAATTTATTCTTCCCGCAATTGCTTCACCGTAACTAATTTAACATTTTTTTTTTGTGACCTTTCGTTTAAACTTTCCTAATTTCCGATGTCTATGGGCGATATATAGGTGTTTTTTTGTTATGAAAAATACCGAAACAGCGGTACGCAAATCGATGACGAAGGTCTACGACGCGTTCGATCGGCCACGCGCGAGGCCAGAGGTCGTGAACTCCCGGTTCCGGTAGCAGAGCAATATAAAGCGTTTCAAGCAGAAACTCCACGCGGTGTCCTCATCGCGACTTCTTGGCTCCGTTTTTCCATTAACCGTATTCTCTCAATTTCTATCCCTCTCTCTCTCTCCCTTCTACTCTTTCTGTATATTTTTCTCTCACTCTCTCTCTCTCTCTCTATCACACGCAATTTACCATTTTTCCATCCTCTTCTCGGGTCCCATGCCGGAATAAAAGAGACTACGAAACTAATGGTGCGTGGTACCATGAATAAAAATCAAACAAGGCAGACCGTGCGAGACATTCGAGCACCGATAAATAAATTCAAGACTATCGCTTGTTCGATCGTCGAGCAGCATTTGTAATATTGTATAATGGGTGTTGGGGAAGAATCAACGTCGCATTCGTCTTGGAAAAACAAAAAAAAAAAAAAAAACAAGAAAATGTCTATGAGGAAAATTAGGGTCAAGATAATGAAAAATTGCAACAATTTTCGAGCCTTAACAAAATTATTTTGTTGGAAATGCAAATGTAAAAAAAAACGTTAGATTTTCTCATTTTCCTCTTCGACATGTCCTCGTTGTTTTTTTTACTGCTCGTCGGTCTTTTTAAGGTAGTAGTCTGGTAACTTAAGCCGATTTTCATGCCTTTTTCGGAGGGCGTTTTTTTGTAGGAAAATAAAAATGAATCGTTTTGGATATTTAGGATGTTTTTATTTACATATTAAAGATACAAAAAAAATTTTTTTTGAAAAAATTTAATAGTCTATTATTATTATTATTATTGATCGAAGTTGGCACCTCGAAAAAAAAGCGCGTGGGTGGCCCCGGTGATTTTGGCTCTTGATGTTATCTGAAATGAAAAATTCTTGATAATTCTTAATCTATAGACATGTCATTCTGGTCGGAACTACTGAAGTTAATTTTCGTGGATAAATAACAAAATGGCGGACTTTGGAAAAGAAGTCCTTTTATTTTGCCCGCCATTTTGTTATTTATCCATGAAATTTAACTTCAGTAGTTCCGACCAGAATGACATGTCTGTAGATTAAGAATTATCAAGAATTTTTCATTTCAGATAACATCAAGAGCCAAAATCACCGGGGCCACCCACGCGCTTTTTTTTCGAGGTGCCAACTTCGATCAATAATAATAATAATAATAAACTATTAAATTTTTTCAAAAAATTTTTTTTTTGTATCTTTAATATGTAAATAAAAACATCCTCAATATCCAAAACGATTCATTTTTATTTTCCTACAAAAAAACGCCCTCCAAAAAAGCCATGAAAATCGGCTTGAGTTACCAGACTACTACCTTAAGCGTGTACGACTTTATACTTACAATTCCTCAAATATATAACACCGAGTATACATACGTCGCCACACGCTAACACCTCATGTCTTTTTACATCTGTTGCCCGTTACATAATTCTAATTCTCTTATCTCACTCTTTCTCGTCCTCTCTCTCTCTCCTTTCTGTGCATACAACTGTACCGAATCTCACTAGCGAGCAATATTTTTGCATTGATATCGGTAACGAACGAGAGAAAAAGCAAAAGTTAAATAAAAATGCTCGTAGGCCCGAGTAATTACGAGGGAAGAAAATGATTTATGACTTTTACGTTACGAACGAACGTTGAGGGTTGACAAAAACGTCCCTGGCAAGTCCAACGAAAAGGCAGGAAAAGAAGAATTCTATTTTTAAATATCTAATGCGAAGTACCGCGAGAACGAAAATAATAATAATAATAATAAAAATAAAAGAAATAGTCAGAGAGAAAATAGAAGAATTGTCGAAACGCTCGATCTCGTTGTATTCTCGCCAAAGGAACGTTTTAGATTATTCGGGTCGTCTTTCGCCTCTCTCTCCCTCTCTTTTGGTTTGGCAATACTTACTCCATCAAAAAAAAAACCAGACACAGCTAAGGCTACACGTTAGCTTCCCCAATCATCGACATTACACACCGTCAAATATCATAAAAAATATCAATAAAAAAAATGATTTAAATAAAAAAGATTATTGCTCATAAAGATATTGAAAGAATGATTTAGCAACGATGCTGAAAAATAATTTATCGTGCCCATCTCTGTTCTTGAGTGTGTGTGTGTGTGCTAATTTTCGAAAAATATTCATTGTCAAAACGCGAAGAGTCAGATGTTATGTTCTTGTTATTATGCAGCTACAATCAGAATTATTATATTTGGTGGTAAAACCCGAGTCCTTTCATCGTGCTCATTTCGAATTTCGGCTACTTACGTTCGGGCCCTTCGGAGGAAAATGTTTCATCAACGTCACGAAACTTTGGTTCGAACTTTGACGGGTCTTTTCGAACGATTCTTCGGACCCACACCCCTCTGTACACGAAATTTCGGTCCGTGCGAAATTTCTCGTCCCACGAAAATAATTCTTCCTCTAGGCCTCTTCTGTTACTGACAATGAAATTAGCACGGGACTCCACGGGGAATCCCTCCCCCGTTACCCATTGTCCCGTGACTTTCTGCACGTTGAAATGACAATTGCCAGAAAATTTTCCTCGCAAATTCCATTGTCCGGAAACGACGAGCCTGACATTTATGCCGCTTCTCTTTTACTGCTGCTGTCCTGTTCATATCGTTAGGAAACAGGTATATGGGATAATAAAAATTTTGCCTCGATGCAGATTGCCGGTAAAATTGTCACGTAGACTTTCCCCTCGTTACCCGGAAGTCTCAACTTGATTCAACGTGCTGTTTTATTTTTTATTTTACAATATCTCATCTTACCACCGTGTGTACTTCGCTCACATTTCTCGCACACGTTTTATCAGCTCGGTAGGACAAAGAAATATCTGCTTGCGCGACACACGCTCTTTCTCTTTTTCTCTACTTTCTTGTTTTTTTTTTCTCTCTTTTTTTTTCGTCTCCAACGTTAACTACACACTCTTTGATGTATGCCCTATGTGTCGATGAAAAGAGCCTTTCGAGTCGAAGTACAGAATACGTGACATCTATCGCGGATGGATGGTGTGCCATTTAACGACGTATATAGGAGACATTTGACGTGAATTATACGAGACGTTCTCTCTCGATTTGATCAATTTTTTTCTTCCTCTCGAATCTCCAAATCTTCTCACATTTTGCCAAACTTTAGTACTTCTTGAAAGTACTTTTCGAAAGTACTTTCGAGAAAAAAAGTTAAAATTTTTTTCTTCTAATAGTTGAAAAATTAATAAAAAATGTGAAATCAACAATTCAATTTTTTTTTTCACCATACAACCTATATAATAATTTTTCAAATCTACTCGGTTTTCAGTCAAGAAAGTACTTTTCGAAAGTACTTTCTCGACTGAAAACCGAGTAAATTTGAAAAATTATTATATAGGATATTATTATATATTTAATTATTATATAGGTTATAGATTATTATATAGGTAAATTATTGTATGGTGAAAATAAAATTAAATTGTTTTATTTACAATTATTTACAATTATAATAATTTTTTAAATTGACTCGGTTTTCAGTCAAGAAAGTACTTTCGAAAAGTACTTTCTTGACTGAAAACCGCGTAAATTTGAAAAATTATTATATAGGTTGTGTGGTGAAAAAAAAAATTAAATTGTTGATTTCACATTTTTTATTAATTTTTCAACTATTAGAGAAAAAAAATTTTAACTTTTTTTTTCGAATATTAAGATAATTTTTCATGGGTATAAATGGACTACTGATGAAAACCATGGCGCTTCCTTGTCGACATCATAACTTCATCAAAAATTATCCAATCTGCAAAAATAAAAAACAATCTAGTAAAATAATGTAGTAGTAATAGTCTGACGGAGGGAGTTTTTTTCTTTTTTTTTTTAATAAAGAAATTACAGTATTTTAGAATTTAGTATGCAATTAAAATAAAAAAATTAGTGTTTATTAATTTATAAAAAAATCGTCCAACCAAAAAATTTTAAAAACCTCTCGTTAGACTACACAGAAAATAATCATCAAGATTAAAAAAAAAACGTTAAAAAATATTAAAAACTGACTGAGTTATCGTGCTGGCGTTTCGTTTCATCAGTAGTCCATTTATACCCGTAAAAAATAATGTTAATATTACGAAAAATTTTTTTAATTTTTTCTCTTATAGTTAAAAACTTAATAAAAAATGTGAAATCAACAATTTAATATTTTTTTTACCGTATAACCTTTATAATAATTTTTCAAATATACTCGGTTTTCGGCGCGTGTAGGGGTATGTGAGCCCTCAAATTCATTCATTATAAGGTGCGAAAAAGTGAAAAAAAAAAAATGTTTCTCAAACAAACACTCCTTTTTACATAATCTCATTTTTTTTTTTTTTTCGCCACGTTTCTCAACATTTTCATCCACTTCTTCGCAATCGAGAAGAGAAGTGTGCTGATAAAAACCGAACGAATTTCGTTGGCCGTACGTAAATCGACGTTAAAAAAAATTTGTGTTTGCTCACCTGATCAAACAAGATCGAGGACGTTCTATTGTGCGCCATCCGGTACGAACGAATTGCCACTGGACGATGTGGACGAATAGAAAACTTTTCTAAGACTCCAACACGAAGTCATTACGAGCTGTTATTTTGGAATTGTAAATAAAACACGTCACAGATCACAGGAATTTTTAGAACGATTGCGAAATCAATTGGAGTAGAAGAAAAATGTAAAGAGACACTTTTGTCGTTTGATCGATTGCTCAAAAAGACGACGATTATCTGATAAACGAAAAATTTACAGCCAACGAAAAATAGAATTTATAATGATACAAGTGTTTTTTTATCGATCCGTTTTTTTTCCCCCTTTTACTAATATTTTAATGACGTTAACGATTTTTTTTTTGTGTGTGTTACAGCGAGGGAACGTTTCCCATCGTCGAGCAGTACGGACGACGATCAGAGCGGTTCGGACGTTGAGCACGACTCATCGACGATACGCGGCAAAGCTCATTCCGGTATATTGCATCATGGCGGCACGCACTCGGTGCGAAAACGTCGTGGTAATTTGCCAAAACACTCGGTGAAAATACTGAAGAGATGGCTCTATGAGCACAGGTACAACGCTTATCCGAGCGACAGCGAGAAACTCACGCTCAGTCAGGAAGCAAATCTCACTGTTTTGCAGGTGAGTCGAGTAATTCGTTACTTTTTACTCTGATAACTCCTTTTTTTTTTTTAACTCAAATATCTATTTTCGGGTCAGTATCGGGCTTTTTACGATCAATTTTATTTTATCTTAATTTATGAATGTTAAAATTTGTTGCTAGATCGAATTATAGTTTTCGGAGTAAAATCGTTTACGGCCTTTAACGGAGAACACCACTGTGACCCCCTGTTTTTTTTCACATTTTTCAAGAATTTTTTTTTGTGGGAAAAAAAAGAGATATTCGAAAAAAATGTTTGGGTTTTGTTCCTTGTTTATTAATGTATCAGAAAACATTTTTTTCACATTTTTCACGCCGCATGGTGGCGCCGGGGAAGCTCTCGCGTCAGGTGCTGTCATTTCCGCGGCACGCAGCAGAACTCTCTTCAACGTCGATCTGAAAAAAAATACCGAGTGTTTTCGTTAATAATATGATATTTTGAAGAGAAGTACACAGGGATTTGGAAAAATATTGTTTTAAAAAAAATAGGCACCCCTTTGAAATTAACTTTAATTTCAAAGGCGTGCCTATTTTTTTAAAACAATATTTTTCCAAATCCCTGTGTACTTCTCTTCAAAATATCATATTATTAACGAAAACACTCGGTATTTTTTTTCAGATCGACGTTGAAGAGAGTTCTGCTGCGTGCCGCGGAAATGACAGCACCTGACGCGAGAGCTTCCCCAGCGCCACCATGCGGCGTGAAAAATGTGAAAAAAATGTTTTCTGATACATTAATAAACAAGGAACAAAACCCAAAAAAATTTTTCGAATATCTCTTTTTTTTCCCTCAAAAAAAAATTCTTGAAAAATGTGACAAAAAACAGGGGGTCACAGTGGTGTTCTCCCTTAAGTGATTGTGGGTGTAGAGCAATTGGAAAAAAAGTGCTATTTGACTATTGACTATTTGACAAACATTACGCGATGATCCAGACAATTAAAAGGATAATGATACTCTGAAAAATTCAATTTTGAAATGTTTACAAGTTCCACTCTTTAATATTGACTCAATTTCACCCCGTCATATCTATTTGGGTTAATTTCCCGTACCCCTTCTTTTATAAGCGAAACAAGTGGAAAACTCGCAGTACCGGGGTAATTCCCCTCTCACCCCTTCTTTAAAATTTGCCCCGAAGCGTCAGGTAAAGAAATTCAACCGCGTCCTATATAAAAGTCTTTCGGTGAACAAGACACCGGCTCATTTTCATTCGTCAGTCAGTCGTCGACGTTGTCCGTGAAATTTTCGCAATTTAAACGTTAAATACATTTTTGCACAAATCTTTCACAAAGAAAAAATCATATATCTCGTAACTTCCGAAGGTAAAAAAAAATCGTTCTCGCAAAACGAAGAATTTCGGATGAATTTTGTGAACCTCGTTGACAAAGAAATAATAAATTTATAAAAATTGCAAATCGGAGATAAAATCCGTCATCAAAATTTTCCCACGATATTTGTTCGTAAGATATACGTTAAAATTGTGGCAAAATAAAGGGAAGAGTTTTAACAAAGTGTATCTCTTTCTCGATCGTAGGTTTGCAATTGGTTTATAAACGCGAGACGTCGAATTTTACCGGAGATGATAAGGAGAGAGGGACACGATCCGCTTCAGTACACGATATCACGTCGAGGCAAGAAGATGCCCGGTGGTAGTCATCAGCAGGCGTCCGGTATGAGCCCGCGAACGAATCAAGATTGGGACCCATTGGCCGGTATGAGCGCGCCAAAACGCAGCAGAGATCACGATTATGAGGACGCAGCGGGACTGATGTATCGGTGAGTTGACGAAAATTTTTAATCGCTCCGTTACGGACATTTCATTTATTGAAAATTCTTCTCGTACGCGCGGATTATTAAAAAATTTTCTATCATTTATTTTTATTTTTACGTTTTTTTTTTATTTACAGAAGCGAGGAGGATAGTCCTAACGATTACGAGAGCAGTTCCCACAGCGAGGAGGAACGTCCGTCTACACAATGGCCGAGCGTGATAGTATATCCGTATTCGGAGACCAAAGTCGAGCAGACCAATCAATTGAGCTACGGCAATGCACTTGCACATCCGGCGCGCCGAGGGTAAGTTTCTATTCTTCCCCGTTTCGTTCTACACTCCTGATCCACGAACAAAAGTCATTATTCTATTTTTCTCCGTTCCAACGTACGTCCTTTCGGGGTTTTAACGTATGACCCTTTCCAATTCTTATTTTGCTTTTTTTTCAGCGTATAACCCTTCGGGTTTTTACGTATAACCCTTTGCCAATTCCATTTTGCCATTTTTTTTCCCCCATCACTGCCTACCCACACTTCGCTAAGCTAACTTAAGGGAGGAGTAAGGGTTTCAGCGTAAAAAAAACACGTTTTGCGATTTTTTTTCTCAAATACGGATTGAGCAATTTTATTCGAACCTTTTGTACATTATTGAGCATACTTTTGACAATGTTGTGTAATTTTTTCATGCAGAAATATCGAAGCATAAGCCCGTAACAGAGCTTCCCCCAGAACGTCTTGGAAAAAAATACAATTTGCGGTGTTCACTATAACTCGGCCGGAAATTATCTGAAAATGAAAAACCATGAAAATTTAGTCAAATTATAATCAAATCTTCCCCCCAACGTTCTCTGATCATTTTTTTTTCCATTTAAAAATTTTTGCCGGCCATCTAAAGTGTGAACTGTTATTTTCCACGAAAATTTCCGCCATTTTGTGAGTGGGAAACACCCTTAATGTAAAAAAAAAAAATTTAACTAAACGTTGGGGGGAGGTATTTTATATGTGGAAAATGTGTACAAAGTTTGAAATGAATCGGTCAAGTAGTTTTTAAATGGCAGTGAACACGGACTTTGTAAAAGTAGTTTTGAGAAAAAACGCGTCTAAAGTGCACTGCTAGTCCGACCGCCCGCAGCTGTTAGAGGCATAGCGTTAAAGGCCAGGAGATTAATAAGACAATAAATTCAAGAATATTGCTTAAATCGGTTTAAAATTTTACGGACATATTCTTGAAATGTTAAACAATAAGATAAGACAAAAAAAAAAATTCGATTTTTCGAACGTGAAAACCCTTACCCCGCTCTTAACCATCGCATTTGCCATCGACACAGGGAAATTGCGGAAAACCTGTGTCGATACAGACGGTTTTATTTTCTATTGAGTTTCAGTTGTATTTACTAGATCAGATACTCGATAAAACTACGTTTCCTGT
Organism: Oxytorus armatus; assembly: GCA_958009045.1. Lineage (NCBI taxonomy): Eukaryota > Metazoa > Arthropoda > Insecta > Hymenoptera > Ichneumonidae > Oxytorus > Oxytorus armatus. The sequence continues at coordinate 3,497,916 of OY253746.1, read as the reverse complement.
CAACGGTCGGCGCGCAACCGCGCGTCCACTGTTGTCGGTGGACAAAAGTATTTATACAAAATATATAGAAAAAATAAAAATTAGTAGGGCACGTACAGTTGGCTAAACTCTTCGAACAACCCATCGGAATGTTGCGCTTGTTACATCAAAACCAGATTAAAAAAAAACACACACTAAGAGTTTCGAAATACCGAGAAGATAAAAATAAAATAAAAAAAGACTTGCTCCCGAGATTAAAATGCCAACTATTCGCGATGTCATATAACGATTAATCAGCAAATTTTGTCACATTCTCACGCGAACGTCGCAGCTTTTTGCACTCCGTGACTGTACAATTTCTTGAAATGATCCCACGAGAAAAAAAAGATATGTGAAAGTGCCGAATTAGTAATACTTGATTTCTCGTTTTATCGACGATCATCTGGTTAACGACTTCTTTTATCCTCGAGGCATATTTTTTAACATTGCCGCTTGGAAAAGTGCCAAATTGAAAAATTGTTTCTACATTAAAAATCATTCATTTCACATGGTCAATTAATATCAAAATCAAAGTCATGTAAAATCAACTGTTAGTCAATTACATTTGAAAAACTACCGTTAGAAATTTTTTTCATTTCACCAAAATGGCAGTGAAAAAATAGTAATTCGATGTCAAAAATTACAATTACACTTTCTAAATGTAAGTCTGATAAAAATTTACTCGATTCGTAATATTGATCGTTTTTTTTATATTTCTATGAATTTCAGGGACGAAGACGAGTCAACGGTCAGCGAGGCGGCGTACTGGAGCGCGCCGAGACAACATTTGACAACGACACCGGACGTTCAGCACGAGACCGAGGTTTACAGTACGCACAATAATCACAGTCCTCACAGCGACGAAACACCACCGCCCACACCCCCCGAGGAGGACAAGGACAAATTCAAGTGTCTTTATCTGTTGGTCGAGGCGGCGGTTGCAGTTAGACAACAGGAGAAAGAACGCGAGGCAACGGTGCCCGTTTAACGCTTGCGAAAAGGAAAAAAAAGTTTTTAAGACATTCCGTTCGATCGTCAACCTTCGATGGAGCGCGCAATGGTACGAAGAAAAGAAATGAACAATTGCCGGTTAAATAATTCCGTCGGCGTTTCAACGACTATTACGAAGGTACGAACGGGATTGTCGATCAGTGACAACAACAAAACAAACAAGAGAAAAAAAAATCTCACTCCTCACCGGTGTTCGCGTCATTATACAATTGTTGTTTTTTTTTCCCCGACTCTTTTCATCTTTTTTCGTTCAATTTACGCCCATATCGTTCTTTTTTTTATTTTCATTAAAACATTCATGTCCACGAACGTTATATTCAATCCCAAAAAACAGAGGTTTGCGCGAAAATTCTGAAAGCAGTGATTACTTGTGACAAAAACAAAAAAAACGACAATAATTATTTTCGCAACAACGAGTGAAAGTCGTTGAACGAACGTGATGAGTTTTGGAGATCGCGCTTCGCGTGCGTATTCCGCGAGAATAGCAGTGTCTCATTGTCTAAAACAATCGTGCGGCCAAAAAAAAAAGAAGAAAAGAATCGGCGCGAATGTCCCAGCGACAGAAACGTGTCGAAAAAAATCGTGTAAACGAGACAACGATAGGTCTGTGCGGTATTTTTTTTTTTTTTAATTCTCGTCAAATAGAGAAAGAACGATGAACAAAATGTGTCGAGAATTCGAACGACGATTCACACAAATCGATTATCGTAATTTCTTGTTTGTAGCATTTTACGAATTTTTGCAGGGAACAACAGACTCGCGGTTTTTTTTGTCATTTAAACTGCTGTTTGCGTTTGAAAATGCGTTTTCTAAAAATGAAAACTATCCTGATTTTTTTGGTTCTAACTAGCTGAAATTTCAGCCTACGATACAAGCGAGCATTTTCTGAGAATTCTTGATGAATCGATCAAGGGTGTTACTTAGTACGTAGCACACGGTTAAAAAAAAATGACGAATTAGAGGTTATCGGTTAGCGGGCGAAAATTCTTACTTTCATTTGTTTTTCTCCAGTTGAGTTATTTTTTCTTTATGTTTAATCCGCGCTTCCCGAACAATTGGAATAAGTCATTGATTTGATGTCGCTGATATTCGAGTACATATTTTAATTAAAACGCACAAAAACAAAAATCATATTCGCGATCATTTGAGTTTCATTTATTTTCATCCGTTAATTTTGTGTTTCATTTTTTTCTTTTATTGTTTCGCTCCATCGTAAACCAAAGTTGCGACGAAGATTTCGCGAGCGATCGTAGCCATTTTTCTTCTTTTACGTTTTGTTTGATTTTTCTTTAATTCCCTTCTCATTTGTCCCGATTTCGTCTGGATTATTCAGTTTGTACAGCGTCAACCGATGCGAATCGATACTCAAAAACCAACTTTTGCATACCTACCGCTTACTCCACTTTTATTTTCCTTTTTAAATCAATGAGTTTTCTTTTCCGTAACGACAAACAGTTGTGAATTTAGCGTTAGACAAGCGAGACACCACTGCGCGCGCGATGATGTTCAATTTTCAATTACGACAATCGGAATCGATCTCGACACGTTTGTTTTTTTTTTTTTTCTTTTTCATAAATTTTCTAACAAACACATATATTTGTCGCTTCGATCGACGTTTATTCACTCGACTGTGAGGCATTTACACGTATCGTGGCACAATGACATTATTTTTTTAATCGTAAAATTATAATTTTGACGGCTGGTGAAACAGACAAAAAAAAAACAAAACAAAATAGAACCGCCGTGAGAACCGAGTACTTTGCAAAGCTCGCGAACATATCGTCGAACGTCGATTAAAGTGGGACTATCGTAGAAAAGTCAAGAGCCCGCGGAATTCCGACGTCGTTCTTACCGAACGGACGTCATTCTTTTTATACAAAAAATGAAACCCAAGAAAAATGAGAGAAAAACAAAAACCAAGCCAAGAAATTGTTGTTCGTTATGCGAAAAAAAAAAAGAATATATACCGTGGAAAGATTGGTACAAACGCCAAAGACTTACTTAACTATTATTAATTAATAATTAAATCGTGCAGATTTTTTGGATCGATCGAGGGTTAAGAAATTACGAGCGTTTGTATAATTGTTGATGTATGACGTGTGATTCAGCGATTGAAGAGAGAGAGAAAACTCGAATGAGACGAGCTTTTCGCCACAAATGAGAGGAGCGACGAGCGAACGATTACGTATGAATGACCCCGGTAGAGACGTTTTTTTTTTACGCGTAAGCCATTGAATCCACAAGAGTAGATTTGTTTTTTTTTTTTTCGTACGTAAAATACGAGAGGCGAATTTCTTACGAGGGTTAAGAAAACAAACAACAAACAACAAAGTTATCGATTGTACAAAATGACTATTGAAATTTATTTTACTATAACGAATGAAAAGAAAAATCGTAGTCTTAGATATTAGCTTTGACTATATAGCGTGTAAGACATTAGTTTTTACATGAGACGGCCGAGAGGAGGAAACTGGGCAGTGCGTGGCTGACATTTTTTTTTTTATGATTTCGTGAATTTGAACACGATTAGAAAAAAAAAATAAGAAAAGGCACGATGCTCGTACTGCCGGAATTACTTAAAAGCCCGTGAGAGAAAGAAAACAAAAACCCCTTAATAATTAGCGTGCACGAAAGGAAAAAAAATAACCCCAGAAATTACTGCGATTGAATGACAAAAAAAAAACGTAAATTTCGCGTAGAATTTCGTTTCTCCTTTGTTATTTCGTTTTTTTTCTTCTCTTTTTTTTTAACAAGAGTGACGAATATATATAAATTTTTTTTTTTTTTTGTCGTTCGTAAGATTTTGATGCGAATCGTTGCTGGTTAAATGTTAGGCTGTTGTTTATTGGTGAAGAATATAAATTTTTGAAGTAAACACTGTTAACTATTGGTAGTCGTAGAAAGGGGGCGGGGGGAGGGGGGAAAATAAAGCATGATTTAGTCTCGCGGGACTACGGGGAAAAAACAGTATATAAATCTGCGTATATTGTGAATTCAAGCACGTATGTACGAAGAAACAAAAAATCGAAAGAGCAAGGAGGAGGAATAAAACGAGATAAAAGTGCGAGAGTCGAAAAAAAATAATAATATAAAATTCACGCACTTCTCGAAACGAACCAGTGCTCACTGCCGAATAGCGTCCAAAGTGTCTTAAAACAAACAAAAAAACAAACAAACAAACAAACAAAATTATCAAGTCTCTCTTGAAGGCTGCCTCGTGCCGAATTTCGCGAAAGCCCGTCCGATCTGCGTATACAAAAAAAAAAAACAACAACAAAACAAAACGACGGAACGGGAAAAAAACCTGCGTAGGTTTTTTTTTTTGTCGCAAGCTCAGTTTTTTTTCTTCTACACAATTCGTTTACCTCTCATTTCGTACGATATTACCGATCGAGGAGAGCGCGACGCGAATCGGCCTCGCGTTTTACAAAACTTTCGGAGGCCGACTCAAGATCCTTTTTTTGTTTTTAATTGTAAGGCAAAATGAAAGAAGAATTAGAGGGAAAGCACGGAAATGTATATTTAATGAGTGACGAGAGAAAGAGAGAGAGAGAAGAAAAAAAGGGCGTCAAGATGAGAGTTTTAGTGAAAGGGCAATCCGCGTTAGAGTTCCTATGCCTCGGATCCTCCGATAATTCAAAAAAAAAAAAAAAGGAAACAGAAATGCATGAAGAAAAATGATTAAACACTGTAAATTCTCCATTTGCGTACAGACGAACGGAAGGGGTGGAGTTTAAATACTGAATTTCATAAGACGATTTATTATAGTATATACATAAATATATTATATATATACAAATATATATATATATTATATATATGTATAAAAAAAATACATCGTATCCCGTTTATAAAGATAATTAGTGAGTGATGTTCATTTTTTTCTTTTCCTCGAGGAACGTAGCTATTAGGATATAGGGATGGGGTGCGTTTGCGCGACCACAAGGGTGCCTTTTTTCGGGAGGTCCTTCTCGCGAAGCGACGTCTTTGGTAACGTATTTTGTAAAATCGCGATATAAGATAGGCCATAAAATGATGGCGTCGAGCCTAGTATGTTTAAAAATGATATTTCACAGAATTCTCCCTCCGACGAGATTTTAAATGCCAAGAAGTTGTTACGTTTTTTTTTATTTTGGACTATTGAATCGTTGTGACGAGAAAGACAGACGATGAGGGAGAAAGAGAGCGAGAAAAAAATCTCGAGATCTCGTCGGTGGGCAAGGGAAATTTTTCGAAATCGATGCATCATCCCCCGAGGATGTCGAAGAGCCTACGTTTAAGTATTTTATAAGCAAAAAAAAAATAACAATAGAAAGCGAAATTAACTCACTGATTCAACAATGCTCTTCCCGAATTTATTTGAAAAAATAAAAAGAAACAACGAAATGGAAAAAAAAAAAAAAAATAGACGAATCAATTTATCAATGCAACAAGCACGATCTTTTATACGGAATTTTCCTCTTTTTTTTTCTAATAAACAACAAGAAAGACTTGAAAAAAATATATACGTAAAATTCGTACCTCGTACGTTTGAGTGATACTCGTAATTGTTAATCGAATTAAGGGAAGGGCATGAGTGTGACGGTGCCGTTAGCGTAAGTGCGTCTAGACTGTATATCGATGCTTCCACAAAAGTCATGAGAGCTTACAACGAAATGAAAAAAAAAAAAAAAAAAAAAAAAAACTGATATAGATTTAATGATAAAGAAAAAAACAAAATACACCGCTCACTTCGTGAATCATTGTTTCATTCTCTCATCGTCGTTCGGTTAATCTCAGCATTTTTTTTTTCTCAACACAAAAAAATAAAAACGAGCGCTCCACGATAGAAAAAAAAGAAAAGAAAAGTAATAATTTCCGGTTGAAACGAGAGAGCACTTGTAACGAAAATATTGCAAACATGGTCCGCGAAAAATGGAGAGGGAGAGAGAGAGAGAGACACATACTCATGATGAATATTAATAACTAGTTTACACATAGATAATATTTAAATGAAATGAAAAAAACAGGCCCAGTGGACTAAGGACGCAACTGCGCTTGCACGCACGCTCAACTACCGATAATTAATAAAAAAAAATAAATAAAAAAAATATAAAGATTACAAAAAATTTAATAGCCCGTGACGATTACGTGGAACGAGAGAGGGACAAGATTCTTTTTTTTTTTTTTTTTCATTCTCAATGATATATCGGCTAGACAATAAAAAAAAAAAAGAAGAAAAAGAAAACAGTTGAATGGAGAAGTACGTTAAGTTGTCGATTTAAGTAAGTTTTAAGTTTAAATTTACGTATATGTATGTACAGGGTGCCATAAAAAGGACATACTATCGTAAACGGTTATTATTCACTATTAATTAATCAATCGAATAATCAATATTTGACGTAATACACGAATGACCATTTCTGGTCGTTACACACTTGTTTTTCCTTTTCTTTTTTCTCGTTCTTTTTTTTTTTCTCTTCTTTTTCAATTTGTACACGACTCGTTGCAACGACCCTTGCAACCACTCGCCGTGACTCAACGACGAATATTCCTCGAGGCTGTTCGAGGACAACTTCTTTTTTTTTTTTTAACCCTTCCCTTCCTATACTCCCACGTGTTGCGAATGTGCCAACGTAAATTAGGGGCTTTACGAGCGAAAAAATAAATAAAAAATTCGAATACAATTAATCTCGCTGGGCTCAAACTGTTTATTATTGAGTTTAGAGATTTTAGTGAAAGAGAGAGAGAGAGAGAAACGATGATTATGTATTGTGCGTGCGAAACGACGCAATTTTGTTACGAGATATCTTCGAGCAGCGCTCGAATTTGATGGTTCAGAGTATAAAATTTAAAAAAATAGAGTTACGCGATTGAAATAATACGGGGGGGGGATGAAAAGGAAAATGATCGGTAAGAATGAAGGATGATCAATAAGTATGGGTGATTATTATTAAAAATAAAATGAAAACTTGGCTCTCGTTTATCGAATATTGAAGAAAGTAATAATTGTAATTACGTCGTCGTTGCGTCACGGGTGTGCATGGTCATTAAACGTAATTTAGGATTAGAATGGTATTGTATTGAAACTATTATTCGATTCGCAGACCTACAATAAAGCATGTTGTGAATTTGAAAAAAAAAAAAAAAACTTCTCTCGTCCACTACAATTTTATTCGTGTGATCCAACTTCCCAAATACTCTAGGCTACGAGATTATTGAATAAAATTATAATTTATCCATTATCTTATAAAAAAAAATCGTCTTATCTTAAAAAAAAAATCGAATTATCTTAAAAAAAAAAGAATTACTTGATTGTTTTTCAACCACTATGGGCGACTCGTTGTCGATGCGAAATAAGAAATGATTGATGTATCCAACAAACTTTTTGCAAATTCTTCTAACTAGGACAGATATATTTTTATTCTTTTTCGTAAGAGGAACGAAAATATACAAATGGTTATTGGGCGAAAAATAGGATTCACATCCCTGATACAATAAATGCCCGAGGTAAAAAATGACAGAAAAATCTCTTCGTTATTTAATTTGACAATTTCACGCCACTCGCAATGAACAAAAAACTCATTAAAATAAAATGAAATGTTTCAATGTCTGATACGAAAGGAAAAAAATCTCTATATATGTATTTTTCTGCTTTTTTTTTTTCTTTGTTCCAACGTATACCCCTTTTGGATTTTTACGTGTGACCCTCCAAATTCAATTTTTTCCATTTTTCCCCCTATCACTGCTTACCCGCACTTGGTTAAGCAAACCTAAATTCCATTTCGTCGACGGACTTCTTAGCTAGACCGTATCGCATTTATCATGGTCACGAGGAAACTGCGGAAAACCTGTGTCGATACAGACGGCTTTGTTTTTGACAGAATTCCGGTTGTATTTAATACGTAAGAAAATCGATAAAACCACCTCCCGTGCTACGGTCGCCTTCACCGCTGTCAAAAAATCTCTATTAATATATATACGAGGGGGGGCCCAAAAAAAACGGGAATTTCGTCATAATTTCTTTATTTTTGAATATTTTTACACCAAATTTTGATCACCTTCAAAAGTATTCTTCTTTGACCACAACGCACCTCTGCAAACGATCCTTCCAAAGTTCAAAACATTTTTTACATTCACTTTTCGGGATGTTCTTTAGGCCTTCCAGCGATTTTTGTTTTACCTCCTTCACAGTGGCAAAACGCTTCATTGCTGCTTTGTTTCGGGGTCGTATCCATACCACCACGATTCATCACCAGTAATCACCTCAGGAAAAAAGTTCAGGGTCCTCTTCGAGCTGATTTTGAAGTTCAAAACATGCCTGAAGTCGACGCTCCCTTTGCTCGTCTGTGAGAAGGCGAGGGACAAATTTGGCTGCAACTCTGCTCATGTACAAATCTTTGGATAAAATCCTCTGAATTGAATTTCATGATATCCCAGACATCTCACAGAGTTGATCAATGGTTCGACGACGGTCTTCACGAATGAGAGCATTGATTTTGTCGACGTTTTCGTCACTTGTTGACGTTGAGGGGCGTCCTGAACGGGGTTGGTCTTCAATTGACATTTCTCCACTTTTAGAACGTGAAAACCACTCGTAGACTCTGGTTTTACTTAGGGAAGCATCTCCATAAGCAGTCATAAGCGTATACGAGCGGGGACCCAAAAAAAAAACGGCAATTGCGCTGCAGCGGGGCGGAAGAGTGGGGGAACCCATTGCTCGACCAGAGGGGCGATTCTGAACCAGACGCAATATCATAGCGTCTGACGCAAAACCGAAATAGCCTATGGGAATCGCGCCTTTCCGCTGGAATCTTCCTTGCAATTGGCTATTTCGGTTTTGCGTCGGACGCTATGATATTGCGCCTGGTACAGAATCGCACCACAGGTGTCCGTTGGGGACACGTCTCCCGAGTTAGTTTGCGAAGTTCCGTCGTCGTGAGTGCATCGGTTCGCCCGTGGGAATTTTTGTAGTGAAACAACTTTTTCCATTTCGGTGAAAACGTGATGACCGATTGTCGAGAGCAACGCGCGACTGTGAAATTTTGTTTCCTGTTGGGGAAATCGGCCGCGGAAACTACTGTAATGCTTAAGACTGTTTATGGAGATGCTGCTCTAAGTAAAACCAGAGTCTACGAGTGGTTTTCACGTTTTAAAAATGGAGAAATGTCAATTGAATACCAACCCAGTTAAGGACGCCCCTCAACGTCAAGAAGTGACGAAAACGTCGACAAAATCAATGCTCTCATTCGTGAAGACCGTCGCCGAACCATTGATCAACTCTGTGAGATGTCTGGGATATCATGGAGTTCAATTCGGAGGATTTTATCCAAAGATTTGCACATGAGCAGAGTTGCAGCCAAATTTGTCCCTCGCCTTCTAACAGACGAGCAAAGTGAGCGTCGACTTCAGGCATGTTTTGAACTTCAAAATCAGATCGAAGAGGACCCTGAACTTTTTTCCCAAGGTGATTACCGGTGATGAATCGTGGTGCTATGGATACGACCGCGAAACAAAGCAGCGATCAAGCCAGTGAAAGACACCTCGCTCTTCTCGTCCGAAAAAAGCTCGCCAAGTGAAGTCAAACATCAAGACAATGCTCATTTGTTTCTTCGATTGCAGAGGTGTTGTGCACGCGGAGTTCGTTCCCCCGGGTCAAACTGTCAACCAGAAGTTCTACTTGGAGGTTTTGAAAAGATTGAGGGAGATTATCCGGAAGAAAAGGGCAGATCTTTGGCGCACAAGTGACCGGTTCCTCCATCATGACAACACGCCGGCCCACGCCGCTCTCTCGGTAAAGCAGTTTTTGACCAAAAACTGCATGACACCAATTGTTCACCTCCCCCCTACTCACCGGATCTAGCCCCCTGTGATTTTTTTTTTGTTCTCCAGACTCAAAAGGGACACGAGAGGAAAGCGTTTTGCCACTGTCGATGAGGTAAAACAAAAATCGCTGGAAGGCCTAAAGAACATCACGATAAGTGAATTTAAAAAATGTTTTGAACATTGGAAGGATCGTTTGCAGAGGTGCGTTGTGATCAAAGGAGAATACTTTGAAGGTGATCAAAATTTGGCGTAAAAATATTAAAAAATAAAGAAATTATGACGAAATTCCCGTTTTTTTCTGGGTCCGCCCCCTCGTATTTACAAAATAACTGCACCAAAGCATGCACATTTGCGAGGAACAAAAACGAGTGCATGGCAGGTGTAGACAGTGCTCGAGTAAAATACAGGTAGGGGAGGCAAAACTCCGCGGTCTGACCGAGCCCGCGTGGATACGACGAGTCCAGTCTCGAGGCCGCTGCCGAACGTGAATCACGACGACGATTTAATATCATTATCTTCCTTTATCGGATCAAAATCTTGTACAAAATTCACTACAGTCAAACGGATACGTAAACTGCGGAAAAATTGTGAAAAACGGACGATCGTCAATTATTCACAGTTCGTAACGTTTCTAAATCAATGACAATACTGATTAATCAGTTGATTAATTAATGCAGTGATTTTTTTTACTAAACGAGCAATTCAATAAATGAATCTTATAGATTCGTTGGAAATTTTTAATCCATCGATTGATCTTTGAACGAATTGATCAATTAATCGATTAATCACATAATTAATAGTAGTTTCATTGTACTTCGCTTGCGCGAAAGAAGATATTGTCGTGTCGTTCGGTGGAAACCGGTGAACGAACTTTTTAATCGTTCACGCTGTTATGGTAGCGGAGCGAATCGTTGGAATAGCGTGTTGGATCGTATAGCGACGCAGAACTAAGAAGAAAAAACAAGAAGAGTTAATTTGAGAGGAGGAATAAATTTTGAAAAAACGCAGAAAAAAAAAGGGCGGGAAGAAAACAAGAAAACAATAGTGTACAAAGTGATAATAGGGAAGTAGCTTTGCCCGCGGGCGTAGAGTGTCGATCGGCATGAAAAAAGGAAGTGCGAGCCGGCGGTCATCAATTATGCCATACCCCTGTTAATCAGCGTGTGCATCAAAATTACCTTCGCATATGCGTCTTGGATTGTGCACACGACCACCGTTTCAATTTACCCCGGCTCCCCGACATCGTAAAGGCCGGAGCGAAAAAAATAAATAAAAACCGTTGAAGGTGAGTTCATGCGGATTTTTTTATCTTCTTCTTCTTCTTCTTTTCTTCGCTAGCCGATGTGTGGAAACATTTGTTTGAATTCACGCAACACGACTGTCCGAACGGCCGTAATTATTCGTTCGTTGTTCCATTAATTCGAAACATTCGTTAAAATGTTTTGATGAGTAAAATTTATGAAGTAAATGATTATTCTTTCCGCAGGATCGGTAGGATTGAAAGACTTTTGGAAACTGTTTTTTTTTTCTTCGTCTTATTCTTTACCATCTTCGCCATCTTTTTCGTCAATATTCTTCTACTTTAACTTCATAATTGTCCTCACGATCTTGAAAAGACTTTTGGATACTGTTTTTTGTCCTTCGTCTTATTTTTTACCATCTTCGCCATCTTTTTCGTCAATATTCTTCTACTTGAACTTTATAGTTGTCCTCACGATCTTGAAAAAACTTTTGGATACTGTTTTTTGTTCTCGTCTTATTCTTTACCATGTTCACTATCTTTTCCATCAATATTCTTCTACTATAACTTCATAATTGTCCTCACGATCTTGAAAAGACTCTTGGATACTGTTTTTTGTCCTCCGTCTTATTCTTTACCATCTTCACCATCTTTTTCGTCAATATTCTTCTACTTTAACTTCATAATTGTCCTCACGATCTTGAAAAGACTTTTAGATACTGTTTTTTGTCCTTCGCCTTATTCTTTACCATCTTCACCATCCTTTTCATCCATATTCTTCTACTTTAACTTGATAATTGTCCTCACGATCTTGAAAAGACTTTTGGATACTGTTTTTTGTCCTTCGTCTTATTCTTTACCATCTTCGCCATCTTTTTCGTCAATATTCTTCTACTATAACTTCATAATTGTCCTCACGATCTTGAAAAGACTCTTGGATACTGTTTTTTGTTCTCCGTCTTATTCTTTACCATCTTCACCATCTTTTTCGTCAATATTCTTCTACTTTAACTTCATAATTGTCCTCACGATCTTGAAAAGACTTCTGGATACTGTTTTTTGTTCTCCGTCTTATTCTTTACCATCTTCACCATCTTTTTCGGCAATATTCTTCTACTTTAACTTCATAATTGTCCTCACGATCTTGAAAAGACTTTTAGATACTGTTTTTTGTCCTTCGCCTTATTCTTTACTATCTTTTTCATCCATATTCTTCTACTTTAACTTGATAATTGTCCTCACGATCTTGAAAAGACTTCTGGATACTGTTTTTTGTCCTTCGTCTTATTCTTTACCATGTTCACCATCTTTTTCATCAATATTCTTCTACTATAACTTCATAATTGTCCTCACGATCTTGAAAAGACTCTTGGATACTGTTTTTTGTCCTCCGTCTTATTCTTTGCCATCTTCACCATCTTTTTCGTCAATATTCTTCTACTTTAACTTCATAATTGTCCTCACGATCTTGAAAAGACTTTTAGATACTGTTTTTTGTCCTTCGCCTTATTCTTTACCATCTTCACCATCTTTTTCATCCATATTCTTCTACTTTAACTTGATAATTGTCCTCACGATCTTGAAAAGACTTTTGGATACTGTTTTTTGTCCTTCGTCTTATTCTTTACCATCTTCGCCATCTATTTCGTCAATATTCTTCTACTATAACTTCATAATTGTCCTCACGATCTTGAAAAGACTCTTGGATACTGTTTTTTGTTCTCCGTCTTATTCTTTACCATCTTCACCATCTTTTTCGTCAATATTCTTCTACTTTAACTTCATAATTGTCCTCACGATCTTGAAAAGACTTCTGGATACTGTTTTTTGTTCTCCGTCTTATTCTTTACCATCTTCACCATCTTTTTCGGCAATATTCTTCTACTTTAACTTCATAATTGTCCTCACGATCTTGAAAAGACTTTTAGATACCGTTTTTTTTTTCGTCTTACTCTTTACCATCTTCGCCATCTTTTTCATGAATATTCTTTTACTTTAACTTCACAATTTTCTGCACGATCTTAAAAAGACTTTTGGATACTGTTTTTTGTCTTTCGTCTTATTCTTTACCATTTCCGTCATCTTTTTCATTAATATTCTTCTACTTTAACTTCATAATTGTCCTCACGATCTTAAAAAGACTTTTGGATACTGTTTTTTTTTTTTTTTTCGTCTTAATCTTTACGATCATCGCCATATTTTTCATCCATATTCTTCCACTTAAACTTAATAATTTTCCTTACGATCTCGATCGTTTTTCTTCTTCCTCGTTGACGCTCACAATTTGCCTCGTTTTCGTTCTCTCCACTATCCTCATCCTGCTCACAATCTTGATCAGCTTCTTCCACCTAATCTTCATCATCTTTTTTCATACGACATTACGTTCGTGTTATTTTTAATTTTTTTGTTTGTATTTCGTCCTTTCGATCGTCGTCTACATTTATCTTTTCATCAACGCGACCCGTTATTCACCGTCCAGACAGTTGGGTATTTTCGGTTGAGTGCGGAAACGGTGCACATGAGCATTAATCCAAGTGCATATATCTAGCAAGGCCGCGCGTTTGTTGACGCAACGTTATAAAGAAGAAAAAGAAGAAGAAGAAGAAAAAATAACAAATTTACGCTTCGGGTCAAAGTGCTCGGGGTGCCATCCGGTTTTCATCGCTGGCATGCGGCTCACGGGGATTTCCCTCCTTCCATTTTATCATAGCGATTACCATGGCGTATTCGCGATCGTTCACAGCCGTGTGGATCGTTAAATAATCGCGAATAACGATTGCACAGTCTGTCGCGAGACGTGCAACTATCGTCGAGACGGGCGTGATGCGAGGACCGGTCGGATATCATCTTCTCCTCGGTTTTTCACCTCCCGATCTGGCCGACGCGAATAGAAAATGATAATTGAACCCTCGAGCCATCTTCCTCCCTTATAATCACGGGTACCTCATATATTTTCCACATCCTCTTTTTTCTCCCGTCTCTCCTTTTGTTTTCTTCTTTAATTTCCCCTCGAATTTATTTATTCCCCGGCAATTAAGATGAATTAAAATTAACTTCTCGCGACCCGCCATCGGCATGTTTAATCGTCCTTCAACATACCCGCATTGTTTGTAATGTTACTAATATATTTTTTTTTCGCTAATATTTTTTAATCTTCACGAAAAAAATTCGACCGCGATTCACGGCCTCGTGGATGATAATGTGGTATGTAGATTTTGTTTTCTTTTTTTTTTCTTTTTTTTTTTTTTTTTTTCATTGCCATTCGCGCGGCTCTCGCGCTTGTGCTCGCCGAGCACGTTTCGATGAACGAACGAGACCCGTTTTTGCGGACAGCATGCCGAAACTGGAACGGGCTCGCGCGAGAGAGCATTGTACAATTACGTTGCATGCGAGACGAACATTTTGGACCAACGCGCCGGTTTTTTATCCGGACGTGGGAAGAAATGAAAATTAAAGATCTGAAGAAAAAAAATGATATCGCAGAAGTTCAAAGACAAACATTTTTTGCGCAACGATCCTTATTTCAAAACCGGAAGTGCACGTTTTTGCAATATGTAACTGATGATACTAATTATACATTTTTTTTTATATTATTAGCGACATCCTTCTCAAAACCGGAAGTGGCTTTCGAAATATTTCTTTTATTTTTTTCATCACAAGTACTATAATTAATAATGATTCAAGATTTTTCATATATATTTTTAATATAACCGGAAGTGATCACTGAAATTGTCTACTTTTTCATAACAGCGGTAATTAATTATAAAAAATAATAGACATTATGAGACCTCACGAGGCCGGCGTCCTGACGCCGAGCAATTAAAAGAAAAGTTTTATACGAACGCCTCCGCACTCTTATATATTCGCTATTACCAACGTAATATGAATATACATGAAGAAATTATGGTTTTTTTTTTATTGATTCATTAATCACGTTCCCTTTCACAAAACCAGAAGTAAACGATCAAGGGGAGGGTGGCGCTTCACGGTCCTTTTCACGATATTGCTTTCACCATCGATCAACGATTGTTGTTGATATTTCTACGCTCGTACAAACCGATATTTAGGTTCAGAAGTAAAAGAATTGAATTACCAACCGAATTTAAGAAGAGTTGTTTCGAGTAATCCGTCGTTTGGAGTACGGAACGATTTTTTTTTTGCTCCAAAATTAGAAAATAAATAACACGTTTTTTTCAATGACTTTTAATCGTGGTGATCGGCCTCTCTTTAATTGTCCCTTTTTTTGGTCGAAGGAGAAGATTATGATTCTTTTTTTTTTTTTTTTTTTTTTGATTACTTAAAACGTGTCAATTTAACATCGGAGTGAGGCAAAACGGTGGTTGAAACCGTGTGCGGAATATAGAATGGCTGGATATCTCCGCGGTGTGTAGTTTGTACGGAAGAACCAGAAGTCAAATCCCTCTCGACAATGCGCCTCGAAAGGATAATCGCGTTCTCTCATAATTATGCTCACCGTACGAGTATACTAAAGTCTGTTTCTTTGCGAATTTTTAGCAAAACTATATGTGCGCCTAAATAACATATTAGCTGCGCTCCGCGGCTTCACCCGCGTTAAATTTCCGTATCGCGATTGAACGCGCGCGCCGCCGCTCCGTAGAGTCATAGTATAAAGTTATGTAGCATAAAGCCTTCCTGAATAAATGGGCTATCTTATGCAAAAAAGAATTTTTCAAATCGGATTAGTATTTCCTGAGATTAGCGCGTTCAAACAAACATACTCTTCAACTTTATTACGGTATAGTATAGATATAGTAATATAGTAATAAGATAGTAGGATTAGGGTCATAGTATAAAGTTATGTAGCGTAAAGCCTTCCTGAATAAATGGGCTATCTAATGCAAAAAGAATTTTTCAAATCGGATTAGTATTTCCTGAGATTAGCGCGTTCAAACAAACTCTCCAGCTTTATTATAGTATAGTACAGATATAGTAGTATGGTAATAAGTTAGTAAGATTAGGGTCATAGCATGAAGTTAGGTAGCTTAGAGCCTTCCTGAATAAATGGGCTATTTAATGCAAAAAGAATTTTTCAAATCGGATTAGTATTTCCTGAGATTAGCGCGTTCAAACAAACAAACTCTTCAACTTTATTACAGTATAGTATAGATATAGTAATAAGTCAGTAAGATTAGGGTCATAGTATAAAGTTATGTAGCATAAAGCCTTCCTGAATAAATGGGCTATCTAATGCAAAAAGAATTTTTCAAATTGGATTAGTATTTCCTGAGATTAGCGCGTTCAAACAAACAAAATCTCCAGCTTTAATATAGTATTGTACTGATATAGTAGTATGGTAATAAGTTAGTAAGATTAGGGTCATAGCATGAAGTTAGTTAGCTTAGAGCCTTCCTGAATAAATGGGCTATCTAATGCAAAAAGAATTTTTCAAATCGGATTAGTATTTCCTGAGATTAGCGCGTTCAAACAAACAGACGAACAAACAAACAAATTCTCCAGCTTTATTGCAGTAGTAAGATATATATATGCATCCCGGCATTATAACTAATTTTACCAGCAACGAGAGTACCGCGAGGGTGCAGTTTTTCTTGCACTTCCATTGCAACGCTACCTTCAATGTACTTTTCATTCTATTTTCTTTTTCTTTTAGTTTCATCAACAAAAGACATTGGATTAAGGAGTATTTGAGTGATCGAGAACAGGCAGATGGATGATAATTTTTGCCGTTGTCGAACGAAAGGAATTTTACGATCGCAATTCAGTTTCGGTATAACTCTCGCGTTCCCCAGGTGTCTTTCGATCCGTTAGTCGACCCGCTCGTCCCGCGAATTTCCGATGCAACTTTTCAGAGTACAGAACTTAAGCGCGTTCGGGCGTACCCGTATTGAAAAAAAAAAAAAAAACAAAAAAAACATACCACGAAGCTGTTGCATTATTCGATGAATTTGCAAATTGATCGATGACTCGAAAAAAACGAAAAAGTCACGTATTTTTTTATAACGTCGTTAGGAAAGGGGCGGTCGGTGTTAACGTGTCGCGCCACATAAAACAAAAGACACACCCGTCTTGTCCGACCATGGAATACAATGAATTGTAACGAAGCCACTGGGTCATGAATTTAACGTTCATGACTTTTCTTCAGACATCTTGTCATCGTGCATTTTGATAGATATTTTCAAGACAATTCTCATCAATAGAAAATGATTTTTACAATATTTTCTGAGACAACGGCGGTAAGCAATGATGAAGATTCAAATTTTTCGTTTTTTACGAGATCTCAAGAGCCCATCGAAAATGTTCTCGCTGTTATAATAATCAGCGAGAAATTTCCGACAAGCTCTCGAGATCCCGGTGTGGTTATTAAACCACGCCGAGTGCTTTTCTATTAGAAAGGAAAAATAAAAAATGTTATGCGAAGAATGGACAACATCGAAAAAATATATTTTCAATAATTATTAAGTTTATCATTTTTTTAAATTATAAAATCAATGACAGGATAACGAAGATTATATTTGTCGAAAGGAGCCTCCAAAATATATGTATATATATTGTATATATACCCTCGTGAAATAAATATCATAGGTGGCAATTAAATTCACCAGCGTTCAGTGTATTGTAATTGTAATTAGATGATTGGCGCCCGGTACAAATAGGCCGTATTAAGGTAATAGTCTGGTAACTTAAGCCGATTTTCATGTCTTTTTTGGAGGGCGTTTTTTTGTAGGAAAATAAAAATGAATCGTTTTTGATATTTAGGATGTTTTTATTTACATATTAAAGATACAAAAAAATATATTTTTTTTTTAATTTAATAGTTTATTATTATTATTATTATTGATCGAAGTTGGCACCTCGAAAAAAAAAGGGCGTGGGTGGCCCCGGTGATTTTGGCTCTTGATGTTATCTGAAATAAAAAATTCTTGATAATTCTTAATCTATAGACATGTCATTCTGGTCGGAACTACTGAAGTTAAATTTCATGGATAAATAACAAAATGGCGGACTTTGGAAAAAAAAGTTCTTTTATTTTAGCAAAGAAGGGGTTGTAAAATAAAAAGAAATTTAACTTCAGTAGTTCCGACCAGAATGACATGTCTATAGATTAAGAATTATCAAGAATTTTTTATTTCGGATAACATCAAGAGCCAAAATCACCGGGGCCACCCACGCTCTTTTTTTTTCGAGGTGCCAACTTCGATCAATAATAATAATAATAAACTATTAAATTTTTTCAAAAAAATTTTTTTTTGTATCTTTAATATGTCAATAAAAACATCCTAAATATCCAAAACGATTCATTTTTATTTTCCTACAAAAAAACGCCATCGAAAAAAGACATGAAAATCGGCTCAAGTTACCGGACTATTACCTTAAAAAAAACAGGACAAATTAAAAAAAATAAGAACAGGACAACGATTTCAGAACTATCTCAAGGAGGAATATCCCTCGACTTCACGAGACCATTAGCGATTCGAGAAATTACCGACTCCGGGCTCGTGTTTGATAATCACGAGAGTTGAATACCGATTAGATTTCGCGCGTACCACTTTTTTTTTTTCAAATCGCAAGAAAAATAGTGCTACCACATTATTTGCGTGCGTGGTCAATTACGATTTGACGACGCACAAAGAAGAAAAAAAGACTACTTTGTCAATGATATCTTAACATATGAACAGTGCTATTGAACTATTTGCGTGCGTGATCAATTACTATTTGACCACTCGCAAAGAAGAGAAAAGCCTACTTTGTCGACGATATCTCAACATATGAATATTTAATTAATTAATTATTTTTTAGTGTTGAGACATTGTAGGTTAGTGGATCTGGGACGATAATTCAACATTGTTTACTTTGTATTCTCAATCGTATTAATGGAATAACATTTCTAAGGCACGTGCGTGCGTTCGCGGCTGGTGAACGTGAAAACTTTCCACCTCGTCGTCGTTTTTGCTCATCCATTTTTGAAACGCTAAAAGTGTAACGAAGGAGAGAAAAAGAGAGACCGAGGTGTGAATGCGTTGAATCACCGAGGAAGATGAATAACATAACGGATTTATTGGCATTGTTAAATAATTTAATTAACGAAGGAACATATGAAATATCGATCAAAAGAGCTTTCAAGTGTTAGCGAGAGCGGTTAAGAGTTTTCTTAAAAAAATGTCTTCCTCAATAACTTTTGTATTTCACCAGCCAATTCCTCTTCACAGTTGCACAATTTTTAATTACATTTTGCTTTTCATTAATTTATAATGGAAAAACTTACTCGCCTCGTACGAGGTCAATCGCCAATTGCATTGCGAATGAAAAAGACAATGATGCATTTGGAACGTATCATTTTGAATATTTACCGTAACACTGTCTTCCTCCATTAATAAATTCGTTTATACCGCAAGAAACTCCGTGAGGTCAACTAATAAATTATTAATTTCTGATATGCCGTTATATTCAAATTGAAATTCTGCCCTTTTTCCGTACACCTATCGTCATAATGAAATTGTCAATAAATACTGCTTTGCTAATTTAAAATTCACGGCCATTCTGAATATTCAACGTAGTTCCTGTTTCTTCTTCTTTCATACGACAGGCAAATGCACCCCGGATCCAATTGTATTCTCTCGATGGTCATCTTTCATCGATGCTAAAAATAATGGAAAAATCGAATGCTAACCTCGTTCCCGACGCTAATTAAACGACATTTAAACGGTTCGCACGTACAAGCGTCCCGATAGATGGCGCTTTACCGATCGAACACTGTGAACGAAGCGAAATTCATTTGGTATTCTCGTTATGCGCGACACCATTGTCACCAAGGTAGCGTTATATTGGCTAGATGCAACGAACGAGCCTTAAAAGACACTTGTCACACAATAAACGCTTTATATACTTTCTATTCGTCCTCATTTATTTAACGAACAAGCCCTTCTTCAAATTTTCCGTTGTCAAGGGTGTCGATGATCCGAGACTCTCGGTTCAATTTTATTAACGAACGAGCTGTGTCCCGCGGTTTCACTCACGTTAAATTTCCGTCTCCTTAGGGTCATAATATAAAGTTATATGGCGTTAGAGCCTTTCTGAATAAACGGGTTATAGAATGCAAAAAGAATTTTCCAAATCGGATAAGCATTTCCTGAGATTAGCGCGTTCTAACAAACAAACTCTCCAGCTTTTTCATAGTATATTATAGATATAGTAATATAGTAGTAAGATAGTGAGATTAAGGTCTTAGTATGAAGTTATATGGTCTAAAGCCTTCCCGAAGAAACGGGCTATCTATTGCAAAAAGAATTCTCCAAATCGGATAAGTATTTCCTGAGATTAGCGCGTTCAAACAAACAAACTCACCAGCTTTATTATAGTATATTATAGATATACTAATATAGCAGTAAGATAGTGAGATTAGGGTCTTAGTATGAAGTTATATGTTCTAAAGCCTTCCTGAACAAACGGGCTATCTATTGCAAAAAGAATTTTCCAAATCGGATAAGTATTTCCTGAGATTAGCGCGTTCGAACAAACATACAAACGTACAAACTCTCCAGCTTTATCATAGTAGTAAGATTGTCATTGCGAAAGAGTGGAAAATACGATTATTCCTTAATTTAAAGGAAATTTTCATCATCCTTCAAACTCCATTGTTCCAGAGATGGTTTTCCGTCAATTTCATTTTTATCTAACACGTAAAATTCATTCGCTTTGGTAAATCGCATACAAAAATTCCGAATAGATATGTACAACTACATTTAAACGCGTTCCTCCCAAAATCTTTAATTTCGACGAATAGCGGATCCGCACACTTCTTTAAATGTCACGACACGCTTCTTTATAACATGCACATCTGTTACCTTCTCGTATATTACTAAAAACATCGTATTTTTTCTTTATTTTATCGCTTGAGCTAGTTTTACTTGCGAAGCTAAAACGAGGACCACAAACATCATCGTGCCGAAATGATACTGCATCGGAGCATCCTTACCGCAATTAAACCGGCTAACCGGAATGATCATTTCGTTGCATGAAATTTTTCGTTATTACGGTATACCCGAGGTGGAAAATAATAATAAAAAAAAACAGGAACGATTATAAAAAACATATCTTGGTAACCGATGAGCGTGTGGCCCAAATGCAATTTAACGCCCGATGCACATTTTATTTAGCAATCGTGGGAGAATCAGAGATAAAGAGTGAGGATACGAACAAACTTTATTTAAGGTATAACGGATTTTCACGGTCAACGAAAATATGTCTCGGGGTCATTGAGGACGAGGAGTCGTATCTCGCGAGGACGATAGACGAGAGAGCCGCTAGTGTGGACCTTGACCTCCGAGAAAGGATTCTCCTTGACCGAGTCCTTGGCGAACTCGCGATCGTGACGAATCAATCGATAAACAAAGATCACGAAGGGTAGCAACAAAAAAAGAAAAAAGAAAATTAATCGTTAGACACTTGTCCCATTGATTTTTCATTATTTTTTCGAACAAGGGATAACGATGATTTTTCCAATTTGCAGATTTTTTCAACGGTCAAGCGTCCACGCGAAAAAGAAACATTTTATAACCCAAGAACAAAGCTTCCGCGGCGAGTGAATAAAAATGAATTGGATTAGTTCTGTCAATCTCGTAGATAATTCTAGCTTATCACATGGATAGTGAAGAAAAAAAAAAACCTCATCGCATGTGCAATATATATTTGTACATTATACACATCGCGTATATACCGTATCACTTACGGCGCCACTAATAACCAGTCACGGAGATGAGGCATCTAACGGTCACGTTACATCACGTATAGTTAATTTTCTGAAAACTATCGGGCTTGTTGGTATACCGGATCTGAAAAGTCTCATGTGGTATGCCGTTTGAACGACTTGCCTTCTTAGATCTAACAATATCGAGAATAAACGCGTATTATACCAAGCCAATGGACTGACGAGAAAAGAGCGTAAAGTTTAATGGTTTATACAGCTCAATACGGTCGTTTAACTCAAAACTATAGCATAATGTCGACGGAGAATTTCCCGAGGAAGAATATTTTACCAATATAAGCATAAATCCTCGGTCAGGTCCTACGGATGCGTAGCGATTCACTTGTCGCGATTTTATCGGATGACCAGCCTTCCAAACAATGATTTGAATGGATTAGCACACGTCACGTGACTTTCCCTCGTTCGTACAGTCAGTTACCAATGAGCATTACTTTCTTTTCTTATTCTTAAGTTTTCCTCAAATTTCTCCGAACCCTAAGTTCTCCGTGACTTCTCACGACGCTTCTGAACTTGCTGGTTGTCCGAAATAAACGTTACAGGACAAAAATCTTTAGATATCACGAGTAAACGTTACGAATTTTTCGAATCTAACCTCGAGAATTGAGAGCTTGGGCCGCTATGACAGCTCCCGACGACAGCGCCACTGACGCCACCTAACGCCTTCTTTTTTTCTCGTCCGAAAACACTAATCTGCACGGTGGCGTCCCGAAAGAAGTTTATTCATAAACGTTAAACTGTAATAATAATAATGAATTGATGATCGTACGTAGGAAGTTTATATCCATTGTGAACCATAAACGGACTATTAGAGCTGCAAGCGGCATTCGAACTGGACGATTGAATCGGTCTAAAGAGGGTATATGTGTGGAAGGTCGCGGGAGTTTTGCTTTTTTTTTCCAGGGGCAAGAGTTACCGGTGTTTCTCGGTTGCTGTACTTTATACATACATGCGTGCCTTGGGTCTCCCTGGCGTGCTATCGGGTCGATCTCGGCGAAGCTACTCGCTCGCTCAATACTGTTATAGTAAGGCCCCGAACACACGTGTGCGGATTGCGCGTAAAACTGGTCGCGCGCGTCGAACTGGCAACGGCTCATCGTCAAGACGACCTATTTTTTTTGATACAATCAACCGCATCGAAGAGAACATTGTACAAAGAAAACTTATCGAAATTGACATTTTCTCGAGGGACATTCGTAGAATGCAATTTCAACGTTGCACTTCGGTGCCCGTTACTACCTTCTACTCTTTATCCAATCTACGAACGAAATGTACAACAAGTTACTTTCGGCTTGATACAAATTTCTTAACTCCACTCGTTGCGAAGGCTTCGCGTGCATTAGGGCGATTTTTTTCTTTTCGACTATTTTTTTATTTTCAGTCCCTACCCGAAATTTTGTTGGATATGTCGAAAAAGAAATTCCCCGAAAGTTACAGCCCTCAATATTAATTCTAAGTACTCTCCCAAAGCGTGAGAAGATTTTCCATCTAAAATACACGTAAATCGAATTTTTTTTTTTTTTCAAATTTCTATAACTCAGCCCCACTTTATGCTATCATATTGTTCTTGGTTTCGATTTACTCGGAATAAAACAATCTAGAAAAGTGCCTTTTGCGGCGAAAGTGTAAATTGTCCTGGTGTGTTGGTACGGGTCACTGAAGTTGATTTTTACCCAAAATTCTCGTTTTTTTGCTGTTATCTCCGAAACAATTAACTTTACGAAAAAAATGTAAACCAAAAATTTGTTGGAAATTTAATTTCCTATAAAAAAGGTCCTCGCCTTTATTTTTGTTAGTTTCATTTTTATGAGTATTTTTGGTAGTTTCATTTTTTTTGCAGTTTCGTTTTTTCGCAATACTTCCGTTACTTCGATAAGACGTTAACGCAGTGAGAAGATTGCGTTACGGTAAATTTCGTTCAATATAATTTTGACGGTAATTAAAACAGGCGTAAACCTCAATTGGAAAATTTTCATTACTTTCAAAATTCGTTATTTCATTTATACTTTAAAAAAAAAATCGTAAAAATTCTACTTATTAAAAAGATGAATTAGCAGTGAAAGGAATAATTCATTTTTCAATTTCTGAACAAAATTCTTGACTCTATATTAGAGCGATTTTTCTTTTTCGATTTTTTTTTTTTTTTTTCAGTCCCCACCCGAAATTTTGTTGGATATGTCGAAAAAGAAATTCCCTGAAAGTTACAGCCCTCAATATTAATTCTAAGTACTTTCCCAAAGCGTGAGAAGATTTTCCATCTAAAGTACACGCAAATCGAATTTTTTTTTCTTTTTCAAATTTCGATAACTCAGCCGCATTTTATGCTATCATATTGTTCTTGGTTTCGATTTACTCGGAATAAAACGATCTAAAAAAGTGCCTTTTGCGGCGAAAGTGTAAATTGTACTGGTAAGTTGGTACGGGTCAATGAAGTTGATTTTTACCCAAAATTCTCGTTTTTTTGCTGTTATCTCCGAAACAATTAACTTTACGAAAAAAATGTAAATGAAAAATTCGTTGGAAATTTAATTTCCTATAAAAAAGGTCCTATCGACCCAATTGCTTAAATTAATATTTCCTGAGATATTGAACTTTCTTTATTTTTTATTTTTTTCATTATTTGATATTTCATATTTTATACATTTTATACTACTCATAAGTTAAAGGTCAATATCTCGAGAAATATTGATCTAAGCAATTGGGTCAATAGGACCTTTTTTGTAGAAAATTAAATTTCCAATAAATTTTTCATTTACATTTTTTTCGTAAAGTTAATTGTTTCGGAGATAACAGCAAAAAAACGAGAATTTTGAGTAAAAATCAACTTCAGTGACCCGTACCAACTCACCAGTACAATTTACACTTTCGCCGCAAAAGGCACTTTTTTAGATTGTTTTATTCCGAGTAAATCGAAACCAAGAACAATATGATAGCGTAAAATGCGGCTGAGTTATAGAAATATGAAGAAAAAAAAATATTCGATTTACGTGTATTTTAGATGGAAAATCTTCTCACGCTTTGGTAAAGTACTTAGAATTAATATTAAGGACTGTAACTTTCAGGGAATTTCTTTATCGACATATCCAACGAAATTTCGGGTGGAAACTGAAAATAAAAAAATAGTCGAAAAAAACAATCGTCCTAGCGTGCATAGATAATAAATGCGAGAGAGACTCGCGACGACGTCGAAATAAGAGCGATTTTCCTTTTCAGTTTCTCCTTTATGAGAGAGGCCGCGCGATTTCACTCCGCAACATCGTCCGAAACGAATTGTCCTCGAGCTTTCGTCACTTTCGCCTGAGATTAATTAATGCAACATTGCTCTTTGTTTCAGAAGATCGACTTAAAGAAGTGAATAAACAAAACATGTCACGAAAATTTATCTATCTACTGCTCACTCTCGTAGCGTTGTGTTTATCGCGAGCTGAGAATGACGAAGATACGAGGAAATCTCATCATCGACAGAAGAGACTTTTTTGGATAACGAACGACGGAAGAATAGCACTTCCGCCCGGAACCGTCATGACGATAACTCCAACATTGGCATTGCCATTCGTCAGATATCCACCGTCCGGATTTCTCAGTAACATGAGCATAAGCCTTCCTTTCACGAGTAAGTAACACTTCCGGTTTCTTTTCTTTAGAACGAATTTCTAAAGACTTTTCTTCCTTATAGTTACTTTATAATTTAATGTTGCAATTTGCAATATGTTCCATCGCAATTTTTGTATATCTCTTCGTGCTAGACGCTCCAATTCTTCTTTTCATTAACTTCATTTCATTGAAACATCAATTTATACGATTTATCAATATTATAATTCTACTTGTGAAAATTTACAGTTGACTTTGACAAATTGGGCCTGACCGATAACGAAAATCCGTACGGGGCATTGCCGACCGTCTTCGATCGCGGAATGAAGAGTCGACAGGCCGGTATGTTGATGGCCGATTTCATAGCGTCGTTTATAAAGCGAAGAATTCACAAGAGGGAAGCGGAGGAGGCACCAAAGAACGCTTTTCACGGCGGCGAAAGAGCACTGTTGTACGGAACAGCCGAAGATATGCTCAGTACCCTTGGCCTCGACGGTAAAGCTTGTATGTTACGAGCAATTTGCGAAGTTCAAGGTCATCCGCTCAACAATTTTGGACTTATCGGTGAAATGCTCAAATTGTTCTTCACGTAAGTTCACATTCCTAACGATCGTTATTCGTTCGTATAAAATGCGATTAAAACATGTTGATTATAAATAGGGCCAGTAAGTCGCCGTTTGCAAATCTACTGAAGGAATACGTTGAAGCGGAAAATCGGGGAAAGATACACGGCGAATGTTGGCCATACTTCAAAGATTGTCCGAAATCTCTCTTTTTACCATCGACGAACAAATACTCGTGAGTACAGAAATTTTCATTTTCCTAAACAATCCCGTATCGCTCCAATTTGAAATATTATGAAAAATCTATATCACTTATTAGATAAAGTGTTCTTTGAAGAATACAAAAAAACTACAGTACATTTGAAATCAGAAATGTGTAAAGAATTACCTTGGAAAAACCGTTCATTGAAACTTACTTTTGTGGAAAGTTGCTTGAAATTAGTGTTTCATGGATTTATCATTGTACAATTTTCTTTCTGGATAAAGAAGACGTTGTTTAACAAAAAAATACGACATTAATAACGCGTAACGAATCATGAAAAAGACCAACAATACGTTTTTTTTCCAACCTTCGTTTAACTAGGGGAGTAACAGTCACTAATTTGACTAGAAAGTAATAAACACTGATTTGCCTAGGAAGTAATAAGCACTGATTTGATCAGGAAGTAACAAGCACTGATTTGACCAGAACGTAACAGACGATTATTTGGCTAGGAAGTAATTAGGACTGATTTGACTCACAATGGGTACTTTCATCTTAACGAGCAAATTTCTTCATTAATTTAATTTGTACATATCTTCAGGAAAGACTCAAATGAAAACGACGTGAATTCCGGATGGGACAACGATGTCAACGAAATTTCCGACTCGTACGCTGACAGCGAGATTCACGATTCCCATAACGTCCGAAGAAAACACTCGATTAATCCAGCAATGTAACAATGGGATAGTATAGAAAATTTGAAGATTAAACCGAGGAACGTTTGGAATCAACCGCTAAGTTGGCGCATATACAAGAAGAAATAGAACCCCGCATTACCAGTGATCACCGAATGATCACAGAGACTACAGTGAGATGTTCATAAATATTACAAAGAAAACAAAAAAAAACTACAATATATTGCATCGAATGCGATATTCCTGTGATGAGCGTGATGCCTATCATAGACCATTATACATAGTGTATATCATATATATATATTTTCGAATTCTTAGACACTTTGAATTAGTCATTTGTGACGATTATTTTTGTATTTTATAAAAACGTGTGGCAAAGCTCATGGAGTCATTGCGATTTTACGAACCTTCGTGCGGAAATTATTTGGGTCTTCGAAAGAAATTCTGACCTAGTCGCGTATACATTTCACTGCCATAATAATAATATAAATAATAACGTGTGAATAAAAAAAAATGTTAAATAAGATCGACAGTTAGTTCGCATCAACGAAATTTGTACATAAAGCTTTATTCTCGTAATATGACGAATGATTTATCCTCAATCTTTCCTTATCTGTCTCCGATTTCCAACGCAATTATTTGCACATGTACGGTTCAGAAACGCTAGAACTTAAAAAAAACATCTCGATTACCGACAGCTGGTACTGTAAAAGTTAGTTAACATGATCGATAATAAAGAACTGTCGATATATCGAATCTCGGAGTATCGATATAAAAATATCGATTAACTAGGGTTGCGCGTCACCAGCGCTGCGGCGGCGTGTTGAGGAAACGACAGACGACGACCAAGAGAGACGGGAAACATCACACCGGTCCGATCAATAATATAGTAAAATTAATAAAACTTCTATTAAAAATGAATCAAGCAAACGTAGGAAAGTTAGTTTCGAGATTAAACTTCAAAATTCAATCGAAAGCCCGAAGAATGTCAAATCCACAGGGCCCGGAAGGAAGAATCCGTAAGATGCAAAAAACTGTTACGGCGTTATTGAAGTACGAGAGAATCGAATTGTTCTACCATCGTGGCGACGAAGCTAGAGGTTATGCAGAGAGGGTATGTTTTCCAGTTCCAATTCCTCAACAAATAAATTGATAATTTTGCTCCGAACCGGTGTCATTTAAAATGTATAACGTAATTTTTCTTCAAAACAGCTCATATCCGAGGCTATACGACACGGTCCACAATCCAAAGATATGATGGATCTGGCGAACTTCTACATCCTTGAGAAACAATTAGTACACAAACTGTTCAAAGTCCTCGTGCCCAGATATCAGGATTACACAGGCGCTTATACTAAAATGCACGTAGCGCCGTTGGTTTTTCCCGGCGGAGACTGGCAACGAGTGATTTTGGAGCTCAAAGGCAATCCTTTTCCCAGCATCGAACAGTCAAATCCTCACGAACGGATGTTGCTTCACAACGTACTGTTGGATCAGGCAAGAAGGGAATTCAGAATGGAAAAGTATCAAGATCTTGCGAACAGTCTGAAGACCAGCAACGGAATAAATATTCAATAAATAAAACCATACGGAAGAACAAAGGAGTACAAATAATAATATTTTTCGTTAATTAGTTTATAATATTTTTCATTCGTAAGAAAATAAAAGTTAGGTAGAAAGAGTTTGCGTTAAAGAATTGAATTACAATTCTTTGTAATCTTTGATCGGATAGTGCTCTCGATACTGCTCTAGATGATTCTCCATCGACCGCACCTGCTTTCTGCAACGAACAATTTTATTTTCATTCAATCATTAAGTCTCAAATTATTATTATTATTGATTAATTAATTAATCTGGCGTTTACTCGATATGATGAGGCATCTGATGGTACACGTCTGTAAAAAGTTCTTTCCAATGGGGTTTAACTTTTTTTTCAGCATCAGCAAACGCCGACAAAACTTCGTTCTTCGTGGTTTTTTGCAACAACGATTCCTCGTCGTCGTTCCAATGGCCGAGACTTTTTAAGTACAGACGAAATTTCGAAATTGGTGATTGACTATTCCACATTGCAATCTCATCCGTCGATCGATAAGCCGTACTGTCGTCCGACGTACTGTGATGTCCGACTCTGGAGAAGGAAATTTCGTTCGTTTTGTTTTTCCGTTTGCTATTAAAACGAAAAATTCTCAGCTCACCGATAACTCAAGGCTTCTATAAGCACGGGCTTTTTCTCTTTGATACAAAATTCTCGAGCTTTTTCGGTGACTTGCAGCATCGCTAGGACGTCATTACCGTCAACGCGAATTGTATTTATGCCGTAAGCCGGACCACGAGCTGCAATTCCATCGCCCCTGTACTGTTCGAGGGTCGACGTAGAAATTGCATATCCGTTGTTGCGACTGTAATTTAAATCGTGTAACATTTCAATCACAATGATTCAACGTTACTCGCTGAATTAATAGTGATGAAATTTACTTGCCATATAAAAATAACGGGACAATCGAGAGTCGCAGCGAAATTAAACGCCGGATGTGCATCACCCTCGCTCGCTGCACCGTCGCCGAAATAACAAGCGACACATGCACTTTTACCGGCACGCTTCATTGCGTATGCAGCTCCAACGGCTAGAGATAGAATATTACGTCAATTATTCGAATTAGTTCAAAGCTATCTACAAATTTTCATAAATTCGATGGTTAATATTCGTTTTTCGAAAAGAAATTGATAATGCAATTGCGACCCAATACCCTGAGGAAGTTGAGTCGTTAACGGTGAAGAGATAGTAACAAAATTTAATTCCTTCGAGCCATAATGAACGGGCATTTGTCGTCCTTTTCCTTCATCCTCGCAATTACCGTAACATTGATTCATAAACTTTGAAAAACTATATCCACGATGAAGCAAGACACCTTGAAGAAAAAAAATCAACCAAAGATTGTCATCGATATATTTCGTTCTTTTTTTTTCGTCATTTTTGTCATCTTTATTTATTTTTTTAAGCTCACCCGCTTCTCTGTACTGCGAATAGATGAGATCCTCGAGAGTGAGAGCTTCGGCGGATCCAATCAGCGTCGCTTCCTCGCCAGCGCCAGTCATGTAAAACGAGATTCGTCCTTGTCGCTGGGATTCATAAAGAATTTTGTCCATCACGCTTATGGCCACCATGCTTCGATACATCTTGAGCAATCTTTCTTTATCAACCTGTTACAATGAAAAATACGTACAGCGCGAATTTTACACAGTCTTCCGGATGAAAAAATTCTCATTTTTTTTTTTCGTGATCTATGAATCATACAAACATTTATATCCCGAGATGTTTTGGCTTTGTTGGTAGGCGTTAAAACTCGATAAATCGGTATGGGATCGTAGGAATCTTTGTTGATAAATTTCATTTTATCAGTGAAACGACATTCCACACCGATAAATTGCGGATCTTCTGCCAAACTACTGAATTTCTTTATCTGTATTTAAGAAAGAGAAAAAAAACATTTTTATTATCCATCGACCAGTCGCACAATTGAACTATTAACCAAATATAATTACTCTCGATACGGTGAAACCGTTGAATATTCTAAAAAATGGTCTAACAGCCATTTCGAAGCACTCCTGTTTCCGTCTGAACTGCTGTCGATCGGGCAACCAACTAAAATGTCCATAACACGCTGAATTTACGTAACGCCTTATCACGTATTTATATGGTATGTTGAACTTACAACGATATATACAATGATGAATTTACACATACATATATATATAAACTCGAATCTATTTACTTTCCGTTCTTTCGTCACACACGAATAATTATTCATCGACAATGCTACCAATATGTTTCGTAATGTGACGAATATTGCTATAAAGTGGAATATCATAAGAATTATCAATGAACATTCTTGAGGATTGATTTGAATTAATTATAATGTCATATGAGGATTCATGCAAATTATGGAGTAATCAATTATATTGAAGAAACTTATTATAAGCCAGTAATTGTATTTGTTGTAATACGAGGACAGAGTGATGTATGATATTTTATACATTATCACTGTAGTTTCTGAAATTATCATACAATCACATATAAATTCATAAACATCCGGGAAACACATTACAGATAGCCCGCAACTATATATGATCTCTGTCAGAAAAATCATTTTCTCGGGGTTTAAGATTGGCCGTTGCGTTTTATCTTCAGCCAATAATGTTTCCCCACATGATCTATAGAGTTAGATCCTTTAAGCTTCGTTCACAAGGTGACTGCGAAAATTAAAAAAAGCGAGAACATTGATCTCTCATTAACGCGTGCGAGAGAGATGTTCGGGCATTAGCTACCGATGTTTGCGACACCTTTAAAGTCTATAGTAGTGAAAATGAACAACAGATGGCTCTGCGAAATGTGACACGCTGTCGCGTCGGTTCAGTAGTCACGGGACAGCTGATCGTGGCGTATCGTAAGAATGATTTTGAAGAGGGTTACATTTTTCTACATCGAACTGTCAAAAGATTGTTTATCGTTAAGAAAAAAATGTCACCGAGTAGCGGCAACGAGTGTTACACGTTGTTCGCAAAAGCCTCGTGTATGAACAGCTCGACAAGGGAAAAGACGGCAACCGGAGCTGGTCGAGTAGGAGTATTTCTCGTATTCGTATCCGGTATCGCGGTAGCTGTCATTGCGACTGCTCTCTCACAATATCTTCACAGTAGAACGCAGATTGATGTGACGGGTGAGTTTAAAAAAAAACACAAGATTTCCTAATTATATTTCCTAATTATGATGGATAGAGCGCCAAGTATTAGGTATATTAATAAATTTCGTTTTTGCAAACTTTTTATGATTAAACGACAGTAATAAGTGATTATCCGGACTGCAACAAATATTTTCAACATTGTAAGACATTGTAAGACAATTTTGCTTCGTAGCTTGGTCTTTTTCATTCTTAAGAAAAGAATTGAATTTTTAAACAACGGATGCTATCAGGCATGTAAATTGTGCAATTGATACAGTATCATAGTTTTAAAAAAACTAAATGACTAAAACTTTTCAGAAATTAGGATAATTCAATGAAATTTTCAAATAATTTGCCGCTAATGATGTTTCAATTGTTTTTTTTATTACTTGCTCATTTACGAAGGTTCTAAAAAGCATTCTCATACATTTTTACGAATTAATCTTTTTGTTTTATCGCGGTGACATCTTTTTAATTTACTATGAAACAGGGACACTGATTTAGACGTGTAACTCGTGAGAGTTTAATTTTGAATCAATCGTCATCATTATTGAAAAATTGGTAAAGTATCTTCCGACGAATAAAATATGATATTAATAATAAAAGTTGAACCGAAACTGTAGATTGTTCTTAAAAGAAAAAAACGAAAATCATAACTTTGCTGAAATTGCCGCAAAGCAGTGAAATTATTCAATAATTCATATCTTCGGAAAACATGTTGTACAGTGCCACAACCCGTTACCGTCGAGCAATGCATAAAAGCTGTAAAAACAATTGTTTGATTGACATTGAGTACTCGTTTTACCAAGGCTGCGAAAATAACTGAACGTCGATATGAATTTAAAAAAAATACCATACTGTCATTTAACTTTAGCGCACATTTCTGTTTTCAATCGTTTGTCACACAGACCGAGAAATAAGGCGAGCATTTGTTCCATTGCCTACGCAAAATCATTTGAACGTCTACGACGATGGAACTCTCAATAGTTTGGCGTTGGGCACGTCAGAGTTGCAAAAAATGGAGCACACAGGAGACGCGGCGTCCGAGGCTGAAGCTCTGTCGTCTTTGCATCTCGCGCTCGAGATGAAACTATCGGGAAAGCAAAAAAAAGCAATAAAATTGTTTCAACATGCCGTTGCGCTGGCTCCTCAGCATCCCGATGTGTTGAATCACTACGGTGAATTTTTGGAACACACCCAGAACGACGTTATAAGAGCGAACGAATTTTACGTAAGAGCATTGACCTACGGGCCCAAACACGAGAGTGCTATGATGAACAGAGAGAGAACGGCGAGGGTTGTCGAGGAATTGGATCGTAGAATGCTGAGAAGAATAGACGAGAAGAGAAATGCACTGTCGGGTATTCCGGAAAACAATGCGGCTCTGATAAGAGCGAAAAAAGAGGCTTATTTTCAGCATATATATCACACCGTTGGTATCGAAGGAAATACCATGAATCTCGCACAAACGAGAGCAATCGTCGAGACGCGTACTGCCGTGGCTGGAAAAAGTATTGACGAGCATAACGAGATTCTTGGTTTGGACGCTGCTATGAAATATATCAATGCTACGCTCGTTAATAGGTAACATTAATTATCGACTCGATTTATTCCGATATTTTGGGATTTAATCTTGGAGAACAAAATTTTAATCGTCAAAGAACTGTTCCACAAAAAAATGGAAAAAAAATGATACAGCTTTCGATTACTGAGCCTCAGTGTATTATATCAAATGTTAATACAAAACTTCTTTTTTTTTTCAACGTCTTGGGAACGCTTCTTTGTTAACGATCTATTATTCCGCCGAAACTTTCTTTTGAGGGTTCGATAAAATACCACGAATATATTTATAAGGCTTAATGTTAATGCTTCTGCGTAGATTGAACGCTCCAGACTGGAACGATTGTAATACAGCTTGTCGCGGCACTGACAATGAACAGACGTTTCAAACGTGAGCATTTTCAAATCAACAAATCTCTGTATAATCTCACGAATTTTAAGATAAAAAACTAATGCTTTAAATGAAAACTGTCTCACACTGTGTACACAAAGGCAAATAAGCGTTTTATCCGTTGAACAATTTGATCGTTCGTTCGTATTTTTTGCTCAAATTTCGTTAAATATGAGGCGTATCATCTAGTAATATACAGTTTTTAAACAAGCACGATTAATCGCGTGAATTGCGGATGGTTGGTGTATTCATTTGAAAAATTAAAATCATTGCGAATTTTAGTAGATTCCGGTGAAATAAAAATTTGAACAAAATCAAACATAGAGAAATTAGTACGAAAATCAAATCGAAACAATAATAATGCCAAAGCGATAGTGATGAAGTAGCTTCTAAAATTAACAAATCCGAATGTTCGATACTTCGAACAAAAACAAAAACGATTCCCGAATAATCCGCTGAAATTATCAGACATATTATTGAGTCGCTGTGGATATTAACTCGCTTGTAATCGTTCAACACTCTGTAGCACTAAAAAAAATACTGCTGTCTCTCGGCAATATCTTGCGGGTAGAAGAATTTGTTTTTTTCACCAAGCGTCGGGACGCTGATCGATAAAAAAATCATTTGTCAAAACTTGATCGTTATTATTTTTGTTGATGTTCATCGTAGCGTCGGCTCGATTTCCATAAAGGACATTTTGGAGATTCATAGAAGAGTATTGGGACACGTGGATCCTGTCGAGGGTGGACATTTTCGTCGTACTCAGGTTTATGTCGGTGGTCATATACCACCGGGACCGGGTGATATCCATTTTTTGATGGAAGAATTTGCTTCGTGGTTGAACAGTGAACGATCCGTAAGAATGCATCCGGTTAGGTGAGGAGATAATCTAAAAAATAGACTCGAGACTTTTTTTTTAACGTCAATAATATACATTTTTTTCCTTGGCACCGATAAATAAATAAAAATGAATTTTCCTTATCGCAGATACGCAGCTCTGGCCCATTACAAATTGGTCCATATACATCCATTTTCCGACGGCAACGGAAGAACCTCGCGTCTCTTGATGAACACAATTTTGATGCAAGCTGGCTATCCACCGGTCATCATACACAAGCAACATCGTCACAAGTATTACGAATACTTGCAAATAGCAAATACCGGTGACGTTCGACCGTTCGTAAGATTTATAGCGGAATGTACGGAACAAACGTTGGATCTTTTTTTGTGGGCGACCAGCGAATATTCTCGTCAAGTACCTGCTCTTAGTCAAGACACATTACTAAAAGACCGACGTAGCACGATAATAATCGACGACGAGGGGAGCGGTGGTGATTTTGAGAATGATTGATAATTAATCACGCTTACGATACAGGTAGAAATTTCAAATTATAAAAAAATCCAATGTTTCAATTGAAATTCTTATTCGAATCGGTAATCGTTGACCGATTTACTGAAAATCAATGGTGCATTTTTCTTTTAATATACGCTTATTGCATCGCGGGCATTCTATCGTAGAACTAGGGAGGAATGACAAAAATTATTCGATTTATTCTCACGTTAAAGGCTAAGTATCGTGAATAATATTCCATTCGACAGATGGCCATCTTACTCGAAACACACACACACACACACACACAAAATCTCATCAAATCCATATTTTAATAGTTTTTTTCGTGTGAAAATGTCAATAGATCGATTAAGGTAGTAGTCTGGTAACTTAAGCCGATTTTCATGTCTTTTTTGGAGGGCGTTTTTTCGTGGGAAAATAAAAATGAATCGTTTTGGATAATTAGGATGTTTTTAGTTACATATTAAAGATACAAAAAAAAATTTTGTTGAAAAAATTTAATAGTTTATTATTATTATTATTATTATTGATCGAAGTTGGCACCTCGAAAAAAAAGCGCGTGGGTGGCCCCGATGATTTTGGCTCTTGATGTTATCTGAAATCAAAAATTCTTGATAATTCTCAATCTATAGACATGTCATTCTGGTCGGAACTACTGAAGTTAAATTTCATGGATAAATAACAAAATGGCGGACTTTGGAAAAAATAACTTTTTTCCAAAAAGTTAACAAAATGGCGGACTTTGGAAAAAATAACGTTTTTTCCAAAGTCCGCCATTTTGTTATTTATCCATGAAATTTAACTTCAGTAGTTCCGACCAGAATGACATGTCTATAGATTAAGAATTATCAAGAATTTTTGATTTCAGATAGCATCAAGAGCCAAAATCACCAGGGCCACCCACGCGCTTTTTTTTCGAGTTGCCAACTTCGATCAATAATAATAATAATAAACTATTAAATGTTTCAAGAAATTTTTTTTTTTGAATTTTTAATATATAAGTAAAAACATTCTAAATATCGAAAACGATTCATTTTTATTTTCCTACAAAAAAACGCCCTCCAAAAAAGACATGAAAATCGGCTTAAGTTACCAGACTACTACCTTAAAACGAATGATTGATGAATGTGACACTGGATATCGTATTCCGATTGAAACTCGAAGGTCAGCATGATTTATGATTGCGAATACGATCTCTCGAGTGCGTGTTAATCCCCCCCCCCCCCCCCCCTGGAAAAAAAGACACGTTACGAAATATCTCGAAAGGCGATTTATTTCTGAAGCCGGCTAACTCTTCATTATGATTGGCTGTCGATGTCGTGCTTGAAGTTTGATCATGTTCATACTTCAGATCGCACGATCGTCGACAATGAATGCAACCCTAAAAAGCAGCGCGCGCGGCGCGCACACCGATTCTAGTGGTTTAAAAAAAAAGATGTATGTTCGACGATACTCAGATCCAGAGATGGGCGAAATCTCATTTTTAACGTGGAAAAACCACCGTGGTTCAAGGTTTTTTGGTAATGAATTTCCAATTTTTTTTCAACGAACCCTCGTTGATATGTAAAATTTCTAAATCCAATATATTCAATGATGAAAATAATTTTTTTTACATATCAATTGAAAAAATTAGATTTCGCTCCTCTCTACGTTCTCCGATCCGAAACCAGTTTATTTATTCGTGCAACAATCGATGCACAATTATCGAGCCGTTAAAGTTCGAAATATCAGCGGAGAGGCTGCGCAACTCTCGGCAATTGTCACTTGCTGGTCAAGTTATTTATTGTAACAATGGAAGAAAGCTCGTTATTTATATTTACGTGAAAATGAATAAAGAAAATAAAAATTCCGAAAAGCAATCTTTAGTTTATTTTTCGTGCGATGCCGTAACCTGATTATCTCCAATGGATCAATGAACAGATTTTTCGTTGCTTTTCTGCGCGATCCACGCTGATTATTTTGAAAATTATTTATTTAACTCACGAAGCAACAGGGTGGTTAATTCCGTTCAACGATACGGTCATTTGAATATCTCAGAGGTAAAATCTTCATCTAAATCAAGACAACATTAACTGTCGTTCATTTAGTAATATATACATATATAGATAGTTAAACATTATCCACCAGCTGGAAATGACGTTTTCTCCGAAGTAACAAGTCCGTTCGCGATAATTCGATCGTTTTTTTTAATATATAAAAAAATAATAAGTATATCAGCATCTTTTAGTCGTCGCAGTATGTTTCTTTATTTTTGATTGTTACTGAAATTTATGAACGACGAAGATTACCACTTAGCGAAACGAGAAAATGAATACTGAACTTTTCATCTTCCGTCTACTTCAGAATCGCTTTCTATGAATATATATATTTTGTTGTTGTTGTTGTTGTCCTATTAGTGGCGATATGTCGATTTTAATATGATTGCGATGATCAAGCTTTCTTTTAAGACCATATGGGTAATGAGAAATGATTGGTTTTGCTTCATTGTATTTTTAATTTTTCTCTTTTAGTTTCTCACGGGGAACAATGTGCACATGCAATTCGTTTGTTCGTGTAATATCTTCACAAGCTTCACTTAAACTACAATAAAAAAATGGTCACACCGTTTACTCCGAGGCGTATATATAATATTATTATACACAGGGTCCCACAGCCGAAACACCGAATGTTCCTAAACTACGATAAATTCTTGTAATTTTCAATTTTTTCATACAACAAATTTAGCTTGATACCGGAATATAATTGTCAATGTCTGGGACGACCATGATTTAAATGAAAAACCGTTACACTTTTTTTTTTTCTTTTCAAATAATCACGAATAATCATTTATGACAGGATAGCAAGTTGTTTTTTTTTTCAACTAACTGAGAATAATTTATAATAGTTACTCGAATAGTAATTTGTTTGAAGAAAATGATTATTCCCAATCATTAGAAAAGCAATGTTAATGGTTTTTTATTCGAATTTCGCCAATCTCTAACTGGGATAAGATTTTTTTTCTTTTTATTAACATTTCCTCTCGATCTGTACTTAATTAAATAGCGGAACGAGACCTCACTTATGACACATTCGCCATTTTCACAATATGCCTGATGCGAATGAACCAAATGCACTGTGTTGTCGCAATCAATTATTTAAGAAAAGAACGAAAAAAAAAAAAAAATTTATAGATCTCAAAGGCCACTGCGAAGAATCGTCATTCAATGAAGGATAACACAAAAAAAATTAAGGATGAATAAACATAAAACTTCGTAAGATCATGGTGATATTTCGGTTACATGCTTTTCTGTTAGATCATAAAAAATAAAAATAAAATAGAGAGAGAGAGCAAAGGAACAAAAGACAATTAAAAATGATTGACATTAAAATTACATTATTAAACTAAAATACTCGGATCCCTCGAATCCCTGTTGTAAACAGCAATGGGTTATTATTATTATTATTTTTTGTTCTTTTCTCCTTTCAATTAAATTATCGACTAAACGTTATCATTTTGAAATCAGTCGTTATTTGGTTTAATTACGAGTATCGCTCACTGAAAATTATCGATCACGGATATATGTATATGACGTAGAAGAGAATCGTCGACTTTGGCGATTTCGCTAGATCTCGCACGCTCGTTTTATCCCCACTTCCCCTTTCTCGTCACGAGCATTTAAAAAACAATAAGACGGAGCATGATATTAATAGTGTGCCAAAGAAAAAAAAATTAACACCGTTGTACGCGTATCGCAAAGTCGACGATTTGAATTACGTTTTTTTTTTATCTCACTTGTATTTACGATGGCTAACTAAAAAGAAAGAGGCTCTCTCTTCGCGACCAGCAGTAAGCTCTGGTTTCTCTCGTAGACAGGTTTTATAAACTTTAACATCGTAAACTCCGTCAATTATCTCGCAATGCTGGAACATGTGGAAGATTTCACTTCCGGGCATCGACGCACGAAACAAAAAAATATTTTTTTTATATAAAAATCTCTCGCAAGATAGACGACGAATAAATTATAATAATGTGAGAAATATGTTGATATTTGAGAAGCTGGTAGGCGAGAGTTTGTCGCCCAAACGTTACAGGACCAAACGATGGAACAGAAAAATACGACGGACGACACTGGCGTCCTGTAACAGCATGCACTCTCTTAAAAGCATGTAATGATAACATCGTTATTAATTACGTATAGCTAGAAACCACTCTTAAATCGGCAAACGTCCTGCGTCTTATCTTGTTCTCTGTTTTAAATATTTTCTTTTCTAAAGAAACATTTTCATGCTCTTTATTGAATTCACCATACCAGCTAAATACACGAACAATTTTATTTCTCTTCCTGCTGTATTTTTTTTTTTCGCTCCGGAACTCGATTCGACAACGACGTTGTTGGGTAGGTCGTTCAAGTTCGGAATCTAGAGTGTATATATATTAGATATACTCTCGCTCGTCTCGTCACCGGCGAAACTATCGTTACTACGACGCTTTTTTTGTTCTGCGACAAACGCATCGTAGTTTTGGTATCGTTTCGTAAAATATAGCGACAAATAACGTTCTGGCAGAGGCGAAAATCGCTCCAAGAGCTCTAACAAGGCCAGATGCGAATTAATCGAAACGTGTTGTTCGTTTTTTTTTTAATATGGATGCTCGGAATCGTTTGATGTTTGTTTTTTCTGTCATGGATGCGTTACGGTACATTGAAAATACTGCAACGATTTGTGAGGGCTGAAGAACGATAGCGTGACTATTTCTTTCCTTATCTTAAATCATTTTTCCTTGTTTTTTTTTTTTTTTTCATCTTCATTTCATTTTCTTCATCTTCATTA
Source organism: Oxytorus armatus (assembly GCA_958009045.1). NCBI lineage: Eukaryota > Metazoa > Arthropoda > Insecta > Hymenoptera > Ichneumonidae > Oxytorus > Oxytorus armatus. The sequence continues at coordinate 3,458,221 of OY253746.1, read as the reverse complement.
TCGTGCAAAAATTACGCTCTGGATTCCATACCCTGTGAGCCTTTTTCCCCCTCCTCCCGTAAAGCTTCACGTTCCACATCAAGAAGACAAGCTGCGCCTACTTCGTTATTTTCCTCGTCATGGATAAGTTTTGTGATTGATTTCGTGCCTGAAGGGATGCCCGAGGAAACGTCCGTTTTTCCAATCCAAGATATCCGTTCGTGCATTGATTGTACGTTTTTTTTTTTGCTCTTTCATTCGATGGCACGTTTCCCCGAAGCGAAAAATGAACGTCATAGGCGGTTGATCTTTATTTTTTTTATAGTATTTTAGTTTTTTTTGTTGCTATTTGTTTTTTTTTTTTCTTCAAGCGGACAAGTCGTTTGTTTAGTTGTAACGTGAATTACGAGGACGTGTCATCTTCTGGCTGATTTGTTCCTCCTCGAGTAGTTGAATTCGAAATTGACTGACCTGATCCAGGGCGGCATTAAGTGTGTCACGTTGGGCAAGCAGCAAATCCTCCCACTTTTGGGCGTACGCTGAAACACACAATATTTAATCCCGTCAACCTAGGGACCTGATTCTTTTTTTTTTATTCTTTATGAGAGAGAAGAGAAAAAGCGCCCACCCGGACCTCTTGTTATCGGGCGTGAGTTGCGAAACGTGATTGCCATTATTACGATTCGTTTTTTTGTTTCTTATCCTACGAACTTAAATGCGAAGTCCCTTTGAGCTTTTTTTCCATTTTTAATTTTTCGTTATGCTACTATAAGCAATTGTGCGTTGCTCGCTATGCATTTTCTGCGTCACACTTGGCGAAAAAATTATCGTTGTGCTATTAGTGCGAATTAGACGATTAGATTTTTTTTTTGCTAAAAACCAACAAAAAAAAATATCTAGTAAATTCATTATGTGCTTGCTTTGTTAAAAAAACGTGAACTTCGCGCGAAAATATTACACACACCTGTTAGGATTTGGGTATCCACAAAAATAACATTTATTAACAATAATTATATCGATTTACAATTCATGGGAGCTCGGAGGGGAGTTGCAATTTTTCGTTTTGAGGCGGCGAAGCTCGATTGGACTTGTTTTTATCTCTATTTTTAATTAAAATTTTCCAGTTCGTTTCGAGTCGTGTATAACTAGAACGTGGAACTGACATTGATGATTTTTTTTTTCAATTGCTCGTGAAAAGATCAAAGTTTGACCCGCCAGAGTTTGCTACGTGTAAAAAAAAAAAAAAATATTTTGCCAAGTGAGAGGGTCAAGAAATATTATTTTTGCGGGTTTTTCTTTCCGACGCGTTGGGTGTAAAACAGAAAAAAATGGGTGATGAGTTTGATGAAATATCCGGGAAGTACCGGTTTTTTTTTTATTCATTAGTGTATAATTGAGTACGTGTATTAAAATAATAAAGCAATTGTTTTAGGAATTTTAGACATTTTTTTGTTTTTTTTTGTTCAGTGTAAATATCCGTACCGTTAGAAAATTGTATTCTCTCAATGAGACGTCTCGTCAACGAGAACCTCCCGTCGTAGGGTGACTCAAACTTTGTTCTTTTCCGTCTCAAATCTGTAAGGTTTTCTGACGTTATAGATTGTATCAGGAATAGAAAAAAAAAAGAAAGATAAAAAGAAAAAGAAAAAGAGAAAGAGAGAGAGAGAGAGAGAGAGAGAGAGAGAGAAGAAAAATGCCATTTCAATGACCAATTCTTATCGTCTTATAATTAACGAGATTCAACAAAAGTTTCTGTACACATCACCTAATTTAAGGAAATTTATTTTATAATTATTTTGCGTTATATTGTAAACGATATATATATATATTTATATATTATGGCACAAATATGCTGTAAACACACGTAGCGAAATATATTTTTAAATTTATTATCTGCCACGAACGTTATGATCTACGATGAGCGTATAAAATATAAAAACACATTGCAGTAAAAAAATTCTTGCATAACAAACAGCGGTTTCTCGGTGATCTTTTTTTTTTTTTGCTTTTCGCACTCAACTATTTTCTACGGCACTCTGGCGCACACTTCTTTCAAGAGAGGCACAACACACTTAACATGCTGTCATGCTTTAAGAAGAAAAAAAAAGAAAAGTATTTTGAATCCTCGAGGCCCGTGATGTTGATAGCAACGGGTGCCTGAGAGTTATTTAACCCTTTAATAGTCAGAGGTTAGATGCATTTTGACAAATAGCCATTTTCCGGTAATTACGCAAAAAAATGCAATCTTCGATAAATTCCATTGGTATTACATTTTTTCTAGATCCGATTTATCGTGTGTTAAAACGAGAATACATTTTTTCGACTAAAAAAAACATTAACACAACCGAAAATTTGCTATTTTCCTCGCTGACTTTTAAGACGTCAAAGACTCGATTTTCATGAAACAGAAATGAGGAGTATAAATTCGCTTTAAATCTCTAACAATAATGGGAAAAAATTCATTAACAAAAAGTGTCATTCCAGATGCACTCCGTTATCACCGTTCGCAATCGGTGATTTCGATAGTTATGTAAAACCTAACTCAACATATTATTATTCAAAAAAGTATCAATATCATATTGTGATATTATATTTTTCAAATAACAATTATATATATTACTATTGTATTATATGAAAAAATAATAACAATAAGTTTTTTTTTAATACATGTCTCTATTTCTATCATCGAGGGTCTGAACGTAAATGAAGAAGGCTATATAGGCTGTCGGTAGTATCGAGAATAATATCACATTTTTCATAGCGTTAATAACGAAATTGCCCGCACAGCGAACAATCTTACGAAGTCGCGAAACGTTTCGTTTTTTATCTCCCACTTCATTGTTCTTTGAAATTTCAATGTCCGCGGATATCGAAGTATTTTTCATACTTTCATCGCTGATCCACAAATCAGCGGTGGTTTTAAAAATGTCGATATTCGAGGTTGACTCAGGCTCGGAGATATCGTCGTCGAGCTCCATTGACTTTGAAATTATTCTCATGTCACGGACTGAACTACGATGTACGACGGATCTTCGGGAAGATGCACTTCTCGCCGAACCACTACTGGCTAGGAGGGTCGATTCCGAGGAACTGTATCTCGTATTTCTCGACGAATCATGACCCAATCTCGAATATGTTCTGTCGTCAGGATTTTTCGAATTAAATTGGCGCTGAAAATTCACAGAGCTCTCACTGATAGACCCGTAATCTCGGATATTGTTACGCTCGCGAACGTTCGGGCCGTCAATACCGTCCTCGTGGCATCCAAGCGAATCGTCGCACTTATTATCTACGGTATCTCGACAGCCGAAAGATTCACGCCGAGTCGAAGAATCTTTGAGACTAAATATTCTTGCCTCAATCTCCGAGTCGGAACTGTAATAAAATCTCTCGTCAACGGGACTCGATGATCTTGTCAACGAGACAAATCTCGCTTCCGGATTATCGTTGTAATCTCGTTCCGAAGTGACGGACGCATTGCCGTATGAAAATATCGAGCGTCTCGCTCGTTTTTCATTGAATGTTCCGGTCCAGTTATACTTTGAATTATTCTTCTTTCCCGTTGTCGCCCACTTGCCCCTTGGGGTGTTAGAAGCTTTTTTCTTTCCCAGCGTTGTCTTAATCGACGAATTTTTGCTCAGATAAGTTTTTTTATTGTTCGAGGAAACATTGGAATTTCTTCGTTTCTTGTTTCTCGGTGTTTTTCCGTCCGGTCCTACCGAACTATGACTGCTGACGGATCCCCTCGTCTCGTACTTCCAGGGCGAACGATTATCACTATTGTTTCCCGTTGACAAGTCGTAAAATGGATTTTCATTAACGTCATAATCCGATCCCGTGTCCGATGAGCCAATATACTTTATCGAAGTGTCAATCGTTTCGGCCAGTTCGTCTCTCCAGTTGCGGCTTAACGCGAAGATCGTATTTGATCTAGAGCGCGTATCTGTCATGAAACGCGAGGCACAGTGATAGTTGTGTGATGTTTCATTTTCTCTCACGTGATTTTTTTTTTTTTTGTTTCTTAATTTCGTCTTAATACCGATTTTCACACGGGGATTACAGCGGGGAATGGGGGAGTTTGCTCGTTTTTTTTTTAGCGTGATGGCCTCTACGTGGGAGCGACGACGATAAGACACGGAAATCTTACGAATTCGGGTGACAAAAGAACAAATCATTCGTTTAAATCCTTTTTTTTTTCTCGTAGAACTAGAATTCATCGTTTTTTATGCTTTTGGAACGAGGAGAAACGATTGACTACGAAAACCTACGAGGATATGGATCGAGCCTTTGTAAACAGGAGCGCATCGTGTGGTTGCACGAATAATTCGATTTCACAAATATAAGAGGCGCAACGAGGACTAATAGGTAAAAAAACATTGTTTTTTTTTCGTGCTTAAAATGGAAAAAAAAAAACAACAACTAAAATCGTAATCTTACCTTCTTGATCGTAATCGACTTCGTGCGTAGAACTAAACACATTTTGAGCATCGTTCACGAAAGCCTTTGAATGTTCCATAACGGCTTTGTGAGTATCGAGAACTTCCTCCTCGACCATCTGCAGTGCCGAAACAGCCTCGTGAAAAGTGTAAAGGTCCTGCGAAAGTTCTCCCTCCTGTTGATGATAATCGGTCCAAAAAAAAAAGACAATTATAAAATCATTTAATACTGTATTAGTAAGTGGAAAAAAAAAAAAAACCGAAATACGCACGTTCAATGATCTCAATTGAGCAAGATCGCTGTCCGAGTGCGCGCTGTTGTTCGCCTGATCCTCAATCTTCAATGCCCTGTCGTCGTCGCTCGGTGAAATTTTCATTTCCGTCGGATCCGTGGCAGCTAATTCTTTGACACGATCGGCGTAACGTAGAGTATTGAGCGAATGCTCGCACGAACTGAGTCCCGGGCTTATCATCGCGATCTGTGATAACACAAGAACTCCGTTATTACTCCAAACGATTCTTTTCCCTTGTGCTCGATTCCCCCATGATTATTATACAACTAGATAAAATTGTTAGACTAAAATATTTTATTTTCAACAGATAGTAAAATTACTGACCATGCACGTTTTTGATTTTTCACCGATGAAACTGTCCCTGAGTACTTGGGTCAATTTACTGGCTCTGAAAGGCAAATGCGTTCCCTTTCTTCCTAACGCTCGTATACATTCCTTAAGCGCGAGTAGAGATTTATTGATCTCCGCTCCTTCCATTCCTACCGAGAGACAAGTCAAAAATAAAATTGAAAATTCATTCGAGCCCGATCGAATTCTTACATTACAATTGTTAGGGGGGGGGGGGGTAGGGTTTTAAATTATTTTTTTTGCATTTTCTTTTTTATTTATTTTTCTGAATGAACTATATGTCGAGAATATTGTGTATAAATTTTAAGTCAATCGGAGTAAAACTAACGGAGTTACAGCATTTCAAACGACCGGCCGTGATACCGTGATACCACGTATAAAAAACTTTAAATCGATTTTCCCGAAGACGTCATTTTTGAAGTTTGTGAACATTAGAACTCAAAATCTACTGAACCGATCCTTTTGAAAATTTAAACATTACTTCTTCACATAAATCAACAGGTAATCAGGAGTTTTTTGGACGTGAAAAATTGCATTTTTCAACTCTTCCTGATTACCTCGAGAAATACATCACCTTCAAAATGCATATCAATTTTTTTGTTTCACATGATCCGGTAACGAGTTATAATGTTCACCGCAAAACCACTTTTTTTCAAGGCGCCTCTGGAGATTCAACGCCACCGGCTTATTTATCAATATTTTTCATTGAAATTTTTTTCTGAGATACTCCAATAGTTGTACAATAATATGTAATTCTATTTAATAAAATTATATTACTCATGTCGCCGCAAAAAAATCATAAAAATATGCTTTTTTTTCGCCTTTAAAACCCTACCGCTCCCTTAATAAATAGTAAAACTCACGCGTTTGCCTATTGGCGGAAGAAGTATCGGCGCCTCTCTCGTTGCCAGCGAGATCGATTAGCGAAAATTTTCCATGAACCTTATGGGTGGTTGGTGTTCGCGCTATTATTTGAAATACCGCGTGAGATCTCGAAGAATTTGCGTTCGCGCTCGTTTGTCCGCTGGTACGAGCGCAATTACCGTGCTGTATGAGCTTCAATACCTCGTCGCATGTTTCCACAACTTTTTCCGTTAGACCGACTATTTGAACCTAATTGAGAAGACATAAATAATTATCGATAGTCAAAATGTCAAATTCAACGAAAATGCTAATAAATTCAAACGAATTTTCTTATTCACCTGCTGTTTCCCGTCCTCCAAAACTCTGAGTTTCTCCTTGTCAGCCAATAGATCAAAAACCTTGCCGGAATAAATTTCGAAGAAGCTCGCCGATATAATGAGATTGAGTGGTCGAAATTTCGGCGATTTCAGACATTTGAATACATCTTTGGCGACCATAGCGTAAATGCCTTTTTTGCAATCTTGCGTTTTACCATTAAAGTCACCGCCCATCGTGTGTGTCTTGCCACTGCCGGTTTGACCATAAGCAAAACACGTGGCCATGCCACCCTCGAAGATCGTTTGTACGAGCGGCTTCGCCGTGTATTTGTAGACAATCTCGTTGTTGCACGTCTCGTCGAAGGCATAATCAAAACGAAACAATTGATTCTCAAGATACTTGGTAAGGTCAACTTTGGCTTTTGGCTCGTGCACGACTATTTGATCTTTGCTCGGTACGCTTATAACATCGACCTCTTTGCGATTTGTTTCCTTTCGATTTAACGGACGTTTTCTCACGCAAACGGTTATCTGATGATCCTCGACGGAGTCAGTTTCGCGAAGGGGCCTAAAATCAATGCTGCTCTGATATTCACGGACCATAGCGAGAAATTCCCAATTTGGATTGCCAGGATCGAGATTCATCAGCGCTTCCTTTTCTTCCTTGAGCTCGGCCTGACGTTGTCTTCGTTCCTCGCGATTTTTCTTCAATCTTTCGACCTCTTTGACGACGTTTGAACGTCTACCACGTCCGTTCTCGACCTGCGCAGCTTGTTGAGCGTTCACCATCGCTTGCTGTTGCTGCTGTTGTTGTTGTTGTTGTTGCTGCTGCAGTTGTTGTTGTTGCTGAATCGCTCTTTGCTTGTTCGAGGGAGTTGCCGCAACGGTCACCGGTAGCATTGGCGGTATGTTCTCAACCTCACGACGTCCCGTTAATGCCGTTACCGTCTCCGAATGGCCATTCACCGATGTTGCCGGTGGCATTATGTTCGTTTGACGACTAGCTCCTGGTTGTCGTGATATTTGCCTGTTTGAGCCAGCTGCAATTTTGTAAAATTCCTTTCGTAAATTGATAATTTAACGATAATGACATCTATCGATTACAGTTTGAAAATAAAATGGTGTATAAAAAAATAAAAATCCTTTAGAACGTTCCACTGACAGCTCAAAATGTTGGGATCTGTACGGTCGTTATTAGGTATTCATGACGATTTAAATTTGATTTCAAATTTATCCAAAAATATATTTTTCTATAATATGTATATCAGGGTGGCCCTTAATATGGGTCAGAAAAAAAAATTGATCGCGCCGCCCTTCGAAGCGGTTCCGAATACTAAAAAAAAAACCTACGCGAAGCCCCAGCTATGTCCGTTAAGAGGAAGACGTGACTGTAAGCATGAACTTAAATTTAAATATCAATTTTTCTTCATGATTGGAGAAATTTTGATTTTTTTAATCTAGTTTATGCGTCAATTTTTTTTTTAACTTTCCGAAGCTATTGTATATTGGTATTCAATATACAGATCAGATAATATGGTCCTCCATACTAGATTTGATGAGCGTTCAGGTCTGCCATCCTATTATTTTGCAACAATGGTTTGATTTAGCTGCTGTCAAACTTTTTTAAAGGGCGGGTAGGGTTTTAAAATTATTTTTATTTGCATTTTTTTTAAAATTTTTTTTCCGAATGAACAATATGTCGAGAATATTGTGTATAAATTTTAAGTCAATCGGAGTAAAACTAACGGAGTTACAGCGTTTTAAACGACCGGCCGTGATACCTGATTTTTATACGTATAAAAAACTTTAAATCGATTTTCCCGAAAACGTCATTTTTGAAGTTTGTGAACATTAGAACTCAAAATCTACTGAACCGATCCTTTTGAAAATTTAAACATTACTTCTTCACATAAATCAACAGGTAATCAGGAGTTTTTTTTTCAATTTTTTCAATTTTTTAATAACAAATTAAGCGCGATTTTTTGAGCTAAAATTGCGTTTTTCACTTCCAAGTGCTGCAAAAAATAGAGAAAAAAAAAACTCTTCCTGATTACCTCGAGAAATACATCACCTTTAAAATGCATATCAATTTTTTTGTTTCAGATGATCCGGTAACGAGTTATAATGTTCACCGCAAAACCACTTTTTTTCAAGGCGTCTGTGGAGATTCAACGTCACCGGCTTATTTATTAAAATTTTTCATTGAAAATTTTTTCTGAGATACTTCAATAGTTGTACAATAATATGTAATTCTATTTAATAAAATTATACTACTCATCCCGCCGCAAAAAAATCATAAAAATATGCTTTTTTCGCCTTTAACCCCCCTCCCCCCCCCCCCCCATATCAAAATCAAACGTTAAATTTGCATCTTGTCAGAAAAATCTATCAAGTAAGAAGGATATAAATTCACGATAAACCATTTACATCGAACTTATTATGAAAAAAATATTACGAAAAAAATATTATGTTTTATCCGACCAATTGGATGACTCGTGCGAATAAATAATTTCTTTGTTTTCAATAAAACGAACAAGCTCGCCAAGTTTAAAATCCCGCCAAATTTAAAATGTCCTTATGCATTTTCGCGAAAGTAATTTTCAAATATATTTTTTATCCACATCACTGGAAGTCTGATCTCAGTGAAATATTAATATGTTTGCATGCTCAGCACACAAGGAATATTTCTAACAAAATTGAAAAAAAAAAAAAAAACAATTCTGGCCGATCCGGAAGTTCGATGTGAATGGTTTATCGTGAATTTATATCCTTCTTACTTAATAGATTTTTCTGACAAGATGCAAATTTAACGTTTGATTTTGATATGATGAAAAACGTTTGACAGCAGCTAAATCAAACCATTGTTCCAAAATAATAGGATGGCAGACCCGAACGTTCATCAAATCTAGTATGGAGGACCATATTATTTGATCTGTATATTGAATACCAATATACAATAGCTTCGGAGAGTTAAAAAAAAAAATTGACACATAAACTTGATTAAAAAAATCAAAATTTCTCCAAGAAGATTTTTCTTGAAGAAAAATTGATATTTAAATTGAAGTTCATGCTTACAGCCACGTCTTCCTCTTAACGGACATAACCGGGGCTTCGCGTAGGTTTTTTTTTTTAGTATTCGGAACCACTTTGAAGGGCGACGTGATCAATTTTCTTTTTTTACCCATATTAAGGGCCACCCTAATGTATATATTAAATTAATTAAAATGTAATTTTACAAATTTTCGTTGAAAAGTGTGAATGAGGAATGGGGCACGAATCGGCGATACTCGATGAATTTCCCGAAGTTCCATTCGCCTTCGAGGATTCGGACGAAGAGATCTTGATCTCAATGACTTTCTCATCGATTATTTTATTCCTTCGTTTGAAGCAATATGTCCATGGTACGAATTTCATTTTTTTTTCCAATTTGTCCTTTTTTTTTTATCGTACCGAGCAATCCGAATGAACGCGAATTTTAACGTTTTTTTGTTGTTTTTTTTTTCTATTAGGAGGGACAAAAAAGTTATAGGTGAGATGAAAGAAAACGAGAACGGAGAATTTTCAACCCTGCTCGGGCAAGTGTACGCGATGCACTGTCTGTACAACCACGGGGTCCTTGCCCTTGTGCCTCTAGCTATATGGACTCTCGGACGTTACCGGCCTCGTGTTCTATAGACCGTATGAATATCGATAGTCACCCCGGTGGGGTTGTAAAATACACGAGAGAGACAGAGTGAGAAACAGAAATTAGGGGTTGTCGGTGTTGGCGCACAATTCGTGATGTAAGATAATTCACCCGTTGACATGACTAACGGTAAACCCCACAAAAAAAAAAACCAACGAAAAAGACGTGTACATAAATATGAGAGTTTATTTTAGGTCAATCTTTTTTTCTTCATAAATCATTTAAAAAAAAAAATCAAATCCGGGGAGTATATTTTGTTTCGTGAAAAAAAAAGTCACAAATGACACGTACCTTTCACCGGAATGGATGGCCTGGTGGTATGCTGAAAAAAAAAAAATATTCATTCATTATTGACAAATGTTCGAAAAATGATAATGAAAATGTGCCATGTGCGGTATACGGAAGCGGAGAAAAATAAAAATTTTATCGCCACCCACGCAGTGCATATGATTGGTGAATGTAACGAGAGAAAAATTCTCATTTCTCCTGAAAGCGTGGTGTATGATACATTTTTAATGCGATCTCATAAAAATTTGTGAATTTTGTAGAAGCTTTGACGAGCCGGTACTTAATTACGATGAATTATTTGGAAGAGAGTATATTCCTCCTGGGCTGGGGGTCACGCAAACTGAGCATAATTGCTTTGCTGGAATTATCTCGAACGTGGGAACATACTCTTAGCGAAAAAAAAATAGACAACGCAGGGAATGTGTGACGAATATACCGTATGTTCGGAGTATTTTCGTTTTTTTTTTTAATCAGAGACGGGAAAAATTCATGTTTGAATTTGTTTGAAAATTCGTTTTTTCTCCACAAAGGGTTGCACATTTTTTTAATGTATTTGAATATTTCATTTTCACGTGTTTTTTTATAAATTTCAACGATTTACTACAAAAGTGCAAGATACAATTGCCAACTAAATATTTACAGTGTTGAATTTTTTCTCAGCAATGAACAAAATCGATTATTTAATTTTTTTTTAATCCTCTTGTAAGCATAAGCACGAGTTAAAAGAAATCCATTCAGATGCATCTACTCATTGCTGTGTTTTAAATATTAACGATTCACGATTTTGTCGGAATTTCCAAATTTTCCTGTGATGTGCATTGGAGTACGTGCTTTGGCGAGTTCGAGTTTGGCCCTTCGGGAAAAAGATTTTCGAGAAGAAGTGCGAAAAGTTTGCTGGAGAGAGGATATACATATATGTATATTTATATATATATATTGATATTATATATATGTTTTAGGGCGATTTTTTTTTTTGACTATTTTTTTTTCAGTCCCCACCCGAAATTTTGTTTGGATATGTCGAAAAAGAAATTCCCTGAAAGTTACAGCTCTTAATATTAATTCTAAGTACTTTCCCAAAGTGTGAGAAGATTTTCCATATAAAATACACGTAAATCGATTTTTTTTTTTTTTTTCAAATATCTATAACTCAACCATTTTATGCTATCATATTGTTCTTGGTTTCGATTTACTCAGAATAAAACAATCTAAAAAAGTGCCTTTTGCAGCGAAAGTTTAACATTGTACTGGTGAGTTGGTACGGGTGACTGAAGTTGATTTTTACCCAAAATTCTCGTTTGTTTGCTGTTATCTCCGAAACAATTAACTTTACGAAAAAAATGTATATGAAAAGTTTGTTGGAAATTTAATTTCCTACAAAAAAGATCCTATCGACCCAATTGCTTAGATTAATATTTCTTGAGATATCGAACTTTAACTTATGAGTAGTATAAAATTTATCAAATATGAAATATTAAATAATAAAAAAATAAAAAAGTTCAATATCTCAAGAAATATTAATCTAAGCAATTGGGTCGATAGGACCTTTTTTATAGGAAATTAAATTTTCAACAAATTTTTCGTTCACATTTTTTTCGTAAAGTTAATTGTTTCGGAGATAACAGAAAAAAACAACGAGAATTTTGGGTAAAAATCAACTTCAGTGACCCGTACCAACTCACCAGTACAATTTACACTTTCGCCGCAAAAGGCACTTTTTTAGATTGTTTTATTCCGAGTAAATCGAAACCAAGAACAATGTGATAGCATAAAATGCGGCTGAGTTATAGAAATTTGAAAAAAAAAAAAGATTTACGTGTATTTTAGATGGAAAATCTTCTCACGCTTTGGGAAAGTACTTAGAATTAATATTAAGGGCTGTAACTTTCAGGGAATTCCTTTCCGACATATCCAACAAAATTTGAGGTGGGGACTGAAAAAAAAAATTGTTGAAAAAAAATCGCCCTGATATATATATATATATATATATATATATATATATATATATATATATACATATACCCATATGTAAGGATTAATTTGCATTGGATTGGGTGCGCGTTACCGAAAGACGAGATGTGACTCGTACAGGAAGCGTTGCGGATGTTAGGCCATTTCTCGCGGTGTGACCGCCATGACGTCCGAGTGAACCGTCCTCGGGGTTCTCCAAATCGTCCAAACCCTCGTCCTCATCGCCGGAAGAGTCCTGATTGTTTTATTTTTTCATTCGTCCATATTTTTTATCCGATTTCACGACGTAAATTAATCCAAAGTAAGAAGAGGGAATGTAATTTTTTTATATTCAATTAAGGTGGTAAAAAATTTTTATTTAGCGAGGAACATAACGTGGGATTACCGAGATTATTGGAGGGGGGGGAAGGATCGGTAAAAAGTTTTCAACGTAAATGGACCAATCGTATTCGTTTTAACAATTTCGTGTTTTTTTTTTTTTTTTCGCAGCGTGGTCCAGGGTCGTTGAGATCCGTAGGCATCCGAAGATCGTGCGGAGCAGCGTCCATGAAGGAGGGAAGGGAGAAGAGACGTTACCAGATTAGTAGCTCGAGACCGAGTTTAATTTAAGATTCGGTTCGGTTATATACGAGAAACTAAATGGTTTTAACGAGAGTCTTGACGAAGCGTTTTCAACATCGATTCTTTAAGGTCCTAACAACTAAACGAGAGTTTGAATTAAACGAACTTCGTTAATCGATCCTCGGGGAGGCGAGAACGGAGGGAATGTTAAAAAAAAGGTGGTTCGAGGGGGGGGGGGGGGGGGGGGGGAAAGAACAAAAACGCAACACTTTGTGAGTTCTCGTAACCGCGAGGTCGTCATCTATCTCGCATCGACGCTTCTCATTCGTTGTTCGAAATTTTTCGAGTCATCTAATCGCGATTATCGATCGAACGAACGTTAGCATTTTCCGAAACGATATATTCACAGTATTTTTTTTTTCCCACGACGAAGAGCGTTCGAATCACGAGAAAAAAAAAATCGTCAAATTTGACAACTCCGTCACTTCATCGTGGCGCGTAATTTCTTTTTTTTTGCCTAGTATTTTCTTGACTGTTGGAATTATTTTTGTCGTTTGGAAAAAAATATTAATTTTTGGTAATATTTATACCTGAAAAACGATAAGGTACTGGAACATGCTCGTGCCACACCGCGGTCGGTAGACCGGTACATTATTCCAGACCCAAGAACGATGATGGAACAGGTTAAGGAACGTCGGTCGTCATGGGCAACGCGTCAACAAAATTTCATTCCGAGTCGATAATAAAGTAAGCTAGGGCGATGGATTACCGAACGGTTGGGGGAGACTGAGATTTTTTTTTTACGGTCATTGCACCAGTTTATCGTTTGACCATACAATTGAATTATAATAAACGACCGAAGACGGTATTAAGGTAGTAGTCTGGCGACTTGAGCCGATTTTCATGTCTTTTTTGGAGGGCGTTTTTTTTGTAGAAAAATAAAAATGAATCGTTTTGGATATTTAGGATGTTTTTATTTACATATTAAGAGGGGGTAAGATTAATTCATACAAAAAAAGGCATGTTTTTGTGATTTTTTTGTGACGACGCAGTTAAAATCTCTTTATTGAAACTAATGTCACAGTAAAATATTACATTCGAAGAGTATTATATAAAATTTTCACGAAGAAATATTAAAAAATACGGCAATGGCAGCAATTATTCGGACGTGTCTCGGAAAAAAGTAGAATTGCGGTGTCCCTCATAACTTGGTGCTGGGATCATCCGAAATGAAAAAATGAAAGTTCATTTGTTAGATAATAGTTTTCCCCAGGTGACGCTGGGAGGGTTTTTCGAAATTTCAATTTTTCAATTTTTTGGAACATTTTGAAGGGAAAAACGCGATTTTTTTTTGTTCGTAAAAATCGCGTTTTTCCCTTCAAAATGTTCCAAAAAATTGAAAAATTGACATTTCGAAAAACCCTCCCAGCGTTACCTGGAGAAAACTATTATCTAACAAATGAACTTTCATTTTTTCACGAAAAAAAAAAAATCGCGTTTTTCCCTTCAAAATGTTCCAAAAAATTGAAAAATTGAAATTTCGAAAAACCCTCCCAGCGCTACCTGGGGAAAACTATTATCCAACAAATGAACTTTCATTTTTTCATTTCAGATGATCCAGCACCGAGTTATGAGGGACACCGCAATTCTACTTTTTTCCGAGACACGTCCGAATAATTGCTGCCATTGCCGTATTTTTTAATATTTCTTCGTGAAAATTGTATATAATATTCTTCGAATGTCATATTTTACTGTACCATTAGTTTTAATAAAGAAATTTTAATTGCGTCGTCACAAAAAAATCACAAAAACATGCCTTTTTTTGTACGAATTAACCCGCCCCTTAAAGATACAAAAAAAAATTTTTTTTAAATTTAATAGTTTATTATTATTATTATTATTGATAGAAGTTGGGAGCGGAAATGGCGTACTTTGGAAAAAAAAAGTTTTTTTTTCTCCAAAGTCCGCCATTTTGTTATTTATCCATGAAATTTAACTTCATTAGTTCCGACCAGAATGACATGTCTATAGATTAAGAATTATGAAGAATTTTTTATTTCAGATAACAACAAGAGCCAAAATCACCGGGGCCACCCACGCGCTTTTTTTTTTCCAGGTGCCAACTGCGATCAATAATAATAATAATAATAAACTATTAAATTTTTTCAAAAACATTTTTTTTTGTATCTTTAATATGTAAATAAAAATATCCTAAATATCCAAAACGATTCATTTTTATTTTCCAACAAAAAAACGCCCTCCAAAAAAGACATGAAAATCGGCTTAAGTTACCAGACTACCTTAAAATGACATTTTTCAATTTATATCACGAATTACCGAAAATGTTGGTAGTAACGAAAAATCGTCATTGGGTGTCTTTATCGCCATTTGAACCTGATTTTTCAGATGAATATGACATTTTTGTTCGATGAAAAAAAAAAAACGTTGAAAGTAAATTTATCATAATTCCAGTATAATTTCCAATTGGAACATAAATTTTGTTGAAAAGAACGAAAAGCTGGCATTAAATTGGGATGAAACCTCGTTTGAGTCTTTCAATTTGTTGGTGAAATAAAAAAAAAAGAATAAAAAAAAAAATTGCATTACAAACAAAAGCCGAAATTGTAGCAGTCATTTTTCCCCAACTGAACGTTCTAGATTGTATATTATCGCGACGAAATTTGATTCGAGGGCGTATGTTTGTTTAGCGACAAAAAAAAATGTAACTCACCCTTGCCTTGCTGGACGACAGCATGTTGTTCATTTGCGGTGGTGGCATGGATTTCGGTATGAGCTCGGGATTGAGAGCGAGGATCGCATCGATCTCCACCTGTAATACGAAATCGACGTGCGAGCGATTGATAAGCGACGCGACATATTCGCACATGATAACAATTGTAAAAGGAAAAAAAAAAAACCTTTCGTCGTGGTATCAGGCTCTGTGATAACATGTTGATTACAGCACGTTGATGACGATAAAAGATAAACTTATTGAATTTCAATTAATCCCGATTTTAAATTTTTTCATGACCTGAGTTCCAAAAATTCACGATATTTCTTCAAATGATTTTGTGTAAATTAAAAAAAAACACACACACAATAATTGCATTTTTTGTTAATCGTTAAATCAATAGATCGGGGAGCGATTCAATTTCCAGAGGGCTCGCTGCCTCACAGATCCCGTCAAACTGTGGCTACTGTGAAGAAGTCCGTCAAAAATAGAAACTCGTTCCCAATAGCCGGGGCACTCGCAGGTTGCCACTCGTTTGTCATTGCATAATCTCTTGTAAAGTTTTGAAAATAGACCGACTAACCATGACCTAGGGATCTCGCGAATGGAAGATGAGGGAAAATAATGAAAATGGGGAGAAAAAAAAAAAGTAGAAACCAATGTATTTGGACACTTTTTTTTTTACACGACAATGCCGTAAAATGTAATTTTCTGGTGTGTTAAGACATTCGCGAGTAAAAAGTGAGTTACCGAGTAAACGTACGGCGTGAAATAAAAAGTTAGTGGAATTAAAAGTAAAATTAGCCAAATTAGGAGTAGACGATAATTGAGTATTGGAAAATTTGCTGTATATATAAAACTAATATTTAATTTTTTCGCTCAAATTTTTTCGGCAAAATGATTCTGCAAAAGTATCGCTAGGAAATTTGAACTAGAATTAAATAAGTCAATAAAAATGGCTTCTGGCATAAAAATAATTGGTGACATTCTTAATTTTGTGCCGGACCATGTAATCACCGGTACGATAAAAAAAATCTTTTAAAATCCGTAATGAAGTAGCGGTGATAAGAAAAAAAAATTTGTACCGCGTTCGTGAAAACGATAAATTTATGAATAAACTTTTCATCACTCACCTCTTTTCCCTTCGTTTCTCCTTTTTCGAACCATTCTACCGTCACGCTCCTTTGCTCCCAATTGACACCAGACACAATTGCCGAGTGAACGCGACCTGGAAACGAATGAAGACAATGGTTATTAATGTTTAATAATAGACAGAAGTCGAATATAAATTGAAAAAAAAAAAAAAAACAACAACAACGTTTCAACGACAATTTTAATGACTTCCTCCTCGTTCGGATTCTCTCGGATATATATAGACATTAATTTCGGAGGAAAGTAATGCATGAAATTAGATGTTCTCGCGGGCGGAGGAGGATTTGAAATCAAGAGACATCGACAAAGCCATAGAGAGGGTATAATTTAAGCTTCTGGCTCTTTGGATTGTTCGCGTGCTAAATTAGGATCTAATTTTAGAGGGAATCCCCGGAATTCAACTGCTAAGTGGTTATTCCGTAGTCACGACTGCGTCACGCTCGGTGATTCCATTGCGATTTTTGCTCCGAAAGAGAATTCGGAATTTTGCATAAATCAACGATTTGCACGTTTTATTTGGCGCATAAGGAGATTTGTAATTTTTTTTTTAAATCGATCAAACGTGTATTTCCTTTTCACGAGTAGGAATATACCATTTTGTATATTTGTTTAAAACTAGGGTACTTTTTTTATGAATCCCTTTGAAATTTGTATTCCTGAAGGAAATTTTATTTCAACAAAATACAATATCGATGACCTGTTGGATCTTTAAATGAGTCCAAAAAATCAGGTTCTTAAGTTTGGCGTTAATTGAAGAAATTGAGTTTTTATTCGATCGAAAATTTTATACGTGAAGCATTCTTAAGGTAGTAGTCTGGTAACTTAAGCCGATTTTCATGTCTTTTTTGGAGGGCGTTTTTTTGTAGGAAAACAAAAATGAATCGTTTTGGATATTTAGGATGTTTTTATTTACATATTAAAGATACAAAAAAAAAATTTTTTGAAAAAATTTAATAGTTTATTATTATTATTATTATTATTGATCGAATTTGGCACCTCGAAGTTGGCAGCCCGGGTCCTAACTTTTTTTCTACCGAACCGATTGCTTTCAAATTTTAACAGGCTATTCTACACACTTATAGTTGTCGTCGGAACCCCCGAGAAATTTTTTCACCCCTAACTTTTTATTTTACAACCCCTTCTTTGCTAAAATAAAAATACTTTAGCAAAGAAGGGGTTGTAAAATAAAAAGTTAGGGGTGAAAAAATTTTACAACCCCTTCTTTGCTGAAATAAAAATACTTTAGCAAAGAAAGGGTTGTAAAATAAAAAGTTAGGGGTGAAAAAATTTCTCGGTGGTTCCGACGAGAACTTTAAGTGTGTAGAGTAGCAGCCTGTTAAAATTTGAAGGCATCCGGTTTGGTAAGAAAAAAGTTAGTACCCGGGCTGCCAACTTCGAGCTGCCAACTTCGATCAATAATAATAATAATAATAAACTATTAAATTTTTTCAACAAAATTTTTTTTGTATCTTTAATATGTAAATAAAAACATCCTAAATATCCAAAACGATTCATTTATATTTTTCTACAGAAAAACGCCCTCCAAAAAAGACATGAAAATCGGCTTAAGTTACCAGACAACTACCTTAAATGAGTCCAAAAAATCAGGTTCTTAAGTTTGTCATTAATTGAAGAAATTGAGTTTTTAATCGGTCGAAAATTTTATACGTGAAGCGTTCTTAAATATACGAATAAACTCAATTTCTAATCATCATGCTGCTAACAGTAAATGTACCATTTTTATTAATTTTTGGCACTTTCTCGATCTCCTCTTCAACGTCCTTACTTCCTCCGCTACCTATCGATGGTTTAGGAATGTGCGAATTGAAGTTTTTCTTCTCGATACTTCGCGATCCTTTCGTGCAATTCGTCGCTATAGGTACAACGAAACTGCAAGAGCTCGAATTTATTCTAAAGTCTCTTGCGTTAATGGGACTCGAAGGAACTGAGGATCGATAGCCAAATTTGTTTCTTTCGCAAAAAG
This sequence comes from Oxytorus armatus, assembly GCA_958009045.1. Taxonomy (NCBI): domain Eukaryota; kingdom Metazoa; phylum Arthropoda; class Insecta; order Hymenoptera; family Ichneumonidae; genus Oxytorus; species Oxytorus armatus. Next base: position 3,439,612 of record OY253746.1, on the reverse strand, counting down.
ATAAATTTCCCGAGTTCATGGAAGTCTCGTGATTGTCCGAGTCGAACGAATTCTTCACATTCAAATGCGTTGGATTTTCACGTCTCTGTTTGTTTCGAAGTTGTTGCAAATTCGGCGAGTCAATTTTGCCTCGTTGTCGAAAATTTTGCTCTTCGGGAAGTTTTTTCTTTTTTCCACATTTAGTTTCGCTGGTCAGGGGGCTACGATTTTCCGGCGTGTATGAGGTGAGTGTTATCGTAAAATCCGGAGATTTCTTCTCGTCATTTCTCGCCTCGTTAGATCTCGAAATTGCCATGCTCCGAGAAATATCTTTCGTTCCTTCATCCTCGTTTTTTGATTTTCGTCTCTCGTGACTATAAGTAACATCGTCAATCACTTTATCCACACAAATATCCTGCTTCTCACTTCGATCGTCCAGCTGATGTCCTTTTATCAGTGCGACGAGTTTAGTGCCATTTACCGATGTTTTTGTCTCAAATTCCAAGCACTTTTCGTCCAAGCTCGTCGTCTCTTCTGGCAAATATTTGTCACTTCTTTTTTTACCTTTTGATCTTTTTTTCTTTCTCGTGGATTTTTCTTTGCCAAGATTTTCGGAACCTGCGGCTTTTGAGCCGCATACACACTTGCTCAACCAATCCATGAAGATTTTTTGGTTTTATTAAGCTTGAAGTTTAAAAGAACGCCGAAAAGATTTTATGACGGCAGAGGGATTTTAAATTCTTCATCGTCGATTAAGTGCTTCGCAAAATCCGCTAAATCCATACCAGGACGAATCGTCAATTAATATCCTGATCTCGAACAACGTTACTAAAATCGATCCTGGATCAAAACCAATAGAAATTCAGCAACGGAGAGCAAAGAAAAAAAATTGTAAAACACAAGAAGAATACTTTTCACATTCACTTCATCGTTGATCGTCAGTTCCAAAAATTTCCTTACAAATTCACAACTTGGATTTAATTTGCTCGAAAAAAAAATACGTAATTTTCCGGTCACTCTTTCATGGAACGTAACAAGTTTCACGACCGAAACGAAAAGTCGACTGATGCCGAAATACAGGCCACACGCTTTATTTCTTCCCTGGGTACGAACAGAATTCACGATGCAATTCTTTCTCGTATACGGCGTTGGAGAGAAAGAGAGAGAGAAAAAGAGAGAGAGAGAGAGAGAGAGGAGAATTCGGGAATCGAGTCGAGAGTGAAACCAAGTGGAAATAAAAACTCTGCAATGCTCGAGATCCCGAGAGGAGGAGGAGGAGAATGGACCGGTTTTTTCGTTTTTTTTTCTTCTTCTTCCCTCTGGTTTCTTCTTTCTCCCTTGTTCTCTTCCTCCCCCTTTCTCTTTCGTCTCGCCGTGTCCCGAAAAATAAATAAATAATAATGAAAAATCCTCAAAACTTTATTTCTCGCATCGAGGCTAGTACCGAAGGTATATTGCGACGTGCACGGGTCAAGGCTGCACACGGATATACGATACGCGGATACCGAGAGAGATGAGAGAGGTATCGAGTGATACACAAGAGCGGATCCAACGACTGGGCACGATCGACTGACAGGATCGTCGTTGCGTCGATTCATAAACGCATTTTATTATGACGACCAATCCCATCGGCGCTTCGAGCAATTTAACGCCGTATGTATATCCCCCTTCCTCGCCGCCCCTCCAAGTACTTTTGTTATCAAACGAAATTTTATACTGCGGATAAATATTGCGCAATTTTATAATAATTACATAATCACAAAAATACAATCTTATCGATTTGCATTGATATCTTGATGATTCAACGATTGTAACGAAATTTTGAATTATTGATTAATCGCGAATTTTCTGTTAATAGGGATGTGTTCATGGCTGATATAATATTTCGATGAAAAATATGAATAACCAATAGAATTTGTTTGTTAAGGGATGAATCAATCATCTCAACGGAATTCTGGATTTTTTTTTAGTTAGATGATAAAGTCGTTTTTAAAATCGTGTCAATTAAATACCGAATACAAATTGAGATTAATTTTATTTCGTTACGGGAATGAGTCACCATTCGTGTGGAAAATCACTGAAGGTGATTTTATGAAAAAAAGAATTTATAAATAATTATTTGACGATAATACTAAACGATGATTCAAAAATAAGAATTAATTAAAATAACTCTCAATTGTCCACCGTACAATATTATTTTTTATCTTTCTTCATAATTATTCTCACTTATTTGATCAGAAAACAATTTTAAGGTAGTAGTCTGGTAACTTGGGTTCAAAAAATCGAAAAAATTTTTTTTGCTCAATTTTGAAAGTACAGTGTCTTGAGAGTATACTGTGAAAATTTCAGACCGAAATTCGAAATACTTCCGGAGTTGTAATGAGTTTTCGAGAGCGCCTCGAAGTTTTTCTCAAAACAGTGTTTTTCTGGTCGGCCCGGGTCCTAACTTTTTTTCGACCGAACCGATTGCTTTCAAATTTTAACAGGCTACTCTACACACTTATAGTTCTCGTCGAAACTACCGAGAAACTATTTCACCCCTAACTTTTTATTTTACAACCCCTTCTTTACTAAAATAAAAGGACTTTTTTATCCAAAGTCCGCCATTTTGTTATTTATCCATGAAATTTAACTTCGGTAGTTCCGACCAGAATGACATATCTATAGATTAAGAATTATCAAGAATTTTTTATTTCAGATAACATCAAGAGCCAAAATCACCGGGGCCACCCACGCGCTTTTTTTCGAGGTGCCAACGTCCATCAATAATAATAATAATAAACTATTAAATTTTTTCAACATTTTTTTTTTGTATCTTTAATATGTAAATAAAAACATCCTAAATATCCAAAACGATTCATTTTTATTTTCCTACAAAAAAACGCTCTCCAAAAAAGACATGAAATTCGGCTTAAGTTACCAGACTACTACCTTAAGGTGAGCGGATGGGAGGTGGTCCATTGAAATATCTAACTACCGATACCAATAGCGGAGGATTGTCGCAATTTCATTTCTGCATCAACGCCAAAGTAATATGCTGTATTATGGAGTTGGTAAAAAAAAAAAATGAATTTTCGGGGATGCTAAATTTTTGATATTTGCCAAAATCGAGGATATAGAAAATCTGCTCGCAACTAAACAATCCCCATTTTTTTTTTTTCATACTAAATTCTTTGATATTTTCAAAGTTATAATGCATACGAAAAAATCATTTCGACAAACTGTTAACCGATCTCCATTCACTCTACTATGTAGGCATTTAACTAAAATGTAACGTTCTATCGTTGTTTTCCAAGGACATCGTGACTCCAGCACTCGTTGGATCAATGCCACGACAGCGAAACACCAAAAATTTTTCACGATAAATTCCTACGTGACCAACTTTGAGGAAAGGAGACCTCCTTCGTGGTCGAGTGTCGTTTTGTTACTGCCAAGAACAGAATTGTTTCCAGGACGATTCAACGTTTTACTCTCTCCCTCTCTTTCTCTGGCTCGATTAGGTTTGCTTCGATAACAAGACGAGGAAATTATCGTCGGTTCGTTAACACCCCTCGAGTTGCGAAGAGCCATTTTGAAACGTCGTTAAACGAGGATTAAATCGTTCTGGGCTCTTTGATCCTTATAAATCTGCTTTCTGAACTTGGAAACAAGATTTTCTTTTTCATCTTCCATCCAAGGTTTACAGACCTTGTAACAATGTACAGTAAATAATTGTTCTTTGCGATAAAAAGAAAATAATTATCATGAATTTTTCATGCATCGTAGACATTTTTTTGATCTAATTTGCTGACCACGTTCGCGATCGATACATCACCTATTTGCGACATACGATAGCGGACCAGCGACATAACCACGTATAACTCGTGATGCGTGACTTCGAGGAACGGCCCATATTTATTTCACAGAGTGAACAGTCCGAACTCTGTCCCCCCGTTTCTTTCGGTATACGCGCTATTCAATTCTCGGATTTTCTTTGCCAAGTTGAGTTTATTTTTTTTTTTTTTAGTGATTAATGGATGAAACATCGATGCTCCGTGCTCTCGCGGTTGTAATGATACGAGTAGATTTCTAATAATAATTACAAAGGGACATTTTTTTTTTTTAAGTTTTGTCGGTAACACCTTGCAATTTCATTCTTTGCCATTAGAATTTGTGTCATTTCCGGGTATAATCATCGATTAAACGATTAAAAAATAAAGAGAATGTCGAATGAATTTGTTTTTAAATCCATTGGAATGGAAATGGGACTTCCGGTGCCGGTCACAAATTCGATGAAACGCATTTATGCTCTTTTCGGTTTGGGGGTCCAATACACAACAATATCCGTGAGCTCGGTCTATTGAGCATTAAATTTAAGCGACAGCATCCTGCCGCTCTTTCACCGCTTGTTCCTGCAATGTCTACGTTATAGACTTTTATACATATATGCTATATACAAACATATTAATAGTCATTATAATATTACTTATAATTATAATAATGTTATTAATAACGAGCTGTGCCCCGCAGTTTCACCCGCGTTAAATATCCGTCCCCCGATTCAACGCGCCCCCGCCGCTCCTTAGGATCATGGCATAAAGTTATATAGCGTAAAGCCTTCCTGAATAAACGGGCTATCTAATGCAAAAAGAATTTTCCAAATCGGATTAGTATTTCCTGAGATTTGCGCGTTCGAACAAACATACAAACATACAAACTTTCCAACTTTATTATAGTAGTAGATTTAAGATTTACTTATGTTTCTTGTCATGTAAATTGTACATAGGATATTGTAGGCAAAGTGTGATGATTTTTGGTCCATGGAATTCTTGATCAAATATTTCGTTTGTAAAGGGTAGCAAAAGTGAAATTAATGAAAAAAAAGCTTCTCTAATCTTGTTTTTAAGGTAGTTGTCTGATAACTTAAGCCGATTTTCATGTCTTTTTTGGAGGGCGTTTTTTTGTAGGAAAATAAAAATGGATCGTTTTGGATATTTAGGATGTTTTTATTTACATATTAAAGATACAAAAAAAAATTTGTTTGAAAAAATTTAATAGTTTATTATTATTATTATTATTGATCGAAGTTGGCACCTCGAAAAAAAAGCGCATGGGTGGCCCCGGTGATTTTGGCTCTTGATGTTATCTGAAATCAAAAATTCTTGAAAATTCTTAATCTAAAGACATGTCATTCTGGTCGGAACTACTGAAGTAAAATTTCATGGATAAATAACAAAATGGCGGACTTTGGAAAAAAAAGTTTTTTTTCCTCCAAAGTCCGCCATTTTCATATTTTAACAAAATGGCGGACTAGGGTTATGATAAATAACAAAATGGCGGACTAGGATAAATAACAAAATGGCGGACTTTGGAAAAAAAAGTTTTTTTTCCAAAGTCCGCCATTTTGTTGTTTTTTTAAATTTCATGGATAAATAACAAAATGGCGGACTTTGGAAAAAAAAGTTTTTTTTCCTCCAAAGTCCGCCATTTTCATATTTTAACAAAATGGCGGACTAGGGTTATGATAAATAACAAAATGGCGGACTAGGATAAATAACAAAATGGCGGACTTTGGAAAAAAAAGTTTTTTTTCCAAAGTCCGCCATTTTGTTGTTTTTTTAAATTTCATGGATAAATAACAAAATGGCGGACTTTGGAGAAAAAAAACTTTTTTTTTCCTCCAAAGTCCGCCATTCTGTTATTTTAACAAAATGGCGGACTAGGGTTATGATAAATAACAAAATGGCGGACTTTGGAAAAAAAAGTTTTTTTTTTCCAAAGTCCGCCAAATTGTTATTTATCCATGAAATTTAACTTCAGTAGTTCCGACCAGAATGACATGTCTATAAATTAAGAATTATCAAAAAATTTTGATTTCAGATAACATCAAGAGTCAAAATCACCGGGGCCACCCACGCGCTTTTTTTTCGAGGTGCCAACTTCGATCAATAATAACAATAATAATAAACTATTAAATTTTTTCAAAAAAATTTTTTTTTGTATCTTTAATATGTAAATAAAAACATCCTAAATATCCAAAACGATTCATTTTTATTTTCCTACAAAAAAACGCCCTCCAAAAAAGACATGAAAATCGGCTTAAGTTACCAGACTACTACCTCAAGACTACGGTTGAAATTTCAGTTTTTTTTTTTTCGTGCAGACTCCATATATTCCCGATACACGATATGTATCCAAGATACAAAGACATAACGAAAAATGTAAAGGATGCCAGAATCGATAAGCTGGTGTATATGTTTCGCCAGGAGAATTTCACATTCGCTCCATACGTTCGCAACGTCAAAGTTTATATAGCGTGTTGGACGAGCAATATGCAAAACACATGTGGAGCAGGGCGCACGTGTGACGGAGAAAGAATTGAAGCACTTTGTGCCGAGTATGCACCGTACACCGAGTTTCCTCTCTGGGTACAAGAGAATTCAAGCACCACGGAATTAAGAGTTAACCCCGTTTGTTTCTCGTGGGAAAGCTTGAATTTTTTTTTGCGTTTTACTTATTTATAGCGGAAGCCTTGTTTTTGGGATTTATTAATTTTTTTCGAGTCTTTCATTAATTCAAGATTTAGATTTAGTTGGTCGTGATTTTATTTAAGCTTATGGAAGTTTTGAAATTTTATTAAATTTAGGCGACATTTTTTAAGGAAAAAAAAAAAATCAATAAATAAATGAAGAGTAGAATCGATATCGTGGTCAAATTTTTATGACGAAACATTTTTGATGGATAATTATCACAAAATAACTTAAAAAAATTGCTTCATTTTCAAGATTTAAGTATTCGAGTAAATCAAAAAAACAATCCTAAAACACTTAAGTATCTAAATGCGAGCAAGACTTTGTGGAATTTTCAATGTAAAAAATAAAATCTCTTGTCAATTGTACGACAGTTTTTATTAAACCGCAGTTTTTCATTTTAAAGATTTATACCGAGAAAATAATGGGATGTTTGAATTTTTCCTCGGCGCTCGGCTAATTCGAAGAGAACCGGAACGGGGAGGAGGGTTGTAAATGGCCGTTAAATAGTTAGAGCCTCGACTCGGCGAGAATAAAAAAAAAAAAAAAAAGCGTGCAAAATCGGTTTGTTACAAGCGTCCCTGACTCGCGGTCCTTTAAAGGTACTGTAAAATCCTTCCTTACTCGGCGTGACAATTTTTTTTTTTTTTATCACCCAGGCTCACATCCAGCACACCCTTGACCTTTATTCTTTAGACGCTGCTGGTGAGGCTGCACCGGAGAATTGCATAATGACTCGAGCCTTCGGCTCTGCTCGCGTCACCATTCTATTTAGAGGAAAAATTGAGAGAATTTTTTTTGGATTTTTCGTTTTTATTTTTTCGGTCTTGTTACGGCTGTACGAGGCAATTGGTTTGAACAAATTCAATGAGCGTGTTCGATCGAATAATTTCCCGGGATATAGTATATAGATAAGGTGCCTCTGTCTGATCGATGATACGCTTCGTTTTTTTTTTTTTCTGCTCTCTGCAAGAGCACGAGAGCACAACGAGAGAAGTGCAAAACAGTTCGTACGACGAACGTTCGAGGCGCCAGTAGACAAACGCGTTTGTTTTACCGACTAACCAGCACAACTAAATTTCTTTGGAAGGTATTATTTTTTTTTTATCCGTCGACGTTGGATTGATAATATAATTTTTTTAAAAATAGCATTATCTAGAAAAAAATGTTCATTCAATTAACAATTATTTTCCCCAGAAGTTTTTACGAATTCGCACTTTTGAGCAAGGAAAACATTATTTTCTGCACACAAGATGAAAAATTGGTTTGGTAATTAATTTTTTTTTTTAATAGCATTATCTAGAAAAATGTTCATTTGATTTATAATTATTTTCCCAAGTTTTTACGATTTACGGAATTTTGAGCATGGAGAAAATTAATTTCTGGACACAATATGAAAAATCTGACCAATGAGCGACACAGATTTAGAGAAAAATATACAAAAAAAATCGATATTAATAATATAAATTGACGCAATGATGAAAACGATAGTTTTTCGACATAACATCATATTTCTTTTCCAAGCGCATTCGTTAATTCGTGAAAAACGAAAAAAATTTTCATCTGCCCTCAGGATCTATTTGACTCGAATATGTTGCTAAACACTTTGCGACCGTACGAGTTTCTCGCGGATACTCGCGTGGGCGAAATGAAAGATCTAAGCGATCTCGCCTTGAGTTTATATCCAACTTTGGATTTTTTTTTTGTTTTCGTACTTTCGTTTATTCGCGTGGGTGTCGGAGCCTAACGAGCAAGATGAAAATATCGAAATAATGTAAAAACAATATTTATAATTTCGCGGAATTTATTTTTCTTACGAATAGGCCGTCAAGTTTCAAATTTATAAGATAAAAGAAATTTCTGTAAATACAAATTCTTTTGCATTTTTTTTCTTAGGTACCAATCGAAATATTTCTTTACACGACCTGCAGAATCATTGCAAACAATCGCTTGTTTGGTTTTTTAAAATAAAATAAATAAATTTAAAATGAATTAAGGGCGGGGTAAGGGTTTTCACTTTCGAAAAATCGAATTTTTTTTTGTCTTATCTTATTGTTTAACATTTCAAGAATATGTCCTTAAAATTTTAAACCGATCTAAGCAATATTCTTGAAGTTATTGTCTTATTAATCTCCTGGCCTTTAACGCTATACCTCTAACAGCTGCGGGCGGTCGGGCTAGCAGTGCACTTGGGACGCGTTTTTCTCAAAACTACTTTTTCAAAGTCCGTGTTCACTGCCATTTAAAAACTACTTGACCGATTCATTTCAAACTTTATACACATTTTCTACATATAAAATACCTCCCCCCAACGTTTAGTAACATTTTTTTTTTTTTTACATTAAGGGCGTTTCCCACCCACAAAATGGCGGAATTTTTCGTGGAAAATAACAGTTCACACTTTAGATGGCCGTCAAAAATTTGTAAATGAAAAAAACAATTATCAGAGAACGTTGGGGGGAAGATTTGATTATAATTTGACTAAATTTTCATGGTTTTTCATTTTCAGATAATTTTCGGTCGAGTTATAGTGAACACCGCAAATTGTTTTTTTTTTTCCAAGACGTTCTGGGGGAAACTCTGTTACGGGCTTATGCTTCAATATTTCTGCATGAAAAAATTACACGACATTGTCAAAAGTATGCTCAATAATGTACAAAAGGTTCGAATAAAATTGCTCAATCCACATTGAGAAAAAAAATCGCAAACAAAGTGTTTTTTTTACGCTGAAACCCTAACCCCTCCCTTAATAAACAACGCGTATATATTTTTCGCTCTTGAATCGCTGGAATTCTGCGGTAAAACAAATATACATTTTTTTTATTCTGCAAAAACTTTCGAGATAGAGAGGTTTTTCTCCGTTGGACATTCCGGCATAAAATTCCAACAATGAATTGGCATTTATCAATGCCAATCCATTGTTGGAATTTTATGCCGTTTGCTGTTCGTTAATAATGCCATGTTTTTTTTTTATATATAACTACTAGCAGACAGCAGGGATTATATAGAGACACGTGGGGAGTAAAATACCGGCGGAGACAAACGGAATTATTGGATTGAGACGTTGCTGGGCGCTGTTGTAAATTCTAGCACGGTGGCCTAGACTCATCAGCGGGAAATATATAACTCGAACGTGCCCGTCGAAGAAAAATAGAGAAAGAGACATTATGTATATGTGTGCTGAAAAGAAGGCTCGCGAATCGAGAGCCACTCCGAGACAATGCGGTCGGTACTTCGAGGTGAATGGAATCGCGAAGAAGAAAAATAAAGAAGAAAGAAAAAAAGACGAACAAGACGATAAAAGTTTTGCAGCATGGAGAAGTCACGACCACAGGTCTGCCTACACTGTCTCTGTCTCTCGGTATTAATGTTTCATACATCGAACCAGGAAGCTGCATCGAAGAAAGACGAAGGCGTTAAAAAAAACAACAAAAATCTCCACTGATTATTAACGGGGTATTGGTACAGAAAAAGCAACAACAAAAAAAATGTTGATCCTAAAGGTTCGTCGAGGGGGAGCTCCACGAACTTTTTTTTCAATGACCTATAGTACAATCAATACAATTTTTTTTTTTTAATAAGGTTCAGTATCACGCACTGAATGTGAATTAACAAAATGGTTACAAATTAAGGAAGCGGAAGTGCCGCCATTTTGAGGAAAACCGTATTGGCCAATATCTCTGTAACCGTGCACTTTAGGCCAAAAATGGTAATAACCTTTATTGTAGATAATTGAATTTCCCATCTTTTTTTCTAAATAATTTTTCTTTTATCACTTACCGTTTACGACTTATACGACTGTTAAAATGTATTTATTCACTTTTTGACCTGTATCTCTCCTAATAATTGTTTAAACAACAATATGCTAATAACTTATCTTTTAAAGCCACACATTTTCCACATCTTTTATTTAAAACTTTTTTGTCTAAAATTAATATTCTCAAAGTTATAACGCGTTCAATGTTGCGCTACTGGGTGCAAGGCTAATAAAAACGCGTTATAACTTTGAGAATATTAATTTTAGACGAAAAAGTTTTGAATAAAAGTTGTGGAAAATGTATGGATTTAAAAGATAAGTTATTAGCATTTCATTGTTTAAACAATTATTAGGAGAGATACAGGTGAAAAAGTGAATAAATAACATTTAACAGTCGTATAAGTCGTAAACGGTAAGTGATACAAAAAAAATTATTCAGACAAAAAGATGGGAAATTCAATTATCTACAAGAAAGGTTATAACCATTTTTGGCCTAAAATGCACGGTAACGGAGATATTGGCCAATACGGTTTTCCTCAAAATGGCGGCACTTCCGCTCCCTTAATTCGTAACCATTTTGTTAATTCACATTCAGTACGTGATACTGAACCTAATTTTTAAAAAATATCCTTTATTTTCAATGCGCCACAATATTCTCTATTAATTGTACTACAACGATCTGTGCATTTCGGATTTTGGGTACGTTTTTTTTTCCGAGAATATAAAAAAATAAATAAAATATGTTTTTTTCCGAATTTTAAATTCTCAGCTTCCGCCCCCTCCGCCCGGGTACACGTCACGGATGAAAACGTTTCGAATTGAATAACTCTAACGATCGACGGTGCGCTAAACAAGAATCGTATTAGTACGCGAAAGAGATAAGCATTGTACGAAACGATAGATGATGAGATCGAGAGAGGTTCTGCCGAGTGCCGATACTACATGGTAAGAGAGGGCTCTCCTCGCGTGTATAGGAATCCTTATAAGGCGGCATCGCCCACGTGTGCAACTCCACGACGAAGAGGCACAGTGCGTGATGCTTTTCGACAAGGACTACTACACGCTTGGTTGTTTTTTTTCTTCTTCTTCTTATTCTCAATTATCGTCGAAGTCCGCGATACTCAAGATTTCATAAGACCTCGTTGATCAGAAATATTATGAGTGAAAATAAAAAAACATATCGTATCGAGAAATATCGATTGAAAAAGATATAAAAAAAAAGAAAAAAAAACCAACAAATGCGTTCCACTTTGCGAGCCTCAGATGCAAGTACTCTGTGATCGTAAAGCGCGAAACTGTGTTCATTCCTTCGCTATTCTTAGTGTCTTTTGGTACCCAGAGCAAGAGAGAGAAAGAGAGTGAGAGGCAAAGGTAGAAAGAGAGAGAGAGCTCTAGATATTTGCGTGGTCGAAATAGAGCAAGGCCGGAAATAGAGTCGAATTGCCAACGAGAGTCCCATAAATGTACGTAGTTGAAAAAAAAAAATGAGAAAAAAACACAGTAGATCGACCACAGTGCCAATTTCGATGGATTTCTTTACCGACACGCCAGAGTCTTTTGCCCAGGAATTACAACATTTTTCATTTTATCACTTACAATCAACTATTTACTGAGTATATTTGCTGCAATTTAGAAATGAAACCAAAATAAATAAAATAAATAGACGAAATTGTTGAATTAACATTTGGAGGAATCTTCAGAGAATAATTTTCACTGGACTCCGATGAGAATGTACGCGTAGAAAAAAAAAAACGAGAAAAAAAAACAGTAGATCGACCACAGTGCCAATTTCGATGGATTTCTTTACCGACACGCCAGAGTCTTCGCCCAGGAATTACAAAATTTTTCATTTTATCACTTACAATCAACTATTTACTCAGTATATTTGCTGCAATTTAGAAATGAAACCAAAATAAATTAAATAAAAAAATAAAATAAATAGACGAAATTGTTGAATTAACATTTGGAGGAATCTTCAGAGAATAATTTTCACTGGACTCCGATGAGAATGTACGCGTCGAAAAAAAAACGAGAAAAAAAAAAACAGCAGAACGACCACATTGCCAATTTCGATGAACTTCTTTACCAGAGTCTTTGCCCAGGAATTCCAAAATTTTTCATTTTATCACTTACAATCAACTATTTACAGAGCATATTTGCTGCAATTTGGAAGCAAAACTGAATAAATAAATAAATAAATTCAATTATTGAATTATCATTTGAAGGGATCGTCAAAGAATAATTTTCACTGAGCTCCGATGAGAATTTTCACGCGCATATAATTATGAATTTTTTATTAATATCCTTTATCACTAATAATAAAAAGAGTTGCACTCGCGTGCTTGCACTCGTTGCATTTCCGTAAATCGTAGTCCAGGCATGAGACCGTATCGATTTCGACTATGCTCACCCGGAAAAGAGCTACGAGTGGCATAGAATCGTGCTTTACCAAGGACGCAAATAAATAATTCATAATTCTTTGGCACGACGAAAAAGAAAAAAAAAGTGTCTCCGTCGTGCAAGGATCACGATGGCTCTGATCTATCGACGAATTATTTTCGGAGATAGTATCGATGCAATTGTCGTTTTTCTTCCAGCAAAGATGTACAGTTAACAAATGAAAAATACGATGTTGAAGTTTGCATCGTTGGAACACGACGAAAATAGATTTTTCAAATTTTTATTTTCGATATTGCTCTCGCTTCTCCTGTCCATTTGGGTGCAGATCCTTAAAGGACACCCCAAAAGAACGTTTTACGATATTTGTCTTAGAAAATTCAACCTTAAGGGGGCTGAATGGTATAAAAAAAAAATATTTTCGTTGCATTCCAACGATGCAAACTTCAGCATCATTGAAAAATTATATTCCAGTTTTATGAAGAAATCCTAATAATTCTTGTAAAAAATATGTAAATTGTTTATTTTATCGTGAAATGAAGAAAGTACTTTCCAATTACTGCTTTATCATTATTATCCTCCGTGAATAATCATTAAAAATTATTCCGTTGCAAAATGATTTGAAATCCTTTTTTTTTTTGTATCTTCGCGGTCTATCATTTTTTTTTCTATCTTTGCTTCTACTCATTTCCCTGAAAAATAATTTTTCATTGCTATCCGCGTCCCTATTTAATACTTTTTCTTCCGTACACTTTTTTTTCCTCGTAATGTACAATTTATTTTTTTCACTTTGACACGCATTCGCTAGACTTCCGGGCAGCGAGCCTATTCCAATCAAGCCGCTCCTATATCCATAAACGTCGTAACGATTCTATCGCACGTATAAGCTTTTATAAAATGAAGTGCGTTGCATCGTGGCAATTTTGTACTTGAAATTTTCGCACGAATTAATCAACGAATAAAACCAATGGAGCGGCGATGTTTAATTAGAGATTTTTAAAAACTGTTTAAGTGATTATAATTCGATAAATAAATTATCGAATAAATCAATGAAAATTAAGCCCTTCGACAAGATATTCAACAAAGAAAATTAAATATTGTCAGAAAATCATTAAATAAAAGAGAAAAAAAATATGCCCATAACGTTACATGAATTTTCGAATGTTTTACGAGTTCAGGGGACTCGAGGACATTTTATTGATCGGTGTTAAATAATTTGGGTGAATCATCAACTTTTCCGTACGAGTCCGAGTACGAAGGTGTTAATTCTAGTCCCTTGATAGAAATAATAAATAAATTAGAGAGTGGGGAATGAGAAATTGTATTGTATTGGCTGTAGTCACGATAGACGATATTTCTATGGACTTTATGTGATCGATGCTGGACGATTGAACGCCGTATAAATATAGCAGTGATTACTCCGTGGGTCTTGGTAACCCCCACGCGAAATTTCAATTTCATCGCACACACATAGAGAGGGGTCTTTTTTTTTTCTGTTACGCGCGCGACATCGACGCGATCCGCGAGATTCTCTCGGTCGACACGATCGATCCCATACCGACTTTTACCTCGCCTCTTGACAGTCGCCCCTCGCCAAATGATACGTACGAGGTCTTACGGTAGTATTTTTTTTTTTTTTAATTTTTTTTGTAGTTTCATTTTTTCGCAATACCTCCGTTACTTCGATAAGACGTTAACGCAGTGAAAAGATTGCGTTACGGTAAATTTGGTTCAATATAATTTTGACGGTAATTCAAACAGGCGTAAACCTTAATTGGAAAATTTTCATTACTTTCAAAATTCGTTATTTCATTTATACTTTTTAAAAAATCGTAAAAATTCTACTTATTAAAAAGATGAATTAGCAATGAAAGGAATAATTCATTTTTCAATTTCTGAACAAAATTCATGACTCTATATTAGGGCGATTTTTCTTTTTCGACTATTTTTTTTTTTCAGTCCCCACCCGAAATTTTGTTGGATATGTCGAAAAAGAAATTCCCTGAAATTTACAGCCCTTAATATTAATTCTGAGTACTCTCCCAAAGCGTGAGAAGATTTTCCATCTAAAATACACGTAAATCGAATTTTTTTTTTTCTTCAAATTTCTTTAACTCAGCCGCATTTTATGCTATCATATTGTTCTTGGTTTCGATTTACTCAGAATGAAACAATCTAAAAAAGTGCCTTTTGCGGCGAAAGTGTAAATTGTACTGGTGACTTGGTGCGGGTCAGTGAAGTTGATTTTTACCCAAAATTCTCGTTTTTTTGCTGTTATCTCCGAAACAATTAACTTTACGAAAAAAATGTGAATGAAAAATTTGTTGGAAATTTAATTTCCTACAAAAAAGGTCTTATCGACCCAATTGCTTAGATTAATATTTCTTGAGATATTGAACTTTATTTTTTTTTATTTTCTCATCATTTAATGTTTCATATTTTATACATTTTATACTACTCATAGTTAAAGTTCAATATCTCAACAAATATTGAACTTTATTTTTTTTTAATGTTCTTATTATTTAATATTTCATATTTTATAAATTTTATACTACTCATAAGTTAAAGTTCAATATCTCAAGAAATATTGATCTAAGCAATTGGGTCGATACGACCTTTTTTGTAGGAAATTAAGTTTCCAACAAATTTTTCATTTACATTTTTTTCGTAAAGTTAATTGTTTCGGAGATAACAGCGAAAAAACGAGAATTTTGGGTAAAAATCAACTTCAGTGACTCGTACCAACTCACCAGTAAAATTTACACTTTCGCCGCAAAAGGCACTTTTTTAGATTGTTTTATTCTGAATAAATCGAAACCAAGAACAAGATGATAGCATAAAATGCGGCTGAGTCATAGAGATTTGGAAAAAAAAAAAAAAATCGCTTTACGTGTATTTTAGATGGAAATTCTTCTTACGCTTTGGGAGAGTACTTAGAATTAATATTAAGGGCTGTAACTTTCAGGGAATTTCTTTTTCGACATATCCAACAAAATTTCGGGTGGGAACTGAAAAGAAAAAAAAAATCGAAAAAAAAATCGCCCTACTCTATATATATCCCAATTATTAGAAAATAAAAGGGTGTAATTCGCACGGCAAAGCGCGTAAAATTATACAAATTACGCCATTTTATTCGGTAGCCGTACGTCTCTATATGCGGTGTTTTTTTTTTTATAAGAAAATCGCAAAAATTCTAGTTATTAAAAAGATGAATCAACAATGAAAGGAATAATTCATTTTTCAATTACTTGCCGAACAAAATGCATGACTCTACATATATATCAATCATTAGAAAATAAAAGGGTGTAATTCGCACGGCAAAGCGCGTTAAATGATACAAATTACGCCATTTTGTTCAATAGCCATACGTATCTATATGCGGTGAATGCAAGAGCCGAGAGACGAGCGGCTAGTAGGGGGTCACTAGGAAACCCTCTCCTTTCTGGGCAAACGCTTCTGACTCATTCGGCTTTACGAAGCAGCAAATAAAAAAAAAATCCTACGGATTATCCGTACAAAGCTCAAACGCGATGTTTGATCATGTACGAATTGTCGAAGAAGCCAGGAACACAATTAATTTCGATAAAACCAATAAAAAGCCACAAACATTCATTCGAATAATAAAATTTGATCTTTCGCCTATAAGCTTCGATACAACAATTTTAATGATGCTGAAGTTTGCATCGTTGGAACGCAACGAAAATAGTTTTTTTTAATTGTAATTTTCACTACTGCTCTCGCTTCTTTTGCCTATTTAGGCCCAGCTCTTTAAAGAAGACCCCAAAAAACGTTTTAACGATTTTTGTCTTGGAAAATCGAACCTTAAGGAGGATGAATGGTATAAAACAATCTATTTTCGTTGCATTCCAACGATGCAAACTTCAACATCTTCAATTTTATTAAGCCAAAACAGTCATTTCAGTTTTCGTGACGATAACGATTTTATAAATATATTTGTAAAATTCTTCTAAGAGTATTTAAAAAAAATATTATACTCTACAATGTGTTAAAAAAAAAATCGCAAAAATGTGAGAAACACTATTTTATCATAGTTCATTTATTTGCAACGTCCTGTTTACGCGAAGCGCAGCTTAATGAGCACATTGTCCGCTGCGATTGATGTCTACACCTCGATATTTAATAATACGTAACTTTGTAGGAACGCGAACGATCGAGAATATAGTCCCAGGAGAAATGTAGCATGACACGTTACCGGGAGGAGGATTGCCGAAGTACCAGGAGAGAGGCGCAAACGTTAGACCGTTGGTATTTGCCTCTCGTGTTTACCGGTCAGTAATCCAACGAATGATCGTATCAGAATTATTCGCGGGCTCTACCGTAAAGCAAATATCGATTAACTCGTTCGTTTTTCCTCGCCGACTGACCTGCTTCCTCCGAAAGGTCTCAATTTCAATGAGAAATCGTTGGAAAAAAACAAAAATTGTACAACAAAAATTCGAGGATCAAAATTCACTATAAAAATCGAGAAATTGATTTTTTGCCTCGCGATCTCGCCTTCAATATTCAACTTTTTAAAGCCTTATTCTCAGATCTCGTGACACTGACATCGTTTCTCGTTCCCCCCTTTTTTTTTCTATTACGTTCGAAACGTTTTTTTCTCTTCTATTCTCGTGTGGATTACGTGGATATAACGCAATAGAGGTTTTTTTTTTTCGATAATTGCCTCCAGTCGTTTCGCCTTTATTCGTGCGTTAATATGCAATTCGAAAGTTTTCCGAGCATACATTTATATACAGTTTATTAAGACGATTACGCATATTGTTGGGTCATGCTTTTAAGGGGGGGGTAGGGTTTTAAAATTATTTTATTTGCATTTTTTTTTATATTTTTTTTCTGAATGAACAATATGTCGAGAATATTGTGTATAAATTTTAAGTCAATCGAAGTAAAACTGACGGAGTTACAGCGTTTCAAACGACCGGCCGTGATACGTGATACGTGATACGTGAAAACTTTAAATCGATTTTCCCGAAAACGTCATTTTTGAAGTTTGTGAACATTAGAACTCAAAATCTACTGAACCAATCCTTTTGAAAATTTAAACATTACTTCTTCACATAAATCAACAGGTAATCAGGAGTTTTTTTTTTTTTCAATTTTTTCAATTTTTTAATAACAAATTTAGCGCTATTTTTTGAGCTAAAATTGCGTTTTTCACTTCCAAGTGCTGCAAAAAATATAAAAAAAAAAAAAAAAAAAAACTTTTCCTGATTACCTCGAGAAATACATCACCTTTAAAATGCATATCAATTTTTTTGTTTGAGATGATCCGGTAACGAGTTATAATGTTCACCGCAAAACCACTTTTTTTCAAGGCGCCTCTGGAGATTCAACGTCACCGGCTTATTTATCAATATTTTTCATTGAAAATTTTTTCTGAGATACTTCAATAGTTGTACAATAATATGTAATTCTATTTAATAAAATTATATTACTCATGTCGCCGCAAAAAAATCATAAAAATATGCTTTTTTTTCGCCTTCAAAACCCTAGCCCCCCTTAAACAATGCAGATTCAATTACGAAGTAAATTTTTCGTAATAAGTTTTCTGTTATTGTCCAATATACCAATAAGCTCTTCCATATGTTCTAGTATTTTTTTTTAAGGGATACGGCCACGGTAGAATTTTCAAGAAATCGATGTTTTTTTTTGCTCAAACGATACTTTATCATCATAAAAATAAGTTACTATTCGATTTATAGCGAGAAATTTTTTTTTTTTACCGATTTTGAGCGTATAACGTAAGCCTGCCTCTGGCACGACCATAGAGCACCCGCGAGAGCGTAGCGTGATAAATAACTTCGACAATTTTTACCCGATTGACTTGAAATTTCTAAATTATGTTTCTAATTGCATTTCGCAGAGAAGTACTTACGGAATTTCTGATTAATTAAAAATTCTCCATTTTATGAGCAGTTTCATACGAAATTTTTCACTGGAAATTCACCCTTTTAAGTTCAAATGCCTATAATATTCGAATAAAACAATATTTTTCAAATTCCCTACGTACTTCTCTAGGCGTTCTGATGTAGATTGACGAGAATTTTTTTTTTTTGTTCTAGGTCAAAAATTGTGGATGCCAAGTGTCACGCCGCGAAGCGTCTCAAACAAAAAAAGATACCAAAAGTAAATAGCAGCAGTCCACCATTTTGTATAGCAAAAGAAAACGAAAAAAAAATATTTTTATTAGTTTGATATTTATACTAAATAGAAATGTAATTAATTTGACAAATAAATAACTTTTTTATAAAAAAAAAAATTGTTAAATGTGCACATGATTTTACACTTGCTACCGTGGCTATAACCGTTAATAATTTTAGTGTGAAAAAAAAATTATGATAAAGGCGACACTTGGTTTTCGTCGATGTACGAAAATAAATTTATTAGGCGAATGCAATAAAGCTCACGAAGAGTGAAGGGCTACGCCATTGTTCGCAGCTGGTAGAAAGCGAGTATAGATCAATTATTCTTACTTCTCTCCCGCCGGCAACCGGGGGAGGGGGTCTGCTTTCGTGCAGTTACTGCTCACACCATAAATCGTCAAATTCACGAGGGTTGCGAATTCTTAAATTACTCACACTATTCAACATTTCATTATTGATAAAATCGTTATTTATTTTTGGAATTTTTTGTTGGCCCTTATTATTATTTTTCAAGGCAGAGTTCGAAGCTGTTGTATCGAGTGAAAAAATCTTAACACTGTTCGAAAAGATTCGCGAAAAGTCTCAAAAGGTAAATTGGGAAAATTAATTTTTTTGATTATTTACATTTTTATGATCTTCTTTTTATCTCCTAGTTAAAAAAAAATGTATACCGATGTTGTTAATATAAAAAAAAAACCATTAAGCTAACGCCAGTTTTAGTAAAAGTGCGAGAAATTTTTTTTCAGCGTTACAATTCTCAAGTATCATTAAACTCGTTTCAAACGAGGCTCCATAACGGCAAAAAAACACGCTGTTTCGCACCGGCAATTAAAGGCGGAGGGGGCCGACTAAAAGTCGGAAAAAACGAATTGTATTTTTTTTCTATCCGGAAAAAAATAATCGTATCGACAATTCCAATCGATAGATTGTTCAAAATTTCTTGCTGACTTGGGTGAAAAAAAATCAGATCGGTATATAAAAAATTGTAAGGCAAATTGAAAAAGACCCCCGCCCCCCCCTAGGATGTTTTCCCTACACCGTACAGCACTCGTCGATTTTGCATATACACTTCTGTAGGTGCAGACTCCGTCGAACTTGAAATTTTGCAATGTCATCGACTGACCTTCCGTACCATAAATACATCATTCTAAAGATTCGCGAGTCCGGGCATAAAAAAAAAATTGTAACAAGACAACGAAACAAAAAAAAAAAAAACAAAGACTTTGGCTAACTACCCGTTTGTCAAAAAGGTGCAATTCAAAGAACCTTTTATTTTTAAGCACCAAACTAAACGCACGGTACAACGGCTAATCGACAGAGTGAAAAAAGGCTTTAGTAATTCGTTACCGATCGAGTCCGGACGTAAAAAAAATTGTAACAAGACAACAAAGTGAAAAAAACGACAATTAGTCTTTAGCTAACAACCCTTTTGTAAAAGAGCTGTAATTAAAAAGAACCTTTTTTTTAAATCACCAAACTAAATGCACAGCTAATCGACAGAGTGAAAAAAGGCTTTAGTGATTTGTTACCGATCGAGTCCAGACGTAAAAAAAATTGTAATAAGACAACGAAGTGAAAAAAACGACAATTAGTTTTTAGCTAACAACCCTTTTGTAAAAGAGCTGTAATTAAAAAGAACCTTTTTTTTAAATCACCAAACTAAATGCACAGCTAATCGACAGAGTGAAAAAAGGCTTTAGTGATTTGTTACCGATCGAGTCTGGACGTAAAAAAAAATTGTAACAAGACAACTCAGTGAAAAAAAAAAACGACAATTAGTCTTTAGCTAACAACCCCTCTGTAAAATCGCCGTAATTCAAAAGAACTTTGTTTATAAATGGCCAAACCAAATGCACAGCTAATCGACAGAGTGAAAAAAGGCTTTAACGATTTGTTACCGATCGAGTAACGAGAAACACTTGGATGCAATTAACAACGCACAAAGTTCATTGTCCCCCTGTGGCTTATCGGAAAAGAAAAAAAGTTCACGAGCTTAGCTTATCGGACAAAAAAAAACCTCAAGTAAACCTGCATTTTATTGAAAATTTCGAAGAATCCCCAAAAATTTTCCCACTTCTAGCGGTACAGGAGGGATAAAAAAAAACAGAAATCAAATCGAAGTGGTCAGTGGGAACGCGGATGAAGAAATTTCCCGAATATGGAAACGATCGGCGTTCGCGCGAGAGGAAGGAAGAGAGACGAGCGCGAATCGTTATAGGAAAAAACCGGTTGAAGCCGGTCATAGCGTTTGGATAGCCCACGCGCGAGTGAGTACCCATATAGCCAGAGCCGTGCGGAGAGTTCCACGGGGAGCGAAGGAACGGGCAGACCGAGGAAATATCATAAGCAAAAGTTCTGGTAAACGGAGAACTAACCGTGGGACTACTTTCGTAGCTCGTATAATAATAACAACACCAATAATAATAATAATAATAATAATAATAATAATACAGCCCAGTTTTGCTAGAATTTCCACGAGGTGAAGCACGAAACGTTCCCAAAGACATACTCGTACATAATAATAATAATTCTAAATTTATTATGCCAATTGGGACGAGGCCCAGAACGTATTTTGGCAAAATAATATTTTAACGTGAAAATTGACAAAAACGAAAGAATTATTAGTATTTTCTGCACAGGAGAAAGAAAAAAAAAAAGGATTTCGTCTTCCCGACAAAATAAATACGCTCGTAAACGACGAAAAATAAATGCAGAAAAAAAAACAGGAAATGATATAGGTATTATTAAATGTCTTTTTTAATAATTGAACTCACCATCGGTCCTTTTGATGTTTATGCTCGTGCCCGTCTGGATGTTGCACATGCCGTTGTCCATGGTCATTTAATCAATTTTTCCCACGGCGATAATCACCGCGCAATCATGGAAGAAAGAAAGAGCGGTCGGGTGGGAGGTTGAGGCAAGGACGAAAAAAAAAAGGGCCGGAATATAAATGAATTTTTCTATTTTCCGATCGTCCACGAAACCGCGAGCGTGGATTGACGACGAAGGTGGTGGCTTTTTGTCGTTGCACTCGCGCGTTGAACGGCTCGCGATATCCGTGAATTTTCGGGTAAGGAAAGGGTATGAGCAAAAGAAGAAAAAAAGTAAGGGGACGTAAAAGCACCGGAGAGAACTCAGCTGAGTTACACACGAGAAAGAATGAGACGGCTAAGCGATATGCCGTGTAACCGGCGGCACACGATTTGTAAAAAAAAAAAAAAAAAAAAATCTTCTCCCAAGACGGTTGACAGTTACGAATGCGTGATCATTCAAAAATCCTCCGTTGTGCGACGGTGTGCCCCTCTTGCGTGTATCCTCCGGGGGCCCCTCACGGATGAGCGCGAGTCAAACCCGCGTGAACTTACACTCGCAGGCAAACACACACACGCGCGCGCACGGGCGGATTTCCGCAAAATACGACCGTTTTCCCCGATATATATACGTTTTTTTATGTTTATTATTACTCACGGCGAAGCCCGAAAAAGGCACGCCCGAACTTTTCCGCAAACGTTTGTCTTTCAACACCGCGTATATACGGTTTTTTTTTGTCTCTTTCTCCGTTGAATTAAAACAAAAGATTACGAACGTTTCGCACGCGTCGCTCTCTCGGGAACGATCCGAGAGCGACGTTACAATCGGCCCTCGTCCTCTGCGAGAAGATATATCGTAATGTGTACGAGATTGTTGAGAGGTTTTTGGCGAATTTGCTCCGCGGTTAGGGTCTCCCGTCGTGTGCGCGCTGCCCCGTTTAGACGTTTCGTGTTTTTTCCCGAGCCGGGGCAAGAGAACAGAATATACAACACCGCTAACTACCACCGTCTCAATCGAAGTGTGTCCGTTATTGACAACGGAAGAAACAGCAGCGACAGCTAGCGGCGGATTTTCGCGAAACCGAGCTCCGACGCGCTGGCGCCATCTCGCGGCCGGTGTAGGAATCGCGTCAGCGGGAGTTTGAATAACGGCGGGAATTGAGCTGTTTTTTTTTTGAAAATTCAACTTGGTAGTTTTGGGCGCGGAACGACGGTTGTGAGGAGAGAATTTGAATGGAAAAATATTGATAATTGTGTTTGGTGAGAGTAATTGTTGAGAAATATTGAGAAAAGAGAAAGTACAGCTTTTTTTGTCTGAAAATTGACTATCATTTTGATTATTAACGTTCTATGTGAATCCTTATCGTCGGCACGACTTGATAAGCGAAATTCATTTTCGTACGCAAATTAAGATTTCACTGTCACCGTGTGAACTCAACTTTCAGTTCAATTCTTTATCTTAATTCTATGTTTGAGCACCATATTGATTAACCTACTTAACGTCATATTATGAAAAATAAATTAAAATTATCACTTGTGATTGTCATATATAAAATAAATAAAAAATACATGTAACAGATTGAGAGTTACTTGTAAGGTGGCTTTGCCATAGCCTGTCTTATCCACAATTTAAGCTCTTCGATATTTACCATACCGGTTGGGTCGCACAACAGCTCCATGATATGTCTGATTCTAAAATAAAATGAGAATGCAACATTGGCCGATAGGACCCGAGATCGTACGGAATGGGGGTTTGAATAAAAAATATTGCAATTTCTTTTTAGAATCTTACGTGTTTTCCTGATTAGTATTTGGCATCGGAGTGGGCAAACTGCCGAGGTTTTTAGCTTCAAATACCTATATTACAGGACATATGTTATTGGGAACGCCTCGAGAACATTATCGTCAGCCGAAATGTGAAATAACGTATGTTATTTCCTTACCTCGCGCGCACGTTGAATAACGGCGGAATCGAGTCCCGCGCTCTTGGCAACCGAAAATGCAAAACTGCACGGTGTTTTTCCACTTACGATACGATAAAGGAAAACCAAATCATTAGCCTCGTTCGACATGTAGTCGAATGTCTGAAAATTCATGTAATTAACGAATAAATCACAATATCTTTGCACGAGGATGTCTATATTTAAAAAGATCAGCGATGAATACTTCATTCCGGTATCTGAATATTTGGTCAACTGGCTTTTCTTTGTTTTTTTTTCGGGATTATAATCATTTAGACTCGGTATGCTTAAGGACGGGGTAAGGGTTTTCATTTTCGAAAAATCGATTTTTTTTTGTCTTATCTTATTGTTTAACATTTCAAGAATGTGTCCTTAAAATTTTAAACCGATCTAAGCAATATTCTTGAAGTTATTGTCTTATTAATCTCCCGGCCTTTAAGGGGGGGGTTTTAAAGTTATTTTTTTTGCATTTTTTTATTATTTTTTTTTCTGAATGAACAATATGTCGCGAATATTGTGTATACATTTTAAGTCAATCGGAGTAAAACTAACGGAGTTACAGCGTTTCAAACGACCGGCCGTGATACCTAATTATCACGTATAAAAAACTTTAAATCGATTTTCCCGAAAACGTAATTTTTGAAGTTTGTGAACATTAGAACTCAAAATCTACTCAACCGATCTTTTTGAAAATTTAAACATTACTTCTTCACATAAATCAACAGGTAATCAGGAGGAGTTTTTTCTTTCAATTTTTTCAATTTTTTAATAACAAATTAAGCGCGATTTTTTGAGCTAAAATTGCGTTTTTCACTTCCAAGTGCTGCAAAAAATAGAAAAAAAAAAAAAAAAAAAAACTTCCTGATTACCTCGAGAAATACATCACCTTTAAAATGCATATCAATTTTTTTGTTTCGGATGATCCGGTAACGAGTTATAATGTTCACCGCAAAACCACTTTTTTTCAAGGCGCCTCTGGAGATTCAACGTCACCGGCTATTTATCAATATTTTTCATTGAAAATTTTTTCTGAGATACTTCAATAGTTGTACAATAATATGTAATTCTATTTAATAAAATTATATTACTCATGTCGCCGCAAAAAAATCATAAAAATATGCTTTTCTTCGCCTTTAAAACCCTACCCCGCCGTCAACGCTATACCTCTAACAGTTGCGGGCGGTCGGGCTAGCAGTGGCAGCTGTCGAACAGGTATACAGTTTATTCATTGCTATTGTGTATATAGTATATAGTGTATGCTATACACTACAATATTTTAAAAGAAGAAACTGCTGTATGGAGCTGGAATCGATGATTCTGTGTAAGTTGAAAGAAAAAAATTTTTTCTTCACTTTTTTACTTCACAAACTTTAGACGCGTTTTTCTCAAAACTACTTTTTCAAAGTCCGTGTTCACTGCCATTTAAAAACTACTCGACCGATTCATTTCAAACTTTGTACACATTTTCTACATATAAAATACCTCCCCCCAACATTTAGTAAAATTTTTTTTTTTTACATTAAGAGTGTTTCCGACCCACAAAATTGCGAAATTTTTCGTGGAAAATAACAGTTCACACTTTGGATGGCCGCCAAAGATTTGTAAATGAAGAAAAAAAATTATCAGAGAACGTTGGGGGGAAGATTTGATTATAATTTGACTAAATTATCATGGTTTTTCATTTTCAGATAATTTCCGGCCGAGTTATAGTGAACACCGCAAATTGTTTTTTTTTCCAAGACGTTCTGGGGAAAGCTCTGTTACGGGCTTATGCTTCAATATTTCTGCATGAAAAAATTACACAACATTGTCAAAAGTATGCTCAATAATGTACCAAAGGTTCGAATAAAATTGCTCAATTCGTATTTGAGAAAAAAAATCGCAAAAAAGTGTTTTTTTTAGGCTGAAAGCCTTACCCCTCCCTTAATATCTTCTATATGGTTGATTTATCGCAGGTTTTTTAAATTTCATCGTGATGCACC
Source organism: Oxytorus armatus (assembly GCA_958009045.1). Classification (NCBI taxonomy): domain Eukaryota; kingdom Metazoa; phylum Arthropoda; class Insecta; order Hymenoptera; family Ichneumonidae; genus Oxytorus; species Oxytorus armatus. The sequence continues at coordinate 3,414,053 of OY253746.1, read as the reverse complement.
AAAGTATTGTAATTATGTTTAATTACTTGAGCCTCGATCATCGGAGTTTGCGGCAAAAGTTCGACGATCCGATGTATGTGAGTTGCGGCGAATATATGAGGACACTGAATTCCTCGTTCCACGAAACTTTGCAATACAGCGGTGAACAGAGCCAAACCATCGATCTCGGTAGTTCCGGAGCCAAATTCGTCGATTATCACGAGACTGCTGGGCGTTGATGAATAGAGAGCGACGTTTACCTGAAATATTTCATCAATTTGTTATTCTATTAATCGTTAAAATAGAAAAATCCAATGAAAAATTTAAATGAAAAATGAGGAATAATTTGGAAAAAAAATTTCATGTCCGTAACATACTTGACGCAAAGCCAGAAGAAACGAGCTAGCGTTTTGTGCGAGACTATCGTCGTTATTTATCTGCGTGAGAATATGCGTGACTATACCGATCGTCGCCGATTCAGCCGGCACGAAACTTCCGATATGTGCCATGAAGACGATTAGCGCAATCTGTTTTAGATAAACACTCTTGCCACAGGCATTAGGCCCTGTGAGAATTTTAACGAGACTGCCATCGTCGCCGGAGTACGTGTCGTTTGGTACAAAATTCACGAGTAGCTCTTTCAAAGGGTGACGACCACGTTTTATATTTATCGTCTTTGACATTACTAATTCGGGCATTACGTAATTTTGTTCACGTGCCACCGTCGCAAAAGATAATAAACTGTAAAAATGATTGAACACGTCATTACGTTAGTACGTTAATCAATCATTTATAAATAAAAATTTGAAAATAGCAAAATCTTTTTCGTTTACTCCGATTCATACGTACGTGTCCAACTCGGCGCAGTGTTCCATCGATTTTAAAATCGATCCCATGTGCTTACTGGTGTATCTCACCAATCTCAGGATTATTTGACTCTGGCGTTTAGTTATTTTTAGCAAAACATCGCCGATGGTGTTGTCCAACTCTGCAAAAAATCGTTAAACGCATTGTTTACGTATTAAATTGAAAAAAATATTAATATATGATTTTATCATTGTTGTTAATTAAAAATTAATGATCCCTCTAGCTCCGTCGCTCTTGTAATGTCGTACTCCATTGATGATGAATTTAAACTCCAAACCCGGTACGTCTTCGATATCACTTGGGGCTCCTTCGGTAATGGCCAAAACGTGACGAATATCAGGTACATATATCATTCTACATCTTTTCATTACCAACGAATACTTTTCCATATCTTTCTCCGCCATTTCCGACAGCAATTCCGGCAACCTTTGCCTGATGTTGTTAACTGAAAAATGTTTGTACAAAATGTACATGCAAAACGATTAAAGAAAAATTATTCATATGAAGTTTTTCAAATATAAAAATATGAGCTATAAAACTCACGCTCGTCCAGTTCAGGATCAACTCCGGACTTGATTACCAGCTTTCCCTGTATCTTGCTCACTTCAAAATCGATGATATATTCAATAAAGTATCGCACTATGTGCATTTCGGATGTAATACTATTGGCAATTTTGGTAAATATTGGTATGGCATTTATGTGCTCCGCGCATATATCACCGATGCATATCACTTTAGAGAGAGTCTGCGGAGAAAAAAGAAGAATAATAAATTTATTCAACTAAGTGCAAACTTTGATTGAAGTAAAGAATCGAATAACATGTTCTTAACTATGAGATTCTGTGAAATAAATAACCACCTTATGCAATCTGCTCCAATCCGAAGCTTTTGCCTGCGGAGCAGAGTACCGATTGAGAATACTGGTCGAGAGTCGATAAACTTGTCCCAGATACATTTTCAAACTCTCAACGACGCTCTGATTGTTAGGATCCAAGAAAAAGTTAATTGCTTCAAACCTCTTCTCGAGAATGTTCATATCTCTCGTCGGATGTCGCAGAAGTTTCCAAAGATAGAGACTACCGGGACGAGACCGACAACGATTCAACAGGGTGAAGAGGCTCATGCCATGAACTTTGGCCTGATGACCAAATTTGAACAAACTTGGATGAAATCTCGATTGTATTATCGCCAGTGTTTTGTACGTATCTTCGTTGATCGTAACTAAATCTTCCCTGTTTTTGGTGACATTGAAAAATGTAAAAAACAAGTTTAGCTTTGCTCGTAAAATTCGGGAGAGAATTAGTGGCCTTACTAATTTTCGGTCAAATCAAATTCTCATTAACTAATGGGTGCATGGAAAATTCATGTATAAGATGCTCCAAGCGCTAAACAAAAATAATGAGACGTCGTGTAATATATACATTTTCAATATCAAACATCCAAAACCTTAACTCATATTGCAGGTTGGGAATTTTCATTTATTGAGTCCAGTATCAAACAAAACATTCATTCTTATAATAAATTATACACAATCACGTTGCTGAATGGATTAAAATTAATCGACACATATTTTCGGTTAGAATTCATCTAATGTAGAAATATTGACACAATCACTAAACACGTAAACTATCCACGAAATTTACGTAACAGAATACATTGTTCATTTATCGTGTCCAACACGATCACTGATGTATATATTCAGTCAGGAATTAAAAAAAAAAATGCCATCAGTGACAATCTTGTCCCTTCGTGCACAGTACACTCGATCACCTTTAACGCACTTATCGCATTTTATACGAGGCAATCATTGTTATTTATGAGAAACACAAATATTGAGGATTAACGTACTGGAGGAGAAACAAAACAAATTATAAACGCGTACTTAGCATAAACCGTACAGATCTACACTGACCACTATCAGCTTGAGATGCGAGCAGCTGACATGCGACAGTGGGCATATAATAATAATAATATGTTATTGGAAATTGGTGGGGCAATAAGGATCAGATAGTGAACATTTTATCAATTTCAATCCTTTCTACGAATTAATTTGCTCATCTACTATAGATAATTATTGTTACACAATGAATTTTTGATTGATAATTAGTAGAGCATGATATTAGATTGTAGATGATAAGTTGGAGGTTATATCGATATTTAAGGGCGGGGTAAGGGTTTTCACTTTCGAAAAATCGAATTTTTTTTTTTGTCTTATCTTATTGTTTAACATTTCAAGAATATGTCCTTAAAATTTTAAACCGATCTAAGCAATATTCTTGAAGTTATTGTCTTATTAATCTCCTGGCCTTTAACGCTATACCTCTAACAGCTGCGGGCGGTCGGGCTAGCAGTGCACTTTGAACGCGTTTTTCTCAAAACTACTTTTTCAAAGTCCGTGTTCACTGCCATTTAAAAACTACTTGACCGATTCATTTAAAACTTTGTACACATTTTCTACATATAAAATACCTCCCCCCAACGTTTAGTTAAATTTTTTTTCTTTTACATTAAGGGTGTTTCCCACCCACAAAATGGCGGAATTTTTCGTGGAAAATAACAGTTCACACTTTGGATGGCCGCCAAAAATTTTTAAATGAAAAAAAATTATCAGAGAACGTTGGGGGGAAGATTTGATTATAATTTGACTAAATTTTCATGGTTTTTCATTTTCAGATAATTTCCGGCCGAGTTATAGTGAACACCGTAAATTGTTTTTTTTCCAAGACGTTCTGGGGGAAGCTCTGTTGCGGGCTTATGCTTCAATATTTCTGCATGATAAAATTACACAACATTGTCAAAAGTATGCTCAATAATGTACAAAAGGTTCGAATAAAATTGCTCAATCCATATTTGAGAAAAAAAATCGCAAAAAAAGTGTTTTTTTTTTACGCTGAAAACCTTACCCCTCGCTTAAACCGAAAGGATAGCAGGAATAACGTAGTAATATTACTCCATTACGTATTTCTCTCTACTTTTCGCTTTTTTTTTAAGATTACAATATATCTTACTTTCGAGTAGACCGTAGAAACAACTTTGAAACATTTGATACTTTTGGACAATGGCTAAAACAAAAAATTCACTAAAACTTACCTTATCTGTGCACCAAAAGCATCTTCAATTTGGAATTCATCAAAAACGTTGATAATCAATAGAGGCAGTAGGGTCGTGACGTCAAAAGTGATTAATTAAACTATGAATACTAAACAAAAACAAACAAAAAAAAACTCACAGCATGATGTAGCATATATGATGAAATTCCGCGTGTCCCGTAGCATCGAGAGCCAAATTGTTCCAACTAACATCAACGTATTTCAGAAGTAAACCAAGAGCGTGTATCATCAATCGAGACTTGAAATTCAACAGGGAGTTTAAAAAAGTTCTTCTCTCGGCGTTAGTCGCTTTGTCGGGTTCGCAACTTAACTTTAGACACAAAACGCGATGATAGCACGTCTCATAAGTGTGCTCTTTTTTCGGTAGTAATTTCAGCGATACGCGCACGGGTCCGTTACTCGAGGATGAGGACGTTGAAGCGGCGTCATCCTGATTATTCGCCGTGTCGTTTACGATCAATTTTTTAACAACATCGAGAAACGTGTCGGGTACGGCCGTTGTCGTTAGGACGTAATGCGGCTGACACTGTCTGTACAGTGCTTTTATTATACTGCGATTTGAATCGTCCATTATCTCATCCATAACGAACAATTCGGACGTTATAACGTTGTAATACGCCGCACCGAAACAACCCTTTGTCCATATCACGGAAAGTATTACCTATTAGAACGATTTTTATTAATGCAATAATAAAGAATACCAATAATAATAATATTGATGATAAAGATCAACCGCCGCAAATGAAGATCTTATAGTAAAATATATAAACCTCATCAGCGTCATCCTCGGATCTGGCGCTTTGCTGAGTTCGCCTATTGATACTCGCTCGAGGCTGTGTACTTTTTTTATTACCATCTTTATCGCTGCTTTCCGCCACTTCCGTTTCTTCCTCATCGCTTGTGCTATCGTCCAAAAGTCTCTCGAATCTCGTACGACTTGAAAAATCGTTATTTTACAAATGTTCATGAACATACGCACGATATTTGATGATACAAAGGTCGGAAAGATCGGACAACAATTATTGGGATCAAGAGACGCGGCAGAATCGTGACGCCGAGTAATTAGAAAAATTACACTTACATGAAAACATCATTCAAACGTGTTGGTTTGTCGGAACGATCGTTAACGCTCGCGGTACTTGGTCTATTGCTCTGGCTACTCTGTGCCATCGTTTTTTCTTTCGTTCTCCGCTATACAAAGAGCATATACTTTTCAGTGTACGAAAACTTTTATAGGTGATCGAGGAAGAACACTTCGTGAACGAATATGTCCGAGAAGAGGGACGCGCACTTTTGGACGCCGCCATTACCGATCTAGTCAAATGACTATCTGTATAACGCATGGCGGGAAAATTAAATGATTTGAATCGAGAAAAGTATAAAGAAGTTCAGGGCGACTTTCTCTGTATGATATTAACTGTTACAATTATAAGCCACTGAAATTAAAATTCAATAAAATATAATGTAAATTTGTTAATTTTCTAATTAATCTATTTATAAAATGGTATTTAAATCGAGTGAACTGTATAAATTGCAGATTTGTTATATAAAATGTCTTAAAATAACGGCCTCACTCCTCCTGTTCGATCGTTATCGCTCGCGGTACTTGGTCTATTGCTCTGGCTACTCTGTGCCATCGTTTTTTCTACCTTTCTCCGCTATACAAAGAGCATATACTTTTCAGTGTACGAAAACTTTTATAGGTGATCGAGGAAGAACACTTCGTGAACGAATATGTCCGAGAAGAGGGACGCGCACTTTTGAACCCCGCCATTACCGATCTAGTCAAATGACTATCTGTATAACGCATGGCGGGAAAATTAAACGATTTGAATCGAGAAAAGTATAACGAAGTTCAGGGCGACTTTCTCTGTATGAAATTAATTGTTACAAATATAAGCCACTGTAATTAAAATTCAATAAAATATAATGTAAATTTGTTAATTTTCTAATTAATCTACTTATAAAATGGTATTTAAATCGAGTGAACTGTATAAATTGCAGATTTTTTATATAAAATGTCTTAAAATAACGGCCTCACGCCTCCTGTTATTTCTGTAACAACATATTTATTTGATTAAACTACATGAGCAAATTCCGTTGTATATAAATTCCCTGTACATAATTACAAAAAAGGAAATACTGTCCCTAAACCGGTCTTAATAACGCTTACGATATTATCGATATTATCCATAGACTCATCCCTCACGTAAAATGCTAATTGATCTTTGATTGGATTTTAAGATATTACTTCTTCACTTTCACTTTCTGCAACGATCATCGTATTATTCGATATAAATGCTAGACGGAGAGACGTCGATATTCGCACGCGGAACACATTTGGTTAGAAGTTAGAATGATTAATTACAATTGCGCGTTATAAATATATAAACATTTACATTACGATCTATCTCTATATATATTTATAACTCTTATCATCATCATAACGTAAACGACGAGAAAATAATCTAAGACTTGGCGTTTGTTTTTCAAGTTGTTGCTTTCTTTTTATATCTATATACATAAGATGATACTTTACGCGAATCTCTTTCGATGTTAAAAAAAAAAAAATAAAGTATTATATATATTAATTAGGATTACTCTTCGTTAGCTATTAGAAAACGAGTAAAAGATATATTAATATCTGAATTATATAAATTCTCGCGGTCGGAAGCGTTCATTAGAATCGAGTAATTGTACATTATCCTTTCATTCTCTTTTCATTGCTCTGGCGTTTTAGCTGTCGATGTAAATAGACAAATGTCTCGATACTGGACTCAAAAAAGAACACTCGATTTCATTAACTACGACTGACTAATTGTTTTTTTTTAAATAATTGATTAATTGTAATTAATCGAGGAATGCGAGAGTCTGATCCGTGATCTCTAGCTCGGTATTGGTGGCGGTGGTCGAGGATTGAACGCTATTGGACGATAACTCTTCTCTCTGACGAAAGGCTGCACCCCGTTGAGAATGAAACCATTTGCGGATGAATTTCTATCTTGCTTGATAGCTTCGACGGGACTCTCTTCGTTATCGCCGCTTCCGGCTCCCTCGCTTCTCGCTGGACTAGCCGACCTGGACAATCTTGTCCTTAACTCTTTTGCTTTACAATTTCATCGACTATTCTTGCACATTCGCGTCAAGAGAGCTCAATTTTGGACGAAACAAAGCATCGTGAATACGGAAATTTTTTTAATATCAATGATTGCCGAATTTAATTTTCAAATGCCGAAGCGAACAAAGTTTTTAGATGCTCGGATTTATCCTATTACAATTTTCGTTCTCACCCACCTAGTATCTGTTACTCAATTCGTAGCCCAACAGCCGGTGATGGTTAGAAGCATTTCCTTGGCTCGCTTTTGTGTTTTTTTGTTTGTTTATTTGTTTTGTTTTAATGAAGCGTTGTTAGATGACTAGAGGTGTTAGGACTACTTACTTTACGCCAACCTTAATACCTGCGCAAAATAAAAGAAATGATGATCGATGTATTAACGTTTTGTTTTTGTATTGGGTTCTCGAAAAAAAAGATCGTCGACGGGAAATGCGGTTGAAAAATTAAATGACTGTTTTCCAAGATGTTAATGCAGCTTCTAGTGTGAATTCTCATCAGTGACATCACGTTGCTCGAAACTTGTGGAATGTTACTCGTTAGCTTTTATAATCATTGCGACACGCGCATGTACGTGAGAATGAAGTAATAGAGGAAAATATTGATTGCCTCATAAAATGTTTAATAACACACGAGTAATGCAAATTTTAAATACCAGTAAATACGTTAAGTTCAAAAGAGTCGCGTTGAGTCAAAGTTGTGAGGATATTATAGTCATCGGGTCATGCGACATGCTGTTTGAGGCCGTTAGTCCGTATAGCATTCAAAAGTGGGTCATTGACGAAGATGGCGTTTTGTAAGAGATTCGTCGGTGACTCGCGTTGCACAATCCCTCGCGAGTTTTGTCTTTCGTCAATTAATAGTATAGCGTTAAAATAAATTATTTGGCATCTACGTTTATGAGTGTTCATTTCCATGATGGAAGAGCGACCAAGTATTTTCGTTTTTAGCAGGGCATTCAAAACTTTTTGATCAATTACCTGGATCTCACGATTTTGTTCTTATTTCCATTTTGTCGCGAATGAGGTCTCGTATTGGGCTGCGATAATTCGCTGTCGCTGCTCGCCAGCGATGATTTTGCAGCTACTGCCCCATGAGCAAAGTCCTTCCTGTCGAATGATAAAATTTTTCTTCTAAATTGGCTAAAAAAAATGTAACAATTATGGAAGTGTTAAAAAAAATGATATTCAAATGTTAGAATCGTAATAGATTTAATCCATTAAATTGTCAATTTTTCTACTTTCCTGAACAACAATTTGATTATTTTGCCCGAAAACAATATTCACTGATTCTTTTTTACATTCTTAAATATCTAAAGGATCGTCAATGATTGTAAATTAGTATTATAAATGGACGTACCTGTAATTATCAGATCTCGGTGTGGAAGTGACATTTGCCGGTTTTGCGGTATGTATATTAGCATCGACAAAAACGGGAGAACTTTTCGGTATATCGTAAACAACTTTGGGATGTACGGTAGTCTGTTTAACGTCCAAATGCGACGACGAATCGGCACCCCAGTCGTAATACTTTGGTCGATAATCCTTGTACTCGCGTTGTTGAATCGGTTGTTGTTGTTGCTGAGCCCTCGACTCGGAAACGCGTTTTCTGTGCTGATACTCATCGCTGCCGATACTATTTTTACGATTTGCCATTTTGCCCGGTGGTGCTGAGGTCGGTGAGGATGCCGAAGAGGATGGTGCGCCGTCCGGATCGGCGCGGGACAACTGCAAGCTGTCCCAAGCCGGAGGCAAACTGCTAGAAATAAAAAGAAAAACACACTCGTGGTCATCATTGATAGTCACAATTTTATTAACCCCACCGCTCGATTCTTCGCGTAAAAGTGAGAGACAAACGAGGAGCGGAGGAGGAATTACGAGACGTTTCTCACCTTGAATTCTCGTCCATACTGTAAAGTCTCAATTGTTGTCGTATATTCGCTTTCTCTCTTGCACGTTTACGTTGAAATTCCTCCTCGACTTTGCGCATAACTTCTAGCTCGCTCTTTCTCTGTCGTTCCTTTGCCTCGGCCTCGCGCGACAGCTTTTCCGCCAATCTTCGTCGCTCGATCTGTCGAACGGTCGATTGAAAAGTGAATCTCTTGCCCTTTTGATTCTTCGACGTGGTCTTGACGTTCGTCAAATTTCCCTTTGGATCCTGCAGGCTCTCGGGACCATTGCCGATCGGCGAAACGCTTCTTTGCTTCATTTCCGCGATATTCTCGCAAGATTTAAAGAAATTCGGATATTTTCGTGACTTTTGCGCCAAATCCGTGAAAGATCTTTCACGGTAAATTCCCATTTCACGTTCCCTCGATGCACCATTTATGCTGATTCCATTGATACCAAAGGAACCAATTTTATTGGGTAATCTCGTGTCTTCGATATTTTTCTGATACTTCGTAATCATCGAATTGCCGATTTCGGTGGAGGAATTTCGATAATTCAGGCTCTGCGTTCTGTGCTCGGTGTCGTTGGACTCTGGAAGATACATAACATGACCCGAGGCGAGATACGAGAATGAGGGTGGTTTCATGACCATTGGAAAATCTGTTTTATCCTCGTTATCCTCGATTTCCAAAATCTCATCGTCGACGTCCTCCGTCGAATAATTATTTTCCCAACTGGGTGACAAATTTTCCGTTGTATCGAGATGACTCGGTTTGTTATTATGCTGAAGAGAATTTGGCGCGCTCGTCGAGAGTAACCAATTTTCACCGAGACTCTCGCCAGTGCGTTTTCTACCGTCGTTCTCGTTTTGAACAAGACCGAGGACACCGGTAACCGATCTTTTAAGTTTTTGCAGAGAATTGAAGGACGAATTTTCTTTCATGTTTTTCGTATCAGCGGGATATAGACGGTTGTCGTCGCGCGGCAACGAGAGGGAAAAAACGTGTGGACGAGGCGGAAATTTGATCGATGGTGCCATTGGTGGCGGAGAATCGACACCGGCATCGCTGCTTGATTCTTCACCGAGATCTTGCTGCGGTGTCCAAGCTGGTCTCGTTGCCGCGGTTTTCGTTCTATTTGTCGTACTCACGTCCAGAGAATCGTCGTTTGGGGCACCGGCATCGCCGGAAATTCCCGAGTCACCGGATTTATCGTGAGAACTTCGAGGACCAAGAGCTACGAGCGGCGGTGGTGGCCTAGCGAGACGCTCTATGCGCTCCTCGAACATGACCTGAGACGGAAAAATACATATAGGTGGTTATCGGGATTAAAGTGAATTTTAAAAGATTTTTCATTAAACCGTTTAGGAACGAAAAAATTTATTTCTTGCTTAGTAAAAGCTTCTTTTAAGGTAGTAGTCTGGTAACTTAAGCCGATTTTCATGTCTTTTTTGGAGGGCGTTTTTGTGTAGGAAAATAAAAATGAATCGTTTTGGATATTTAGCATGTTTTTATTTACATATTAAAGATACAAAAAACATTTTTTTTGAAAAAATTTAATAGCTCATTATTATTATTATTATTATTGATCGAAGTTGGCACCTCGAAAAAAAAGCGCGTGGGTGGCCCCGGTGATTTTGGCTCTTGATGTTATCTGAAATAAAAAATTCTTGATAATTCTCAATCTATAGACATGTCATTCTGGTCGGAACTACTGAAGTTAAATTTCATGGATAAATAACAAAATGGCGGGCAAAATAAAAGGACTTTTTTTTCCAAAGTCCGCCATTTTGTTATTTATCCATGAAATTTAACTTCAGTAGTTCCGACCAGAATGACATGTCTATAGATTTATCAAGAATTTTTGAAGAATTTGAATTTGAAGAAGAATTATCAAGAATTTTTGATTTCCGATAACATCAAGAGCCAAAATCACCGGGGCCACCCACGCGCTTTTTTTTCGAGGTGCCAACTTCGATCAATAATAATAATAATAATAAACTACTAAATTTTTTCAAACAAATTTTTTTTTGTATCTTTAATATGTAAATAAAAACATCCTAAATATCCCAAAACGATTCATTTTTATTTTCCTACAAAAAAACGCCCTCCAAAAAAGACATGAAAATCGGCTTAAGTTACCAGACGACTACCTTAAAACATTATAAGGGGACGACTGATTATCTAATTTAGAATAGTCGATTTTTCTGTTCACAATGACCCTAAAATATCGACTATTCTTTGTCTCGTACAACCTTGTTCCCTATCTCACTGCAAGCTCACTCCCAGTCATTCCCTATAGAAATTTTATCGTTTTACGGTGCATCTCGAGTTTCTCTTCGGTCGTAAATCATTGAAAGTGATTTTCCACGGGATTTTAATTTATTTATTATACTACAAAAATCGTCTATCTCACCGGTAATTCTTCACTCGCTGTGCTCATTGTCGGTCCAGGAGTCTCCAAGGCTGACAACAATCTCCAAGCTGCCGATGGTGAAAATCTCGGGATCTCCAACTGCTTCTTGGGCAGCGTAGGACGAAGTTTCAGTGCAATGTCGTCCATACCGCTCTGAGTCTTGGTCTGTAATGCACCAATTATTTTTGTTTGTTTCAGTGAGAAAATTTATGCGTCAATGTTGATATATGAATAAACATAAATTTAATTTCATTAATCAAATTGTATTATAAATATTCTATTATGTTAAACCAATATTACATGATTTTTATTTTATACCTATATACTTGATCATTTATTGCAATGGTGACAAAAAATTATTAACGTAATATAAAATAAAATGCGACTCCTACAATCGTTTACATTTAGAACTGAATATTGTATCATTATTATTATATATTTTATTTATTTTATTATTATTTACTAAACTCACATCGTCTGTGCGATTTTGAATGTTGTTCGAGGTATCGTTAGAATCTCTTCCTTGTAGCCGCTGTTGGGCGTGATCGACCCGTTGCATCTCTTCGTTCGTTCTAATTTCCCTCGTCAACGCGTCATCCACGCTGAAGTAATACGTCTTCGGTGCTGGCTTACCGCTCGGTGGCAATCTGCAAATTAACGATTCCAATTGTCGAAGTAAAAACACACACACACAAAGAAATAATATAAAATAAATTAAAGATATTTATTTTATCGTAAAATAATATAATATCCTACCCGTTCCAATTTTTTCCCCTCGACTCCTTCGTCTCTTGTTTCTTAACGTTGTTCTTCTCGGGCATTTTCAAATCCATTTTTTCTATGCTCATTTTAAGATTACTGTCCGACCATCGTTTGTTCTCGTGACGAACAAAATTGTCGTCCTTCGTCTCAATTCGACGTTTTCTATGATCCAATTTTTTATCCTTACCGCGTGGTGGTTCGGGTGTACTTTCTCTACCGGAACCTTGACCCCTAACGTCCATACGATCGCGACAATTTCTCAGAGCCGGACTCTCCGATCGCGTTCTCGTAATATCGGCTCCTTCCTTGGTCCTTCGATTTCTCGTTGTTTCCCTCGTTCTCTCGTTATTCTCATGACGATTACGCGACTCAATCTCCCTCCTGTGTGTCTCCGTAGAGAGTCTCTCGTCCAACGAATTACCAATTATCTCGAGTCTCTCGTTCAATGATTTCCTGCCGGAAATTAATTCGCTCACTCCGTTCGAAGTTATTCTCTCCTCGTAAGTATAAGATTTTTCCACGATTCTCCTTCTATGACCATTTTCCACGGGACGCTCGTCGTATCTGTCTTTCTTCCGACTCGCATCGCGATTATTCTCGATTCTCTCATTTTCGTAACCGCGAATCTCTTTCAACGGGCGATTATCGGTTTTAACATAATTTTGACTCTTTCTCACATCGTGAAACCTCGCCGACGATCTCAAATCTTCTCTTCTACCCTCGAAAGGCTCCTCGACACTGCGCGGCTTTCTCTTTTCCGCTCGACCCTCATCGACACGTTCTTCCGCTCGAGATCGAACATTTTTACGTTCTTCCCGCGACAAGTCGTTGGCCGATAAGACTTTCGGCGAATTGTGAAATTCGTTCTTCGGATCCGACGATATAATTGTCGCGGCACCGATCGGACCAATACGCCGATTATAATTCAATTTGTTACGAACTTTTCGCGCGACTTGCATCAATTCAGCCTGAAATTCTGGACTACTGAGACTTCGCTGAAGCGTATTTTTGCCGTCGTATCCGTTCGATCGTCTTTTTTCATCTCTCGACCAACGTTCTCGTTCCGAATTGTCACGCCAGCCGCAACGATTTTCCTTTCCCCCTTTGTTAACGTCGTTTCGCCATTTTCTCTCGCTCTCCACTAGGACACTCTCGCTCTCCGGAATGCCCGATGTTGTCCAATTGCTCTGAGCTTTTTTTGTCTCGGCGCGAGTCTTGAACAGTCGCGATCTACGCGGCGGCGGATGAATCGTCTCGTCATCGGGTCTGCAACAATTTTCACGCTCCTGACCGATTTCCCATTTGTACGAATCCGGCGATGAACCATCGCCGTTCGTGGGCGGAGCCGGTGCTTTGTACTTTTTTTTGCCACGATATCGACTCTCACGCTCCCGCGATTCTCGCTCGGGATAATAGGACGTTTGACGGGTTTCCTGATGATTATTGTAATGATGATTATGATGATTATGATGATGAGAGTGCTCGTTCGGTGAATATCGGAGATCGGGCTCGCTACCAAATCTCTTGAGTTCCGTCATTTCGTGATCGCGACATCTCGTATCGCCCGAACGATAGAGACAGCAGTGATGCTGATTTGGCTCGTTGCTTCTCGAACGTGGTCCCAAATTCGAGGCGGATGTACTTCGACTTCTGTAGATTCCCTGAAGAGCATACAAAACACTTATTGAGACACTAAACGACAGGTTAATAACGAATTAATTACAGGAGTAATTGATGGATTAATTTTTTTATTTCAATTGAAAAATAAGATTTGGACCATCGGTTTGAATTTTTATTTGCAATAATAAGAATAAATAAGTGAACTAAATGAAAAACTAACTTTTCAAAAAATCAGCACGACCGTAAATTTTGCAAATAATTCGCCGTGAATGATTATGTATGAAATGTGCAAGACTTTGTAAAAATAAATTTTATGTATTCAGCTTTTGTGAATTTTTCGAGTTCAAATTAAAGGCAAATAATGTACAGAGAACTCGTAATGCCACTCGCAGTGTCTGAACTTCGACTGTTCGCGACTACTCGCCTGCAAGGAGAACGTAATACTTTTCTTTTTTTTTCAACGCAAAACAACAGTGTTCGAAAGAAAAAAAAAAAGAAAGAGGTTCGTTACTAGAGGAATGTCGCGGACGTGAGAGGGACTCTGGGTCACCAACGGAGACACGATGGGTCTCTTGGACACTTGGATTCTTGCCAAGAGCATTTACGTTCTATTCGCCAAACTGTGTATATTGTAATGATCGTGAAACAATTTTTTTTTTATCATTCGGAGATAAGAAAAGTACATTTTCAGCTAACTCATGATCTATGATGTTAGAATGTGGGAAATCAGTGATTTCTAATTTATTCGTATACATTTTTGTTAGTCCAAGTTAATCTAATAACAATTTATGGGCGCTGAAGGTAGTAGTCTGGTAACTTAAGCCGATTTTCATGTCTTTTTTGGAGGGCGTTTTTTTGTAGGAAAATAAAAATGAATCGTTTTCGATATTTAGGATGTTTTTATTTACATATTAAAGATACAAAAAAAAAATTTTCGAAAAAATTTAATAGTTTATTATTATTATTATTATTGATCGAAGTTGGCAGCCCGGGTCGTAATTTTTTTTCTACCGAACCGATTGCTTTCAAATTTTAACAGGCTACTCTACACACTTATACTTCTCGTCGGAACCACCGAGAACTTTTTTCACCCCTAACTTTTTATTTTACAACCCCTTCTTCGCTAAAGTCCTTTTATTTTAGCAAAGAAGGGGTTGCAAAATAAAAATTTAGGGTCGAAAAAATTTCTCGGTAGTTCCGACGAGAACTATAAGTGTGTAGAGTAGCCTGTTAAAATTTGAAAGCGATCGGTTCGGTAGAAAAAAAGTTATGACCCGGGCTGCCAACTTCGAGGTGCCAACTTCGATCAATAATAATAATAATTATTATAAACTATCAAATTTTTTCAAAAAAATTTTTTTTTGCATCTTTAATATGTAAATAAAAACATCCTAAATATCCAAAACGATTCATTTTTATTTTCCTACAAAAAAACGCCCTCCAAAAAAGATATGAAAATCGGCTTAAGTTACCAGACTACTACTCGAAACACTGGTATCTAAATTTTTTTTTCTCCATTCTAAACTACATTTTGCATGTGTCATTGACAAATTATTTCTCCGCGGGATTCGCGATAAAAAAAAAAAAACAAAACAAAAAAAACAAAAAGCATTCCGACTAGGTACGTTGGGACCGAGATATGTTACGAATTTGTAACGAGAGCAATTTGACTCGAGGCGAGGGAAGATCATGAGCGATTCGTCAGGGACTTGGATCGAGCATTCTGCGAGGATTCAAGTTGTACGTATTATTTTCCATCGTCTTCTCTCGTCTCTGAGACGTGAAATAGTACATATAACATACATTATATATGGGTCATTCCGGACTAAGTCGACATTTCCGTGATTTTATTTGTCTTTGCAATTGATCCGTTAGAAATATATTTTCAATTATTTTTTGCTCAAATAATGGTCCCACTATTAAAATTCACAGTTCTCTTTTTCACCTTCAATAATTTTTCAAATGTTAAATAACGAAAAGATCGACGGTATTATAAACCTTCATATTTCTACAGACCCCATCGTTTTAGATGATGGTGAAGTTTGCATCGTTGGAATGCAACGAAAATGGGTTTTTTAAATCTTAATTTTCGGTATTGCTCTCGCTTCTCTTGACCATTTAGGCCCAGATCCTCAAAGGAGACCCCAAAAGAACGTTTTAAGGGATAACACCACTGTGACCCCCTGTTTTTTTTCACATTTTTCAAGAATTTTTTTTTGTGGAAAAAAAAAGAGATATTCGAAAAATCTTTTTGGGTTTTGTTCCTTGTTTATTAATGTATCAAAAAACATTTTTTTCACATTTTTCACGCCGCATGGTGGCGCTGGGGAAGCTCTCGCGTCAGGTGCTGTCATCTCCGCAGTGGTTCGCGGCACGCAGCAGAACTCTCTTCAACGTCGATCTGAAAAAAAATACCGAGTGTTTTCGTTAATAATATGATATTTTGAAGAGAAGTACATAGGGATTTGGAAAAATATTGTTTAAAAAAAAATAGGCACGCCTTTGAAATTAACTTTAATTTCAAAGGCGTGCCTATTTTTTTTTAAACAATATTTTTCCAAATCCCTATGTACTTCTCTTCAAAATATCATATTATTAATGAAAACACTCGGTATTTTTTTTCGATCGACGTTGAAGAGAGTTCTGCTGCGTGCCGCGGAGATGACAGCAACTGACGCGAGAGCTTCCCCAGTGCCACCATGCGGCGTGAAAAATGGGAAAAAAATGTTTTTCGATACATTAATAAACAAGGAACAAAACCCAAAGAATTTTTTCGAATATCTCTTTTTTTTCCCACAAAAAAAAATTCTTGAAAAATGTGAAAAAAAACAGGGGGTCACATTGGTGTTATCCCTTAAAGGAGACCGCAAAAGAACGTTTTAATGATTTTTCTCTTAGAAAATTCAACCTCAAGGGGGATGAATGGTATAAACAAATTTATTTTCGTTGTATTCCAACGATGCAAACTTCGACATCATCGTCTTAGTGCCTTCAACAGTGTCGTTTCTTAATCAACAATTTACTGGTAAAAATATTTTAAAAATTGATAATCGACCAAAGTACTCGTACAAGACTTTTCTTGATAACGAGCAAAGGAATTTTCGGGCAAAAATAATCTGAAATTTGTTGTCAAGTTATTTAATTTTTGCCGCCTACGATAAACAGTGGAGACAGGCGGAAATACAAAAATTCTGATAATTCCGGATGCACCGATGAGTTCGAGAAATCCCCATAGACGTTATAAACGTTGTAGTTACAAAATCGAGTGTACTATGGTCGTATGTGTACCTTGTTGAGATCGTGCGGCAGAGTCAAAGCCGATGGCCTACGGCCACTTATGGTCCCGCCGTTGTGAATGATACTTCCATTATTGGTAGCTCGTAGACGCTGATTGGGCGGCTCCGGTAGAACTTTGTGCCCCGGGGGTTGAGAATGATGCCTCGTGAGTTCCCGGGGAAAGGAGTGAGTCCATCCACGTCCCATCTCTTGGCTACCCGAGGAACATTGCTGTTGATGGGACGCCGAGTTGTTGTTGCTGCCGCTGTTTCCCATTTTTTTTCTCCTTCTTTTATGATTTTTTTTTTCTTCTTTCTTCTCTTTTTTTTTCAATACCTCGGTCTTCTTCGGTTACTTCTGTTACGAGAAGTCTCACGTTCAACTTCTCTCACTCCTCCCCCCACCCCGACCCTTCCTCCGTGCCGCCTCAAAGGCGATCTTTAGCTGATATCCTATGGATGATCTCCGGCAGCACGCCTTTCGATCATTATTCATCTGGAAAAAGAAGAGGACATGAGGGGGGAGGTATTCATCAAAAAGCCATTAGCAGTCGAGGGTACGTATGCTCTCTCTC
The DNA here is from genome assembly GCA_958009045.1 of Oxytorus armatus. Classification (NCBI taxonomy): domain Eukaryota; kingdom Metazoa; phylum Arthropoda; class Insecta; order Hymenoptera; family Ichneumonidae; genus Oxytorus; species Oxytorus armatus. Next base: position 3,396,449 of record OY253746.1, on the reverse strand, counting down.
TCGTCTCGTTCTCTCAATGTATCTTTTGTGTCGAGTCATACTTGCACGCACGAGGTGTCGTGCGAAAATAAAAAAGAAAAAAAAAAAACGAAGAAATTTCATTGAAAGACGGACGAGTTTAGATGGAAAATTGAAGGGAGGCAATGTTAAGGGTGAAAAACATAGAATGGAATGATTTAAGAAGAAAGGGAATGGGAACAGAACAAATGGAATACATTTGAGAAATTGAAAGGTAAAAAATGGGATAATTAAGGATGATATGGAAAAAAAAAAAAAAAAAACAAATTCTTGCTTAAAAATCGTGTGAAAATGTAATCAATCATCGAGCAGGACAGTCAAGACGCAAAATGGCGAAACAAATGTCACGCAATGGCTCGCGAACTATCGCGAGATAAATTCTCGGTCAGCATCCCAGAGGAATGTCCGTCCAAAGAAGTAAAGTCGGCAAAAGAAAGAAAAAACACAAAAGAAAGAGAAAAAAAATGTGCTTTCTCTCGTCGTTGATTCGGGGCCGATGGGTCAAGGGGTTATACACGACAAACAGTATAATGCACACACAGCGAGAGAGGATTCTATGTGTCAAGGGGTCAGGTTGCGAGTATGCACGGTGTTCCCCGAGGGCACGAAATAGCTGTTCGTGTTCCCAGAGGCTGAATATCAAGTTTTACTTAAAAAAAAATTTTTTTTAAATCATCGCGACGGCGGTAGCACGACGAAAATGTGAGAGAAGCGTGGAATTTTTGCTACATCTCTGTTTGCCTTGTATCCGTTTCTTTTTAACACTTCACAATGGAGGGTCCATTCGATAATGGTGAGACGATCAACTTCGGGCAAGTTTAAAGAGTCAAGGACGAGCGGGATCGAGAAGAAAAAAAGAGATGACGATAAAGGAGGCGCACACAGCATCTCTTTTCTCTCGAGCCTCCTCGAACATGTCCGTGTGTGACTTCTCGTTCATCCGGACCGGTTAGTTATCTTACAGTTAGTTAGACGCGTCTTAACCCCGCGACAAACGCTTCTTCACGTATTACATACATATATACACACCGACGATCAAAAGTATTTTTTTTTGTCTATATGGCCTTTACCCGGTAATTTTATTATTAAGGGGGGAAATAGGGTTAGACGGTTCAAAAAATCGATTTTTTTTTAATTTCATAAATTGTTAGTAAAACTATTGGAAAATATGTTCCCAAAATTTTAAATGAAAATTCCGACTCGTTCTATTGTTATAAGCCATTAACGGCGGAAATAGGGTTAGGACAGCGTTTTCTCAATGATTTTCATGAATTTTTTTGTCGTATAAAAAATGAATATAATTTATTGAAACTTTGAGAATATTTTATACATATACTTAAGTATATAATATAAAATTTTTGAAGAATTTCCTTGAAAAACACCGAAGATATTAGCGACCCCATATTGCAGGTCACAATCAGACTCAGCATTTTGCGTACATTCTGGAAGCCGTAATTTTTTCAACTTTTTTTGAACTTGCGTACACGCTAGTTTGAAAAGTTTTCGACCGATCGTTTTGAAAATTGGCAGTTACTTTCTTCATAGTATTGCGCTCTATATGAACCTAAAATCGGAATATTATCATTATTTAAAATAATTTTTTTTTGCAAATAAAGTTGTAAAAAATGGCAAAAAATCATGCTTTTTTGTTTCGACCCCTGTAAAAAATTCAATTTTCTATTTTTTTTAATAGCATTTAGGTTCATATAGAAGAGAGACATATAATAAAAGTAAATTTCAACCTCGTTTGATTTCAGATGAAAATTGCGGCTTCCAGAATGTACGCAAAATGCTAAGTCTGATTGTGAGCTGCAATATGGGATCGCTAATATTTTCGGTGTTTTTCAAGAGAATTCTTCAAAAATTTTATAGTACCTACTTAAATATATGTATAAAATATTCTCCAAGTTTCAATAAATTATATTCATTTTTTATACTATAAAAAAATTCATGAAAATCATTGAGAAAACGCTGTCCTAACCCTATTTTCTCATGGCCACGGTAGCGGGTATAAAATCATTTGCACATTTAACAATTTTGTTTTTGTATGAACAAGTGATTGATATATAAAACTAATTACACATCTATTTAGTATAAATATCAAGCTAATAAAAAATATTTTTTTTGTTATACAAAATGGCCGACTACTGCTATCTGCTCTTGGTATCTTGTTTTTTGGTAGACGCTCCACAGTGTGACATTTGGCATTCACAATTTTTGACCTAGAATTAAAAAAAATCTCGTCAATCTCAGAATACCTAGAGAAGTACGTACGGAATTTTTGATTAATTAAAAACTTTCCATTTTATGCGTAGTTTTATAGGAAATTTTTCACTCGAAATTGATCTTTTAAGTTCAAATGATTACAATATTTTAATAAAATAATATTTTTCAAATTCCGCACGTACTTCTCTAGATATTCTGATGTAGATTAACGAGAATTTATTTATTTTTTTCTAGGTCAAAAATTGTGGATGCCAAATGTCACGCCCTGGAGCACCTAAAAAAAAAAAGATACCAAAAGCAAATACCAGTGGTCGGTCATTTTGTATAAGAAAAAAAAACAAAAAAAAAATATTTTTCATTACCTTGATATTTATACCAAATGGATGTGTAATTAGTTTTATAAATAAATCACTTTTTTATGCAAAAAAAAATTGTTAAATGTGCACATGATTTTATACTTGCTACCGTGGCCAAAGCCTCTTAATATTTACACCCGTATAACGTGTATTGTTATATTAAAATTAATCGTTTTTATTTGTTCCGAAAAAAACCATGGTTCTGACGATTTCTTATGGAATCTTGAGTTTTTCAAGGCAACAACCATTGAATTAGTAATCAGCGTTGTAAAATGCAAAGAAAATCTTGAAAGAATACTTTTTACAATTTTTTACAGATTTTCAAAGTTAGACCATCGATTTTTGCGAATATTTCCATACGTACCCCTTCTCATTTTTTTTCCGCCAATTTCCCGAAAGCTCTTACAAAATACTTTCAACCAATAATGTATTCAATTGTGTAAAACAAGGAGACACGGGACAAAACAACGTGCGTATTACTCCAAAAAGTGTAAAAAGAGTAACATCGAGTCAGTGTCGCTCTCGCTCATTCTTACAGGGCTCGTTTATCTCATTCTCTTCTTCCACTCTATCCCTATCGTTTTTCTCGTCGTTCTCTCTGGCTCTTCTTTTCCTTCCATTCACCTGGAAGCACCTGCCCAACCTGCATCTCCCGCGCGCAGGCGACTCGTGAGAGAGAAAGAAAGAGAAAACTTGGATCGACTCCAAGTACCGCTAGTCGTGCGGATGAGAGACTCCACGACTGCACATCTCGCGAGATGTTCGTGTGTGTGTGTGTCTGTGTTTCTCTTCCCGCTGCGCTTTTAAGGGGACTTTCCCGCGCTGCAATTGACAATACAAATCGTAATATTTATAATAAAAAAAAACAGAGTAAAACAATAAAACCTCTAAATAAAACTAAATATGCTGCTCTAATACTATTATCAATATCTTTTGATTTTCATTAGTCAGATTTAGTGAAATTACAGAAAAATCAAATTGATTGAATGTCCTTGTAAGGACATTGATCGAAGATGAATTTACAATTCTAGTATGACAATTGATTATCAGATCGTTATTGCAAAAAATCAATCGAAAATTTGATTTTTGTTCGATCGAAATTCATAGATACACTATACAATCAATAGAGAATATTGTGGCGTATTAAAAATACACCACATTTTTTTTTTAAATTAGGTTCAGTATCACGCACTGAATGTGAATTAACAAAATGGTTACAAATTAAGGGAGCCGAAGTGCGGCCATTTTGAGGAAAACCGTATTGGCCAATATCTCCGTTACCGTGCACTTTAGGCTAAAAATGGTAATGTCCTTTCTTGTCGATAATTGAATTTCCCATCTTTTTTTCTAAATAATTTTTTTTGTATCACTTACCGTTTACGACTTATACGACTGTTAAAATTTATTTATTCACTTTTTCACCGGTATCTCTCCTAATAATTGTTTAAACAATGAAATGCTAATAACTTATCTTTTAAATCCATACATTTTCCACAACTTTTATTAAAAACTTTTTCATCTAAAATTAATATTCTCAAAGTTATAACGCGTTTTTATTAGCCTTGCACCCAGTAGCGCAACATTCAACGCGTTATAACTTTGAGAATATTAATTGCAGACAGAAAAGTTTTAAATAAAAGCTGTGGAAAATGTATGGATTTAAAAGATAAGTTATTAGCATTTCATTGTTCAACCAATTATTAGGAGAGATACAGGTCAAAAAGTGAATAAATAAATTTTAACAGCCGTATAAGTCGTAAACGGTAACTGATACAAAAAAAATTATATAGAAAAAAAGATGGAAAATTCAATTATCTACAAGAAAGGTTATTACCATTTTTGGCCTAAAGTGCACGGTAACGGAGATATTGACCAATACGGTTTTCCTCAAAATGACGGCACTTCCGCTCCCTTAATTTGTAACCATTTTGTTAATTCACATTCAGTACGTGATACTGAACGTTACTAAAAAAAAAAAAAAATTGTCGATTATTTTTAGTGCGATGCGGACAAGAGTAACGGGCTCCCTATTGATTGCACGACTATACTCGCGTGCATTTCGTGCTAAAACTTGTCGAAGATCGGTAAAATTTTTAAGGTAGTAGTCTGGTAACTAAAGCCGATTTTCATGTCTTTTTTGGAGGGCTTTTTTTTGTAGGAAAATAAAAATGAATCGTTTTGGATATTTAGGATGTTTTTATTTACATATTAAAGATACAAAAAAAAATTTGTTTGAAAAAATGTAATAGTTTATTATTATTATTATTATTGATCGAAGTTGGCACCTCGAAAAAAAAGCGCGTGGGTGGCCCCGGTGATTTTGGCTCTTGATGTTATCGGAAATCAAAAATTCTTGATAATTCTTCTTCAAATTCAAATTCTTCAAAAATTCTTGATAAATCTATAGACATGTCATTCTGGTCGAAACTACTGAAGTTAAATTTCATGGATAAATAACAAAATGGAAAAGGACGATTTTTTCCAAAGTCCGCCATTTTCTTATTTATCCATGAAATTTAACTTCAGTAGTTCCGACCAGAATGACATGTCTATCGATTAAGAATTATCAAGAATTTTTGATTTCAGATAACATCAAGAGCCAAAATCACCGGGGCCACCCACGCGCTTTTTTTTTCGAGGTGCCAACTTCGATCAATAATAATAATAATAATAAACTATTAAATTTTTTCAAACAAATTTTTTTTTGTATCTTTAATATGTAAATAAAAACATCCTAAATATCCAAAATGATTCTATTTTATTTTCCTACAAAAAAACACCCTTCAAAAAAGACATGGAAATCGGCTTAAGTTCCCAGACTACTACCTTAAATAATTCGAAACAACCCCCCGGGGCAGTTGTCTCGCCTTCCAGTTTGTCGGAAGTGCTGTGAAAAAAGAAGAGAAAAAAAAACCAGAAATAAGACGAGAAGCAAGGTGGTACGTTCTTACGGGAGATTAACTTGACGCATCGTTCGAGGAGGCTCATCAATTACCGTCGATAAATTGCGTGTTGCTTCTTCTTATTCTTCGTCCTTTTCCTCATCTTCTTCCTCTTGGCTGTACAAGACACCCCGAACCGATACAATGTCGACAGGAACATCGTCACGCATCGTCGATGAGATAGACGAGTTTACCAGAGAGAGAGAGAGAGAGAGAGAGAGAGAGAAAGAGATGGAGAGAGAGAGAGAGATGATCGACAGAATTCTTGTAATTCGAACGCCCTTCATTTTGCTCCTTTGGCTTCTGCTCACAGCCATGGATCGTTGAAGATCGCACGATCGGGAATGATTCAAAAGTTGCCAGGGACAAGGAGACCTCCGCACGATTCACTGTTTCTTCCTCATTTTCTTCTTCTTTCTTTGCATATGTAGATAGAAGACATATAGATATATGGAATTTCCACGTAGATTGCGTAGAATTAAAATCTGTTTATGCCATAAGGGAGAATCGCCACGGGACACACGAGGAGCTTTAATCTCCTCTCTCGATCGCAGATGTACAACTATCGTTGGTTACATATTATACAGCGTTCAGTTTTAAGAGCACATACCACGCGCAGTTACTACGTATAAATTTATAATAAATGTGCGTGAGCGTGTGTGTTTGGAATAGGTATTTTCCAGCTGGGCTCACTCGAGCGTATCTTAATCGTCTTTCGCACGCGGCTAAACGATTTTTCTTCATGATCTTTCATTCCTACCACTCCCTCGTTATTCCTCTTTCTTTATTTCGTTACTTCTTCTGGGATCTCCCCTCTATTTTTTTTTTAACGATTTAAACACAATAAACTGCGATTCAAGATAGCAACGGTGAAGAAAAAAAAGAAACAACAATCTTTGTAACATGGGAGAATTGAGACAATAAATAGGGTCAGAAATTACGATTGCAATTGCTTTGAAATTGTTCAGACAAACCGCGTGGCCGATTGTCCATCGAAGAATCACTTAAGGCAGTCGTCTGGTCTAGAGCGAAATTTTTGACGTCATTTCTAATGTGCAATAACGTTTAAACCGTTGAAGTTGTCTTGATGAAAATTTACACGTGCATTTATTGGTCCTTAGAGAATACTTGTACATTAAAAAAAAAAAATATTTTAAATATTTTCATGTAGTTTTTTGCCTTGTTGCAGCATGGTGCACCGAAATCGGCGCCCACTCTGGACGATGTTGTATGCATCTGAAAAAAAAAATATATATATATTCTCAATCTGTATGAGTATTCTGAGCACTGGTAGCAGAATTGGTACTTAAAAAAAATTTTTGACAAAATGACGGCCTGTTGAACTTTCATTAATGATATTTCATACATCGAAATATCATTAATGAAAGTTCAACAGGCCGTCATTTTGTCAAAAATTTTTTTTAAGTACCAATTCTGCTACCAGTGCTCAGAATACTCATACAGATTGAGAATATATATATATTTGTAATTATTTTAAATATTTTCATATAGTTTTTTGCCTTGTTGCAACATGGTGCGCCGAAACCGGCGCCCACTCTGGACGATGTTGTATGCATCTGAAAAAAAAAAATATATATATATTCTCAATCTGTATGAGTATTCTGAGCACTGGTAGCAGAATTGGTACTTAAAAAAATTTTTTGACAAAATGGCGGCCTGTTGAACTTTCATTAATGATATTCTATACATTGAAATATCATTAATGAGAGTTCAACAGGCCGCTATTCTGTCAAAATTTTTTTTTAAGTACCAATTCTGCTACCAGTGCTCAGAATACTCATACAGATTGAGAATATATATAAATATTTTTTTTCAAAAATTTTTTGACAAAATGGCGGCCTGTTGAACTTTCATTAATGTTATTTCATACATTAAAATATCATTAATGAAAGTTAAACAGGCCGCCATTTTGTCAAAATTTTTTTTTAAGTACCAATTATGCTACCAGTGCTCAGAATACTCATACAGGTTGACAAAATATATATATTTTTTTTTTCTGATGCATACAACATCGTCCAGAGTGGGCGCCGATTTCGGCGCACCATGTTGCAACAAGGCAAAAAACTACATGAAAATATTTGAAATAATTTTTTTTAAAAATGTACAAGTATTCTCTAAAGATCAATAAATGCACGTGTAAATTTTCATCAAGACAACTTCAACAGTTTAAACGTTATTGCACATTAGAAATGACGTGAAAAATTTCGCTCTAGACCAGACGACTGCCTTAAACCGATACCGACAAAACGTCATCTATAAATTATTACCATCGTAAAATTACACTTCCTGTTTTTTCATTAAAGAAAAAAGAAAAGAAAAAAGAAATGGATTCTCATATTCTCTCCGACGAATCTCACGTGGGTGAATACTCGTCGATGCTGCGATTTCTCGATGTCGATTGCAGCCCAGAGCGAGTTTACCAGTCGTGCGGTGTGTGGCACACCTTGAAGATTTCTAACGGAAATCTTGAACTTCTTGGGATGACGTAAGCGTGTGTGGACGCGAGTATACGCGGTCGAAGAGGTCAGTAAAGCGTGCTTCTATCGGAGATTGTCTCGTTTATCCGTTGCTGTTTTACCACAAGGAGACACGGCAAGACAGAGAGAGAGAGAGAGAGAAAGAGAGGCATTGAAGATGTGAATCCCAGTCTCCGTGCACGTAATCTTGTCGCGTGCGGACCGTACAGATCGTAAGAGGCTCGAGAGTATACCACCTATAGGGGCACATCTCGTCGGGTATACAGCTATACAATCGTCACGACACGTTTTCTTCCCTCCGGTTCAATTGGGACTGTAGCGATCGGAACGATTCTCGGAGCAGCGGTATACAGTCGTTAGCTAAGTATCCGTAGGGAATCGGGTTGAATCGAGAAAGAGAGAGAGACAGAGAGATCAATACAGCGAAAGAAAGAACGGCTAATGTGTTATCAGGACAAAGAATTTATTTATTTGGAGTTCCAATTTTTTTTTTTTATTGGAGTAAATTTTTCTCATCGGGGTAGTTAATTTATTATTAGAGCAGTCAATTTATTATTGAATAAACAAGTTTATTTTTGAAGCAAGAAATTCATTGTTTCCAGAATTCTTAGTTCATCCAAATTCTTCATTCGCTTCCTTCCCCGTTCTCCGTTTTTTCATTTCCTTCTTTATCTCCTTAAGATTGCCAATCACCGGATCATTTACCCTATATACTGATAATAGCGGGATGGCAGCAGGGAATCCACCGGAGCTAAAAGCGACGAGCTTATGGGAAGGGGGCAAAACCCGGCGCACAGCGTAAGATCGTTATACCGATCGTTTCCTATAACGTGTGCTCGCCATGAGGGAACTCGGTTGCTGACCTTAACGGATCGACAACGCACACCGCAGGGCTGTTGCGAACGACGAGATATCGCGAGCAGTACTCTCGTCGTACTCTTTTATCGTCTATTTTCTTTTTTCTTTCTTTTTTTTTCATTCCTTCTTCAATATCGATGCGAGGCCGTAGGTCGAATATGCGGCGAGATTCAAGGATAGAGGAAGATAGAATAATACAAAACGGTATTATATAGATGGAGAATTCATATATATATATATATATATATATATATATATATATATATATATATGTAGAGTGTACATTCGCATCATCATCATCTGGAATTCAATTAAACGCAGACAGAAGAGCCGCGTCAATCAATGTTTAAGCTTCGTCATCATCTGCATTCGAGTCAAAGTAGTAGTCTGGTAACTTAAGCCGATTTTCATGTCTTTTTTGGAGGGCGTTTTTTTGTGGGAAAATAAAAATTAATCGTTTTGGATATTTAGGATGTTTTTATTTACATATTAAAGATACAAAAAAAAATTTGTTTGAAAAAATTTAATAGTTTATTATTATTATTATTGATCGAAGTTGGCACCTCGAAGTTGGCAGTGTGTAGAGTAGTCTGTAAGTGTGGATATTTAGGATGTTTTTATTTACATATTAAAGATACAAAAAAAAATTTGTTTGAAAAAATTTAATAGTTTATTATTATTATTATTATTGATCGAAGTTGGCACCTCGAAGTTGGCAGCCCGGGTCCTAACTTTTTTTTCTACCGAACCGATTGCTTTCAAATTTTAACAGGCTACTCTACACACTTGTAGTTCTCGTCGGAACTACCGAGAAATTTTTTCACCCCTAACTTTTTATTTTACAACCCCTTCTTCGCTAAAATAAAAGGACTTTAGCAAAAAAGGGGTTGTAAAATAAGAAGTTAGGGGTGAAAAAATTTCTCGGTAGTTCCGACGAGAACTATAAGTGTGCAGAGTAGCCTGTTAAAATTTGGAAGCAATCGGTTCGGTAGAAAAAAAAGTTAGGACCCGGGCTGCTAACTTCGAGGGTGGCAACTTCGATCAATAATAATAATACTAAACCATTAAATTTTTTCAAAAAAATTTTTTTTTGTATCTTTAATATGTAAACAAAAACATCCTAAATATCCAAAACGATTCGTTTTTATTTTCCAACAAAAAAACGCCCTCCAAAAAAGACATGAAAATCGGCTTAAGTTACCAGACTACTACCTTAAGAACTCCGATACAAAGTAAATATATAGCAGCCAAACTGTGGATTGCAGGATCAGGCGGGGCCGGAAGTCTCGAGTTGGCGTTTGCCACGTTCCTTTATCCCTCCCGCTCCGTTATCCATCCGGAAGAATAGCTCACGGGTTCGTCAATAGATAGCGAAGAATTTTTTTTTTACCAGATAATCAGAGGATCGTTACTTTGAGCGCCCGAAGGAAAGAGACGGTTTTTCTTTCGGTAAAAGCGGACCAAAGGAAAGCCGGATGCTGGAGAACGACAGTGGAAAAACGACTCGAGTACAGTTAACGCGGGGTTTTTTTTTTGTCGCGTATCATTAGATACAGATCGACGCGAATAATTCGCAACTGCGGTAACTTTTACGTTTTTACCCATCGAGTATTTTACTGTTTTAGACTCATTCGACGGATCAGATGAAATTCAGGACCAGCCATTTTTAATCGGTTTTTACTTCAAAGTAAAATTTATCTTACCGTTTCGAAACACGATACCAAATAAAAAATTCGCCGATAAAGTTCAATTCGAAACGATTTGACACGACCCACAGGTCTTTCTCCGTAACCTTACCAATAACTGTACCGAAAGCTCCACAATTCTTGTATCTCTTAGCCTTCCGTGCCTCCTGTCTTCGAACGCGAGAGCCGTAGGCGTCGTCTCTTCGTCGAGATAAGTTTCCGCGGGAGAGTTGAAAAAGAGAACTCTATGCTGTGTTACCGGTCTGTGATGTTGCCACGGTTTCACAGAGGGTCGAGGTCTTTTCTCTCTCGGGTCTGAAAAAGCTTTCGTTCGCCGACCTTCCTCGTGATAGAGGAGGGTACACGAGAGAAGCGAGAGGAAAATCTTCGGAACAAGAGTACAAGAGAAAGATGGAACACCGAGAATCGCGGTGTGCACAGGCGAGAGGACGCGAACTCGCTCCTCTTGTGGCACAAAGTGGCAAGTGATGCGTGACGAGAAACGATGGTAGTGGTGGTGGTGGCGGCGCGCGGTTATCATAACTCGCGGGGAGGAACTCCTCGATGATCCTGCGAGCCAAGGAGTCATCGAACCTCGAGACTTTATTCCGACCGAATAGATATGAAATATATGAAAAGTAATTTATCTATTTCGCTCGATACATTTCGTTTAGATAACATTGCAGGAATCAATACATACAGGATATTCTATGCAAAATTATGAAACTACGATTTAAGGTAGTTGTCTGGTAACTTAAGGCCGTAGTCTGGTATAGAGCGAGATTTTTAACGTCATTTCTAATGTGCAATAACGTTTAAACCGTTGAAGTTGTCTTGATGAAAATTTACAAGTGCATTTATTGATCCTTAGAGAATACTTGTACATTGAAAAAAAAATTATTTTAAATATTTTCATGTAGTTTTTTGCCTTGTTGCAACATGGTGCGCCGAAATCGGCGCCCACTCTGGACGATGTTGTATGCATCTGAAAAAAAAAATATATATATTCTCAATCTGTATGAGTATTCTGAGCACTGGTAGCAGAATTGGTACTTCAAAATTTTTTTTATTGAGTCGAACAATAATTTTGCCGACATTTTATAACTCGTCGAATACCCGAAAATGTATGAAATATCATTAATGAAAGTTCAACAGGCCGCCATTTTGTCAAAAAATTGTTTTAAGTACCAATTCTGCTACCAGTGCTCAGAATACTCATACAGATTGAGAATATATATATATATTTTTTTTTCAGATGCAGACAACATCGTCCAGAGTGGGCGCCGATTTCGGCGCACCATGTTGCAACAAGGCATAAAACTACATGAAAATATTTAAAATAATTTTTTTTTTCATGTACAAGTATTCTCTAAGGATCAATAAATGCACGTGTAAATTTTCATCAAGATAACTTCAACGGTTTAAACGTTATTGCACATTAGAAATCACGTCAAAAATCTCGCTCTAGACCAGACTACGGCCTTAAGCCAATTTTCATGTCTTTTTTGGAGGGCGTTTTCTTGTCGGAAAGTAAAAATGAATCGTTTTGGATATTTAGAATGTTTTTATTCACATATTAAATATACAAAAAAAAATTTTTTCGAAAAAATGTAGTAGTTTATTATTATTATTATTATTATTGATCGAAGTTGGCACCTCGAAGTTGCCAACCGATTGCTTTCAAAATTTAACAGGCTACTCTACACACTTATAGTTCTCGTCGGAACCACCGAGAAATTTTTTCAACCCTAATTTTTTATTTTACAACCCCTTCTTTGCTAAAGTCCTTTTATTTTAGCAAAGAAGGGGTTGTAAAATAAAGAGTTAGGGGTGAAAAAATTTCTCGGCGGTTCCGACGAGAACTATAAGTGTGTAGAGTAGCCTGTTAAAATTTGAAAGCAATCGGTACGGTAGAAAAAAAGTTAGGACCAAGGCTGCCAACTTCGAGGTGCCAACTTCGATCAATAATAATAATAATAAACTATTAAATTTTTTCAAACTAACTTTTCTTTGTATCTTTAATATGTAAATAAAAATATCCTAAATATCCAAAACGATACATTTTTATTTTCCTACAAAAGAACGCCCTCCAAAAAAGACATGAAAATCGGTTTAAGTTACCAGACCACTACCTTAACCAATATTTGGCATTTTTATAAGAGAATAAAATAAAGTCATGGATTTAAAAAGAAATGAGAATTTGAATATATTTTTACACGATTAATTTTTATTCGGAACTTTAGTTTATTTATAAAGGACATATATTATAGTAGAGAATAACATTGTCAGCCGGCACTTTGGTCTGGCTTTTTTAATTTTTAAATCTACAGGTGAAAACCAATTTTTAATTTAGAATGGTAATTTCGAAAATTACACCATCGGTCGAGACTTTCGTCGCGGATTTATAAGCGAGGACAATCTACCTCAAGCTATTGCAAATCATATAATATTTCTTAATAGGCGGATGTAATTAACAAAAATACATTTTTCCGAGTTTCAATAAATTGTAAAAAATGTTATCCAATTTAATTTTAATTATTTACAGATACTCCGAATAACTTTGAAATTGTAGGCACGGCTGATTGGAAATATAGAATGCCCTATATAAAATAAACGAGCTGTGCCCCGCGGTTTCACGCGCGTTAAATTTCCGTTCCCCGATTCAACGCGCCACCGCCACTCCTTAAGGTCATAGCATAAAGTTATATAGCGTGAAGCCTCCCCGCATAAACGGGCTATTTAGTGCAAAAAAAAATTTTCAAATTGGATCAGTATTTCCTGAGATTAGCGCGTTCAAACAAACAAACTTTTCAGCTTTATTATAGTATTGTACAGATATAGTAGTATAGTAGTAAGCTAATAAGATTTGGGTCATAACATAAAGTTATATAGCTTAGAGCCTTCCTGAATAAATGGGCTATCTAATGCGAAAAGAATTTTTCAAATTGCATCAGTATTTCCTGAGATTAGCGCGTTCAAACAAACATACAAACAAACTCTCGAGCTTTATTATAGTAGTAAGATGAACATGAATATCGTTTGGTAGCAAAATAGAAAAGGGCGTAACCTACGAAACGTTCCGCCTTAGTTCCACCGATTTTAGACCCCTATGTTTGTCAGTAGTCGATGAATTTCGTTCTAGTCGGTCGAACGGATCATCAAGAAGCAATTCCCCAGTGAATTACATTGAATATTCAATAGTATACCAATGAAACATCCACATACATGCGCCTCCTTCATTCATCATTGAACTATATATACACTACAGTGCATTATCTCGTAAGATGGAGCGAATTTATTGCGTAAGGAAATGTCGAGAATGCGCGTGATAGGGACACGCGCGCGTCCGGTATCGAATATCACGAAATTGACGTAAAATGCAGAGAGTCGTCGTCGTGACTAGCCATTTATAAATCGATCCACGAGGCCACGAAAAAGGTCGTAACGAACAAAATTTCCCACTCAATTTCACGCAAGTTACACCCTTTTCCTTTCGAGCATTCAATATTCGCGATAGATATATTTTAAGCCCCGGCGCTTCGTTCGATAATAACGCCTACTCGTATAAAATACTCGTGGCATTACTCAAGCAAGCTCGGATACTTCTTTATACCTATATACACAGATACGTCTCTCACGGTCTTCATATACAGTGTTAGATATATATTACATCCTTCGGGACAAATGTACCGGCGTGGGTTTTCAACGTGACGCTGTACTACGCGCAATGTATTTTTCCCCGTTCCGTCGCTGAAGCGATTCGCAAGTAGATTCGGTCAGTGAGCGAACGGACGCGGCAAAATTGTATCGACACCCATTGTTTGCACCGATTTTACGGATAATCCAAGTCGTCCAATGGGACAACGCGAAACGAAGAAGAGAGATGGCCGGAGTGCTTCTTTTTTTTTTTTCCTCGCAGAAAAAGCGTGAAATTAACTACTAATTCGATTATAATGATCGCGAATCATTGCCTCAAAGTTCATTCGATGATAATTCACAGTTTATAGCCATAATTGAAGATGATAAATAGTAAAAAATCAAATAAATCGTGTACGGACAATGATAAATGTTGAATAGTGATCAAATTACTTTTCTCTTTTAAGAGGGGGGTAGGGTTTTAAAATTATTTTTTGCATTTTTTTATTTTTTTTTCTGAATGAACAATATGTCGAGAATATTGTGTATAAATTTCAAGTCAATCGGAGTAAAACTAACGGAGTTACAGCGTTTCAAACGACCGGCCGTCGTTTGAAACTTTAATGTATAAAAAACTTTAAATCGATTTTCCCGAAAACGTCATTTTTGAAGTTTGTGAACATTAGAACTCGAAATCTACTGAACCGATCCTTTCGAAAATTTAAACATTACTTCTTCACATAAATCAACAGGTAATCAGGAGGAGTTTTTTTTTTTTCAATTTTTTAATAACAAATTAAGCGCGATTTTTTTAGCTGAAATTGCGTTTTTCACTTCCAAGTGCTGCAAAAAATAGAAAAAAAAAAAAAAAAAAAAAAAAAAACTCTTCCTGATTACCTCGAAAAATACATCACCTTAAAAATGCATATCAATTTTTTTGTTTCTGATGATCCGGTAACGAGTTATAATGTTCACCGCAAAACCACTTTATTTCAAGGCGCCTCTGGAGATTCAACGTCACCGGCTTGTTTATCAATATTTTTCATTTAAAATTTTTTCTAAGATACTTCAATAGTTGTACAATAATATGTAATTCTATTTAATAAAATTATATTACTCATGTCGCCGCAAAAAAATCATAAAAATATGCTTTTTTTTCGCCTTTAAAACCCTACCCCGCCGTTAACCATTGAGAAGGAAAAATAATCTTGAAAAACGGCAATAACCATTCCATGATGATGTTGAAGTTTGTATCGTTGGAACGCAACGCAAAAACGTTTTTTAATTTTCATTTTCAGTATTGCTCCTGTTTCTCGTGCCCATTTATTGTCAGGTCCTTGAAGGACACCCCAATAAAACGTTTTAGCGATTTTTGTCATCGATAATCCAATCTTAAGGGTGGAAATAGGGTTAGACGGTTCAAAAAATCGATTTTTTTTTAATTTCATAAATTGTTAGTAAAACTATTGAAAAATATGTTCCCAAAATAAAAAATGAAAATTCCGACTCGTTCTATTGTTATAAGCCATTAAAGGGAGTAGCTCTCCTTCGGACCCCGAGCGCGGTATTTTTTCAAACGCGTTTTTCTGAAAACGACTTTTTTTCAACTTGCGTACACGCTAGCTTGAAAAGTTTTCAACCAATCGTTTTGAAAATTGGCAGTTACTTTCTTCATAGTATTGCGCTCTATATGAACCTAAAATCGGAATATTATCATTATTTGAAATAATTTTTTGTTTGCAAATAAAGTTGTAAAAAATGGCAAAAAATCATGCTTTTTTGTTTTGACCCCTGTAAAAAATTCAATTTTCTATTTTTTTGATAACATTTAGGTTCATATAGAAGAGAGACATGTAATAAAAGTAAATTCCAACCTCGTTTGATATCGGATGAAAATTGCGGCTTCCAGAATGTACACAAAATGCTGAGTCTGATTGTGACCAGCAATATGGGGTCGCTAATATCTTCGGTGTTTTTCAAGGAAATTCTTCAAAAATTTTATAGTACATACTCAAATACATGTATAAAATATTCTCAAAGTTTCAATAAATTATATTCATTTTTTATACTATAAAAAAATTCATGAAAATCATTGAGAAAACGCTGTCCTAACCCTATTTCCCCCCTTAAGAGGGATTAATGGTGTAAAAAATCTGTTTCCGCTGCATTCCAACGATCCAAACTTCAAACATCATAATTCATGGGAATGTGAGCTTTTGCGTATTAGCGCCAAGGAATTTAATGGGACTCGTTTATAAATGCGTTTAAATTCGAGGTCGGACTGTACTCGGTCACGTCCGTGCACCAGTGCGGATGTGAGGTGACTCCAGAAGTGAATGAATCCAGGAAGGTAACCCGATGCAGTGTAAAGGCTCGCTCAGCTGTGTGCTCGACGCTTTTTTTTTTTTTCTTCTTTCCCTCCTGCTCTTGGGAAGAGTTTACCGAGTGTTCTACGATGGTACATTACATATAGCGGGCTTTTCTATAGCACGAACGCACTGAGATGAGAACAAGTTATATATATATTTATCTAAATATATAAATATATAATATCTTTACTCCGGAGAATATGCAAGAGAGAGAGTCCGTATCGCGATGACAAATACCCCAGGAAATCCCGTTCGGGCGTAACGGATGGTATTTTAATATACAGAGAGCGAGAGAGTCCGGGGGCAATCACGGCGCGTGATGCTGTTTGCTCCCGGTACATACCTACGGATAACACACGCCGGGACGGATAAAAAATAAATAAAAATCATTGACAGACGCGAGAGAGTCCTTCGCGCGTATAAATTCTATCGAAGATCTAACCGGCTCGAACCAAAGTTGGGAGCGTCAATATTAACTAATAAATTTCTCATTTGATTGTCGACTAAAGTATCGACGTGCGCCGATCGTCGATGAGAGAATTGAAGATCATTGTAATTAATTTTCCCGGCAGATTAATCATGGATCATGGATAAATTATTTTTTATTCGTTTCAATTTTCAAACGACAACACTAAATCCTCGATAGCACATAAATGCGCAATTATGGATTAAAATGCGCTCGATACCACAATGCGAAAAGCGCGAATAAAATTTGACGTTTTTATCGTTGTACGAAAATGCGAAAATATGGGCGGGAGCACGTCCGAGCATGAGAAATCCGCTATTTCTTTATACAAATGAATAGATGATGTTGAAGTTTGCATCGTTGGAACGCAACGAAAATAGGTTTTTCAAATTTTCATTTCCGGTATTGCTCAGGTTTCTCTTGCCCATTTAGGTCCAGGTCTTTAAAGGAGACCCCACCAGAACGTTCTAACGATTTTTGTCTACGAAAATTCAACCTTGAGGGGGATGAATGTTATAAAAAAAAATATATTTTCGTTGCATTCCAACGATGCAAACTTCAACATCATATGAATAGTTATTTTAATTAATTCGGAAAGACTTCAATCGCGACGTATTTTTTTTACATTAATTAACGCAAAATAATTAAAAATATGTTTGACATTCGAACAGTTCTTATCCGTAATAGCGTAAATTCGCACACTCCACGGTCTCGACTAATTTTACACGTGTCATAATTTTATGATGTTGAAGTTTGCATCGTTGTAATGCAACGCAAATAAGTTTTGCAATTTTCATTTTCAGCATTGCTCTTGGCTACTCGTGCCCATTTAGGCCCAGGTCCTTGAAGGACACCACAATAAAACGTTTTCACGATTTTTGTCATCGATAATCCAATCCTTAGGAGGATTAATGGTGTAAAAAATGGGGCCGGGTCGAAGTTTCGAACCGTAAAAGCTTCGACGGTGCAAAACTCCGAATTTTAATAGTACGAATTACATGGTTCATTCCGACGACAGTTTGTATAATCGACTGTAAAAAACGGGTATGAATCTATACCAAAAATGATACGAATTTAATATCGTCGAGTAAATATTTTTTCGAAAGATTACGCAGACGACAGAGCAATTTGTCGAACGGTCAGTAGTACTACTTGAAAAATTCCGAATTGGTGGATTTTTAGAGATCCGCAAAGTTCCGAAAATTATATCATCGAACGAGAAACTATCGGAAAGGTGCGAACGTAATAAAATTGAAGAAAAGAATTCTCGGGTATACGAATTTTTCGGACTCCGAAAATTACGGCGTCGACAATGCGGTATTCCGAAAATAAAAGTTCCGAAGGGGCAAAATTCCGAAAATTTGCAATTCGTGCGTTTAGATGACAGCACCACTGGTGTTATGTCCTATGGACCTTTTTCACGAGCGAGCGTCAGAGCCCACTAGAGTAGCCGCCTAGTTTTACTCTCTTTCGAAATTTTGCCCTGTCGGAATATTGTCCCGTCGAATAAATACACTGTCGTCTGTTTAACCTTTTCGGGACATACAAATTCTAATATATTTGGCTTCGAACTTTTTTTTTTCTGAACCTTTTCGGGTATAAAACTTGACCGTTCGGCAACTCGAGTTTCTAACACCACAATTTTTCGGAACTTTACGTTTTTTAATCATTGAAATACGATTTTTTAAGTAGTAGAATTTTTGATTTTCGATACTTTTGCAGGTCGGTCCCATAATTATTCTTGTCATTTAATCCTCGTTGTATAACTATTCTTCGCAATGACATTTCTGTTTTAAAAAGGGACGGATTTTAAAAATTTCGAAAAGTTTTAAGATCGTCCCACATAAATTCGGAGTTTTGGACCGTCGAAGCTTTTACGGTTCGAAACTTCGACCCCGTCCCTAAAAAATCTACTTTCGTTGCATTCCAATGATGCAAACTTCAACATCATATAATTTTTCGTTTCTCGTGTCCCTTCTTTTGCGCAACATAAATACATATTCATTTCGCTCGTACGGTGAAGTGAAATTGTGGCGCGAATAATAAAATAGGAAGGAGAGAGAATCGAGAGAAGTGGAGTATAGGGGAAAAAAGGCGTGTAAGAGAGACAACGGGGTTGGTAAATAATACGAGAAGAGAGAAAGAATATTACACGACGAGGATTACCGTTAGAAGTGCCGAGAGTGGAAATAGAGAAGAAGACCACCCATCGGTCATGGAAACCGGGCCGCTAATTTTGTTGAAATAGGTAGGTATACCATATGTGTGGTATATACATAGATATAGGCATTTGAAATACACGAGGGAGACGGAAAAAGGCAGACGCAAAGGTAGAAAAAGAAAATTGTTAGATTATATACACGTGTGGACATATGTATTTGTGTATGTGTGTGTGTGCGTGTGTGTGTTTGTAACTCTGGCGACAAGAGACGCTTTCAAGGAGTGACCGATTCATCCACCGGCACGACTTCCTGTATCTGTCTCTCGCTCTCCTATAAGTATTTCTTTTTTATGTAGTCCGAGTTGCTATACTAACGTTTAATTGCGTCGTCATCAAACGGGAGCCCGCCTACGCTAAAGTATAATTTTTTATTTTTTTTTCTTTCGTCACGGAAGAGAAAGATTTTATTTCGAATGATTTAAAACGTGGAATTAAGGATTTAACACATTATTGAAAGTTTTGTTGCGCAATAATAAAACGAATGATAATCGAAAAATTTCGTTATTCGTATCCTATCGCCTGGACCGAGGAATAAGAAATAAAATGGGAATAAGAAAACGCGATTGACCACACGCGAAGATAAATCTTCCCGCGTTGGTGACGCGCTTCAATGCTCGTTTTCCTCTCGTTCGGAGCAGAGAGAAGGGCTCCTCTTGCTTTTATCGCGAATTCTCTTGGGTCACACAGTTCCGAGGGAGAGAGTATTGCATTCGATGAGACGCGACGAGGAGACAGTGAAGAGATTGAGAAAATTGCTTTCCCGTGGAGATCCGATGAATCCCGATCGATCTGAGACACGATTACCATCGATGAGACGGAAAATGAATTCTCAACGATCGTCGATTTCATAAAGCTTTTGTAGTTACGCGGAGAAATTCCCCCGAAATGTATCATTGCATTTGAACGAATATGGAATCTGATGAATTCAATGAAGAAAATTGTTAATGTAAATTAAATGGTTTCTCTTTGAAAAAAATTTAATTAAATCAAATTAAAGCATCTCAACTGTTCGCGATTCTTTATTTATAATTTGTGACTCGTTATATTAAAACGGTCGGCATAATTGTTCCCGAGAGGGGTCACTAACTGGGCCATTCACCTCATATACATAACTCTGCCCGAGATTTATGCATGCACCCGGTACAAAAGCTCACGAGATTTGCTACGATATATATGCAGGCATATATGTACACATATATATTGAAGTTAGTACACTGTGCTCTGGTATAAGCCAGCGAATCGCGACGAGATGCTCCTCTTATACGAGAAGAGAGTACCGAACGGCCGAGAGGTAAATGGAGATTGCGCGAGGTATACGTCCCAGGCCTGTCTCGCAACTCTTGCTTAATTGACGCTGAGATCCTTCGGATCTGCCGAACGAGGGAGAGAGAGAGAAAGAGAGCTTTCCTTCCAAACAAATATATATATATATTTATATATATATATAATAGTCAGAAAAACAGACTCCTGGTATTCTCTTTCTTCCTGTATATCCCCACGGCTTCATAGACTTTACAATCCCGCTAGACATTTGCAGATATATATTAAGGCAGTCGTCTGGTCTAGAGCGTGATTTTTGACGTCATTTCTAATGTGCAATAACGCTTAAACCGTTGAAGTTGTCTTGATGAAAATTCACACGTGCATTTATTGATCCTTAGAGAATATTTGTACATTAAAAAAAAAAATTATTTTAAATATTTTCATGTAGTTTTTTGCCTTGTTGCAACATAGTGCGCCGAAATCAGCGCCCACTCTGGACGATGTTGTGTGCATCTGAAAAAAAATATATATATATATTCTCAATGTGTATGAGTATTCTGAGCACTGGTAGCAGAATTGGTACTTAAAAAAAATTTTTGACAAAATGGTGGCCTGTTGAACTTTCATTAATGATATTTCATACATTAAAATATCATTAATGAAAGTTCAACAGGCCGCCATTTTGTCAAAAATTTTTTTTAAGTACCAATTCTGCTACCAGTGCTCAGAATACTCATACAGATTGAGAATATATATATTTTTTTTTTTGACAAAATTTTTTGACAAAATGGCGGCCTGTTGAACTTTCATTAATGATATTTCAATGTATGAAATATCATTAATGAAAGTTCAACAGGCCGCCATTTTGTCAAAAATTTTTTTTAAGTACCAATTCTGCTACCAGTACTCAGAATACTCATACAGATTGAGAATATGTATTTTTTTTTTTTTTCAGACGCA
Organism: Oxytorus armatus; assembly: GCA_958009045.1. Lineage (NCBI taxonomy): Eukaryota > Metazoa > Arthropoda > Insecta > Hymenoptera > Ichneumonidae > Oxytorus > Oxytorus armatus. The sequence goes on along the minus strand of OY253746.1, from coordinate 3,374,951 downwards.
TACAATATCGTCCAGAGTGGGCGCCAATTTCGGCGCACTATGTTGCAACAAGGCAAAAAACTATATGAAAATATTTAAAATAATTTTTTTTTTAATGTACAAGTATTCTCTAAGGATCAATAAATGCACGTGTAAATTTTCATCAAGACAACTTCAACGGTTTAAACGTTATTGCACATTAGAAATGACGTCAAAAATCTCGCTCTAGACCAGACGACTGCCTTAACATAAATGGAGTCAATATTTCAAAAGCGAAACGGTTAAGGGAGAAAATAGGGTTAGACGGTTAAAAAAAAACGATTTTATTTTTATTTCATAAATTGTTAGTAAAACTATTGAAAAATATGTTCCCAAAATTTGAAATGAACATTCCGTCTCGTTCTATTGTTATAAGCCATTAAAGTGAGTAGCTCTCCTTCAGGCCCCGAGCGCGCTATTTTTTCAAACGCGTTTTTCTGAAAACGACTTTTTTTAAACTTGCGTACACGCTAGTTTGAAAAGTTTTCGACGAATCGTTTTGAAAATTGGCAGTTACTTTTTTCATAGTATTGCGCTCTATATGAACCTAAAATCGGAATATTATCATTATTTAAGATAATTTTTTTGTTGTAAATAAATTTGTAAAAAATTGCAAAAAATCATGCTTTTTTGTTTTGACCCCCGTAAAAAATGCAATTTTCTATTTTTTTGATAGCATTCAGGTTCATATAGAAGAGAGACATATAATAAAAGTAAATTCCAACCTCGTTTGATTTCAGATGAAAATTGCGGCTTCCAGAATGTACGCAAAATGCTGAGTCTGATTGTGACCTGCAAAATGCGGTCGCTAATATCTTCGGTGTTTTTCAAGGAAATTCTTCAAAAATTTTATAGTATATACTTAAATATATGTATAAAATATTCTCAAAGTTTCAATAAATTATATTCATTTTTTATACTATAAAAAAATTCATGAAAATCATTGAGAAAACGCTGTACTAACCCTATTTCCCCCGTTAAGCGACGCTTTGACGATTAAAGAACGAAAACAAAACGTATTTAATTTTTTTTATTTCGCGTAATAAGAATTCAATCGAAAATTTCACATCGAGAGAGATCGTTCAAACTTGCTTTTTCGAAACGTGTAAAAAAAATATTCAAATTGGTATGTAAGAAATGTTAAGTAGAGTTCTCTTTTTTATATATTCATTTTGAAATTAAAAATAAAATAAAATATATATATAAAAGTGTTTTGATTATAATTATTATCGACTCTAAGGTCTTTGCGTGTGTGACATCTACATTCCAATGGAGTAATTGCCCTCCGGATGGGCTTCTGCTTCTTCTTCTTCGAGAGAGAGAGGAGAGTCTCGGTGTAGAAACCGAGTGAACATAACCGGAGCCATCAGGGAGCTTCTCTCACAGGGCAAAGCAGGCACGATTTCATTTGCACCTTGTAACACACAACAACGCGAGTACTCGCTAAAGCCACAGGTGCATCACAGGTGCACTCTCGGGGATCTCCCGATGATATGCCCATAGTGAGAGAGAGAGAGAGAGAGAGAGAGAGAGAGAGAGAGAGAGAGGAATACAGGAGAACCCGCGGCGTTATTGCACGATCAACGAAGCATGATAATTAATTGACTCGGTGAAAATAAAATCAGGATTTACCTGATCTGTGCATGGTCAGTCGGATTCTGATAAATGCCCGCGCGCAACGTCCAGCAATGTTAGCGAATGTTACGGACGATAGTGTAATTTAACCCTTTCAGCCAATCGGATAACGAAAAAATTCATTTAAATATTTGGAGAGAAAGAAAGCAAAAAAAAAATACAAATATCTCGTAATTTAATTAGAATCTATGATAAATGGAAATTTATTCTTCCATGGAATTTTTGCGGGTATGACAGTTGAGAAAAAAAATTCAACGGCCACAAGCGAGACAGTACCACAAATTCAACCCCTGCAGAAGTTCGGAGACGGAAAAATCAATTTTTCAATTGAAGAAAAAAAAATCAATTATTTAATCTTAATCTCTGAAATCTCCTGGTGATTTAAGGGGGGAAATAGGGTTAGACGGTTCAAAAAATCGATTTTTTTTTTTATTTCATAAATTGTTAGTAAAACCATTGAAAAATATGTTCTCAAAATTTTAAATGAAAATTCCGACTCGTTTTATTGTTATAAGCCATTAAGGGGGGAACATACAGGGTTAGGACAGCGTTTTCTCAATGATTTTCATGAATTTTTTTATAGTATACAAAATGAATATAATTTATTGAAACTTTGAGAATATTTTATACATATATTTAAGTATATACTATAAAATTTGTATACATATATTTAAGTATATACTATAGAATATTAGCGACCCCATATTGCTTGTTTTTCTTGGTACTATTTTTTCAAACGCGTTTTTCTGAAAACGACTTTTTTTTAACTTGCGTACACGCTAGTTTGAAAAGTTTTCAACCAATCGTTTTGAAAATTGGCAGTTACTTTCTTCATAGTATTGCGCTTCATATGAACCTAAAATCGGAATATTATCATTATATAAAATAATTTTTTTTTTTCAAATAAAGTTGTAAAAAATGGCAAAAAATTATGCTTTTTTGTTTTGACCCCTGTAAAAAATTCAATTTTCTATTTTTTTGATAGCATTTAGGTTCATATAGAAGAGAGACATATAATAAAAGTAAATTCCAACCTCGTTTGATTTCAGATGAAAATTGCGGCTTCCAGAATGTACGCAAAATGCTGAGTCTGATTGTGACCTGCAATATGGGGTCGCTAATATCCTCGGTGTTTTTCAAGGAAATTCTTCAAAAATTTTCTAGTATATACTTAAATATATGTATAAAATATTCTCAAAGTTTCAATAAATTATATTCATTTTTTATACTATAAAAAAATTCATGAAAATCATTGAGAAAACGCTGTCCTAACCCTATTTCCCCCCTTAAGCAACATTTTCATCGATCTTTCGACAACCTCGGACATTCCGATAAGATTGTGAAAATCATGAAACAACGGATAGGGAAGTGAATGAGGTCTCTGGTGTCAAGACCGGGACAAAGGAAAAGGGTAAAGAATGTTGTTATAAAGAGGGTATATATACGTATATACCAGGGAGAGAATCTTCACAGGCTCTGGTAGCAAATTCACCAAGCTGGTAGCAAAAGCCCCGAGAGAGTCTACGGAAGGGAGAAAAGTAGCCAAAGCGTGTTCGCGCGCGAGAGGTCTCAAGAAGACACCTGGGATGTTCCTCTCGCGCGTTTATTCCTCCACACAGTGGTATAGAAAAGACACAGAGCCCCTCTTCTTCTTCTTCTTCTTCTTCTTCTTCTCTGGCAGTCGAGTGTTTAGAATGTACATGCGGTATTGTAGTTACCTGTGTGATGCGAGAGGCATATAATACGAGAAAAGTATATATATACGTCTCTCTCTCCTTCTATCTCTCGTTGTTTTTTCTCTCTCTCTCTCTCTCTCTCTCGCGTGTCAGCGACCTTAACGTTCGAGCCTCGCGGATTCTTGAGAGCGCAATTTCCGACATGTCGCTGTATATATGAAACACGAGCGGCAATCCGAACGGAGGATACATCACGGATTATACGTGTAACACCGAGTGATGCGCGATCAAGGATTCAACGATTAAGAGTTTAAAAAAAAAGTGTTTTTAATTGTGCGAAGAAAATTCACAACGAAAAGCCTGAACGAGAAATTGTTTGCGATACTTTTAGGGGCTAGTGTCAAAAAAAAAATTCAAGTTCCTTTTCTTTTCTTTGCTCAATCTCGAAAGAATTTTTAGTCGTTCTTGACAATCCCCTTCCACTCAACGAAGACCGAATTTTACCATCTCGAAGGCAACAAGTTAACAAGTCGTTTTGTAACATTTAAGGGCTCACATACCGCTAAAATTTTCAAAACATTGATTTTTTTTACAGATTTTTATTCTTTACACTTTTAAGAATAAAAAAAAAAACTTTTAAGAAAATTTCACACCGTTGCAATTTTATAGCAATAAATGTGACCGGACATAGGGTTGGGACGGCTACCTAACAGAAATTTTAAGGGTGGAAATAAGGTTAGACGGTTCAAAAAATCGATTTTTTTTAAATTTCATAAATTGTTAGTAAAACTATTGAAAAATATGTTCCCAAAATTTTAAATGAAAATTCCGACTCTTCTGTTGTTACAAGCCATTAAGGGAGAAAATAGGGTTAGGACAGCGTTTTCTCAATGATTTTCATGAATTTTTTTATAGTATAAAAAATGAATATAACTTATTGAAACTTTGAGAATATTTTATACATATATTTAAGTATATACTATAAAATTTTTGAAGCATTTCCTTGAAAAACATCGAAAAAATTTATGACTGCCTTGACTTTGTTTTTCTTGGTACTATTTTTTCAAACGCGTTTTTCTGAAAACGACTTTTTTTGAACTTGCGTACACGCTAGTTTGAAAAGTTTTCAACAAATCGTTTTGAAAATTGGCAGTTACTTTCTTCATAGTATTGCGCTCTATATAAACCTAAAATCGGAATATTATCATTATTTAAAATAATTTTTTTTTTGCAAATAAAGTTGTAAAAAATGGTAAAAAATCATGCTTTTTTGTTTTGACCCCTGTAAAAAATTCAATTTTCTATTTTTTCGATAGCTTTTAGGTTCATATAGAAGAGAGACATATAATAAAAGTAAATTCCAACCTCGTTTGATCTCAGATGAAAATTGCGGCTTCCAGAATGTACGCAAAATGCTGAGTCCGATTGTGACCTGCAATATGGGGTCGCTAATATCCTCGTTGTTTTTCAAGGAAATTCTTCAAAAATTTTATAGTATATACTTAAATATAGGTATAAAATATTCTCAAAGTTTCAATAAATTATATTCATTTTTTATACTATAAAAAAATTCATGAAAATCATTGAGAAATCGCTGTCCTAACCCTATTTCCCTCCTTAAACGCGTTTTTCTCGAAACTATGTATTTACACAGTGTCAGCACGATAACTCAGTCAATTTTTGATATCACTTAACCTTTTTTTTTAAATCTTGACAATTATTTTCTCTATAGTCCGACGAGAGGTTTTTTTTTATTTTTCGATTGGACAATTTTTTACAAATTATTAAGTACTAATTTTTTTTTTTAAATTGCATACTAAAGTTTAAAATACTGTAATTTCTTTATTTAAAAAAAAAAAAAAAAATTCCCTCCGTCAGATTATTACAACTACATTATTTTACTAGATTCTTTTTTATTTTTGCAGATTGGATAATTTTTTATGAAGTTATGATGTCGACAAGGAGGTCGCGCCATGGTTTTCATCAGTAGTCCATTTATACCCGTAAAAAAATAATGTTAATATTGAGAAAAAAAATTTTTTTTACTTTATTTCTTATAGTTGGAAAGTTAATAAAAAATGTGAAATCAACAAATTAATTTTTTTTTGCCACCACATAACTTTTATAATAATTTTACAAATTCACTCGGTTTTCAGGGCGCGCAGCGGTATGTGAGCCCTCAAATCATTTATTAATAATAAAGTTTCTCACAAATATTAACGTTATTTTTTTTTCATTCTATCAAAATTCCAACAACTTTTGTATTAACGTTGTTGGCGTGCCCGCAACGATCCACCTGATTCCAACAGCGCGTGAACAAAGTCGAGTGAATTAAAGAGAAAAAAAAATGGAGTTTAAAGTTTGACACGGAAATGCCCATATACAACACGTTTATAGCAATGAAATCACCGTGAAGAGGTATACGGTGGTTTCGCGGTCACGTATATAGAACTTCGACGATTGAGAACGAACCCTCTTCCCCTCAACGTGGCCTCGATTACCCAATAAAATTTCATTCGATTCAATATATACGTGGATCATCGTCGATGATTCGATCGTTCCAACCATACGGTATAATACCAGTTTCGATATAACAACGAGATATTTCGTCCCGGAGATCCGAGGATCGTATATACGCCGGAGGCGCGAGCGAGGGCTCGTGCTCGAGAGAAAATTGATTATGGGAAATTGGGAATTAATGTGAAAAATATATAAAGAAATGGAAAGGAGAAAAAAAAATAGAGCGAAGTAAGAAAATGAATGAATATGATAAAATAAAAATTGAATAAACGGAGAAAGAGGCGAGGATGAAGATGAGAAATTGTCGATAGAGGAGAAAACGAAAAAATAAAAATAAATAAAATTGAGGTCGCATCACGGTGGCCCAGTGTCGTACCCCGTGCGAAAAAGAAAGTAAATTCTCTCTTCTTTCCTCTCTCTCTGTCTCTCGCGGGTGTGCTCTAATGGGTCAATGGTCCAACCGGAAAGATATCGGTGAAAAGTCCCCGCGGGCCTTTACAAAGAGGCGAGAGTGGCCCCGCGAGCCGAAGAAACGGGTGCGGCTACTCCCTCCATTCTCCGCATCCTGTGAAACTCGTGAACCGATCGAAATTTTTTTTAAGCCATTTTACAGAGGCCTCTCGTACCAAAAGCTCATTAAGTACTATAATTTGGGGGCGTTACTGCAGTTTTTTCCGCGTCTGTATCTCTCTATCGATACTGCGTGGAAGTTGCATCGCGATCGAAAGTAAAATGAACATTTTTTGACTCGTCCCTTTTTTTTTTTATCAATCTTTAAGCGGGTCTCCACGATTGAAAGTCGAGGAAAAAAAAACATGTTTCATTTTGTTAAACTTTCGAGGAAAAAAAATGTTCTCGAAAATCCCAAACGAAGAGTTTATACTAGATGCTTTTCTCATCGTGTGAACAAACATTCAAATCCAATATACGAGGTCTGTTCAAAAAGTATCGCGAATTTTTAATTTCCGCGGGCTACGTATATTCGATTTTCGATTTTTTTGTGGCGTTAGGTTGGTACTCGTGTCGCTCACTTATGCCGAAAAAATCGGCCATTTTGAATGTTTAGTTAATTGTTGACAGTTGTTTTGATTAGACGTGTTTTCGCTTGTTTTCGATTTTTGCCTATTCCAAAAAATGGATCGAAGAATCCGTATCAAATTTTGTGTGAAAAACAAAATTAAGTGCGCGGACGCATTCCGAATGTTGACTGTGGCATATGGTAAAGCTACCTTGGATCAAAGTAACGTTTATCGGTGGTAAAAAATGTTCTCAGAGGGCCGAGAAGATGCGAACAACGAAATGCGTTCCGGACGCCCGAGCACATCAACAACGGACGAAAACATTGACGAAGTGAAGAAAATAATATTGGCCAATCGTCGTGTCACCGTTAGAGAAGTTGCCGAGGAACTAAACATATCGATTGGCTCGTGCTATTCGATTTTCACCAATGATTTGGGCATGGGACGGGTCGCCGCGAAATTCGTGCCAAAATTGCTCAATTTCGAAGAAAAACAGTGTCGCGTTGAGGGAGAACACCACTGTGACCGCCTGTTTTTTTTCACATTTTTCAAGAATTTTTTTTTGTTGGAAAAAAAAGAGATATTCGACAAATTTTTTTGGGTTTTGTTTCTTGTTTATTAATGTATCAAAAAACATTTTTTTCACATTTTTCACGCCGCATGGTGGCGCTGAGGAAGCTCTCGCGTCAGGTGCTGTCATCTCCGCTGCACGCAGCAGAACTCAGCAGAAAATATTGTTTTAAAAAAAATAGGCACGCCTTTGAAATTAACTTTAATTTCAAAGGCGTGCCTATTTTTTTTTTAAACAATATTTTTCCAAATCCCTGTGAACTTCTCTTCAAAATATCATATTATTAACGAATACACTCGGTATTTTTTTTCAGATGGACGTTGAAGAGAGTTCTGCTGCGTGCCGCGGAAATGACAGCACCTGACGCGAGAGCTTCCCCAGCGCCACCATGCGGCGTGAAAAATGTGAAAAAAATGTTTTTCGATACATTAATAGAAAGGAACAAAACCCAAAAAAATTTTTCGAATACCTCTTTTTTTTCCCACAAAAAAAAATTCTTGAAAAATGTGAAAAAAAAAAACAGGGGGTCACAGTGGTGTTCTCCCTTAACGTTGCTAAGGAGCTGTTGGATTCGGTCCGCGACGACCCAAATTTGCTCCAGAGGGTCATAACTAGTGACGAATCATGGGTTTATGGTTATGACGTGGAAACCAAAGCTCAATCGTCGCGATGGAGGCTGATTTTTTGGAATAGGCAAAAATCGAAGACAAGCCAAAACACGTCTAACCAAAACAGCTGTCAACAATTAACGAAACATTCAAAATGGCCGATTTTTTCAGCATAAGTGAGGGACATGAGTACCAACCTAACGCCGCAAAAAAATCGAAAATCGAATATACGTAGCCCGCGGAAATTCAAAATTTGCGATACTTTTTTAACAGACCTCGTATATAAAGAATTGTGTGGGGATATCTATTCAAAAAATTTTTTAACTATTTTCACATTCGATTGTGTGTTGTTTTCATTTTTTTTTATTTTTATTTTTTTTCTGTCAAGTTAAAAAGAATCGTAGATTATCCCCTTAATTATACAGTCCACCGTTCTATTATTTTAGCAGTATATATATTTTTTTACCAAAACTGCGTATGTGCAAATTAATTCTTGAGCTTTGCTCGGTATCGTATTAAAAATAGGATACCAAAGGCAAAGTTCAAAATACTCGTATTAAAACAAAAAAAATCGTGAGAGTTATTGAAGAAAAAAACAAAAAATTGCATCATATTTCCATTCAATAGCGACTCGTTGGTGAATAACTTTGCGTAAAAGCACAAACACATGAGACAGCACGAAGTAAGACACAAATCCTTCGTGTTACCAGTCTGTGGTATTGTTGAAAATACCGCATAGAGCTCATATTCATATATATACTCGTATATGTATACATTAGAGAATCAGAGATGAGCCAAACTATCGTGCCACCTTTATGACTCTCGAAAAAGATTAAAAGCTCGGATAAGGTGCAGGCGATGGTAGCGCGGCAAACACAACAAAACAGCAGGTTGTGCCCGAGCGAACAAAGGATCGTTCCGCGTTGATTTTTGTCACGCCCTCGTGGGTTCACGGAGAAAACGTGTATAGTAAAACGTAATAGTAGTAAGTATAGTTGTAACGACGAGAAAGAGTTATATTTCTTTATTGCATAAGAGACTCGTTGGTTGTATTTGTGAATCGCTAAACACGGTCACAGAGACACAACGTAAATAATAATTTATTATTAGCGCTCATTCGATCATTCGGATTTTTGCAATTTCGAAATTTCCCACTTTTCGATAAACGCTCAGTCTATAATCAGCGACAATATTTCCCGTCCCCGAAATACGAAGGAAGGGAAACTGGCCGATTTGTAAAACACGATATGAAATACACAAAGATAATGACGCAAGAGCGTTTGGACTGCGGCAAGTGGGTGGCAGTCACAAGGCTCTTTGGAGCGGCAGAAAAAAAAAAAAAAATGATCGAAGAAACGTGAGAGAGCGATATGGATGACCCCACGCAAAACTCGATTCGCCAACGCCCGATGATCCGTAAAGGGATTCATAGATAATCGACGAAACGTTGATTTTTGTTCCATCGCGGTTTGTTCGCTCTACGATAAAGAAGCTTCGAAGCTACGTTTATGGACTTTGAGGAAGATTTGGAACGTATATATTGCGTGCATACTGCGCACTTATTTCTGCAATGCCGTATGGAGAAACGAGGCTGCCGAAACAAAAGTGGAAAGCGCGCCGGAGCGTCCTGAAAGACCTCGCGTGATTTTTATGATTATACATTTATTTTTATGACGAACACGGCGAACGATTCCACCGAATATTTCTCTTTCGTTATTACCAACCGGCCAAATTTTACCGTATATATATATATATATTTTTTTAAGAAGTTTATGTTTATGATTATCCGTACGATGCGGGCAAGTTCCGTGGGAATACGTTAAGTCTACTTTGATTATCACAGACGCTAGAGTCTCATCGGGTTCTCGTATCGGGAGAAACTTGAAAAAAAAAGAAAAAAAGGTCATCCTTCGTACGAATAAAACGACTTTCGCCACGACGAAATTCTTCGGCCCGCGGGCAAAACTCAAAATGACGGATAACGGTCGTGAGAAACTTCCGGTATTCTTCGGGATTTCTCTTTTTTTATATACCGATTTGAATATTTTCTTTTTTTTTTTTTTCATTTACATTACCGGAAAAGTTATTCGAGCAAATCTCACCTTTCGGCTTTTCGATGTAATTTTCTTTTTTTTTTCCGGCAAATTAAAATAAATCAAAAGCGTTTCTGTCGACCGTTAAATCGCGAAGAGTTTGAATTCGTTTTGAAATTCTTCGTTATAATGTATTATTTTCAATTGGCCGAATTCCACCTGTGCGTGCGAGGACTTGTCGGAATTTATTCGATCATCGTCCGAGACGTTTCGCGGAAATTATTTTTGGTATTTTTTTTTCCTTTTTTTTCTTTAACAAACCGCGATCGGTTTGTGCATCGAAAAGAGCAAGAGGAGTCCGTGCGCATCACCCCCCTCACGGGCCCCGAGGGAAAGTGAAGATGCATTCCCCGACCTGACGAGACCTTTCGGCGGCTCGAATCTTCCAAGAAGGGAGAAAGAGACGAAGAACTCATCTCGCTCGACGAGATTATTGCCTGGTCCAGGAAGAGGCTGAAACCCCTCTTTCTCTCTCGCTCTCTTGGTCTCGTTCGTTGATGATCATCGATACTTGGGCTTTGGTTGCTGCCATTAAACGAGAAATTAAAGGCTAATCGATTTCCTGCCACGAAATTAGTTCTCTTTCTCTTTCCCTCTCTCTCTCTCTCTCTGTGGTTAGTGCACGGGGATATGTATAGATGATTGGTACTGGCAAAAGTAACAAATGCGCTGCCGCCAAATTGTGGCGCGTTGAAGATAAGACGAGGCCGACGTTGTAACCGTCTAATAAAAGTGGATAGCAGGCGGAGGTCGAAGTACAGAGTGTACAAAGAGGACGAACGAAAATAGAAAAAAGGAGATTGCGGTTGCGTGTTATATTGCGAGCTAACTAATTAACGCCTAAGCACAGAGTGTTCGTCGAGGCAAACATAGGCTGATCGTCCTATCTCCGGCTTCTTTTTACATAAAATATCATTCTTTATACACAAGGGCGTGACAAACAACATTGGATTTTATGTCATTGTTATATATGCTAATGTAATGGATTCATTTTATTTTCAAATACATCTTTATCCGATTGTCCCGTTCGACGCTCGACGGTGTTTTACCAATTTCATCAAGGGCTCACATACCCCTGCGCGCGCTGAAAACCGAGTAAATTTGAAAAATTATTATAAACGTTATATGATGAAGAAATTAAATTGTTAATTTCACATTTTTTATTAACTTTTCAACTATAAGAAAAGGAATAAAAAATTTGTTTTTTTTTTGTTTTAACATTATTTAAACGCGTTTTTCTTAAAACTATATTTTTAGACAGTATCAGCACGATAACTCAGTCAATTTTTAATATTTCTTAACTTGTCGTTCAAATCTTGATAATTATTTTCTCTATAGTCTGACGAGAGGTTTTTTTAATTTTTTTGGTTGGCCAATTTTTTATAAATTATTAAACATTAATTTTTTTTTAAATTGCATACTGAAGTTTGAAAACTGTAATTTGTTTATTTTTTTTTTTTAAATAAAATAAAATAAATTCCTCTGTCAGACTATTACTACTACATTATTTTACTAGATTCTTGTTTATTTTTGCAGATTGGATAATTTTTGGTGAAGTTATGATATCGACACGGAATCCCCATGGTTTTCATTAGTAGTACATTTATACCCGTACAAAATAATGTTAATATTTAAAAAAAAAATTTCTCAATTTTTTTTCTTATAGTTGAAAAATTAATAAAAAAATGTGAAATCAACAATTTAATTTTTTTTTCACCATCTAACCTTTGTAATAAATTTTCAAATTTGCTCGGTTTTTAGCGCGGGCCGCGGTACGTGAGCTCTTAAGGGGGGAAATAGGGTTAGGACAGCGTTTTCTTAATGATTTTCATGAATTTTTTTATAGTATAAAAAATGATTATAATTTATTGAAACTTTGAGAATATTTTATACATATATTTAAGTATATACTATAAAATTGGTATATAATATATACTATAAAATTTAAGTATATACTATAAAATAAAAAAGATTCAGCATTTTGCGTACATTCTGGAAGCCGTAATTTTCATCTGAAATCAAACGAGGTTGGAATTTACTTTTATTATATGTCTCTCTTCTATATGAACCTAAATGTTATCAAAAAAATTGAAAATTGATTTTTTTACAGGGATCAAAACAAAAAAGCATGATTTTTTGTCATTTTTTACAACTTTATTTGGAAAAAAAAATTATTTTAAATAATGATAATATTCCGATTTTAGGTTCACGTAGAGCGCAATACTATGAAGAAAGTAACTGCCAATTTTCAAAACGATTGGTTGAAAACTTGACAAACTAGCGTGTGCGCAAGTTTAAAAAAAGTCGTTTTCAGAAAAACGCGTTTGAAACACGTGGCGCGCTCGGGGCCTGAAGGAGAGCTACTCACTTTAATGGCGCATAACAATAGAACCAGTCGGAATTTTCATTTAAAATTTTGGGAACATATTTTTCAATAGTTTTACTAACAATTTATGAAATTAAAAAAAAATCGATTTTTTGAACCGTCTAACCCTATTTCCCCCCTTAATCTTCTTTTCAAATACTTCTTTATTCCATTCCCGGCTCGACGCTCCTTTCGACGCTCAACAGTGTTTTACCAATTCCAATAAAACACACAAACTTTCGACGATGAACCCTTACAGTCCTACGTCCCAAATGCTTGATCGACTTGTTTTTTTCTACCAACGACGAATACAATGTTCCGGCGAATCGAAGAAGTCACGAGAATCGAAAAAACAAATAAGTTCTTAATATTAAAAAATTATCAGTATATCCGGGTACCGGAGATCATTATAATTCTCAGCCGAGGATAAGCATCAACCAGGAAGGGCTTTAAAATGCCTCTATATTTTTATCTATCGATATATAAAGTCGGATCGATTATGGCGTTCACTGGCGATTTTTTTACGGCTCGTTTGTTCAAACTCGCGATCCTTCGGGCGAGAGAAGTTCGCGGTGTATGTGTATGGTGTTTTGTATATATGTAATGTGCAATTCGCTCGTGCCCAGCTTAGCTGTACGATTGCTCAGCCCGTTGAGCATAGGAGCGTTTTAACGACTCGAATGTAATAATGCTTTTCTGCGAGCGAAGAATGCGAGCAAGGAACGAGGAAACGCCTGTTCTCTAGCGCGAGGCCCTCCCCGTTAACTTATTTCGTTCGGGACACCGAGCGCTGGAACGCGGAGTTGCCCAAGAGGATCGTATAAATGTTACGTATATGCCGTACGATTATTTCGCGATTTTCCGTGGCTTGGACGATGATTTTTTTTTTTTTTTTTTTTCATAAAAACTTCCCGACGCTCTGTACGCGGCTAATAAGCTCCCGGACGCCGTCAAATTCTTTCCACCGATTCTACAACAAATAATATAGTTTTTCCCGATATTGAGAATTTTTTTAATCGATTATTAAATTGATTACATGCTTTTGCGCGTCGAATTTTTTTTTAGTTATCAACGTAAACTCGACATAATTCGTAATAAAGGGTTTTTTTTCCAAAGCGTTTTCTTTCGTCTACTATAATTCGTTGAGAATTACCGCGTAGACGGAACGCTTGCCTCCTCCTTTAGCCGAGTCTCCTGATCGGCATGCATCCAAGCTTCTCCAACCGATGATCAAAAAAACACCTCTCACGAATATTAACGCCGAAGCGTAAAAAAAAAACAAAATTCTATATAAACGTGCGAACCCACGTAAAGGGATCGTGCATCGTGATTTCGTTTTTTTTTCTTCGGTTTTCGAGCCCCGTTTACACTAATCGGAGCAAAAGTGAGAGAGTGCAATCCCCGGCGGGACTCCGGTAACGTTAATTCATGGCTTGCATATTCCACTTCCCCATGTTCCTTCGTGCTCGCGGAGGCAGCAACGCCAAGGAAATCCTGAATAACATTTTTCACGTTAGGCTTTGTTCACATTAAAAAAACAACGAAATTTCAAACGGAAAAAAAAAAAAAATTCGTCCGAATAAACTTTAGTTTCGTCCAATGAAGTTCGTTCGCGTAAAATCAACGTTATTTTTAATGAAATAAAACGAGTTTTTTACGGTGCGAGCGACGCGTGTGAACGGGACGATGAAAATAACAGCAGTTCCACACACATATCTTGGTTATATGTTTTCTAGATTTTTCTGGTACGAAGACTCTTCTAGCGGATCAGAGGCAACATCACGGCCACATCGGACGCACGATAATCATCATAACGGGGCACCCTTCCTCGGGAACCTAACTTCGCATATCTAGCTCTAACTTTTCGCAAAGTTACAACTCTCGTCGTTACAGCCAGATACATTTAATAATCGAGACACATTATTTTTCCGTGTCGTTTTAAAAATTCGAATTTTGACTCTCTAAGGTAGTCTGGTAACTTAACGCGGTAGTCTGGTCTAGAAATTTGAAAAAATCGATTTTTTTTTCTATTTTCTTATTCCTTAGACCTATTTTCATACGCTCCTGAAAACCGTTTATTGATATTTCAAAAATTAGCCGAGAAATAAAAATCTCAGAACTATGTTTTTCCAATCGGCGCCCACGATATCTCGATAACTAATGGACCGATCGAGCTCAAATTTTGCACGTACCTTAGGTAGCCTGTTTCCGAGGACTGGTAGCAGAATTGGGTCGAACAATAATTTTGCCGACATTTTATAACTCGTCGAATGCCCGAAAATTTATGAAATATCATTAATGAAAGTTCAACAGGCCGTCATTTTGTCAAAAAATTTTTTTTAAGTACCAATTCTGCTACCAGTGCTCAGAATACTCATACAGATTGAGAATATATATATAATTTTTTTTTTCAGATGCATACAACATCGTCCAGAGTGGGCGCCGATTGAGGCGGCTTTCGACGCACCATGTTGCAACAAGGCAAAAAACAACATGAAAATATTTAAAATAATTTTTTTTTTTTGTGTACAAGTATTATCTAAGGATCAATAAATGCACGTGTAAATTTTCATCAAGACAACTTCAACGGTTTAAAAATTATTGCACATCAGAAATGACGTCAAAAATCTCGCTCTAGACCAGACTACCGCCCTGAGCCGATTTTCATGTCTTTTTTGGAGGGCGTTTTTTTGGAGGAAAATAAAAATGAATCGTTTTGGATATTTAGGATGTTTTTATTTACATATTAAAGATACGAAAAAAAATTTGTTTGAAAAATGTTAATAGTTTATTATTATTATTATTATTGATCGAAGTTGGCACCTCTAAGTTGGCAGCCCGGGTCCTAACTTTTTTTCTACCGAACCGATTGCTTTCAAATTTTAACAGGCTACTCTACACACTCATAGTTCTCGTCGGAACTACCGAGAAATTTTTTCACCCCTAACTTTTTATTTTACAACCCCTTCTTTGCTAAAGTCCTTTTATTTTAGCGAAGAAGGGGTTGTAAAATAAAAAGTTAGGGGTGAAAAAATTTCTCGGTAGTTCCGACGAGAACTACAAGTGTGTAGAGTAGCCTGTTAAAATTTGCAAGCAATCGGTTCGGTAGAAAAAAAGTTAGGACCCGGGCTGCCAATTTCGATCAATAATAATAATAATAATAAACTATTAAATTTAAAAAAAAAAAATTTTTTTTGTATCTTTAATATGTAAATAAAAACATCCTAAATATCCAAAACGATTCATTTTTATTTTCCTACAAAAAAAACGCCCTCCAAAAAAGACATGAAAATCGGCTTAAGTTACCAGACTACTACCTCAATGATAATTAAGATCCCAAGGAAAAACCAATGAAGAATCATAAAAACAATCTCTCACGAAGTAATCATAAATTATTGTGGAAACGTAAAAATATTGAAATTTGTTCCTTGAATACCGAAGAAACATTTGGAATAGCTGTTCTCCTTTATTACATATGTATACTTTGGTAATATAAATATTTCCTTGGAAATGTAACTCAGATATTTTCTTTTATTCGAATGTTTTCTCGGTAGAAATAAAAAGTTTTACGTGGGTCAAGAAGGTGACTGGGAAATGTGCATTCCGGAGCACATTGCATCTGTACATAATTCGAGAAACAGGAGAAATGGATAAAGAACATTTTGACGTGGGGTTTTTTTTTTTATAACAACGATTGAGTGATTTTTCGAAAATATAAAATCAACGTACAGTATTTTTTTCATGTCGACCCACACAGCATGGTAAAAACAACAAAAAAAAAAAAAGAGAAGTTATAAATGTTAACGGTCATTCCTTCTCGCCCCGTTAATTTGTCTATGTACACGTTGCGTGCGCTCTTCTGCTCGTCGAAGATTGCGAAGGCAGTAACGTACACGGGCGTGAACGCGGAAACGATTTGCGTTATGGGTATTACTTCGACAGACGCCATATTGAATTACATATGCCTCATCATTTACGATGGGATAAAGCGCGGAGGGAGGGATAAGTTAAGCCGAGAAATGAATAAAACGAAATAAAGTGAACTTAAGAAGTAAGGATGAAAGCTGAGTGAAAGAAAATCAACTTCCGGTTGCAGGAGGGAAAGAAATAATATCTATAATTTAATTTTCACGCCGCATATATACGTGTATATATGAACCCTCGGTCGGTATTTAATTTTCATATATATTTTTATTTTCTTCACGAGACGCAATTGAATCTCGTTTATGAGACGCGTTTAAATTGAATTCTACGTTAATTCGTTTGTATTAAAGATGATCGGATGGGAGAGGACTCGGGTAGCTCCGGAGAATATTCGACGTTGATGACGACGATGACGAGCGACGTGTATCTCTCGTCTCTGTACTTCGAGAAATCTCCACTGAACGTATATAGGATATATAAATATATACTTTGTGTACATATAGTATAAGGAGAATTGCACGCAGGACGCGTGCTGACCTCGAACTTCCGACCAAGAGTTCCGTTATGCGAAGAGTGCAACGAGAGAGAATATACATAGATATTGCAGTACATACCATTAATCTACCTGTTGAGCTCTTCTGGCTCACTGTTGTTGGAATTACGTTCATATAGCTCGTTTCACGATTCTACAGGTATAATATATATAGCGTTTAAAACAAGAGACAAGCCGGCCTCGTGGCCTATCCTTGTAACACTCTCTCTCTCTTTCTCCCTGTTGCACATTTCCCTGCTCCTCCTTAACTCTTTCGCGATTTATATATATACTCGCAAGCCCAAACCGGCGCTTGAATGAACTCTGTAATTACGTAACGACAGTGTACGCACGCGCTATCTCGCCCCGCATTAAACCGAGAGAGAAAAGGAGCGTGTTATCGTTGATACGAAATCGCGACCGTGAAACGAGTCCGAGTATAACCGTAAAATCATAATTTTTTCTAATGATAAAACAAGCGATTAATTATTTTGAACGAAGATCGGAAATCAAAGTGATATTGTCAATTGAAAATTCGAATTTTCATCTCATCAATTCGTGATTGCGATTATTGATTTTCCGGGAATTTTTTAAGGGCTATGGCCACGGTAGAATTGACAAAAAATCAATGTTTCTTTTTTGCTCAAACGATGCTTTATCATTGAAATAAGTTAAGTTGAGGTAGTAGTTAGGATTTTTTTTACCGACTTTGAGCGCTTAAGGTAGTAGTCTGGTAACTTAAGCCGATTTTCATGTCTTTTTTCGAGGCGGTTTTTTTGTAGGAAAATAAAAATGTATCGTTTTGGATATTTAGGATGTTTTTACTTACATATTAAAGATACAAAAAAAAAATTTTTTGAAAAAATTTAATAGTTTATTATTATTGTTATTATTGATCGAAGTTGGCACCACGAAAAAAAAGCGCGTGGGTGGCCCCGGTGATTTTGGCTCTTGATGTTATCTGAAATCAAAAATTCTTGATAATTCTTAAACTATAGACATCTCATTCTGGTCGGAACTACTGGGAAATTTTTTCACCCCTAACTTTATATTTTACAACCCCTTCTTTGCTAAAATAAAAGGACTTTTTTTTCCAAAGTCCGCCATTTTGTTATTTATCCATGAAATTTAACTTCAGTAGTTCCGACCAGAATGACATGTCTATAGATTAAGAATTATCAAGAATTTTTTATTTTAGATAACATCAAGAGCCAGAATCACCGGGGCCACCCACGCGCTTTTTTTTCGAGGTGCCAACTTCGATCAATAATAATAATAATGATAAACTATTAAATTTTTTCAAACAATTTTTTTTTTTTATCTTTAATATGTAAATAAAAACATCCTAAATATCCAAAATGATTGATTTTTATTTTCCTACAAAAAAAAACGCCCTCCAAAAAAGACATGAAAATCGGCTCAAGTTACCAGACTACTACCTTAACGTAAGCCTACCTGTGGCACGGCCATCGAGTACCCGTGCGCACCGCGTGATAAATAACTTCGACAATTTTTACCCGAATCACTTGACATTTTGTTATTATGTTCCTAATTTCATTTCGCAGAGAAGTACCTACGGAATTTCTGATTAATTAAGAACTTTCCATTTTATCAGCAATTTTATACGAATTTTTTCACTGGAAATTCACCTTCAAAGTTCAAATGCCTACAATATTCGAATAAAACAATATTTTTCAAATTCCGTACGTACTTCTCTAGTTATTCTGATGTAGATTACCGAGAATTTTTTTTTTTTTGTTCTAAGTAAAAAATTGTGGATGCCAAATGCCACGGCGCGGAGCGTCTCAACAAAAAAACAGATACCAAAAGCAAATAGCAGTAGTCAGCCATTTTGGATAACAAAAAAAACAAAAAAAAAAACTTTTTGTTAGCTTGATATTTATAATAAATAGGTGTGTAATTAGTTTTATAAATAAATCACTCTTTCATACAAAAAAAAAACTGTTAAATGTGCACATGATTTTATACCCGCTAGCATGGCCAAACCCCTTAATGTATATCTCTGTCATTAATAAAATATACATATGTGTTCGATAATGTAACAAGCGCAATGAATTACCACTTGTTTCGATATATAGATCGTGGTTAATGCGCGTTGGAGATAGAAAATACCGAAAGAGACACGACACTGCGTTATAAGGACTTACGGAATTCTTAAGAGAAAGAGAGAGAGAGAGTGGGTGGATAAGTTTGGAAACGAATATGAACGAGAGAAAGGAAAAATGGCATTAAAATTCTGCAGATCGTGTAACACGCAGTGATCGTAAAGTATTATATGGAATGTACGAGGTCTGTGCAAAAAGTATCGCGAATTTTGAATTTCCGCGGGCTACGTATATTCGATTTTCGATTTTTTTGTGGCGTTAGGTTGCTACTCGTGTCCCTCACTTATGCCGAAAAAATCGGCCATTTTGAATGTTTAGTTAATTGTTGACAGCCGTTTTGGTTAGACGTGTTTTGACTTGTTTTCGATTTTTGCCTATTCCAAAAAATGGATCAAAGTATCTGTATCAAATTTTGTGTGAAAAACAAAATTAAGTGCGCGGACGCATTCCGAATGATGACTGTGGCATATGGTGACGCTACCTTGGACCAAAGCAACGTTTATCGGTGGTACAAAATGTTCTCAGAGGGCCGAGAAGATGCGAACAACGAAATTTGTTCCGGACGCCCGAGCACATCAACAAAAGACGAAAACATTGATGAAGCGAAGAAAATAATATTGGCCAATCGTCGAATCACCGTTAGAAAAGTTGCTGAGGAACTGAACATATCGATTGGCTCGTGCTATTCGATTTTTACCAATGATTTGGGCTTGAGACGGATCGCCGCGAAATTCGTGCCAAAATTACTCAATTTCGCAGAAAAACAGTGTCGCGTTAACATTGCTAAGGAGCTGTTGGTCTCGGTCCGCGACGACCCAAATTTGCTCCAGAGGGTCATAACTGGTGACGAATCATAGGTTTATGGTTATGACGTGGAAACCAAAGCTCAATCATCGCAATGGAAGCTGCTTTTTTGGAATAGGCAAAAATCGAAGACAAACGGAAACACGTCTAACCAAAACAGCTGTCAACAATTAACTAAACATTCAAAATGGCCGATTTTTTCAGCATAAACGAGGGACACGAGTACCAATCTAACGCCACAAAAAAATCGAAAATCGAATATACGTAGCCCGCGGAAATTCAAAATTCGCGATACTTTTTGAACAGACCTCGTAGAGTGAGAATGACGTTACAACGGAGTATATAGAGTGTAGCAAATGTTGCACGAACGTGAACCAGCCCCTCGCGAATACCTCGTCCCGGCTCATTGAATGCAGAATTAACACGATTTGCCGCGAGTAGTGTATGACACTGAGATCTAATAAACATGAGATTGTCGTTGACACTGATTATTGCTGGGAACGCATATTTTCACAACTTTTCTTTTTCTTTTTTTTCTTTTTCTTCCACACTCAACTGTGGACGCTCGATGAAAGGAAAAATTCCTCCCAATCGAATTTTGTTTCCGTTTAGATTTGACTGTGAAAAACAGTAAAAAGTCTGAATATTTAACGAAATTTGATAAAATTACATTTGCGAAAATATTTTTTTCCGCAATTAGAATAATGTGTTAATCCAAGTAATTGATTAAATAAAAACGTCATTTTCAATTCGCGTTTATAAGGAGAAAAAAAAATCTTCCTGCCCTACATATGTGTAAATTTGTTTTATAGTTTGTAGTGTAATCTTCACGGTCTTTAACATTGAGGTAAATCGCTCTCGATTCGAATCTTCTCACCTGGGCACACAGCCTATACCACGTTCATCCTCCTTTCGAGAGAAAACGCACTTAAATAGGTGCTGTATACATCTATAATGTATGTATGTGGAAAACGAGAGGCGCTTTCGGACGACCGGTGGTGTCCAAGATTGAGAATCGATAAGATAGAACCGGCACGTCTCGGGGAATAGCAGCAACCGGACTAATTACCTGGATAGGTTGCACGCAATTGTATATACACATCTGTATAGTTTACTGAGAAGAAAAAATTACTTAAATTTATGAATTCTTTCCAATTATTATTCTTTTAATTTCATGATCGACGTAATACCCGTGCGACGTAATTTGTTAGAGAATCCGGGCTTCCATTTTCCCATTCTTAGGTTTCTGGAGAAGTGGGCAAAATGACATAAATTTTTTTTTCATTTTCCGCAATGTTTCGATACCCTATTCGATAAGAAATTTTTTGCTGATTATGAATAACACCGAGTTTTAGTCGAAAACTCAAAAGATCGATGGGAAAAAACGCGATAATCGAAAAAATCACTTTTTGAACGATTTCCAACGAAGTTTTGAGTTTCTCAAGGAAATGGCTACTGAATTAGTAATCAGCGAGTCAAAATACATCGATATAGCGTCCTAAAAGAAAATTCAAAGAATTCAACATTTTTTTGCATTTCGGCGAAAAAGAAGTGGCTTCACTAAAATCGCTGTAACTCTGCTTCCCGATGGAGTTGGAACCCCACTCTGTGCTCATTCTTTTCGTGATCGAATACCCTTTAAAATGGCGCTTGAATAATTGTGCTATCATTATTTTTCGATTTTTCACAGATTTTAAAAGTCGGACCATCGATTTTTGCGGATTTCTCCATACATACCCCTTCTCATTTTTTTCGCCGATTTTCAACCTGCTCCCATGGCTACAATAATTGAGATATCGGGATGATCCAAAATGCATTCTCTAAGTCTACTCGAGACGTTTTGAAAACGCTCGTCAAAACCCAAAATCGATGAAACGGGAGCCAAGTTATGACCGTTTGAAATTTCGAGATTTTTAGGTTTTCGAAAAGGCGGGCACAAAATTACAAAAAAATTTTTTTCTTTTTTTTCAATGTTTCGATACCCTATTCGATCGTAAATTTTCCGCTGATTACGAATAAGACCGAGGTTTAGTCGAAATCTCAAAATATCAATGAGAAAAAGTCGGAAAACGAAAAAAATCACTTTTTGGACGATTTTCAATGAAATTTCGAGTTTTTCAAAGAATCGGCTACTGAATTAGTAATCAGCGAGTCAAAACACATCGATATAGCGTCCTAAAAGAAAATTTAAAGAATTCAACATTTTTTGCATTTCGGCCAAACAGAAGTGGCTTCACTAAAATCGCTGTAACTCTGCTTCCCGATGGAGTTGGAACCCCACTCTGTGCTCATTCTTTTCGTGATCGAACACCCTTTAAAATGGCGCTTGAATAATT
Organism: Oxytorus armatus; assembly: GCA_958009045.1. Lineage (NCBI taxonomy): Eukaryota > Metazoa > Arthropoda > Insecta > Hymenoptera > Ichneumonidae > Oxytorus > Oxytorus armatus. The sequence continues at coordinate 3,352,724 of OY253746.1, read as the reverse complement.
GTGCTATCATTATTTTTCGATTTTTCACAGATTTTAAAAGTCGGACCATCGATTTTTGCGGATTTCTCCATACATACCCCTTCTCATTTTTTTCGCCGATTTTCAACCTGCTCCCATGGCTACAATAATTGAGATATCGGGATGATCCAAAATGCATTCTCTAAGTCTACTCGAGACGTTTTGAAAACGCTCGTCAAAACCCAAAATCGATGAAACAGGAGCCAAGTTTGAAATTCGACATTTTTAGGTTTCCAAAAAGGTGGGTAAAAATGAATTTTTTTTTTTTTTTCAATGTTTCGATACCCTAATCGATCGGAAATTTTCCGCTGATTACGAATAACACCGAGTTTTAATCGAAAACTCGAAAAATCAAAGAGAAAAATGCAAAAATCCAATAAATCACTCGGGGTATCAGGCAGCTGGACACAATTCGTTTCACCCCGTCGAAATCTATTTTACGATCGTTTCATTTTTCGATCATGAGATCTGATCGGATCTCTATACGGATCCTAACCGGTGGCCAGTGATAAAATTACGCGAGAGTTCAGCCGGATCCGCACCACAATTTCCGCGCGGGTACATTGTTTTGTTCAAAATGTAGATATATAAAATTATCGAGTCGCTTGTAAGTGTTCCGATAGTTCCAAAATATCCGTAAGTTACGTGACGAATTAACAATTCATTTTTTCCGCGTAGCCTCGAGCTCTTTTTTTCCATCCTCAATAAAAGACACTCGGCACGCAACATTCATAGCGCCCCGTTGAGCTTTGATTATCGCGGTAGTAAAAAAAAAAAAAAAAAGAAGAAGAAGAATGGAAAAGAAACGAAAGAATTCCGCACGGCAAATTCGCAGATTGTACAATGGGGCAATAATTACATATGGTACGAGAACATCGTCGTTACGGCGTTTGCTAATATGAAAGCTTGCTCGTTATTATTATCGTCATTGGAAACGGGGGGGACAATAAAAAAAAAAAGAGAAATTATATACGGTCGTACGGTATAAGTGAGGAACGTATATAAATGTATCCATCTATAGAGAGACGAGGGAGAACCGAAGCAAAACGGAGACTATTGTCGTATGCTCAGCAGGAGCAGCAGCGGCAGCATCGGACGATGTGTAATCACCCTCGATCGTAATAAGCGTGTGTTTCTCGCGTTTTCCCTCTTTTTTTTTTTTTTCCTCTATCTTCAAGTATCGTCTTCCGTCTACATATGCATCTTCGCAAAGCTATGTGTACCAATACAATCTTCTGGAAAGTATGCCAACATTTTTGTGGTCCCCTCCATTGAGATTGCGCGCGCGCGGGTGCCGGCAACATATATAAACACGTAATGCCGCGGCTCGGACTTTCTACGTGACCCGTCTTTTATTTTTCCACTCAAGAGAGGCGCGAGATGCACACTTTGTACGATGGACCACACGAGCGCAAAAGCTAGTACTTCGCAAAGTGTTTCGTGACACACAGATGGAAAATTTGACGTTTGTCTGTCGTTCGATAGTTTAAATAGGCGAGGACGCGTGAAAATGTTTACCGCGCGACACACGCGAGATCAGCGAGAAAGAGAGTGGACTCTCGTGACAAATATTTAGTCGCGGGAATCCGTGTCAACGAACGCGCCACTGTGCATACTCCGTGGAATTTAGCTGTTTGTTAGCGAGACGAGTGAAAAATCAGATACATCCATAATTACTTGTGTTTGTTTTTTTTTTTTTTGCCGGTGTTTCCTTCATGAATTTTACTCATTAGAAGAATGCTGTCTGAGCAAATGGTTTTTTTTTTGTTCAAGTAAAAGGGGGAAATAGGGTTAGACGGTTCAAAAAATCGACTTTTTTTTTATTTCATAAATTGTTAGTAAAACTATTGAAAAATATGTTCCCAAAATTTTAAATGCAAATTCCGACTCGTTCTAGTGTTATAAGCCATTAAGAGAGGAAATAGAGTTAGGACGGCGTTCTCTCAATAACTTTCATGAATTTTTTTATAGTATAAAAAATGAATATAATTTATTGAAACTTTGAGAATATTTTATACATATATTTAAGTATATACTATAAACTTTTTATACATATATTTAAGTATATACTATAAAATATTAGCGACCCCACATTGCTTGTTTTTCTTGGTACTATTTTTTCAAACGCGTTTTTCTGAAAATGACTTTTTTTGAACTTGCGTACACGCTAGTTTGAAAATTTTTCAACCGATCGTTTTGAAAATTGGCAGTTACTTTCTTCATAGTGTTGCGCTCTATATGATCCTAAAATCGGAATATTATCGTTATTGAAAATAATTTTTTTTTGCAAATAAAGTTGTAAAAAATGGCAAAAAATCATGCTTTTTCGTTTTGACCCCGGTGAAAAATTCAACTTTCTATTTTTTTGATAGCATTTAGGTTCATATAGAAGAGAGACATATAATAAAAGTAAATTCCCACCTCGTTTGATCTCAGATGAAAAATGCGGCTTCCAGAATGTACGCAAAATGCTAAGTCTGATTGTGACCTGCAATCTGGGGTCGCTAATATCCCCGGTGTTTTTCAAGGAAATTCTTCAAAAATTGTATAGTATATACTCAAATATATGTATAAAATATTCTCAAAGTTTCAATAAATTATTTTCATTTTTTATACTATAAAAAAATTCATGAAAATCATTGAGAAAAAGCTGTCCCAACCCTATTTCCTCTCTTAAACGTACCAAGCGGGAGTCAAATGGCCCGTTTCAAAATTAACTTTAAATTCGTGCGTTCATTGTTATTTTTATCAAAAATCAGAAGTTACGTTGCGAATTATTTTTTTTAAGGCCGTCGTCTGGTCTAGAGCGAGATTTTTGACGTCATTTCTAATGTGCAATAACATTCAAACCGTTGAAGTTGTCTTGATGAAAATTTACACGTGCATTTTTTGATCCTTAGAGACTATACTTGTACATTAAAAAAAAAATTATTTTCGATATTTTCATGTAGTTTTTTGCCTTGTTGCAACATGGTGCGCCTCAATCGGCGCCCACTCTGGACGATGTTGCATGCATCTGAAAAAAAAAAAATATACATATTCTCAATCTGTATGAGTATTCTGAGCACTGGTAGCAGAATTGGTACTTAAAAAAATTTTTTGTCAAAATGGCGGCCCGTTGAACTTTCGTTAATGATATTTCATACATTTTCGGATATTCGACGAGTTATAAAATGTAATAAAATAATGTAATAAAATTTTTTCAAGTACCAATTCTGCTACCAGTGCTCAGAATACTCATACAGATTGAGAATATATATATATATTTTTTTTTCAGATGCATACTACATCGTCCAGAGTGGGCGCCGATTTCGGCGCACCATGTTGCAACAAGGCAAAAAACTACATGAAAATATTTCTAATAATTTTTTTTTTAACGTACAAGTATTCTCTAAGGATCAATAAATGCACGTGTAAATTTTCATCAAGGCAACTTCAACGGTTTGAACGTTATTGCACATTAGAAATGACGTCAAAAATCTCGCTCTAGACCAGACGACGGCCTTGATAAATTCTCGATTTATTAAAAAAAATCAACGTTTATTTCACAAGGGAACACAATGACCCCTTACGTGCCACGTTTAGTGTTAAAGAAAAAAAATACGTTGATATTTTTTTTCTTTCGTTGTATGAAATTGCGAGGGCGCAATGAGCGACTGAGCTGCAACAACCTGCTGGTATTACAAGCTTCAAGGCCGATTTACACGCTCTTGTACACTTACATTGCCGTATTGGAGTCATCGTGCTTAACGAGATATCATCTATTCCTTTTTATTTTCTCTATTTTTATTTATTTATTTTTTTTTCGTTCTCTTACGGGAATCAAGCTAGAAATATCGCGAAATCAGGGTCAGACTCTGGTCATAGGAGTTTGTACAGGTATTACAGACGGAGAGAGAAAGAGAAAGAGAGGATATCTTTTCTCTCGATGACACGATAATTGTTTAGCTCTTCATCGAGCCGTCACGCGCGGCATACCACAATTATTCGGCCCGAGATATATTTATCTTTTACACACATAGAGAACACAGCACATAGCGAGCATATTTTTTATCATCGTCCCCCTGAGAACTTTGCAGAGGAGTCCAGACTTATCGGGTCGAGCCGAGTAGAGCACAATCTTACAATTTCTCGTGTACGCAATAATGATGCAGGATATCGATCAAAAGAACGATGTATTTAGATCGAGGAAACGAATAATTGTGATTTTTTTCCCCTTGTTACCGTGTCGTTTACCCGAATAATTACGGACAATTATTTTCTTGTCAATGAAATAATAAAATGTTCTGTAAAATAATGATTCCTAATTATTATACCGAAGTAAAAGCCAACATTTTTTTTTGTTCAATTTTTTCCTTTCTTTCGCGAATGGTCCTGATCATTCGCTATTTGATCGTGTTGCGTGTGAAATTATTGTAATATCGCCGATTACGAAAATTCTCGAAAGAGAGTACACAGAGCGATTATCATAGGTATATAGAATATGTAGGGGTTTGGTCTTGCTGATGGCCGTGGGGCACGCAGGATACTTGGTACTTGCACCCGCGGATTGCGCTTGAAACACACACACACACATACACACGATCAGTTGGTATACAGAGACAGCGGGATGAGAGAAAAGGGCAAGAGGGAGGCGAGATGCTGCGAAGAACAGAATATGAGAGTGAGAGAGAGAAAGAGGGAGGAAAAAAAGCATCGACCATCAACGGTTGCATTGGTGCACGGCCCGAGAGGAGCTCGGGGCTGGGTATTGAAACGAACGACTGGCTTCTCGGGTTACTAACTATATCCCCGGCGGCTTTCCTTCCGCATTCTCGAAATTGTCGGTGCAGAGCGACCTGGCGATGATTTCTAATGGGCGAACGAGAACGAGAACTGCCGGCTGCGAAGAGAGCGCAAAGGATCCTCTTTGCTTTTTCCTTTTCTTATTGTCCGGAGGGATTGTTTTTTTTTTTTTTTCTTTTCTTTCTCTCCTCCTCTACCTCTTTTCTTCCTTTTCTCATTCCTCTCAGTCTCGGCTCCTCGGCCAACAGAGCGCAGATTTCTCGTTTTCGTTTTTTCATCCTCGAGCTCTCCTTATTGTTCGTCCGGCGCTCTTCGCGTTTTATCGCTTTGGTCAGCGAACTTTGTTACCATCCATGAGCAACGGATAAATCGATGAATTTTCAAAGATTTTTCGTCCGACAAAATCAGATATCTTTTGGATAAATAAGATTTTTTTTTTTTTTTTTTTTTTTTTTTTCATTTTCTTTCAACTTTAATTTAACGTTTTTAATGTCGAAATATCGTAGGTGGCGAAAGAATCAAACGCGCGAAATGAGTTCGATCAAGTGAAATCTTTGATTTCGATTTTTCCTGGTGAAATAGTTCGCATACTTTTCCAAGTGGAATTTCCTTAACGAGAGGAGAGGCTGCATACTGGGGCTCGGTGGTTGGAATTAGATTCCACGGGATTTATCGAGGTTGCAAGAGGTCGTTCGGTGAAAGGTATACTACCAGTATGTATGTGTGTGTGTGTGTGTGTGTGTTATCCCTCTTCGACGGCTCTTTATACATGTAAATACACGCTCGTAACGCAAAGTACACACCTGATACCTGAAACTCCACCGACGTTAGATAAGAGTTAAATGCAATCTGTGAATAAAACTATAATTTATTAATCGATTCGATCGAATACGTGAAAATTTTTCGTGAAAGTTCAAAAAAAAAAAAAAACGTGTAACGTAACGTTTTAAAATTGTGAAATATTTCTCGTTAAGATACATTTTTTAGTTAAAAATCTGTAAAGCCTAGAAATTGGGAAGATACTATTTAAAAAATTGAACAATTCGACTCATCAATATGGAATTTCCCAGACTTCAACTTTTATTATATATTTTTTTATCTCTAAATGTAATTTATTTTCCAATTTAAGGTAGTAGTCTGGTAACTTAAGCCGATTTTCATGTCGTTTTTGGAGGGCGTTTTTTTGTAGGAAAATAAAAATGAATCGTTTTGGATATTTAGGATGTTTTTATTTACATATTAAAGATACAAAAAAAAATTTGTTTGAAAAAATTTAATAGTTTATTATCATTATTATTATTGATCGAAGTTGGCACCTCGAAAATACCTGAAACTCCAACAACGTTAGATAAGAATTAAATGCAATCCATGAATAAAACTATAATTTAATCATCGATTCCATCGAAAACGTGAACATTTTCGTAAGAGTTAAAAAAAAAAAAACGTGTCACGTAACGTTTTAAAATTGTGAAATATCTTTTGTTACGATAAATTTCTTAGTTAAAAATCTATAAAGCCTAGAAATTAGGAAGATACTATTTTAAAAAATTGAACAATTCGACTCATCAATGTGGAATTTTGTAATTTCCGAGACTTCAACTTATATAATATATTTTTTAATCTCTAAATGTAATTTATTTGCCAATTTAAGGTAGTAGTCTGGTAACTTGAGCCGATTTTCATGTCGTTTTTGGAGGGCGTTTTTTTGTAGGAAAATAAAAATGAATCGTTTTGGATATTTAGGATGTTTTTATTTACATATTAAAGATACAAAAAAAAATTTTTTTGAAAAAATGTAATAGTTTATTATTATTATTGATCGAAGTTGGCACCTCGAAAAAAAAGCGCGTGGATGGCCCCGGTGATTTCGGCTCTTGATCTTATCTGAAATGAAAAATTCTTGATAATTCATAATCTAAAGACATGTCATTTTGGTCGGAACTACTGAAGTTAAATTTCATGGATAAATAACAAAATGGCGGGCAAAATAGAAGGACTTTTTTTTCAAAAGTCCGCCATTTTGTTATTTATCCATGAAATTTAACTTCAGTAGTTCCGACAAGAATGACATGTCTATAGATTAAGAATTATCAAGAATTTTTGATTTCAGATAACATCAAGCGCCAAAATCACCGGGGCCACCCACGCGCTTTTTTTTCGAGGTGCCAACTTCGATCAATAATAATAATAATAATAAACTATAAAATTTTTTCGAACAAATTTTTTTTTGTATCTTTAATATGTAAATAAAAAATCCTAAATATCCAAAACGATTCATTTTTATTTTCCTACAAAAAAACGCCCTTCAAAAAAGACATGAAAATCGGCTTAAGTTACCAGACTACTACCTTAAATCATCTTGAATGCACTTCGCCACGAATATTTTGTACGCCTTCGACGGTTCTTTATACATGTATATACACGCTCGTAACGCAAAGTACACACCTGATACCTGAAACTTCACCAACGTTAGATAAGAGTTGAATGCAATCCGTGAATAAAACTATAATTTATTAATCGATTCGATCGAATACGTAAAAATTTCGTGAAAGTTAAAAAAAAAAACGTGTAACGTAACGTTTTAAAATTGTGAAATATTTCTTGTTACGATAAATTTTTTAGTTAAAAATCTATAAAGCCTCGAAATTAGAAAGATACTGTTAAAAAATTGAACAATTTGACTCATCAATGTGGAATTTTGTAATTTCCCAGACTTAAACTTTTATTAAATTTTTTCTTTGTCTCTAAATGTAATTTATTTGCCAATTTAAATAATCTCGAATGCACTCTGCCGCGAATATTTTGAAAATAATATTTATTCACCCTCCCAGCTTGATAAAGGAAAAAAAAACTTGGAATTCATATAATTTAACACTAATTATAATACATTGATATACTCTGTCGTCAGAAAGATTCTTGGCATCAATTTATTTCCATGTAATTGAGCGCATAGTCCGGGGAGTTACACGGTGTGCCTCGGGGTCTAATTTACAAGAAGGCAATTTACGCTCGATCTCTCATTACGATATACGTATGTATTACCTATATAACTTTATTGTACCGGAGAGTTGTAAAACAGTGTCTGTATTGGTTGCAATAAAAAGTCAATACACTTCGTAAGCTCGAATGCCGAGGCTAATTGGGACGTTTCCTACAAACATGCTTTTTAGAAAGTTTATTTGTGGACACACGTAAACGTAATAAATAGAACGTTTCTCAATTTGCCCAAAAAAAAACCAAAGAACAAACATTGCAGAAGGAAATAGGATTTTTTTTATTGTTAAAGATCAAAAAGTATTTCGAACAATCTCCAGTTTGGGATTTTGCGATTGTTTTTTTTTTTGTGGCAAAATAAAAATATAAAACGCATTATTGTATTAAGGCCGTAGTCTGGTCTAGAGCGAGATTTTTGACGTCATTTCTAATGTGCAATAACGTTTAAACCGTTGAAGTTGTCTTGATGAAAATTCACACGTGCATTTATTGATCCTTAGAGAATACTTGTACATTAAAAAAAAAAATTATTTTAAATATTTTCATGTAGTTTTTTGCCTTGTTGCAACATGGTGCGTCGAAATCGGCGCCCACTCTGGACGATGTTGTATGCATCTGAAAAAAAAATATATAAATATTCTCAATTTGTATGAGTATTCTGAGCACTGGTAGCAGAATTGGTACTTAAAAAAATGTTTATTGAGTCGAGCAATAATTTTGCCGACATTTTATAACTCGTCGAATAATGAAATATCATTAATGAAAGTTCAACAGGCCGCCATTTTGTCAAAAATTTTTTTTAAGTACCAATTCTGCTACCAGTGCTCAGAATACTCATACAGATTGAGAATATATATATATTTTTTTTTTCATATGCATGCAACATCGTCCAGAGTGGGCGCCGATTTCGGCGCACCATGTTGCAACAAGGCAAAAAACTACATGAAAATATTAAAAATAATTTTTTTTTTTAAATGTACAAGTATTCTCTAAGGATCAATAAATGCACGTGTAAATTTTCATCAAGACAACTTCAACGGTTTAAACGTTATTGCACATTAGAAATAACGTCAAAAATCTCGCTCTAGACCAGACTACGGCCTTAACGGTAAGGAATATCAAAGTGTTTGGATGAGAGATCTTTGTTACTTTCCCTCTCCGGAAGAGGAGAATTTCATGTCGAGAAAAAAACGACGAACGTTTTGTGCCCGACAACCCCCTTTTGGTTTTTTTGCTCGCACATACATGCACGAGTATATGAGGGCACAAAATGCTCGCAGCATCGAGGACTATATAGAAAACTCGCGAGATAGAGCCGAAGCATCGCTATTCTCTTGTCGCCGTTATTTATTGTCTTATTATTTATCTTGTATCTAACTCTCCACGCGCTCTATCTCTCTCTCTCTCTCTCTCTCTCTCTCTCTCTCTCTCTCTCTCTCTCTCTCTCTCTCTCTCTCTCTCTCTCTCTCTCTCTCTCTTATCATCGATCTTCGTTCACTTCTCGTGTCCTCTCTTTTGCCCTCCGAGACGACGTAATAGAGCTCGCCCTGCTCTAGACCACGATATGCGTTCTCCTCTGCCCCTCTTCTATATATTATGTATATAAACTAGATATATCCTTCCTATCGCTTAGCTAATCTATATCCGCACGATTATACTCCTCGGACTTCCTGTATCTCAAAAGATAGCCACTATCGTAATACTCGACTCTCCGGATGGATTAAATCTATGTTTATTTGCTGTTGGTCTCTCGGGGCTGTTGATAAACGTGGGGGCAATGACATTAGCACCGGTAATAACACGCCCTTTATACACTTTAAGAAGGTACAAACTAATTGTCTTTTTTCCCCCCTCATAATCTTTCATCTACATAACCAAAAAAGTTCTCTCGCCTATGAATTTTGAAACGTTATTAATGTTCGCACAATCAAAAAAAAAAATAATAATCACGTTCCTCCCGCCACCGAAAACGAAAAATGATTAAATTAAACGGAGTAGAAAAACGAATTTTCGAACAAAACGTTTCAATTATCAATTCTAACCGCGTACCCTCGATATGTAAGTTAAGTGGCACGAAAAGAAAAAACCAAAGGAAAAAAATTCAACACCAAAAGTTTTCAATACATTTTAGGAACACACGCATTTTGGTGGTTCAATTGATCGGCGGTTAGGGGAGGTGGAATGGCGGGGCCGATTCTTAACAAAAACTCTTTGAGTCTCTTTATTCGAACGAGACGATGAGCTATCGAGGGGTCTCATGAATTGTTAATGCACGTGTGCGGGTTCCGGCAAAGCGAATACATGGCTCGATTCACTCTTCTTGATGGAGGGTGATCGCGCGAGCGCGCGCGCGCGTGCAAAGAGTCTGGAACTCACGCTACCGCGATGTGAAAACCCGAATCGCATACTGATTAACCATTTGATGGCTCTTCGTACACGAAACGAAAGATCGTAATAATACACCTTTACCGTCGTGCATTCTATATATCCGTACCCTCAAGTTTTCGGTTCTTTTTGTGCGTTAAAAACCGACAAATTGAAATTACCGAGAAAACGATTCGGAAAGAAAAATAAATAAAATGACTCAATTGACTAGAAACATCGGGTTTTTTTTTATATTCGTATATCACGTCGAAACGATAATCACGAGATTTAAAAAATATTAAATCGAATGCTTCGAAAGCCACACAATTTTTTTTTCTTTTCTCAAATCAATCTTTGGGAGCTTTGGAAGAATAAAAAATTTAATCGATTGTCAGAGGTTACATCGTGATGGTTGTTAGTCCGCCGTGCTGTAATTCCTCAAGATCAAGAGTCTGTTATTTCCCCCGTGAAAATTGATTTTCACGAGTGATAGACACGTAACTTCTCTTGGTCACTCGCACGTGACCATCATAGCACGCGCGCTCTTAGCTCTTACAATACGTATGGGGTATTCAGTGCCAACTGAACTAACGTTTAAGGTAGTAGTCTGGTAACTTTAGCCGATTTTCATGTCTTTTTTGGATGGCGTTTTTTTTGTAGGAAAATAAAAAATGAATCGTTTTGGATATTTAGGATGTTTTTATTTACATATTAAAGATACAAAAAAAAAAAATTTTGAAAAAATTTAATAGTTTATTATTATTATTATTATTGATCGAAGTTGGCACCTCGAAGTTGGCAGCCCGGGTCCTAACTTTTTTTCTACCGAACCGATTGCTTTCAAATTTTAACAGGCTACTCTACACACTTCTAGTTCTCGTCGAAACTACCAAGAAATTTTTTCACCCCTAACTTTTTATTTTACAACCCCTTCTTTGCTAAAATAAAAGGACATTTTTTCCAGAGTCCGCCATTTTGTTATTTATTCATGAAATTTAACTTCAGTAGTTCCGACCAGAATGACATGTCTATAGATTAAGAATTATCAAGAATTTTTGATTTCAGATAATATCAAGAGTAAAAATCACCGGGGCCACCCACGCGCTTTTTTTTTGAGGTACCAACTTCGATCAATAAGAATAATAATAATAAACTATTAAATTTTTTCAAAAAAATTTTTTTTTGTATATTCAATATGTAAATAAAAACATCTTAAATATCCAAAACGATTCATTTTTATTTTCCTACAAAAAAAACGCCCTCCAAAATAGACATGAAAATCGGCTTAAGTTACCAGACTACTACCTTAGGCCTGGTTTAACGGGTTATATGCAGTTGGAAATTTCAAAAAATCGATTTTTTTTTATGGCATTTTTGTAATGTACATATATTTGAGTATATTTTCTGCAAAATTTCAAATCGATCCGGTAAATTTTCTTGGAGATACATGGATATTTGTAAGAATTTTTAACGATGTGTAAACGACTTTTGAAACTTTGAACGCGTTTTTCTCAAAACACTGTTTTGAAAGTTCGATTTCTGAAAAAACGGCTCAACCGATCGGTCTGCAATTTTAACACAACCTTCTCAAATATATTCTTCAGGTATTGATCGCAGGAATAAGATTTCCGATAATTATTTCAATTTTTTTCAAACAATTCAACAAAAAAATTTTGGTCAAAAATTGGAATTTTTTCTTTTTGGAGCCGTCATTTTGTCAAAAATCTAAATTTCGACTATTCCTTCGATCAATACATAGATTTATCTATCCACTAATAGAATCTTTTTGGTTTTTTTTTATTTTGGATAATCCAGACCGGAGATATCGTGCTCACCGCCAGACACCTTTTTTTAGATGAGTTCCCGGAGATCGGCTATAGCAGCTTTAAAAATCATTATTTTTACAAATAAAAATAAACAAAAATATGAAAATAAAGTTAAAAGTTACCACAATATCTATATAAATTTTTACGTTAATAAATTAAAATGTCTTTCCAGGAAAAATTCTTGAAAAATCGCCTTTTTCGGTCTCCTGCATATTCCTGCGTACAACTCCTTAATGAAATGAAATGAAATTAAAATTGCACTATTAGGGTTCTCTTAAGATTACAAAAAAATCACAGCTAAATAAAATTTGGGTAAAAGAACAAAAACCTCATAAAAAAAACATTATTGCCAAATTTCAGTGCAAGAAGCATGAGAGAAAAAAATTTTGAGTACGAGAGAGTCGAATTAAGATTTTGGTCAAGTTGACACGAAACGAGCCATATACATATATATATATATATATACGAAATGTTTGCGAAGACCGGAAGAAACGTTACACTCGAAGTTCACCGGACAGCATCCGATGGTCTTATCCCCTCCCCCTCGCCCCACTGTCCTTTTTTTCCTCTTTCCTTCTTTCTCTCTGTGGTAACGGTGCCTGATTCGTTCGCGTGGCTATCGAACGCTATCGATTCACGCCGTGGAGCTTCTTCGTAAGATCTTTCCCGCGCGAGAAAGAGAGAGAGAGAGAGAAAGAGAGAGAATCTCTCGCGGCCCAGCGTGGAGATGCTGTGGAGATGAGAAACAAGGAACGAGGCAATAAAACCTTTGAGAAAGGAAGAAGAAGAATAAAACGCGAGAGAGAGAGAGAGAGAAAGAGAAAGAGAGTATAAACCGAGACTCGAAGCTAGTGAACCAGGAAATCGTTGTTGGGAGGACGCGTAAGAGGCCTGTTACACGACTTCGAGAGTAGTATTAGGCGTCTATAAGTTCGAGAGAGACGCGGGGGAATCCTTCCTCCTCGAAGGGATTCCGAGCTAGTATATACTTTTTTATATTCACAAACTCGAAGAGCTCTATCGACTGTATATATTGAGGTATTTCGCGCCGCAGTTTTGCGATTTTCCCCCGTCCTTCTTCGAGCCATTTTCTGGGTAAGTAATATCTCCAAGGAATCCGCGAGATTTTGTTCAACAATATATAACCCTTATGATCGAATACTGCGTCGTCTCGTGGAGAAGCATCAAGAGACGCGGTGACAGCGTCATGACGCCAAGTAATTAAAAAAAGAGTTTTTAAGTACGATGGCCGTTTGTCACAATACCGGGGCAGGCGTCTTGACGCCAACTGAATAAAAAAAGAGTTTTTAAGTACAATGGCCTTTTGTCTCAATACCGTAAACTGTGTATATTCGAAGAATTTCATAAGATCGTAGAACAAAAAAAAGGTAAAATTTATCTTCGTTCTCGTTGACAAATGAGCTTTTGAAAAATTCATTATTACATGTACCAACATTTTTTTAATTCCGGGGGACTTAAGGGGGGAAATAGGGTTAGACGGTTCAAAAAATCGATTTTTTTTTTATTTCATAAATTGTTAGTAAAACTATTGGAAAATATGTTCCCAAAATTTTAAATGAAAATTCCGACTCGTTCTATAGTTATAAGCCATTAACGGGGGAAATAGGGTTAGGACAGCGTTTTCTCAATGATTTTCATGAATTTTTTTGTCGTATAAAAAATGAATATAATTTATTGAAACTTTGAGAATATTTTATACATATACTTAAGTATATAATATAAAATTTTTGAAGAATTTCCTTGAAAAACACCGAAGATATTAGCGACCCCATATTGCAGGTCACAATCAGACTCAGCATTTTGCGTACATTCTGGAAGCCGTAATTTTTTCAACTTTTTTTGAACTTGCGTACACGCTAGTTTAAAAAGTTTTCGACCGATCGTTTTGAAAATTGGCAGTTACTTTCTTCATAGTATTGCGCTCTATATGAACCTAAAATCGGAATATTATCATTATTTAAAATAATTTTTTTTTGCAAATAAAGTTGTAAAAAATGGCAAAAAAATCATGCTTTTTTGTTTTGACCCCTGTAAAAAATTCAATTTTCTATTTTTTTGATAGCATTTAGGTTCATATAGAAGAGAGACATATAATAAAAGTAAATTCCGACCTCGTTTGATTTCAGATGAAAATTGCGGCTTCCAGAATGTACGCAAAATGCTGAGTCTGATTGTGACCTGCAATATGGGGTCGCCAATATCTTCGGTGTTTTTCAAGGAAATTCTTCAAAAATTTTATAGTATATACTTAAATATATGTATAAAATATTCTCAAAGTTTCAATAAATTATATTAATTTTTTATACTATAAAAAAATTCATGAAAATCATTGAGAAAACGCTGTCCTAACCCTATTTCCCCCCTTGAGGATTTAAATTTCGTCATATAATTTTTCTCATAAATTGCTCAATGGTTAATTGTATAAAATTGAAAACTAATCTTCCTTCCTCAATTAATGTTTCCCACGTGAATATATATATGTTGATTTATCGTCGACAAGTATGAATATTACAGGACATTAAAAATTGAGGAATTTCATTGCCAGAGCTTTTCCACTTGTCTCGCATCTGTTCGTCGGCAGTATAAGATGCATTCATGAATATTTAGTTTATTAATATATCGTCGAAGCAAAACTTATATGAAAAACAAAGACAAACAAGAAAAAAAACAAAAAATCAACTTCGATGTCGCGCAATGAGCGTGCGATGAATATTATACGGGCAAGAGATTATCGGGGATGTTACTTGTAGATGTAATTTGTTATACGAACACTATATCTATATCGATAAACACGTGTCGATGCGATCTCCGGTCGACGAAGTGAAAATCGCATTCTCGCACACTGCATACGTGTCGAATACAATATATTCTGCGTTTGTATCGCTCCGTGGTATTGCAATCAATATTACTACGATATACTCTCATCCCCCTCCCCGAGAGTTCGCGAAGCGTAGAGTATTTTATATGTACATACGTATAAATATGTGTACTGTTACGAACGATTATAAGGGACACGGTGACGCGAAGGAAGCTGAAGAGAAGTCTCGCTGAATACGTAAGGAGAAATGATTTCGCGCGCTGTATACTGATCACGAATATTGTGCGTTATATACCAGACATATGAAATCAGGGGTGAGAGGACCAGAGTTGTTTTTCGAAATAATTATGGGATTAAGGACTCACATACCCCAGAAAATTTTCTAAAAATTGATTTTTTGAAAAAACTACTGAAGTTAAATTTCATGGATAAATAACAAATCCATGAAATTTAACTTCAGTAGTTCCGACCAGAATGACATGTCTATAGATTAAGAATTATCAAGAATTTTTTATTTTAGATAACATCAAGAGCCAAAATCACCGAGGCCACCCACGCGCTTTTTTTCGAGGTGCCAACTTCGATCAATAATAATAATAATAAACTATTAAATTTTTTCAAAAAAATTTTTTTTTGTATCTTTAATATGTAAATAAAAACATCCTAAATATCCAAAACGATTCATTTTTATTTTCCTACAAAAAAAAGCCCTCCAAAAAAGACATGAAAATCGGCTTAAGTTGCCAGAGTACTACCTTAAAAAAATGAAAATTGCTACAAAGAAGATTCATAGAATCAAACATCGCACAAAAATCAAGATTCCTGAAATTTAAATTGAACAAAATGACAATAATAATCGTAATTTCACTGTACCCTCCGCGCAGCCAAATGCGTGGTATCTAACTCTTCGTCTTTGAAAGACGTGTCACCTGGTATATGCTGTTGAAAAGTTGCGAGCGGCAAAGCAGCGGTAGCACAAAACAGCATCGTGGAAAAATGTCGCGAAAGATTCTCACGCGCGCGTTCACTTCTGCCAGGCCTGCTACCTCTGAATGTGCTCGGTGGTACGCTCGTCTCGCGAAAGAGCGAAATTCTTGCTATCGCTTGCGAGACCGAGCTCAACTCTAATATATATATATATATATATATATATATATATATATATATATATATATATATATAGAAACAGAAATACTTATATCTATATATATATATATATATATATGTTATAATCCGCGGGGCCGCCCGTGTCTCCACGTGGTTTGATTGTCTTTCGCGAGAAAGCTCCTTCGCGTTTCGCGTCTTCCTCGCGTTTCTGTCTATACTCGCTTGTCTCCCACTCTCGTCACGAGGAAAATACTCGACATTCCACAACCGTGTGATTTCTTCGGCCAATCTCGTGTACAAACGTGTGCAAAAGCGCGCACCCCCTCGCTCCCTCGACGGTTAAACAGCTATATCTGTAAATCGCGACTCGCGAGATTTTTCATCGAGCAAAACTCTTTTAACAGACGAGAGAAATTTCGCAAGCAACAACACAATGACAGACAATAACGTCGATGATATCTCACGAAAGATCAAAACGTTTCTCGTTCCGCCGTTTTCCTACACGTTCAATAGGAACATCATTTATGGCACGATTCTTTTAACAATTTTTTGTTTTTTTCCTCATGCAAAAAAGGGAAAAACTCGCGCGCGTGAGTCCAAATGAATCATTTACGGGGGGAAATAGGGTTGGACGGTTCAAAAAATCGATTTTTTTTTAATTTCATAAATTGTTAGTAAAACTATTGAAAAATATGTTCCCAAAATTTTAAATGAAAATTCCGACTCGTTGTATTGTTATAAGCCATTAAGGGAGGAAATACGGTTAGGACAGAGTTTTCTCAATGATTTTCATGAATTTTTTTATAGTATCAAAAATGAATATAATTTATTGAAACTTTGAGAATATTTTATACATATATTTAAGTATATACTATAAAATTTTTATACATATTATTTAAGTATATACTATAAAATATTAGCGACCCCATATTGCTTGTTTTCCTTGGTACTATTTTTTCAAACGCGTTTTTCTGAAAACGACTTTTTTTGAACTTGCGTACACGCTAGTTTGAAGAGAGTTGAAGAGAGTTTTCAACCAATCGTTTTAAAAATTGGCAGTTACTTTTTTCATAGTATTGCGCTCTATGTGAACCTAAAATCGGAATATCATCATTATTTAAAATAATTTTTTTTTTGCAAATAAAGTTGTAAAAAATGGCAAAAAATCATGCTTTTTTGTTTTGACCCCTGTAAAAAATTCAATTTTCTATTTTTTTGATAGCATTTAGGTTCATATAGAAGAGAGACATATAATAAAAGTAAATTCCAACCTCGTTTGATTTCAAATGAAAATTGCGGCTTTCAGAATGTACGCAAAATGCCGAGTCTGATTGTGACCTGCAATATGGGGTCGCTAATATTTTCGGTGTTTTTCAAGGAAATTCTTCAAAAATTTTATAGTATATACTTAAATATATGTATAAAATATTCTTAAAGTTTCAATGAATTATATTCATTTTTTATACTATAAAAAAATTCATGAAAATCATCGAGAAAACGCTGTCCTAACCCTATTACCCCTCGTAATCCTCATCCATACGTGCGTCCCTGTTTTTTTGTACCACAATCAACATCCTCGACATATCATAAAGGAATTTAATTAATTTTTTTCGATCAACACGATGTATGGAATAGGCCCAGAATGTATGGAATGAAAATTCTGAAGAGATGAAAAAGTTTTGATAATAATCGAAACAAATTTTTCTTTCATCCGAAAAATCAGACCTTTGTGACAAAGATAGAAAAAAACGTTAATAACAAAGACCAACAGCGCGAAAGTTAGCAACGGAAACTTTTCGCTCGGGTCACTTTTATTTTTAATTCTTTTGCTGTTATCCCATTTTTTTTTTGTCAAGTCCGATAACGGATGGAATACATTTTTGTATAACAATTTTCTTTCGCCCGTAAATCCTCCCATTTGTTCCCAGTTGAATCGTAAAAACGTGGGTGTAAAAAGAAGAAGATTACATTTTTTACACCCACGTTTCTTTAATTTTTTCATTATTCTACTTGTTTATAATTTCCAATTTCTTTAACATACCCTTGGAAAAATGTACCAATCTTGCTCCGTTTCCATCGCGAATTTCTCATTAAACGGTTAACAATGTACGTATTATGCATCGAAACGATGAAAAAATCGCGATAAAAGACGCGTATATAAATATATATGCAATTTCCTCGCGCACATTTTGCCTCAACTTGTATAAATTTTTTCTCGTACACAACACCACACGGACCGTTGGAACGCGTAGAGTACAGAAGAATCGGGAAAGTAACGAGCTCGCGCGTCCGCGCCTCGTTCGCATCCAGTGAAAGTCCCTCGTGTGTCTTATGCAAAGTAATATATTTTGCGATGCCGGAGAGTTTGTATCGAGAGGCTAAAACAAAATATTGTTTTAAAAAAAAAAAGCACGCCTTTGAAATTAAAGTTAATTTCAAAGGCGTGCCTATTTTTTTAAAACAATATTTTTCCAAATCCCTGTGTACTTCTCTTCAAAATATCATATTATTAACGAAAACACTCGGTATTTTTTTTCAGATCGACGTTGAAGAGAGTTCTGCTGCGTGCCGCGGAAATGACAGCACCTGACGCGAGACCTTCCCCAGCGCCACCATGTGGCGTGAAAAATGTGAACAAATGTTTTTTGATACATTAATAAACAAGGAACAAAAGCCAAAAAAATTTGTCGAATATCTCTTTTTTTTCCCACAAAAAAAAATTCTTGAAAAATGTGAAAAAAAAACAGGGGGTCACAGTGGTGTTCTCCCTTAAAAGGATTCGCGGAAGCATTTTTCGGGAATTCCTCAATGTTAATTAAAAGATTTTTCATTCTAAAACTTGCCTGTTGCATTTTTAAACGTATATTTAAATATGATCCTATCCTCGCCGTCGCGTTCAGTATCGACTGTGCTTCATAGGACTCCCGTATATTTCATACTTTTTGTAAACCACAAATATACGCGTATCGTCCGCTAAGAAACAAAATGGCGTAATTCACAACGACCTTAAGTGTTGAAATCTTACGAGTAACGTCCTTTCGTTCGTCAGCGCTCGATAAATGTGTATAAACCGTAGAATTCATCGAGGCGCCCGCGACCGACGCGAATTTCCGCGTAAAACTGGGAAATGGAATTCCGCAGTCGTAAAATCGGCTTCGATCGTTAAAATCAGTGGTCGCAGCGGTGAAAGGACTTCCACACGGTGTGTAGGTGCATTCGTTTATTCTACACAGGTTTATATTTATATATATATATATATGAATATAGCAAAGAAACGAGACGCGACGCGACGAGAACGACGATCGAGATTCCCTCGCCAAAGAGAATTGACGTTCGGGGGGAGGACTGTGGAGGATTTTATGGGAGGCTGGAGAATCCTTTTCGCGAACAACAGTCGCAAAATTCTTTGCCTGGGAGGCTGGAGAATTCTTTTCGCGAACAACAGTCGCAAAATTCTTTCCACCTACATAATGCGATACCACGACACACCGTTTCCTAGCCAATTTTGTCGTAAAGAAACAAAAACAAAAAAAAACCAAATATAGACGAAACGAATGAGAGAGAGTAAGATAAACTTTGCAACGAAACGAAGGAAGGAATAGCGTATACCGGAGAATCGCTAAAGTGAAAAAAATTCAAATATCCGAGAATTGACTTTGAAAAGCAATTGGAAACATTGCCGGGGCAAAAAAAGTCCAATTTTTCTGCAAATTCATCACCGTTCCAGTTTCAACGTCAAGTACATGAAATTTCTCTTTGAAAATGTGTACAAACAATTTTCGCGACGTTGTTTTTTTGGTCTCGGGAGCGATTTTTGTTTTTCAACAATTGCGTGCCTCTGGCCATGCAGTCATATTGTAACGAGATATTAAGATCGGACGCAAAACTTAAGGGGAGAAATAGGGTTAGGACGGCGTTTTCTCAATGATTTTCATGAATTTTTTTATAGTATAAAAAATGAATATAATTTATTGAAACTTTGAGAATATTTCATACATATACTTAAGTATATACTATAAAATTGGTATATACTATATACTGTAAAATTTAAGTATATACGATAAAATAAAAAAGACTCAGCATTTTGCGTACATTCTGGAAGCCGCAATTTTCATCTGAAATCAAACGAGGTTGGAATTCACTTTTATTATATGTCTCTCTTCTATATGAACCTATGTCTACTATCATAAATATTGTAATATTATCTACTCATCACCACTAGTGTGCTCATAAGACTGAAGACGGTGGTAACGGTATTTTGAAAATCTCGCGATTCCCGACGTAACGAATTTTTAACACTGAAATTTCCCGGCAAAATGCATTTCAACACTAGAATTCCCCTCACTTGAATGTATTTAAACACAAAAATGTCATATTATCAGTCATATTATAACGAGATATTAAGATCGGACGCAAAACTTAAGGGGGCAAATACCGTTAGGACAGTGTTTTCTCAATGATTTTCACGAATTTTTTTATAGTATAAAAAATAAATATAATTTATTGAAACTTTAAGAATATTTTATACATATATTTAAGTATATACTATAAAATTTTTGAAGAATTTCCTTGAAAAACACCGGGGATATTAGCGACCCCATATTGCAGGTCACAATCAGACTCAGCATTTTGCGTACATTCTGGAAGCCGCAATTTTCATCTAAAAATCAAACGAGGTTGGAATTTACTTTTATTCTATGTCTCGCTTCTATATGAACCTAAATGCTATACAAAAAATAGAAAATTGAATTTTTTACAGGGATCAAAACAAAAAAGCATGATTTTTCGCCACTATTTACAACTTTATTTGCAAAAAAAAATCATTTTAAATAATGATAATATTCCGATTTTAGGTTCATATAGAGCGCAATACTATGAAGAAAGTAACTGCCAATTTTCAAAACGATTGGTTGAAAACTTTTCAAACTAGCGTGTACGCAAGTTAAAAAAAAGTCGTTTTCAGAAAAACGCGTTTGAAAAAATAGCGCGCTCGGAGCCTGAAGGAGAACTACTCACTTTAATGGCTTGTAACAATAGAACGAGTCGGAATTTTCATTGAAAAATTTTGGGAACATATTTTTCAATATTTATACTAACAATTTATGAAATAAAAAAAAAATCGATTTTTTGAACCGTCTAACCCTATTTCCACCCTTAAGTACGTTGTATTTAAACGGTAACGATTTTTCGAATGTGTAAATAAACTACCGGTGCTATATTTGTACGAGTAAATGGTACGAGGATAGTATTGCCGCATGAACGAGCGTATGTGTGCGCAACGAGAGAGAATAATATCCCGGGCTGTTACGGTGCATCTATGCATGCTGGGCCGGTGCTGCATTGGCCTCCTCGTTGCGCTGCTGTTCCTGCCATGACTATATATCGTGGTCGTAGATTTTAATCTCCACGCGGGCCGGTCGCGCGCGGCACACAACCCAACTATCCACAATTGCGCCTTTGCCTATCTAGCCTCTCCTATCGACGATATATCGCTCGTCCAGACTTCGGAGAGATATCTTTCTCTCTCTCTCTCTCTCTCTCTCTCTCTCTCTCTCTCTCTCTCTCTCTCTCAATCTCCATCTTTATCTCTCTCTCACTCGCGAATATAATGCTCCAAGAATTTTCCGAGACTCTATGTTTATAGACAACTTGTATTAACTATTAAAGTGATTATTGTTATTGTATTAATGTAATATCTATTATCATAAATGTTGTATATTATACACTCTTTCCCAGTGGTGCGCTTGTAAGAGTAAAGAAGGTAGAATAGTATTTTTTAAATTCCGTGATTCCTCGACGTTAGGAAATTTTTGACACTGAAATTTCCTGTAAAATACATTTTGACGGACTTTCCCTATTATTTTCCCCGAATTTTAATACGGAATAATTTCCCTATATAGAATACATTTTTACGGCTTAAAGTCCCTGTAGAATGAACTTTAACGTTCGAATTTCCAATTATATCATTCGTATAATGTGATTCATTTTTTGATGCTGTCTGTGATATACAATAGCCGTAATAATTGTTATTATATTAAGGACTCGCATACCCCTGAATTTTCCAAAAATCGATTTTTTTTTACAGATATTTATACTTTATACTTTCAAGAGTTAAAAAAAAATATGGTTACGAAAATTCCACTCCGCTACAAATTTATAGCAATAAATGTGACCGGACATCGGGTACACGCTGTACCTACCAGAAACTTTAAACGCCTTTTTCTCGAAACTATTTTTTTAAACAGTGTCAGCACGATACCCCAGTCAATTTTAAATATTTTTTAACTTTTTTTTTTATAAAACGTGACAATTATTTTCTCTATAGTATGACGAGAGGTTTTTTGAATTTTTTGGTTGGAACATTTTTTATAAATTATTAAACACTAATTTTTTATTTTTTTTCTATTCCATACTAAAGTTTGAAATACTGTTATTTCTTTATTTTTGAATAAAAAAAAAAATCCCTTCGTCAGACTATTAATATGACATTATTTTACTAGATTTTTATTTTTGCAGATTGTAAAATTTTTAGTAAAGTTATGATGTCTACAAGGAGGCGCCATGGTTTTCATCGGTAGTTCATTAATACCGGTAAAAAAAATAATGTTAATATTAAAAGAAAAATTTGTTAATTTTTTTTCTTGTAGTTGAAAAGTTAATAAAAAATGTGAAATCAACAATTTATTTATTTTTTCACCGTATAACCATTATAATAATTTCTCAAAATTTACTCGGTTTTCAGGGCGCGCAGCGGTATGTGAGCCCTTAACAAAATGTCTACTATCATAAATATCGTAATATTATCTACTCATCACCACTAGTGTACTCATAACACTAAAGACGGTGGTAACGGTATTTTTCAAATCCCGCGATTCCCGACGTAACAAATTTTTCACACTGAAATTTCCCGGCAAAATACATTTTAACACTGGAATTCCCCTCACTGGAATGTATTTAAACACAAAAATTTCCTATTAAATGAATTCTACTACGGAACTTTCGTATATGAAATAAAAATTTTACGCCTCAAAGTCCCCGTACAATGAACTTTAACCGTTCGAATTTCCCATCGAATGATCCGTATAATGAGATTCGTTCGTTGCCGTGCACCGTGTGATATACAATACGAGGTCTGTTCAAAAAGTATCGGGAATTTGAATTTCCGCGGGCTACGTACATTCGATTTTCGATTTTTTTGTGGCGTTACGTTGGTACTCGTGTCCCTCACTTATGTTGAAAAAATCGGTCATTTTGAATGTTTAGTTAATTGTTGACAGCTATTTTGGTTAGACGTGTTTGGGCTTGTCCCAAATTTGCTCCAGAGGGTCACAACTGGTGACGAATCATGGAGTTTATGGTTATGACGTGGAAACCAAAGCTCAATCATCGCAATGGAAGCTGCTTTTTTGGAACAGGCAAAAATCGAAGACAAGCCAAAGCACGTCTAACCAAAACGGCTGTCAACAATTAACTAAACATTCGAAATGGCCGATTTTTTTAGCATAAGTGAGGGACACGAGTACGAACCTAACGCCACAAAAAAATCGAAAATCGAATATACGTAGCCCGCGGAAATTCAAAACGCTCGATACTTTTTGAACAGACCTCGTACGCGCATGTGTACGGGCAACGAGAATGCATCGAGGAATACCCGAGGGTACTATGTACCTCGAGCTCTCGTGCGTGTACACCCACGGTGAATGAATGAGTTTTCACTTTCGTTGAGGTTTGCGATCGAGCCTCTCGCGCGCCACACTGCACACTAACGCCGCAAACGCATTGCCAAGAGCGTGTATCGTCACTCGTTTCGTCGACAATATTGTTCACTCTCGTCTCATCGCACAAACCCGCTGCCGTCGCCACCGCCGTTGCGTGCAACGAATGGGCAATAATTAATGACGGAAAAACCTTAACGTCATTAATCCACACTACGGCACGCGGTCTAATGAGATTTCGTTATAATCGTGCGAAGAGAAATATATATAATAATTGTTTGTACCGAGTATCTCGTGCATGAATATTGATGTTCGGGTTTAGTTGTTTTTATGTATTATATATTCTGATCTTTTAATTTTTCTTTTTATTCCCGTCTCGTTGTGGTCGTACATCGATTTCGTTTATCGCGATTCCTCGATTGATCGTTAATGGACATGCAACACGTGAGAGAAAAAAATAGAAAGTCGAAGCGGATAATGGCCGGACATTTTAGCATCTGGCATTGTCGATCATTCGAAATACAAATGAAATTTATTCGATGTGAATGTCGCATTCTTGCCTGGATTCGACAAAGCCTCGACAAAAAGCCTGTAATTTAAATGAAGACAAAATATTCTTATGGCTGGATGGGGGATTGGCCGGATTAATATAGAGCCGATTAATCCGAGAGATTAGAGTTTCGAGAGAGGCGAGCGAACAGCCTTGTAACGAATTACAAGAGGGTTTAACAATCGACCCGAGTCCGGTATGGTCGAAATGCTTTGCATATACACATACGGGCTTAAGGGGGGAAATAGGGTTAGACGGTTCAAAAAATCGATTTTTTTTTTATTTCATAAATTTTTAGTAAAACTATTGAAAAATATGTTCCGAAAATTTTAAGGCAAATGGTCTAGAGCGAGATTTTTGACGTAATTTCTAATGTGCAATAACGTTTAAACCGTTGAAGTTTTCTTGATGAAAATTTACACGTGCATTTATTGATCCTTAGAGAATACTTGTACATGAAAAAAAAAAATTATTTTAAATATTTTCATGTAGTTTTTTGCCTTGTTGCAACATGGTGCGCCGAAATCGGCGCCCACTCTGGACGATGTTGTATGTATCTGAAAAAAAAAAAAATATATATATATTCTCAATCTGTATGAGTATTCTGAGCACTGGTAGCAGAATTGAGTCGAACAATAATTTTGCCGACATTTTATAACTCGTCGAATACGAAAATGTATGAAATGTATGTATGAAATATCATTAATGAAGTTCAACAGGCCGCCATTTTGTCAAAAATTTTTTTTAAATAGCAATTCTGCTACCAGTGCTCAGAATACTCATACAGATTGAGAATATATATATTTTTTTGTTTCAGATGCATACAACATCGGCGCACCATGTTGCAACAAGGCAAAAAACTACATGAAAATATTTTAAATAATTTTTTTCTTTAATGTACAAGTATTTTCTAAGGATCAATAAATGAACGTGTAAATTTTCATCAAGACAACTTCAACGGTTTAAACGTTATTGCACATTAGAAATGACGTCAAAAATCTCGCTCTAGACCAGACGACTGCTGCGACGCTGGGGGGTAGGGTTTTAAAATTATTTTTTTTGCATTTTTTTTTTTTTTTTCTGAATGAACAATATGTCGAGAATATTGTTTATAAATTTTAAGTCAATCGGAGTAAAACTAACGGAGTTACAGCGTTTCAAACGACCGGCCGTGATACCTGTGTAATCGATTTAAAAAACTTTAAATCGATTTTCCCGAAAACGTCATTTTTGAAGTTTGTGAACATTAGAACTCAAAATCTACTGAACCGATCCTTTTGAAAATTTAAACATTACTTCTTCACATAAATCAACAGGTAATCAGGAGTTTTTTTTTTCAATTTTTTCAATTTTTTAATAACAAATTAAGCGCGATTTTTTAAGCTAAAATGGCGTTTTTCACTTCCAAGTGCTGCAAAAAATAGAGGAGAAAAAAAAAAAAAACTCTTCCTGATTACCTCGAGAAATACATCACCTTTAAAATGCATATCAATTTTTTTGTTTCAGATGATCCGGTAACGAGTTATAATGTTCACCGCAAAACCACTTTTTTTCAAGGTGCCTCTGGAGATTCAACGTCACCGGCTTATTTATCAATATTTTTCATTAAAAATTGTTTCTGAGATACTTCAATAGTTGTACAATAATATGTAATTCTATTGAATAAAATTATATTACTTATGTCGCCGCAAAAAAATCATAAAAATATGCTTTTTTTTCGCCTTTAAAACCCTACCCCCCCGTTAAATGAAAATTCCGACTCGTTCTATTGTTATAAGCCATTAAAGTGAGTACCTCTCCTTCAGGCCCCAAGCGCGCCACGTGTTTCAAATGCGTTTTTCTGAAAATGACTTTTTTTGAACTTGCGTACACGCTAGTTTGAAAAGTTTTCAACCAATCGTTTTGAAAATTGGCAGTTACTTTCTTCATAGTATTGCGCTCTATATGAACCTAAAATCGGAATATTATCATTATTTGAAATAATTTTTTTTTCCAAATAAAGTTGTAAAAAATGGCAAAAAATCATGCTTTTTTGTTTTGACCCCTGTAAAAAATTCAATTTTCTATTTTTTTGATAGCATTTAGGTTCGTATAGAAGAGAGACATGTAATAAAAGTGAATTCCAACCTCGTTTGATTTCAGATGAAAATTGCGGCTTCCAGAATGTACGCAAAATGCTGAGTCTGATTGCGACCTGCAATATGGGGTCGCTAATATCTTCGGTGTTTTTCAAGGAAATTCTTAAAAAATTTTATAGCATATACTTAAATACATGTATAAAATATTCTCAAAGTTTCAATAAATTATATTCATTTTTTATACTATAAAAAAATTCATGAAAATCATTGAGAAAACGCTGTCCTAACCCAATTCCCCCCTTTAAGCGTACATTTCCTCCTCTCTCTCTCATTTTCCAGAGAGCAACAGAGCGAGAGAGAAAGAGATTTTCCTCCCTCCCGGTATATGTATATGTATATATTTGCGTATCTAAACTTTGGGCACTCTCGCTCGTTTGCTCGTTCGTTCGGCACGCGCGCTGATGACTGCCACCTCGGCTATAAATTAAATTACCTCGCAGCACCCCTTCGTGATGGCTCGCGCGCGCGCGCTTATAAGTATAAATGCCTCTCATCTTTTCCTCTCTCGTGTGTACACCACAGCCACAAACTCTATATACTTCTCTCCGACTCGCTGACGCTGTATATTATCATCGCGGAAAACTTTTGCTCAATCTCCCGAGCGTATATCGCGCAGCTGTTACATCGGATATATCCGCGCGTACAGAGGGTACACGCGTTAAGAAGAAGAGACAGGGAGAGAAAAACCGCGAGGAGGACAACTTTGTAGCTAAGCTTTGATATATGCGTGTATTATACTTGTCCCAGTTCACAATAAATTTCATTATTTTTGTTATGATTTAAAAAAAAAAAAAAATTTTTATATAAGTCTCAAACGAATATGCCACAGAGGCAAACAAAAGTGCAACGGCACGTCAGGTGGCTCGCTCTCGTGCTACAAAATCTAAAATTCTTAGTACGCTCCCTCTCTCTCTCTCCATCTCTTTCCGTTAGAGATGCTATTTCTAGCGGACCTAAACTCTTGTGAATGCAGCATCAGTGGATCGTGGCAAGAGAGGAAACAGAGGAGAGAGGGGAGGCGTTACCGAGTTCTCTCTAATCGCGAGAGGCTGCACCGAGATTTTTTCTCTCTCTCTCTCTCTTGCTCCTTCGCTCACTCCGCTAATCTCCGGCCATTCCAGCCGGATGATTGCTCTACGAAGGATCTTCCTGTACTCTCCTCGGCGTGAGGTATATAGCGTGCCTAAAGCCACCACTATAGCGGAGCAGGAAGAAGGATTTCGCAAAGGATGCCGACGAGATCCTCTCGAGATATAAGTCTCTGGCAGGCCAGTAGCCAAAGGCCATCGAGAGATTTTGCAAAACTTTTAAGGACTTGCGCGAATATATATATATATATACATGCGCGTGGAAATATCGTGAGATTCCAGAGTGTTTCGTAGTTACATAATTAAAAAAAAAAAGAAGAAAAAATGTCAATGATTTTTAATGTGGCGAGATATTGAAAAAACGATGATTTATAATTCAATAAATCGCACAACTATCGTTCGAATTTTCAAATAATGTCCCTAACGAATCTATGTAAACTACAATTTTTTATTTCTACTATTCAAAGATCATATCTACGGATGATTAATTGATCGGAGTATCCTCTTCTCGTTGCTCGAAAAATCGAGGGAAAAAATGTGAATAATACGGCATTTAATATTTTTCACAAAGAATTATATTGATTGCCAATAGCAGAATTTCCATTAGTTTTTTTTTTTTTTTTTTTTTTCACGTAACGATTATCATTCTAATGTAAGTAATAAACAAAAAAATCTTTCGCAACCTTGCTGCGACACTACGATTTTAAAAGAGCCTAGAAAAATGTTGTCCTTGCGTTTTTAAACCGCTATCTATAAACTTGCCACCTTGAGGCTATAATCGCTCTCACCAGCTTTCCCATCGAATTACCATGAACATTTAATTCCCCTTTTATATCGAGACGATAAAATTTTCGTCGCACAGAGGCGAGCAGAACGAAATAGGCGAGCGACAATTAAAAAAAAAAAAAAGCAAAAACAAAAAAGGCGAGTAGACTGCAACACGATCAATACCAATTCTGCGATGAATTTAAGGACACAGGACTCTTTGCAACGACCATGACTTTGTTTTTATCACAAAGTTTTCATTTGTTTCGGCCTTCCTCACAGTTTCGAACTGTACGGCATGACGAATTGAGAATTGAAAAATGGGTTAACGGATCAAGGTCTTTGATTTTTTTCACAGGCGTCATAATGAAAATTCGATCGAAGGGTGGAATGGCAAAGTAAAATCGAATTTCAAGTAAATTCTGTTGGCTGTTAATAAGTAGATCGTATTTAAATAATCTTCAATCACTCACGGAATTCGTCGTTTACTCGAAAGTTGATTTCTGCTCGTCGTTCGCCGAGAAATCCACATCACCGCGACGAAAGTTGATACGCAGCTTTTTCACTGGAAAAATCCAAGAGAAATAGTTTATATAAACATGCATTCAATCACTTCTATATACGAACATATGGCATATCCGCTTTATATGAGGCATTCGATGACAAATCGGCAGACTCAATGCGTGACATTGTACATTTTTGTGTTTTTAGTATGTTGTAGGGCGACGTGAAAAAACATTTAGTATGAATTTTCGAATTGGTTTGATAATTAGTCCGGTAATTATCAACGAAAATGTCAAATTAACAGTACTGAACGTCATCAATTTTCCTGGGCATTGTTACGGTAAAGTCTTGATTAAAAACGTATGAATTTTCGAATTGGTTTGATAATTAGTCCGGTAATTATCAACGAAAATGTCGAATTAACACTACTGAACGTCAACAATTTTCCTGGGCATTATTACGGTAAAGTCTTGATTAAAAATCAATATTTTGAACACCTGCGAATATGAGTAATGATTATTTATTGAATTTATCTTTAACATTCAATTTTATACTTTCGTGGATAACAATCTAAACCAATGTTTAAAAAAAAATCGAAAAATCGAGCTGAAGATACGTTAAAGTCTCTTGATTAGAAACGAATATTTTGAAGACCTGCGAATATGAGTAATGATTATTTATTGAATTTTCGAATTGGTTTGATAATTAGTCCGGTAATTATCGACGAACATGTCGAATTAACACTACTGAACGTCATCAATTTTCCTGGGCATTATTACGGTAAAGTCTTGATTAAAAACGAATATTTTGAAGATCTGCGAATATGAGTAATGATTATTTATTGAATTTTTCTTTAACAATTAAATTTAATACTTTCATGGATAACAATCTAAACCAATGTTTAAAAAAAAATCGAAAAATCGAGCTGAAGATACATTAAAGTCTTGATTAGAAACGAATATTTTGAAGACCTGCGAATTTGAGTAATGATTATTTATTGAATTTTTCTTTAACATTTAATTTAATACTTTCATGGATAACAATCTAAACCAATGTTTGAAAAAAAAATCGAAAGATCGAGCTGAAGATACTTTAAAGTCTTGATTAGAAACGAATATTTTGAAGACCTGCGAATATGAGTAATGATTATTTATTGAGTTTTCGAATCGGCTTGATAATTAGTCCGGTAATTATCGACGAAAATGTCGAATTAACAGTACCGAACGTCATCAATTTTCCTGGGCATTACTACGGTAAGGTTTTGATTAAAAACGAATATTTTGAACACCTGCGAATATGAGTAATGATTATTTATTGAATTTTTCTTTAACATTTAATTTTATACTTTCGTGGATAACAATCTAAACCAATGTTTAAAAAAAAATCGAAAAATCGAGCTGAAGATACTTTAAAGTCTCGATTAGAAACGAATATTTTGAAGACCTGCGAATATGAGTAATGATTATTTATTGAATTTTTCTTTAACATTTAATTTAATACTTTCATGGATAACAATCTAAACCAATGTTAAAAAAAAATCTAAAGATCGAGCTGAAGATACTTTAAAGTCTTGATTAGAAACGAATATTTTGAAGACCAGCAAATATGAGTAATGATTATTTATTGAATTTTTCTTTAACATTTAATTTTATACTGTCGTGGATAACAATCTAAACCAATGTTAAAAAAAAACCAAAAAACCGAGCTGAAGATACGTTAAAGTCTTGATTAGAAACGAATATTTTGAAGACCTGCGAATATGAGTAATGATTATTTATTGAATTTTTCTTTAACATTTAATTTAATACTTTCATGGATAACAATCTAAACCAATGATTAAAAAAAAATCTAAAAATCAAGCTAAAGATTTAAAAGAAAAACATAATTTATATGATGAGGATCATACACTTGTCAATTTGGCCTGAAATGTACCATATCCCCACAAATAGATGAAAAAGCGTGACGCGTTAAAGACAAACTGGCATGACGATGTCTCGTGAACGTTCCATTAGCGAAACATTCGTCCAATGTGTCTTTAAACATTTTATCGAGCCTTGGGAAAGTTTATATATACAATATATACATATATATGTATTTCCTCTATTTCGCGAGAATCGATAAAACTTTAATAACAAACACGTGGCCATGAAGAATCTGTATACAGAGTTAACGTATATAGTATATTGTACATATGTACATATGTGTAAGCTTTCTTATTAATTGTGACCCAGTTCGCGACCGGTGCCACTGCCCCGAGGGTCCGTACGATCCTCGGGTGAAAAAGAACGAGACCCACGATTGCACGCAGAAAATGACAATAAAAAAAAAAAAAAGAAACGTCTTTGACGATCACCAATCAGAAAACAAGACCCACGGCATTTCGGTTCTTTGACCCTTCGATTCATTTCGATAGAAACTAATTCTTGTACGAAATTTAATTATACGACTACGTGAAAGATTATATGGTAAATATGGAGCAAA
The DNA here is from genome assembly GCA_958009045.1 of Oxytorus armatus. Lineage (NCBI taxonomy): Eukaryota > Metazoa > Arthropoda > Insecta > Hymenoptera > Ichneumonidae > Oxytorus > Oxytorus armatus. Next base: position 3,321,550 of record OY253746.1, on the reverse strand, counting down.
GGGGACCCACTTCCGATTGACTTGCCTTTAATATATGTTGTCTAGGGACCCTTTCCGAACAACTATTTCCTCTGACACAATTGGGGGTCGTTATTTATCAAAAAGTTATTAACAAATAAAGTTAATAATTCATATAGCTATTTTCCTTATAGCAGCCAGTCCCAATCATCTTGTCCTTCACATGTGTTGTTAAGAATACCCCCCTGGGTAACATACCAAAAGTTTTATCCGTCCTCATTGTTTGTTAAAAAGTTATTAACAAAAGAAAATTCATAAATAGAATATGAAATACTTGCATGGTGGCCAGTACACGTATGACCGGAGGGGCTGCGGCCCCCCTGCCCCTCGCCGCATGCCAGCCCATAGACAAACCAAAAACAACCCAAAACAACCCCAGTAACCTAAAGAAAGAAACAGAAAACAACAAACAAACAAACCCAAAACAAACCCAAAACCCAAACGAAGAAATCCAAAACAAACCGAAACCAAAAACCCAAACCCAATAAACAAACAAATCCAAAACAAACCCAAACCCAATAAACAAACAAATCCAAAAATGTCGACCAGCGTGTCGACAGTTTCTTCGACATTATGAGTACCATGTATCCGCTTCATAATATAAATAATGAATAAAACAAATAATTGTTCGTTTATATGTTTGTTTGCGTTGTTTTTGGGTTGTTTTTGGTCTGTCTTTGGGCCGGTGAGTGGAGGATCGCAGGGGGGCGAAGCCACCCCTCTCATGCGCGTGCTGTTCACCATACACTAGAACAAGTAGTTCATGTTTGATTTATGAAATTTTTTTTGTTAATAACTTTTTAACAAACAATGAGCGACGGATAAAACTTTTTGTATGCTACTCAGGGGTGTATTCGTAACAACAAATGTGAAGGACAAGATGATTAGGACTGGCTGGTATAAGGAAAATAGCTATATGAATTATTAACTTTATTTGTTAATAACTTTTTAATAAATAACGACCCCCAATTTTGTCAGAGGAAAAAGTTGTTCAGGAAGGGTCCCTACACAACATACATCAAAGGCAAGTCAATCGGAAGTGGTCCCCTTTGCTCCATATTTACCGATTATATTGATCGTTTGATCAATCATCTGATTTTCAAAGATTCCTGCGTCTGTCAGGAAATTACGTTAGACGAACTCGTACAATTTTCGCACGAGTACGAGGACCGTGAGAGAACTATTTGGAGATTGTTCTTCAATTCGCAATATTTGCGACTTTAAGAATATTAAGTTACTACAGAACATTGATTTTCTATAATAACAATGCCAACAAAATTATTAATATGTGGTCGTGAAAATTCTTTAAAAAGTTCACACGTATTCGGAAAAATTCGACAATTAATTTGGTAACGATATAGAAAAAAAAAAATTGATACGTTGAAACGTTAACAAAGTTGAAAAGTTTAAAAGTTGAGATTTATCAATTTGTAAAATAATTTTTTTAACTGTTTTATTAATAAACGTTTGACATTGTGATTATGTAAAATGGGACGTTCTTTTCATTAATACCCTGGATGTTTTTTTTTTTTTTTTTTTCAAACGGAAAAAAGATTTTGTGGCAGAGAAAAAAGGAAATATTTGAGCATGTTTCCTATTAGGGTAACAAAAAAATAAATAAAAATTGTAAGACGAGAGAGTTCAGTACCGACGTTGCACCTGTCTCGCGGAGCTTGATCACGTCGCTTGTAACTCCGTTAAACGCGAATTCGCGGCCACGCATATATATAGCGCGAGTCACACATCCAAGAAATGCACGACATTCGAAAGTTGCCACGCTGCTTTTCGTTCTTCCGTTCCTGAATCTTGTTTTTTTTATTTATCGTTTCATTTTTTTTTCTCATTTTGCTCTCTCGCTCATTTGTCTCTTTCGGGGCGCTGAAAGCGATCTGACTGCCGGTACACACGCGCGACCGATTTCGACAAATTGCGCATCTTCGATTTCTTCATTCTCACGAAATGCCCATTTACATGCACATCTGCCAAAATGATTTCTTTTCTGATTAAAAAATCTTTTTTCGATTTTAGACCGTTATGGGGGGGGAGGAGGAGCATTACGAGGAATAATTATACAATTGAGATTTATCCGAAATGCCGGAGCTTAAAAATGTTCGTGAATCACGAAAACAAAATGATTTCGAACGATTTAAAATGAATTTGTTTTTTTTTCTTTTCAATCTAATTTAGCCTCAATTTTTTTTCCCGATCCCAAAAATCTCTTCTCTCGAAAATTTGATTGTAACTCGTGTCGAGTGTGAATAATCGTGAATGTCGATAGTGGCAAATATTACCCATTGTGGCAGAGTGGACGTCGTTGCTAATTCCTCGTGACGGAAGACACGAGAGGGCTCTATGCCATTTTGGGAAAGGCGTGTGTGAAAATTTATAACAAACACATCTCTGCGCCGTTTGCGAGAATCGTCGGTATGGCGGAGGATGAGACAATGGAACGTTAAAAAAAAAAAAGAGATAATAAAACTTGTCTAGGCGAGAGAGTCTGGGGGGGGGGGGGAGAATATGTAGCGAGAGACACAATGCTGCAACGGCGGTGCCTTGTAAGGTGAGCTTTAAGTCAGAAGAGACATCGCTGAAATCACGTGATTTTACTCGAGATCGAACAATCACACCAGATGCATTAGAAAATACCGGAATTTGTCATATTGAAAGAAAAAAAATTTCATTTTATAAGAAATTCTATTAAGGCCTCACGTACCTCTGAACCTTTCAAAAAATCGGTTTTTTTTACAGTTTTTTGTTCTTTATAATTTTAAGAATTTTTCGAAAAAAAACTTTTAAGAAAATTCTGCTCCGTTACAAAGTTATAACAATAAATGTGACGGGACATCGGATTGTCACGTTGTACCGATCAGAAACGTTTAAGGTAGTAGCCTGGTAACTTAAGCCGATTTTCATGTCTTTTTTGGAGGGCGTTTTTTTGTAGGAAAATAAAAATGAATCGTTTTGGATATTCAGGATATTTTTATTTACATATTAAAGATACAGAAAAAAAATTTTTTGAAAAAATTTAATAGTTTATTATTATTATTATTATTGATCGAAGTTGGCACCTCGAAAAAAAAGCGCGTGGGTGGCCCTGGTGATTTTGGCTCTTGATGTTATCTGAAATCAAAAATTCTTGATAATTCTTAATCTATAGACATGTCATTCTGGTCGGAACTACTGAAGTTAAATTTCATGGATAAATAACAAAATGGCGGACTTTGGAAAAAAAAGTCCTTTTATTTTAGCAAAAAAGGGGTTGTAAAATAAAAAGAAATTTAACTTCAGTAGTTCCGACCAGAATGACATGTCTATAGATTAAGAATTATCAAGAATTTTTTATTTCAGATAACATCAAGAGCCAAAATCACCGGGGCCACCCACGCGCTTTTTTTCGAGGTGCCAACTTCGATCAATAATAATAATAATAATAAACTATTAAATTTTATCGAACAAATTTTTTTTTGTATCTTTAATATGTAAATAAAAACATCCTAAATATCCAAAACGATTCATTTTTATTTTCCTACAAAAAAACGCCCTCCAAAAAAGACATGAAAATCGGCTTAAGTTACCAGACTACTACCTTAAACGCGTTTTTCTCGAAACTATGTTTTTAGACAGTGTCAGCACGATAACTCGGTCAATTTTTGATATTTTTTAACTTTTTTTTTTTCAAATCTTGATGATTATTTTCGCCATAGTCTGACGAGAGGTTTTTACAATTTTTTGGTTGGACAATTTTTTATAAATTATCAAACACCAATTTTTTTTTTTTTTCGAATTGCATACTAAACTTTGAAATACTGTAATTACTTTATTTAAAAAAAAAAAAATTCCTTCCGTCAGACTATTACTACTACATTATCTTACTAGATTCTTTTCTATTTTTGCAGATTGAATAATTTTTGGTGAAGCTATGATGTCGACAAGGAGGCACCATGTTTTTCATCAGTAGTCCGTTTATACCCGTAAAAATAATGTTAATATTGAAAAAAAAAATGTTAACAATTTTTTTCTTATAGTTGAAAGGTTACTAAAAAATGTGAAATCAACAGTGTAATTTTTTTTTCGCCATATTACCTTTATAATAATTTTTCAAATTTACTCGGTTTTCAGCGCGCGCAACGGTGTGTCAGCCCTTAATGATTAATTGATAAATAATGTAATTTACTAGAGTTCGCGTCGTTATTCGTCGAAATATGAAATTTCGTTTGAGCCGAAAAAAAAAGAAGAAAAAAAAACGGCAACACTCGATTTCCTCATGGTCGTTCTCAAGGAAGTTCTTATACCGTCAAACAAAAGTGTTTTGCGGTCCGGGGCGATCGCGTGGGACTTTGCCTCGTTAATTAGAACTAAAACACGAGCGAAAGCACACACAACGCAGGGCTGCAGCACCGTAGATTAGCACTCCGCCGTTGTACATATAATAACGTAAATATATGTGTATATATGTCCGCAGGCAAACAACGAGAAAATTTCGTGCTCGTTTTGTTGGAGACAGAAAAAAAAATCAACAATTAAATCCTGTACCAGTTCCGTCACAGAGACTGTAATTAATTGCTGTATACAAATATGAACTTTCGCGAGACTCCGAACCATCGGGTTGAATGTTAAACCTAACGAAAGTGCAAAGAGCAAAAAAAAAAGCTAATGCCCAAAATAACAAAAGTTTCAATTGTCGACGAATTTTCTCTCTTTTCATTTTCGTGAAATTATGGTCCATTCAATTTTCTCACAAGCACCGATTAAAAATAGAAAATCTCCGAACAGGCGGACAGCCTACTTATATAGAAAATTTCTCGCTGAGTACTCTCCTAACGTTCCTAGAACCCTGAGCATTACCAAAATGGTGTTCATAACGCGAATGGCCGAAATGAGGGACCGACTCGATTCCAAAAAAAAAAAACTGACATATAATCGAAATCGATAATCCGAAGACAGGAGACTATTATAATTTTCGTCTAACACCTTTCCGATGAATTCCTTCACCAAATGAAAAAAATAAATAAATAAAGATTCACGTAGCGTCCATTAAACGAGGCAAAAGAGTCCTCATCCTAGGCCTTCGTCCTTAAGGGGGGAAATAGGGTTAGACAGTTCAAAAAATCGATGTTTTTTTTATTTCATAAATTGTTAGTAAAACTATTGGAAAATATGTTCCCAAAATTTTAAATGAAAATTCCGACTCGTTCTATTGTTATAAGCCATTAAGGTAGTAGTCTGGTAACTTAAGCCGATTTTCATGTCTTTTTTGGAGGGCGTTTTTTTGTAGGAAAATAAAAATGAATCGTTTTGGATATTTAGGATGTTTTTATTTACATATTAAAGATACAAAAAAAAATGTTGTTTACTTATGAAAATCTGTTGTTGAATTTTAAACGCGTTTTTCTCTGAACAGTGTTTTTCTGGTCAGCCCGGGTTCTAACTTTTTTTCTACCGAACCGATTGCTTTCAAATTTTAACAGGCTACTCTACACACTTATAGTACTCGTCGGAACTACCGAGAAATTTTTTCACCCCTAACTTTTTATTTTACAACCCCTTCTTTGCTAAAATAAAAAGACTTTTTTTCCAAAGTCCGCCATTTTGTTATTTATCCATGAAATTTAACTTCAGTAGTTCCGACCAGAATGACATGTCTACAGATTAAGAATTATCAAGAATTTTTTATTTCAGATAACATCAAGAGCCAAAATCACCGGGGCCACCCACACGCTTTTTTTCGAGGTGCCAACTTCGATCAATAATAATAATAATAATAATAAACTATTACATTTTTTCAAAAAAATTTTTTTCGTATCTTTAATATGTAAATAAAAACATCCTAAATATCCAAAACGATTCATTTTTATTTTCCTACAAAAAAACGTCCTCCAAAAAAGACATGAAAATCGGCTTAAGTTACCAGACTACTATCTTAAAGTGAGTAGCTCTCCTTCAGGCCCCGAGCGCGCCACGTGTATAACCGAGCGGTCGCTATTTTTTCAAACGCGTTTTTCTGAAAACGACGTTTTTTGAACTTGCGTACACGCTAGTTTGAAAAGTTTTCAACCAATCGTTTTGAAAATTGGCAGTTACGTTCTTCATAGTATTGCGCTCTATATGAACCTAAAATCGGAATATTATCATTATTTAAAATAATTTTTTTTTGCAAATAAAGTTGTAAAAAATGGCAAAAAATCATGCTTTTTTGTTTTGACCCCTGTTAAAAATTCCATTTTCAATTTTTTTGATAGCATTTAGGTTCATATAGAAGAGAGACATATAATAAAAGTAAATTCCAACCTCGTTTGATTTCAGATGAAAATTGCGGCTTCCAGAATGTACGCAAAATGCTGAGTCTGATTGTGACCTGCAATATGGGGTCGCTAATATCCCCGGTGTTTTTCAAGAAAATTCTTCAATAATTTTATAGTATATATTTAAATATACGTATAAAATATTCTCAAAGTTTCAATAAATTATATTTATTTTTTATACTATGAAAAAATTCATGAAAATCATTGAGAAAACGCTGTCCTAACCCTATTTCTCCCCTTAAGAAAAATTCTCCGCAAGGAACTGTGGATTATATCAGAATGCGTGTGTGTTTGTAAGGTGAGCATTAACGAGATGATCTTTTTATATTTTCACGAGAACACATCAATCCTTTGTTTGTTTTGTAGGCGTACAATTTCAGGGCGAGACCTTTCGGTCACTCGTGCGAAAACTGCATCACGTTCGCACATATCCACTTAAAATGCAATTTAAGTATCAACGACACAAGGCTTACACCCGTATTATACATACGCCCCATGACAATACATGTATACCGCGTTAAAACGTAAACACACGTGTCGAGGATATATACTATGGCTTCCGGAACGTGTGTGAGTTTGTGTTTGTTTGTGAAAGCACACACCTACGGTGAAGGACTTTGAAGATTTCTTCGTACCAATTAACGCCACGGAAACGTAACGTGCCCAAGATAATCAGTCTAGCGTGCGAGAAAGAAAAGAAGAAGAAAAAGATTTTACATAGAGGAGGGGGGGGGGGGGGATAATACAGCTCTCTCTCGTCCCCCGTGCAAATGCCACTCGTCCTTTTCCATATATACAACGCTCCATATAATTCTCTTTCTTCCTCTCTCGTCCGAGAGTCTTCGTTGTGGGTGAAAGAAGAAGTAGAAAAAAAAAGGAAAAAAAAAGAAAATTATTTCTGAGAAACGCGACGACGATAGAGAGGTGTTTGCTATTTTTTTTCCTTGTTAAATTGCGTTTTTTTAATCCACGATCGAGAACGCGTCGTTGCGTTCGCACCTGGAATGCGAAAGATCGCGCACGACCGCGAAGAAGGGGCGCGGGCGCGATTGAGAAGATCTTCGCTCTCGTGAGAGATCCGTATCGATACGTTCCGATTAACACGTTCGACGCGGAAAAAGTGAGAAAACACGTATATTTTATATACAATATATGTATAAATATGTGGATATGTATATATGTTTTTCCTTGCGATATAAACGCTTATAGTGAATGTATATATATTCGCACGCCTCAAATATGCCGGTGCAGTTTCTCCTTTGAAGCAAGTCCCGTACAATCTGAATACGTTATACAGAAACAAGATCGTGGTTATACATATTTATGGTTAATGTATACCGATCACGCGAGATCAAACATTTATTATGAAAAATTAAAAAAAATCGATCCCACTATGAGAAAAAAAAATGAGGAACGGACAAAAGTTTTGTTTTTACTATTTTTTCAAGACGTTAATTGTTATTTTTATTTTTTTTATGTTAAATCAATGGATAATTGAAGCGGAAAAGGAAAAATGAAAATTGCAGTTAAGGTGGTAGTCTGGTAACTTAAGCCGATTTTCATGTCTTTTTTGGAGGGCGTTTTTTTGTAGGAAAATAAAAATGAATTGTTTTGGATATTTAGGATGTTTTTATTTACATATTAAAGATACAAAAAAAAATTAGTTTGAAAAAATTTAATAGTTTATTATTATTATTATTATTGATCGAAGTTGGCACCTCGAAAAAAAAGCGCGTGGGTGGCCCCGGTGATTTTGACTCTTGATGTTATCTGAAATAAAAAATTCTTGATAATTCTTAATCTGTAGACATGTCATTCTGGTCTGAACTACTGAAGTCAAATTTCATGGACAAATAACAAAATGGCGGACTTTGGAAAAAAGTCCTTTTATTTTGCCCGCCATTTTGTTATTTATCTATGAAATTTAACTTCAGTAGTTCCGACCAGAATGACATGTCTATAGATTAAGAATTATCAAGAATTTTTTATTTCAGATAACATCAAGAGCCAAAATCACCGGGGCCACCCACGCGCTTTTTATTCGAGGTGCCAACTTCGATCAATAATAATAATAATAATAATAAACTATTAAATTTTTTCGAAAATTTTTTTTTTTGTATCTTTAATATGTAAATAAAAACATCCTAAATATCCAAAACGATTCATTTTTATTTTCCTACAAAAAAACGCCCTCCAAAAAAGACATGAAAATCGGCTTAAGTTACCAGACGACTACCTTAACGTCGATGCAATAAAAAACCATAAAGGTTCAATGTCACACTGTGAGAAATCTGATGGGCAAAAGAAAATTAAAAAAAATCCAAACACAATTTGTACCGCGTAATTGAAACCGAAACGGAAAAATGAAAATAGCAATTAACGTCGATGCAATAAAAAAAACGATAAAGGGTTCAATGTGACACTGTGAAAAATCTGATGGGCAAAAGAAAATTAAAAAAAATCCAAACACAATTTGTACCGCGTAATTGAAACGGAAAAAGAAAAATGAAAATTGCAATTAACGTCGATGCAATAAAAAAAACGATAAAGGGTTCATTGTCACACTGTGAAAAATCTGATGGGCAAAAGAAAATTTAAAAAAATCCAAACATAATTTTTACCGCGTAATTGAAACGGAAAAGGAAAAATGAAAACTGCAATTAACATCGATGCAATAAAAAAAAACGATAAAGGGTTCAATGTCACACTGTGAAAAATCTGATGGGCAAAAGAAAAATTTTAAAAATCCAAACACAATTTGTACCGCGTAATTGAAACGGAAAAAGAAAAATGAAAATTGCAATTAACGTCGATGCAATAAAAAAAACGATAAAGGGTTCAATGTCACACTGTGAAAAATCTGATGGGCAAAAGAAAAATTTAAAAAATCCAAACACAATTTGTACCGCGTAATTGAAACGGAAAAAGAAAAATGAAAATTGCAATTAACGTCGATGCAATAAAAAAAACGATAAAGGGTTCAATCTCACACTGTGAAAAACCTGATGGGCAAAAGAAAAATTAAAAAAATCCAAACACAATTTGTACCGCGTAATTGAAACGGAAAAAGAAAAATGAAAATTGCAATTAACGTCGATGCAATAAAAAAAACGATAAAGGGTTCATTGTCACACTGTGAAAAATCTGATGGGCAAATGAAAATAAAAAAAAATCCAAACACAATTTTTACCGCGTAATTGAAACGGAAAAGGAAAAATGAAAACTGCAATTAACATCGATGCAATAAAAAAAAAACGATAAAGGGTTCAATGTCACACTGTGAAAAATCTGATGGGCAAAAGAAAAATTAAAAAAATCCAAAAACAATTTGTACCGCGTAATTGAAGCGGAAAAGGAAAAATGAAAATTGCAATTAACGTCGATGCAATAAAAGACCATAAAGGTTCAATGTCACACCGTGAAAAATCTGATGGGCAAAAGAAAATGAAAAAAAATCCAAACACAATTTGTACCGCGTAATTGAAATAGAAAAGGAAAAATGAAAATTGCAATTAACGTCGATGCAATAAAGAAAAACGATAAAGGGTTCAATGTCACACTGTAAAAAATCTGTTAGGCAAAAGAAAAGAAAAAAAAAATCCAAACACAATTTGTACCGTGTACGATTTCAATAATAAAAAAAAAAGTTTAATTCAAATTGATAAAACGCGGTGCTCACGGAACCTGTCTCGGGAATTGATGGAATCGCCCATACACAAACGTGTCCGCGAATGTATGAACTTAAATAGCTGTTTGTCGAACATCGGCCAAGGCCACGATCCCACGTATCCGATTCAGTCATTCAGTCCGAGGAGAACATAATGAATATAATACGTATGCCCGTGAACAAATGAGCCAAAAGCCTCTGGCTAAATCACGTTTTGCTCTCCGCACTTAGTTGGTTCCGGGCTGCGAGTCATAGTTTAAACAGGCAAATCATTAACAGTGTTGCTTCACGCAGACTCCGGGGGCTTGTTAATCACAACAATAAAAAAGAGGAAAAGGATCTCCAGAAGGATGTCCGCACTCTTATTCTCTCCAAGAGCTCTCAGACAACTGTGAGTCATCGAGATTAAAAAAATGTCTCAAACTATGAAGAAAGAGAGAATAAAAGAACGAGAAAAAAAATAGATAAAAAAAAATCCGTAAAAGCGATCGCGAATGGAGTTTTATCGTTGTTAAAGATTTCCGGCGTCCTCGCAGTGTCAAACTATGAAGAGAGAGAGAGAAGGAAAAAACGAGAAAAAAAAATAGATAAAAAAAATTCGTAAAAGCGATCGGGAATGGAGTTTTCTCGTAGTTAAAGATTTCCGGCGTCGCCGCAGTGTCAGCGCGCGGGAATTCCAACGCAGCTGGTGGATCTTGCGGTGTGGCTCTCGGTACTCTTCTCAATCGTGCTCTCTATCTCGTAGAGAGAAAAAGAAGAAGAAAAAAAAAAGGACGAGAGATGGATCTTGGCCGCGAGAGATGAAAAGAGATGAAAGACGAGGGGGATGGAGAACGAGAGAGAGGACTTTTCCGTGTGATCGCGAAAGACTCTCTCGCGAGTGTGTGCGAAGGATCTCTGGGTAACAGCAGAGCATATATACGGAGGCTGCATTCCTGGCGTGACTTATAGGAATATAAGCTGTTGAAGGAACGCTCTTTCGCGAAAGGCTCAAAGGGGATCTCTGGTAAAGCTGCGATAGGGTGGCTTGAGGTTTCGTATACAGAAGAGATGTTCTTCTAGCTGCTGCGCATACGGCTGACGAGGTAGAAGAGATAAGCTCTCTTCAAGGGGAAAAAAAAAATAACACAAACTGCAAGGCAGCAGCAGAAGGGAGGAAAAGAATTCTCGCAAAGAGTCCACGACGACGGGCGAGAGAACGCGCGCTGGTACCCGTGAGAGACGCCGATTAATGGGTTCGCGCAGGTGCTAAAACGAAACTTAAATCCATATTCGGAGAATCCGCAAACTCATTCACGACTAACAGACGGATTAACCTAAAGTACACAAATCAATGTTAAGTAGCCAATATATAATATCCTTTGGACGAAATCTCAGACAATTGTGAGGAGCGTCAAAGTTTCTTTTTGCATTGTTGGCACAACATTTATCGTTTTATGAAGGAGCAATGATTTTTTTTTCTTCTTTTTTTTTTTGTTCGCAAGTTGAAAAAAATCGTCGATCCTCCCCTCAGAGGTCGCGACAAAATCTGCCTCATTGTAATTTAGTACCATGGTTTATTAATAAAATTTGCATTTAACGCTCGGATATTTCGCGAGGGTGGGGGAGGGGGAATGTTGTTCAACACTCCGTCGACCAAACGTTTAACCCTTTGGCCTTAGCGTTTATTTATTTATTTTATTTTATTTTTTTCAATTTTTTATTAACGATTCTCGTTTAAGCTCTCACTGTCTCGTTTTGGGTTCGCGGGAATTCTCGAAGCCGCGGAGGAATATCCAATATGTACACGCACATTTATACCCGTCGTTTGCGCGCACGCACCATACACACGTGGATTGCGCTCGGTGCGGTTACTTTCCCCTGACACACATATTCTCAACCGGGCAACACACGCGTTTTTCTCGCTCGTTCCTCGAACTGCAAAGCACTGCATATAAACCACATATTCATACACGACACACATATATTTATAAATATATATTTTATAAATATACGAAGTGGAGAACGCGTGACAAAGTGCCCGGAGCTTCTGTTATTTAGGTATTCCGAGGCATATTCATTTTTGTAAATTTTTCAAAGTCACCTGTAACTATAATATTTTTTTCAATTGTTCAAATTTTTTCCTTTCAATTATTCCTCTTCATCTTTTTTTTTCATAATTGTTATTAGATATTTTCTTTGGTAATTATTATTTACGCGGCTGCGAATGAAAAATAATGAGCAACATGAGATTCGCGCGATTATGATTATTAACGAAAGATATTTAAGTCGTGACGATGGCATTTCAAATTCATGTTCGATACTGCACATACATATATTTATAAATATATATTTTATAAATATACGAAGTGGAGAACGCGTGACAAAGTGCCCGGAGCTTCTGTTATTTAGGTATTCCGAGGCATATTCATTTTTGTAAATTTTTCAAAGTCACATGTAACTATAATATTTTTTTCAATTGTTCAAATTTTTTCCTTTCAATTATTCCTCTTCATCTTTTTTTTTCATAATTGTTATTAGATTTTTTTTTTGTAATTATTATTTACGCGGCTGCGAATGAAAAATAATGAGCAACATGAGATTCGCGCGATTATGATTATCAACGAAAGATATTTAAGTCGTGAAGATGGCATTCCAAATTCAACTTCGATACTGCACATATATATTTTTATAAATATATATTTTATAAAACAAAGACAAAGTGCCCTGAGCTTCTGTTATATAGGTATTCCGAGGCATATTCATTTTTGTAAATTTTTTAAAGTCACATGTAAGTAAAATATTTTTTTCAATTGTTCAATTTTTTCCTTTTAATTATTCCTGTTCATCTATTTTTCTCATAATTGTTATTAGATTTTTTTTGGTAATTATTATTTACGCGGCTGCGAGTGAAAAATAATGAGCAACATGAGATTCGCGCGATTATAATTATTAACGAAAGATATTTAAGTCGTGACGATGGCATTTCAAATTCATCTTCGACAATGCATATATATATATATTTATAAATACACGAAGTGGAGAACTCGTGACAAAGTGCCCGGAGCTTCTGTTATTTAGGTATTCCGAGGCATATTCATTTTTGTAAATTTTTCAAAGTCACCTGTAACTATAATATTTTTTTCAATTGTTCAAATTTTTTCCTTTCAATTATTCCTTTTCATCTTTTTTTTTCATAATTGTTATTAGATTTTTTTTTGGTAATTATTATTTACGCGGCTGCGAATGAAAAATAATGAGCAACATGAGATTCGCGCGATTATGATTATCAACGAAAGATATTTAAGTCGTGAAGATGGCATTCCAAATTCTTCTTCGATACTGCACATATATATTTTTATAAATATATATTTTATAAAACAAAGACAAAGTGCCCTGAGCTTCTGTTATATAGGTATTCCGAGGCATATTAATTTTTGTAAATTTTTTAAAGTCACATGTAAGTAAAATATTTTTTTCAATTGTTCAAATTTTTTTCTTTTAATTATTCCACTTTACCTATTTTTCTCGTAATTGTTATTAGATTTTTTTTGGTAATTATTATTTACGCGGCTGCGAGTGAAAAATAATGAGCAACATGAGATTCGCGCGATTATAATTATTAACGAAAGATATTTAAGTCGTGACGATGGCATTCCAAATTCATCTTCGACACTGCGCATACATATATTTATAAATATATATTTTATAAATATACGAAGTGGAGAACGCGTGACAACGTGCCCTGAGCTTCTGTTATTTAGGTATTCCGAGGCATATTCATTTTTGCAAATTTTCAAAGTCATATATATTTAAAATATTTGTTTAATTGTTCACATTTTTTCCTTTCAATTATTCCTTTTCATTTATGCTTTTCATAATTGTGATTAGATGTTTTTGATAATTATTAATAACGCGGGTGCGAGTGAAAAATAATCAGCAACATGAGATTCGCGCGATTATAATTATCAACGAAAGATATTTAAGTCGTGACGATGGCATTCCAAATTCATCTTCGACACTGCACATACATATATTTAAAAATATATATTTATAAAATATATATTTATAACGCGTTCTCCACTTCGTATATTTATAAAATACATATTTTATAAATATAAAATATATAATATAATAATAAAATATATAATTTATAAATATAAAATATATATTTTATAAATATACGAAGTGGAGAACGTGCCCTGAGCTTCTGTTATTTAGGTATTCCGAGGCATATTCATTTTTGCAAATTTTCAAAGTCATATATAACTAAAATATTTTTTCAATTGTTCAAATTTTTTCCTTTCAATTATTCCTCTTCATTTATTCTTTTCATAATTGTGATTAGATGTTTTCGATAATTATTATTAACGCGGGTGCGAGTGAAAAATAATGAGCAACATGAGATTCGCGCGATTATGATTATCAACGAAAGATATTTAAGTCGTGACGATGGCATTCCAAATTCATCTTCGATGTACGAACATGCTCATCGACTTGCAATGTATTTACGCACGTTACCTCGTGTTGCATGCCGCAAAGATAATACCAGGGAAAGAGAGAGCGAGAGAGAGAGAGAGAGAGAGGATAATTACACACATCAGGGAGAGGATATAAACCCTTTTCCTTCTCTATAATAGCTAAGAGCGTAGACGGGCTGACGATAACGATTTCTTCTTGTAATATACTTAGTCTCAAGAGTTACACAGAGGTTTTGTGAATAGGCAAGAGGAACGATGAGAGTTCCTCCCACGAGAGTTTCCAACGAGCCGATAAAATCTCTCGATTATTTTCATGTTCTTTTTTTTTTCTCTTTCCTTTTCTTTTCCTTTCATTCGGATTCTCATGTAAAATTCTTCGGTCTCTTACGTGCTTTATTAATCCTCTCTCACTTTCTATCGGAAATTAAGGAAGTCTCTACCGCCTAGTATAATATTCATGCGCGTGAATAAATTTCCTGATTGCGAATTCTTTCGTTTCACGCTCCGTCGAGTTTCGTTGAGTGTCCGCCGCGCCGTGTGTTCTCTCGCAAAACCGACCAATGTCCGATCGAGCTTGAGCTCTCGTAACGCACTTTCGAAGTTACGAGAGAGTGCGGACTATCGATTTCTAAACGCGTAAAAGGGACGATATGCGTTCCGGGGCCGGGGGCGGGATTGAGGAAATCCGCGACAGAGAAATATTGACGAATTGCACGGTGGTGAATTCCATTTAAACTGGCGGATCGTTCTTGTTATTAAATTTTTTATCACATCTGGAAATATGACTATTATTTCCGCAATATATTTCGAGTAATTTGTTCAATTTCAATTCAAATTAATTTGCCCTGTTTCCAAAGAGCAAGAAAAAAAAACCTGTCAATTCACGACGTCTCTAATTAAATTTATATTCCGGACATTTACCCTCGGAGAATTTAATAGATCGCGGTAAACACACCACGTTCAGGCTAACCGTAAGAGCGGCAAACCCGGAATACCTAAATGTATAAACCTAAGAGACGAATACACTAAATACCCCCCGAGAGTTTCCTCTTCTCATCCTCGCTACTCTTCCTTCCACTTCCTTCTCGTATCTCGTTCGCCTCTCGATCCGATAAATCGGGAATGCAAACACAAGAGATTGTAATCTCCGCTGGGTTGGGGCCCTTCCGTTATCGCGGATATTACATCTGACTTTGTATATAAATATATATATACGTGTGCGAAAAGAGCCCTTCTGGTGCGGTGTAACCCCATGGAAAAGGGGGAGTAACGAGCCACGTTTCGTAGCGACGTTATAAACTTCGATGGACCTCTCTTCTTCCCTCCTCTCTCCCATCGGCCAGAAATTTTCTACACAATTTCCTATAAAATAAAGCGTCAAAGAACCGAGAGAATGAGAGTTCACCGCGGTGTGTGCGAGCCAGACTCTAGTCTTTTATCCTCGACGAGAGATTTTTCCGTTTTTAATACCCACACCGCGAGTAATTAACAGCGAATACTCTTCGGAGATTCACATGTCCGGAGAACGAAAAGCAATAATATCATTCTTATATTTTTATTCGCTAATCCTCTTCGGACCACATATATCGTTTTTAAATTGTCAATTTTATTCATTTTATCAGCGAGTTGAACGAACGTAAAAAATGTTTAATTGAAACGACAAAATTTATCGAATTGATCCATTTTTTTGTTTTTTAATTATCACCAACGTTTCATTAACGATTTTAACAGGCGATACCAATCGTTCGAAGCGACTAACCATCTTATTAATTACACGTTAATGAACATTGACTAGTAATTATGCAAAGTGAGGTTATTTTTGTTCCCGGTTTTTTTCAGTTTTATTCACATTTTTCGTATTAAAAATTAATCTTCTGCTCTTTCGAAATGACTTATAAAAAGAAAAAAAATTTATATATTCATACGTCGCTTCGCTAAAACGGGATATTCGTTGTTTCTGGTCAAACCAGAGAGACAGAGAGAGAGAGAAAGAGAGTTATAAAAGGTCAGAATGTCCATAATCCGTGAATTCATTAATTCACTTAATATTCCCCAAGAATGCAGAATAACTTTCCGATGTTAATGATCTCTTTATGGAAATTAAAAAGCCCATAATTTCCGAACAGACAAAAAATATCTTTAGACTAGGCGAGGATGTCATAATAACAAGGCTGGAGAACGGAATTTCACGCGATTAGTATTACTAAAGATTTGAAATATTCAATTAATAGGAAAATTTAAGTGTTAAAATTCACTTTATAAACAATTTAACTGTACAAATTGCACAGGAAATTTGCATTGCATTTGCATTGTACAGGAAATTTTTAAACACAACAACAAACAATTTAAACGCGACCTGGTATCTCAAATGTTATCCAGCATCCCGATGCAGTAATAAATCATCGAAGATGAAAAATTTGCAACGTCAAAACAGCGCATTCCTAGTTCGATAAAAAAAAAATGTCACTACGAAAAAACAACAAAATCTCGGAAAGCCTACGATTTACCAAAGTCATAAACACCGTCCCGGACATAAGTAAGCGGCGCGTATGTATAAATTATAATTCAGATATGTTTCGATGAATTATAATTACGAATGTTCAAGCGCAATTCACGCGTTGCTACAAACGCAATACATAATATGCATACGCGCGCGGTATCATTTATTTCCTTTTTTATTTTTGTTTTTTTTTTTTTTTTTTTTCGTTCAGGGGAGACGATGAATAGCACGTAATCTTTGATTAACGGGGTCCTGTCCTTTCTACGAGAAAAAAATAAAAATAAAGCCTGCTTGTTCCGCGGCATTGCTCATATTTTACATATAATTGCCACTATATCGGTTCACGAAGTACTTTTCTCCACGGTTCCTCCGAGATACACACACACACACACACACATATATATATATATATATATATATATCCCCGAATGCAAATAATAAAGTCAAAGTTTGTGAGCAACGCTGATCTTTGCGTGAATTACGATCAACCTGGCTACCATTCCATATTCCTCGAATTATCATACACGCGCGTTTTATCGCGTTCCAAGATTCGCCCGTACTTTTGTATAGATGTTTATATTTGCCTTTGTGTGTGTATATATGTATATACTGAGAAAAATGTGTGTGTATATATACAGATATTGTACTATAATAGTTATCGGCATGACTGAGGATTAAAATAAGGCCAAGGCGTGGCTTGAGATGACAACGAGAGGAATTTATATGCCGAGAGAGCTCGAGCAGCAGCATCAGGCAAAATCGTATATACCTTATACATATATAAATATATATGAGTACGTGTACTCAGTCATGGGACTTTGCGCAATTAGGTAAATATCGTCGTTCCATCGCAAATAGCACGTGCAAATGTACTGCGACCATTCGCCACCAGCATTGAGTACATGCATATATACAGGGTGGCCCAAAACTTGGACGTCAGAGTGACACGGGAGTTGGATTGGCTGCGGGTTAGATTGACCTATCGGAATAAACAAACATGACCTCGGTAAAAGTCTCATGATTTTCGAGAAAAATTGTCTCTTCTAATTTCTCGACAAATCGTAATCTGGTACTTGTTATTCCGCTACCATTGCTGTGAATTACTGTGGGTATGAAAAAAAGGCACTAAAGCGGACGAAGTAGGTACCTAAGGCGATAAGCAAACTGGTTCCAAGAAGAAAGAAAAAATAGTACCATTGTGGGAGTATAAGGAAACAAAAATAATAATATTTAATGATTTATTTAATTTTTACAACATGTGATCAAATTGTCGACCTCCAGCTCTAATACACAAGTGGCACATATTTCAGGAACAAAATATGAATAAACCCAAAGTAATTCATAGCAATGGTGGCAGAGTAACAAGTACTAGGATAGTGATTTTTCGAAAAATCAAAAAAGACGATTTTTCTCGATAACCATGAGACTTTGAGGTAGTAGTCTGGTAACTTGAGCCGATTTTCATGTCTTTTTTGGAGGGCGTTTTTTTTTGTAGAAAAATAAAAATGAATCGTTTTGGATATTTAGGATGTTTTTATTTACATATTAAAGATACAAAAAAAAAATTGTTGAAAAAATGTAATGGTTTATTATTATTATTATTATTGATCGAAGTTGGCATCTCGAAAAAAAGGCGCGCGGGTGGCCCCGGTGATTTTGGCTCTTGATCTTATCTGAAATAAAAAATTCTTGATAATTCTTAATCTATAGACATGTCGTTCTGGTCGGAACTACTGAAGTTAAATTTCATGGATAAATAACAAAATGGCGGACTTTGGAAAAAAAAGTCCTTTTATTTTAGCAAAGAAGGGGTTGTAAAATAAAAAGTTAGGGGTGAACAAATTTCTCGGTAGTTCCGACGAGAACTATAAGTGTGTAGAGTAGCCTGTTAAAATTTGAAAGCAATCGGTTCGGTAGAAAAAAAGTTAAGACCCGGGCTGCCAACTTCGAGGTGCCAACTTCGATCAATAATAATAATAATAATAATAAACTATTAAATCTTTTCAAAAAATTTTTTTTTTGTATCTTTAATATGTAAATAAAAAAATCCTAAATATCCAAAACGATTCATTTTCATTTTCCTACAAAAAAACGCCCTCTACAAAAGACATGAAAATCGGCTTAGGTAACTGACTACTACCTTAAGTGAGGTGATATTTGTTTATTCTGATAGGTCCGGAGCCAATCTAACCCCCGTCAAACTTAGACGTGCTAGTTTTGAGGCACCCTGTATATATACATAGAAATACACTTCTGATAGCTTTGGCCAACTTGTACCCTCGTTCTTTACCGCCAAGAGACACCGAGGAGAGAGATCTCTGCTTCGTCGAACACTCTTTTTGCCGAGATCTATAGTCCACTTAAAAGTCATTGAACAGTTCGGCAAAGCGATTCCAATAAAACGATCCAAAGATAAAATTTCAATCAATTTTATCAACTTGTACGTTACTTCATATTTTTTGTTTTGGTTCTTCATTTAACGAGAGTGATTATTGAAAAAATTCCGTGCCACGAGAGACGCGATAACTGCGATACGAGATCACGACTGATAAGCGATCATAACGATGATAACGGTGATGTATTATCATTAATATTCAACATCAATTGAAAATTCTTCTAGTTTCAAGAGAAAATGTTAATTCAATTGATAAATCGATAAAAAGATGAATCATCAATAATTTTCATGAATCTGTACCATTTTGTAATTTTCGTTTTCTTGAAATTGCCTTTATTTTTCGTTCTTTTAACAAAAGAAAACTCGGAATTTTAACAATTCAGAATTTTCTTTTTCGCTATAAATGACAATTGATGTTTCACCGAGCCGTGAATCATACTAGTTTTATTGTAAAGTGATGAAAAATGAATTGCGATAAGAAGTGGTGTGTCATAGGTACTGTGACAAAACGACGTATAGGGAAATAGCGAGTGAATAGCACCTGTGTTCACACATGACGAGCTCGCATGCCCATGGAACGTTAACCATATTCCGGAATACGCTTACGTATCCATCAAGATATTTATGATATACCGATATGCTCAAAAACCTCGACATATAAAAACAAATGGGTGTGCAACCTCGGTTACAGGTACCGAGAATTGTTACTCCATAGTTAGACGTAACAGCAGCGAGGTACCTTGAATCTTTTGTGTCAGAAACACTCGCGATAGGCGCTTTGCGAGAAAACGAATGAGATATATAAAAAGAAGAAAAAAAAAAGAAAAAAAAAGAGAAAAAAAAGAGAAAAAAAAGAAGTGTAACGGCGAAGAACGAGAAGATGTTGACGACGAGGAACACAGACCGTAGACGAGACCCACAGAGAACATATGTACCGCTGCTCTCGCAAAGGGAAGGGAAGAAGCTCTCTCTACGTATCGAGGCAAAATGTTTTCGTCCGAGTCCCGTACGCGAAGTACCGTGAAATCTCAGGTGATACGATCAAGAGATGCTCACGGAGATTCTCGGGGAATCCTCTACTCTATATAGCACATATATGCGAACCGTGATATTTACATCAGAGCCGAGAGGGGTTTCGGGATTTCACCGTTAATTTTTTAATTATGATATTTTTATAAATTAATAAAAAGTCGTGAATTTTTAGGATGTCTCAAGTTTCAAGGTCGCTGAATGAACGGTTTGATGAAAAAAGAATTCATATGTATTCAGAAAAATACATCGAATGAATTATGAAACAACTTTTTTTTTAGCCCTGCCGTATTAAGGGCTCACGTACCGCTGAAATTTTCAAGAAATCGATTTTTTTTACAGATTTTTATTCTTTATGCTTTTAAGAATTGAAAAAGACTTTTAAGAAAATTCCACTTGGTTAAAAAGTTATAGCAATAAATGTGACCGGACATCGGGTTCACACGTTGTACCTACCAGACACTTTAAACGCGTTTCTCTCGAAACTATGTTTTTAAACAGTTTCAGCACGATAACACAGTCAATATTTAATATTTTTTAACTTTTCTTTTTTTTAAATCTTCATAATTATTTTCTCTATAGACTGACAAGTGGTTTTGTTAATTTTTTGGTTGGACAATTTTTCATAAATTATTAAACACTAATTTTTTTTTAAATTACATACTAAAGTTCGAAATATTGTAATTTCTTTATTTTTTACAAAATAAAAAAATTAAAAAAAATTTCTCCGTCAGACTATTACTACTACATTACTAGATTGTTTTTTATTTTTGCAGATTGCATAATTTTTGGTGAATTTATGATGTTGACAAGGAGGCGCCATGGTTTTCATCAGTAGTTCATTTATACCCGTAAAAACTAATGTTAATATTTTTATTTTTTTATTTTTATTTTTCTTATAGTTGAAAAGTTAATAAAAAGTGTGGTATCAACAATTTAATTTATTTTTCATCATATGACCTTTATAATAATTTTTCAAATTTACTCGGTTTTCAGCGGGCGCAGGTGTATGTGAGTCCTTAAAATCAATATGTTCATCGTATCCGTCATTAATTCCATTACTTCCGACTAATTCCTGACTATGACGAATAATTAATTTTACGATGCTCACGGAGATTCTCGGGGAATCCTCTACTCTATATAGCACATATATGCGTACCGTGATATTTACATCAGAGCCGAGAGGGGTTCGGGATTTCACCGTTTGTTTTTTAATTATGATATTTTTATAAATTAATAAAAAGTCGTGAATTTTTAGGATGTCTCAAGTTTCAAGGTTGCTGAATGAACAGTTTGATGAAAAAAGAAATCATATGTATTCAGAAAAATACATCGAATGATTTATGAACATTCTTTTTCACACAACAATTTTTTTTTTCACCCTGCCGTATTAAGGGCTCACGTACCACTGAAATTTTCAAGAAATCGATTTTTTTTACAGATTTTTATTCTTTATGCTTTTAAGAATTAAAAAAGACTTTTAAGAAAATTCCACTTGGTTAAAAAGTTATAGCAATAAATGTGACCGGACATCGGGTTCACACGTTGTCCCTACCAGACACTTTAAACGCGTTTTTCTCGAAACTATGTTTTTAAACAGTTTCATCAGCACGATAACACAGTCAATATTTAATATTTTATTAACTTTTCTTTTTTTAAATCTTGATAATTATTTTCTCTATAGACTGACAAGTGGTTTTGTTAATTTTTTGGTTGGACAATTTTTCATAAATTATTAAACACTAATTTTTTTTTTTAATTACATACTAAAGTTCGAAATATTGTAATTTCTCTATTTTTGACAAAATAAAAAAAAATATTTAATTTCTTCGTTAGATTATTACTACTACATTACATTACTAGATTGTTTTTTATTTTTGCAGATTGGATAATTTTTAGTGAATTTATAATGTTGATAAGGAGGCGCCATGGTTTTCATCAGTAGTCCATTTATACACCCGTAAAAACTAATGTTAATATATTTTTTTTTAATATTAATTTTTTTTCTTATAGTTGAAAAGTTAATAAAAAATGTGGTATCAACAATTTAATTTATTTTTCATCATATAACCGTTATAATAATTTTTCAAATTTACTCGGTTTTCAGCGGGCGCAGGTGTATGTGAGTCGTTAAAATCAATATGTTCATCGTATCCGTCATTAATTCCATTACTTCCGACTACTTCCTGACTATGACGAATAATTAATTTCACGAATTCTATTCTCGTTCTTGTGAGCGCAAACAAACGTTAGTAATAAAGGGGTATATTAAGAGTGAGAAGTGGC
Source organism: Oxytorus armatus (assembly GCA_958009045.1). Taxonomy (NCBI): domain Eukaryota; kingdom Metazoa; phylum Arthropoda; class Insecta; order Hymenoptera; family Ichneumonidae; genus Oxytorus; species Oxytorus armatus. The sequence goes on along the minus strand of OY253746.1, from coordinate 3,298,893 downwards.
AAAAAGAAGGATGAAGGATTGGGGCAAGCTATTATGTTTGACCGCAAATGCCTTTCGCGTCCCGGGAGATACAAGACAAAACCGTACTGGCACACACACCGCAACCTCAAGATGACGAGAACCGACGAGATATATAATATATCTAATTGCTAGCGAGAGTGCACGACTATATAGCGGGTACAGATATATCGAGAGCCGCGGAGACACGAAGGGTTAACGCACTTTCTGGCTTTTCATCGCGTTACGGTTCGTTTCTGTTATGATTTTTTAATTCACGAGCGAAAGTGTATGCGTGTGTTTTTTTTATTAGTTCGGTGGAAATGCAATTTTCGTCACTTCCGGGATTTTATCCAAGTTTCACAATGAAAAACAGCAATAGAATTTTTAATCCAAACGTGCACCGAAATGCGCGATATATTTTTCCGATCTTTGAACGAAAAGTCACAAAAATTGCAACCGTTCAATAAAAAAATCAACGAAGAAAGAAAAATGGCTCTCGTTTCGTCGGTGAAAACCGCTAAATTATTCTACCGAACTGCGGCTCTTCTCTCTCGATGGTCCGAAAAAAAAAAAATCGAGAAAGTCAAGAATGCAACGAGGAGAAAAGGACAAATAAAACAAGGTTCGGAGAGGGGAAGAGAGAGAAGAAACTCTCTCTCGTCGTCGTAAAAATTAACGCATTGTGTTTGGCTTCCGAGCGGAAAGATGCGGCTCAACAATATATCCCGTTTTTCGCCTATCTCACTCTCTCGTGGGTGCATCGCTCATTTTAGCTTCCCATTGTCCCGCGAATTATACCCCCGAGGAACTTTTAAGCGTCCTTTTTTTTTCTTCTCAGATCATCGAGATAATTGAAAATTTTGCGAATTTTTCGTTAAAGAAACAAACAAACAAAAATCCGCCGTGAAAATTTCACAATGATAATGAAATTGAACATCAGATTTTTGCAATAAATAAACGAACGACGATCGTGCGAGAGAGAATAACTTTAGAAAATAAGAGAGACGCCGTGATCATTATAGCTGCATCGAGCATCGAGCATCCTACCTGAAGCGTTTTCTCTATAAGATAATAATAAAAATAACAAAAAAATAAATAAATAAAAATATTGAGAAAACGAGCACGAGCCATACGCGATCGGGGAATAATAACGCTCGCCACTTCTGTGCAACGGGATTCCTACGTGTATCGGTGATTTCTGTCCGTACATACATATATTTTATTACGTATATTAAGGTCTGGTCGGTATAGTGGTCTGGTAACTTAAACCGATTTTCATGTCTTTTTTGGAGGGCGTTTTTTTGTAGGAAAATAAAAATGAATCATTTTGGATATTCAGGATGTTTTTATTTACATATTAAAGATACAAAAAAAAATTTTTTGACAAAATTTAATAGTTTATTATTATTATTATTATTGATCGAAGTTGGCACCTCGAAAAAAAAGCGCGTGGGTGGCCCCGGTGGTTTTGGCTCTTGATGTTATCTGAAATAAAAAATTCTTGATAATTCTAAATAAAAATTCTTCTAAATAAATATTAATCGTTTTGGATATTTAGGATGTTTTTATTGACATATTAAAGATACAAACAAAAATTGTTTTGAAAAAATTTAATAGCTTACTATTATTATTATTATTATTGATCGAAGTTGGCACCTCGAAAAAAAAGCGCGTGGGTGGCCCCGGTGATTTTGGCTCTTGATGTTATCTGAAATCGAAAATTCTTGATAATTCTTAATCTATAGACATGTCATTCTGGTTGGAACTACTGAAGTTAAATTTCATGGATAAATAACAAAATGGCGGACTTTGGAGAAAAAAAAACTGTTTTCCAAAGTCCGCCATTTTGTTATTTATCCATGAAATTTAACTTCAGTAGTTCCGACCAGAATGACATGTCTATAGATTAACAAAATGTCTATAAATAACAAAATGGCGAACTTTGGAAAAAAGTTATTTTTTCCAAAGTCCGCCATTTTGTTAATTATCCATGAAATTTAACTTCAGTAGTTCCGACCAGAATGACATGTCTATAGATTAAGAATTATCAAGAATTTTTTATTTCAGATAACATCAAGAGCCAAAATCACCGGGGCCACCCACGCGCTTTTTTTTCGAGGTGCCAACTCCGATCAATAATAATAATAATAAACTATAAAATTTTTTCAAAACAATTTTTTTTTGTATCGTTAATATGTAAATAAAAACATCCTAAATATCCAAAACGATTCATTTTTATTTTCCTACAAAAAAACGCCCTCCAAAAGAGACATGAAAATCGGCTTAAGTTACCAGACTACTACCTTAAATGGACCACGAGGTTTACATTCCGGTTGAATCGCGCGAGTTTTATTCGCGAGCACACAGCTACACAAACGCTGGGAACGCTTCGACAAATGCTAAACGATGATATAAAAATGGTCAATCGAAGAAAATCAATGTGTGACTGACTCGGTAAGTCCCTTTCGTCCTTGAAGCATTGAATAATCTCTATATAATTTGGAGAAGACAAAAAAAAACTGATTGCCCCTCAATTAGAAGCGGAAATAACACAGATTTCAGGTCAACAACCCAAGAATCATTTTTTCAGTCTTCTATTCGTAATTAAATATCGTTAGTTTCGTATCCCGATGAGACCTTGACGGGAACCTTTTAGAAAGATTTAAAAAAAAAAACACTTTCTCGTGTCGTAATACGATTATAACACGGGTTCCAAGGCTATAATTATCACCAAAGCCCTCAAACTGATCCTCAGAAATATGCATAACAATAATAATACAAATAATGAGCTCAGTCTCTTGTGATCTCATTATATATGGGACATTTCACGCGAAATAACCAAAAAATATATTAAATAGAATAAATTTTCTTCTAACTTGGCTAATTTTCATTCGTAAATTATTTTTAAGATTTTTTTTCAAATGGAAATAATTTGAAAGATTAAATTAACAAAAATATCGAAAGAATGAATATTATACTAGAACCAAACTCAAAAATGATCTCAAAAATATTGTTTTTTTTTCCTTTAACAATTTACGATAAGAAATTTGCAAAAATCCATAGGCTCGCCCAAAAATCTTAATTCAACACTTTCGTCTTTCGCCCAAAAAAAAATCACAAAACTTCACTAGTGTTTTTTCGCCTCGCTAGAACGGGAAAAAGTGGGAGAAAAAAAATTGTAAAAATTGTAATAGTCACGAATTTGTCGATTTCGCGTTGAATGGCCCGTAGAAAAAAATAGACGCGTGTATGGGTGAAGGAGAATCGAGCCTCGAGCGATCGGGAAAGAAAAGAATACCTAATGTATCGGGTGTTTCGTTGTAATTAGGGCGTGCTAGAGGCCTCTTTATATGTATCGCGCTCTTGGCATTACGGTGTCAGCGAGGAATCGCATTATTCCGGCCGTACGCTACTTTTAAACATAGGTGTGGTAACTACCAAGCTCACTACTGATGTACGAGAGAAAACTAAACGAAAATCGAAGTGTTATTTCTGCAATGTTGCGAGCGCGAGATGATCGAGTTAATGAGTGCGTATCGCCGGATAAACACTTAGGGAAATTGGAATGCGGGCCGGTGTTCAGTGAAATGACTTTTACATTTTTTTTTTCGAATAATTTCTACAAATTATCGTGCGTTAATAGTAAAGAGAATCCGAGCAGTTTGTGCTAATTTTCGACTGGGTGTAGTTTTTGGGTTAATTTTTGGAAAGCATCGAATAAAAATGCACCTCGTCGGAAATTTCCAGAGATTGAACTCAACTGCATCAAAGTAAGTACCTTAAGGGGGGAAATAGGGTTAGACGGGTCGAAAAATCGATTTTTTTTAATTTCATAAATTGTTAGTAAAACTATTGAAAAATATGTTTCCTAAATTTTTAAAGAAAATTCCGACTCGTTCTATTGTTATAAGCCATTGAGGGGGGAAATAGGGTTAGGACAGCGTTTTCTCAATGATTTTCATGGATTTTTTTATAGTATAAAAAATGAATATAATTTATTGAAACTTTGAGAATATTTTATACATATATTTAAGTATATACTATAAAATTTTTGAAGAAGTTCCTTGAAAAACACCGACGAAAATTTATGATTGCCTTGACTTTGTTTTCCTTGGTATTATTTTTTCAAACGCGTTTTTCTGAAAACGACTTTTTTTGAACTTGCGTACACGCTAGTTTGAAAAGTTTTCAACCAATCGTTTTGAAAATTGGCAGTTACTTTCTTCATAGTGTTGCGCTCTATATGAACCTAAAATCGGAATATTATCATTATCTTCAATAATTTTTTTTTGCAAATAAAGTTGTAAAAAATGGCAAAAAATCATGCTTTTTTGTTTTGACCCCTGTAAAAATTTCAATTTTCTATTTTTTTGATAGCATTTAGGTTCATATACAAGAGAGACATGTAATGAAAGTAAATTCCAACCTCGTTTGATTTCAGATGAAAATTGCGGCTTCCAGAATGTACGCAAAATGCTGAGTCTGATTGTGACCTGCAATATGGGGTCGCCAATATCTTCGGTGTTTTTCAACGAAATTCTTGAAAAATTTTATAGTATATACTTAAATATATGTATAAAATATTCTCAAAGTTTCAATAAATTATATTCATTTTTTATGCTATAAAAGAATTCATGAAAATCATTGAGAAAACGCTGTCCTAACCTTATTTCCCCCCTTAAGGGCTCGCATACCTCTGCGTGCGGTGAAAGCCGAGTAAATTTGAAAAATTATTATAAATGTTATATGGTGAAGAAAAATTTAATTGTTGATTTCACATTTTTCATTAACTTTTCAACTATATGAAAAAAAATTGAAAATTATTATTTTTTAAATATTAACATTATTCAAACGGGTTTTTGTCGAAACTATATTTTTAGACAGTGTCAGCGCGATAACTCAGTCAATTTTTAATATTTTTTAACTTTTTTTTTAAATCTTGATAATTATTTTATCTTAGTTTGACGAAAGATTTTTTTAATTTTTTGGTTGGACAATTTTTTATAAATTATTAAACACTAATTTTCTTTTTAAATTTTATACTAAAATTTGAAATACTGTAATTTCTTTATTTAAAAAAAAAAAATTCCCTCCGTCCGACTGTTACTACTACATTGTTTTACAAGATTCATTTTTATTTTTGCAGATTGTATAATTTTTGGTGAAGTTATGATGTCGACAAGGAGGCGCCATGGTTTTCATCAGTATTTTTTTTTTTGTAATTTTTTTTTCTTATAGTTGAAAAGTTAATAAAAAATGTGAAATCAACAATTTAATCTTTTTTTTCACCATTTATCGTTTATAATAATTTTTCAAATGTACTAAGTTTTCAGCGCGCGCGGGGATATGTGAACCCTTAATACTCGTGTTGCGACTCATATGCTAAATATGCACGTCCGATATATATTTTTTTCTCCCTTTGCGAAATAGCATAGGTGCAATCGCGGGAAAGCGGATTGAGAGGGAGAAATTCAGAGAGAGAGAGAGAGAGAGAGAGAGAGAGAGAGAGAGTGCGCAAATACCTAATATGTATTTGTCGTTGCGTTACTTTTTTTTCCATCTGTATGCCTATGGACTATGTTGAAATCTCGCTAACCCAGTCATCGCGATGAAACGGAGGACTCGAATGTACTTTTATTTCAGCGGCTCTCGCTGCCCGGAAAAGGCTAGAAAGTACGTTTCTGGCTCTCGTGTGCCATTATACACTGTCTCGTTTTGTAAAGATGGCTCAATGGGGAGAGAAGTTTATTTCGTACGATTCGAATTAAATGATGTTTTAACTCAAGTTTTCCAAGTGAATTTCCATCGAGTTAAATGAAATTTGTATAAATATTAAATTTATGAAAATAAAAGTAAATTTGTTAGATACAAATGTTATTAGAATAGAACAAGATGAAATTTTATCGAAATTACATTGATTAAATTAAATCTTCCTCGAATTGTAAAGAAAAAATAATAGATTTACATAAAAAGTTACGTAAACATAAATCCTAAGTTTAAATCACAAATAAGCCTTCGATCGACCCTAAAGCACGAATATATTGAATTTTCATTTTCGTTAGTTACCATCCCTTCGTTCGTCCATCATTTTGATCAATACAACTAAATTTCCAATTAACACTAATTCAATTAACGCAATTAAGAAAATGACAATCCCTTTAATTCCAAATTTCAAATCAATGAACGAAAAAAATCTAACCATAAGAATGTGTACAATTTCCAACAACTCGAGGTCATACAAAAAAAAACACAACAAGAATAATAACAACCACGTGGTATTTCCCACGCGATGCTCGATAAATCCTCGAGATTGATAAAGATAAATTTCCATCGACGATGAAACTGTACGTAAAATACTCGACAAACTCCCTTAGAGTTTGTAAAAAAAATCGTACGAAAAATTCGAAAAGAAAATATTGTTAGATCTCATGTAAACAAATATCAAAGAAAAACACCAATCTGGTGTTCCATTTTTTTAATATCCAGATCTAAATATTTTTAGCATGACCATAAAAGCATTTGGAACAATCTCACGTTTGGAATTGTCGACAGAATTTTTCACAGCGTAATAAAAAAAAATATATATATTCAACTTTTAATCGTACGCCCTCGCTTCAGAGAGATCGAGCTCCACGCCCGGTTTGTTATTGATACATAAATTCGCACGAGCAGTGGGAGGATTAGCAAATCAGCAGGAATTCTCGAGCGAACAATATAGAAAAAAAATAATCGATAATACACATGTTCAAAGAGAGAGAGAGAGAGAGAAAGATCTCGCAAACGAACAAAATCGACACTTACCCGATAATCGCGAGGCTCTCGCCGGGCTTAGCCGGCGTTGCTCCCTTTCCCACGGGTCCGGCGATATTTCAATCCGACTACAGCACGAGAGCACGAGTTGTAAAGAGAAAGAGAAGAAAAAAAAAACAAGAAGCAATATACGAGTGCGATAGACAAAGGCGCACAGATGAGAGAAAACAGAGATCTCCGTGCAGTCTTTGGCGCTGTTTCCGACGGGGGAGGGTCAAACTAGAAATCACCGTTCGCGCGCGGCAAAAGGTCCCACTCGTGACAAACGAAATAATAAACACTTCACTCACTGTTTTTCAAAGTTGTAAATTGAAAAGAAAACAAACAAAAAAACTTCGACAATCCCCGAGATAATCACTCTTGCATAATTCCTCGATCTCACGTCGCAAAAACATAACAAAACAAACGAAAACACTCTTACAATACCACAAATGTACAGTACCTTTTTCGCCCGCGAACCTCTGCGCAGTTTATCAATCTTTTTTTTTAGGTTATTTTTCTTTCACTCGCGCACGTACGTAGCGCGAAATACAAAAAAAAAAAACAAACACGGTTACAAAAAGCGTTCACGATAATTCACGATGTCGATGTTCGCGAAACGATACCGGAAGAGAATCAAATGGTTTACGAAACTTTTCCGCGAACGAACGTGTGTTGGCGCATTGTTTACATTCTGAGGTTGTCCACGGGAGAAAAAAAAAATAACGTTACGAGCGCCCGGCGCGCTAATACTATCTACGACGATGTCTCGAAGGCAAGTGCGCGCGAGGCACCCGCGGGTTCGCTAAGACGCCGTGAGAGGGGAGGGGGGAGAGAGAGAATCGAGAAGCGACGAGAACGGCCACGGTTGCGGACAAGTCCCCCACCCCCTTCTCGAACTCTCTCGCTCTTTTCCTATATACACTTATTATTGCTTCTTCGCCTTTCTCTCTCTCTCTCTCTCTTTATCTGTGTTTTGCTTCCTCGAGGAACTAGAAGAGTGGGGTAGAGAGAGACAGAGAGCATAACACAGCGTGTGGCAAGGTAAAAGGCAAGAGGAAGCCGCGAGGAAGCAACGCACACGAAGAAGCCTCCGGGAGTCCGGGAGACCACCGGTGGGCAACATCATCCGCTCATAACCTCTCTTCGTCTCGGATACCGCCGGCGAGCGTTCTTCTTCTTCTTCACTTCCGGTCTCCGGTATTTTGCTCGATTCTAACCTCTGCTATGTGTACCCCGGAGTTGAGCTTTTTTTACGAGCCATGACTCGGGGGAACGTTCCTTTTCTCCCTTTTATTTCACTCACTTTATCGCTGTACGTACGCGGAAAAAACTGTTCCGATGAGTTTTGAACGGGGCAAATGACGGGAAATAGAAAACATGGAGAAAGTACGATTGGGACTTTATAGTCAAATCGGTGTCTAACGAAATGATTTTCGAACGAGATTTTAGAAATGATTTTTTTAGAAACGAACAAATTTTCCCATACGAGTTGTGTAAATTAAGTAATGAGACTGGCAACGTAGTGTTCGATCTGGCGACACTTGTGGCGCTGGGCTTAGAGGGGCGGCAGGGTAACATGTGATACGCCTTCAGTACGGGTTTGAACTCGCTCGAGGCATTTGGTTGTCCGTAGCGATTTTTTTTGTCAAACAGTTTTTTCCATTCTGTTCTAAAAATGAGTGACATCAATTTCGAGCAACGGTGTGCTTATCAGGTTTTGCTTCAGACTTGGGCACAGTGCAACGGAAACTCTTGTTAAACTTCAGCAGGCCTGCGGAGACAGTGTTTCGTCAAGAGCCCGGGTTTTTCGGTGATTTGAGGTAGTAGTCTGGTAACTTAAGCCGATTTTCATGTCTTTTTTGGAGGGCGTTTGTTTGTAGGAAAATAAAAATGAATCGTTTTGGATATTTAGGATGTTTTTATTTATATATTAATGATACAAAAAAAAAATTTTTTGAAAAAATTTAATACTTTATTATTATTATTTTTATTGATCGAAATTGGCACCGCGAAAAAAAAGCGCGTGGGTGGCCCCGGTGATTTTGGCTCTTGATGTTATCTGAAATCAAAAATTCTTGATAATTCTTAATCTATAGACATGTCATTCTGGTCGGAACTACTGAAGTTAAATTTCATGAATAAATAACAAAATGGCGGACTTTCGAAAAAAAAACTTTTTCCAAAGTTCGCCATTTTGTTATTTATCCATGAAATTTAACTTCAGTAGTTCCGACCAGAATGACATGTCTATAGATTAAGAATTATCAAGAATTTTTGATAATTTTGATAAATAACAAAATAGCGGACTTTGGAAAAAAGTTTTTTTTTCTCCAAAGTCCGCCATTTTGTTATTTATCCATGAAATTTAACTTCAGTAGTTCCGACCAGAATGACATGTCTATAGATTGAGAATTATCAAGAATTTTTGATTTCAGATAACATCAAGAGCCAAAATCACCGGGGCCACCCACGCGCTTTTTTTTCGCGGTGCCAACTTCGATCAATAATAATAATAATAATAAACTATAAAATTTTTTTTTGTATCTTTAATATGTAAATAAAAACATCCTAAATATCCAAAACGATTCATTTTTATTTTCCTACAAAAAAACGCCCTCCAAAAAAGACATGAAAATCGGCTTAAGGCCGTAGTCTGGTCTAGAGCGAGATTTTTGACGTCATTTATAATGTGCAATAACGTTTAAACCGTTGAAGTTGTCTAGATGAAAATTTACACGTGCATTTATTGATCCTTAGAGAATACTTGTACATTAAAAAAAAAATTATTTAAAATATTTTCATGTAGTTTTTTGCCTTTTTGCAACATGGTGCGCCGAAATCGGCGCCCACTCTGGACGATGTTGTATGCATCGGAAGAAAAAAATAATAATATATTCTCAATCTGTATGAGTATTCTGAGCACTGGTAGCAGAATTGGTACTTGAAAAAAATTTTTGACAAAATGGCGGCCTGTTGAACTTTCATTAATGATATTTCATACATTTTCGGGTATTCGACGAGTTATAAAATGTCGGCAAAATTATTGTTCGACTCAATAAAAATTTTTTTTAAATACCAATTCTGCTACCAGTGATCAGAATACTCATACAGATTGAGAATATATATTTTTTTTTTTTTTCAGATGAATACAACATCGTTCAGAGTGAGCGCCGATTTCGGCGCACCATGTTGCAACAAGGCAAAAAACTACATGAAAATATTTAAAATAATTTTTTTTTTAATGTACAAGTATTCTCTAAGGATCAATAAATGCACGTGTAAATTTTCATCAAGACAACTTCAACGGTTTAAACGTTATTGCACATTAGAAATTACATAAAAAATCTCGCTCTAGACCAGGCCTTAAGTTACCAGACTACTACCTTAAGGCATTTTCAGAAGGAAGAGAGTCGATTGAAGATGAAGCCACCAAGCGGAAGGCCTTCATCTTCAAGAACCGATGAAAGTGTCGACAGAATCCGGGATCTTGAGCGTTCAGATCGTCGATTGACAGTCAGAATGATCGGGGAAGAATTGAATTTGACTCACACCACCGTTCATTAGATTTTTACCAATGAATTGGGGATGAGAAAAATCTGCGCAAAAATGGTAATGGCTCCTTGTCACACAGCAATTTCAATAAACGAGTTTTTGGCCAGTAAAAACATTCTTGTGGCTCCTCAGCCTCCTCATTCGCTTGACTTGGGTCCTTGTGACTTTTTTCTCTTCCCGAGATTGAAAAATCACCTCAAGGGAACTCATTTTCGGACACTCGAGAACATTCAAACGGCTGTAACCGACCAGCTGAAGGCTATTCCAGTATCGGAGTTCCAGCACTGCTATGAGGATTGGAAGAACCGTCTCCAGCGCTGTGTGGCTTCAGAAGGAAGATATTTTGAGGATGACAATATAAAATTGTAATTCTATGTGAATAAAAAAAATGAAAAAAAAAAAATCAGTCTCATTACTTAATTTACACACCTCGTATATTAATCAGAGAATGCTCGATGTTTGTGGCATTATTTTATCGTAGATTAAAGTTTACCACAGCATTAAGCACTCGTTTGACATAATGAGCGATAGATTATTTATAACCATTTTTACCTCGATTTTCCTAAACTTTTATCCCTTAAAAACACATTTATACGTGAAATATGAAAATATCGTACGATTTATAACGATTAAAAAATGAAATGTAATTGAAGAAGAACGAAATTGTCCGTGTACAAATTATGATCGCTTGTCGTGACGACTGTCGCCGCTTCGTCGCTCTCCATCTCTATATTTCTTCTTCCTCTTTCTCTCTATCTCTATCTGTAAGGGCTCTCGGTCGTTGGGTGAGCTCATCAACGCGGGCCGAGAAACGGCAAGAACGGAACGGATCGAGAGTTGATTGCACTCGTCGCTTCCGCTCTTTCGGGAACTCGAACGAAAGAGTCCAAGAGAGCGATCACTTGACCACGCTTCGTCGGTTACACGCACCTGTGCATCTTCAATCCGAGAAGAGGTCTCTCTTTCTTCCTTGAAGCATCGATGCAGGACGGATGTATAAAAATATTGCAATTTAACCCCTCCCTCTGAGTTTTGCATCCCTCTTAAGTTTAATTTTAGCTCGAAATACCCCCCACGTCGTTTTGCAAATTGTCTCGGGGGAGAATTTTCTCCTCGGTGTTCGATAATGCTCGGCGAACGTCGACGGTGGCACAGCCAAAAGCGATTTCTTCCTCGAGCATCTCTGAGAGTTGAAAGAGAAAGAAAGAAAAAAAAAACTTGAGCCAGATGCTCTTGTAATAGTTCTACCTCGTCGTAGTCGTACATTCGCGTAATAACGCGACGAGGGTTGGCAATAAGGACGAGAACTTTTGTCGTTGAAGCAAAATCCTTACCCCTGCTGTTACGAAGCCCACCTTCGTAATCGACAACGTCGGCTCTTTTATACTTTCCTCGTGCGATCAGATCTCTCGCTTTGCATGCGTTACAAAAATAATATTAATATTATTACTCCGACCCACTGTAACGAATCAGTGATAGCTCAATCCCTCATACTCGAGAGATTTAAGGCAGTAGTCTGGTAACTTAAGCCGATTTCCATTTGTTTTTTGGAGGTCGTTTTTTTGTAGGAAAATAAAAATGAATCGTTTTGGATATTTAAAATGTTTTTATTTACATATTAAAGATACAAAAAAAAAATTTTATTTTTTTATTTTATAGTTCATTATTATTATTATTATTGATCGAAGTTGACACCTCGAAAAAAAAGCGCGTGGGTGACCCCGGTGATTTTTGCTCTTGATGTTATCTGAAATCAAAAATTCTTTGGAACAAAAAGTTTTTTTCCAAAGTCCGCCATTTTGTTATTTATCCACGAAATTTAACTTCAGTAGTTCCGACCAGAATGACATGTCTATAGATTAAGAATTATCAAGAACTTTTGATTTCAGATAACATCAACAGCCAAAATCACCGGGGCCACGCGCTTTTTTTTCGAGGTGCCAACTTCGATCAATAATAATAATAATAATAAACTATTAAATTTTTACAAACAAATTTTTTTTTGTATCTTCAAGGGCGGGGTATGGGTTTTCACTTTCGAAAAATCGAATTTTTTTTTGTCTTATCTTATTGTTTAACATTTCAAGAATATGTCCGTAAAATTTTAAACCGATCTAAGGAATATTCTTGAAGTTATTGTCTTATTAATCTCCTGGCCTTTAACGCTATACCTCTAACAGCTGCGGGCGGTCGGGCTAGCAGTGCACTTTAGACGCGTTCTTCTCAAAACTACTTTTTCAAAGTCCGTGTTCACTGGCATTTAAAAACTACTTGACCGATTCATTTCGAACTTTGTACACATTTTCTACATATAAAATACCTCCCCCCAACGTTTAGTTACATTTTTTTTTTTACATCAAGGGTGTTTCCCACCCACAAAATGGCGGAATTTTTCGTGGAAAATAACAGTTCACACTTTAGATGGCCGCCAAAAATTTTTAAATGAAAAAAGAAATTATCAGAGAACGTTGGGGGGAAGATTCGATTATAATTTGACTAAATTTTCATGGTTTTTCATTTTCAGATAATTTCCGGCTGAGTTATAGTGAACACCGCAAATTGTTTTTTTTTTCCAAGACTTTCTGGGGGAAGCTCTGTTACGGGCTTATGCTTCAATATTTCTGCATGAAAAAATTACACAACATTGTCAAAAGTATGCTCAATTATGTACAAAAGGTTCGGATAAAATTGTTCAATCCATATTTGAGAAAAAAAATCGCAAAAAAAGTGTTTTTTTTTAACGCTGAAACCCTTACCCCTCCCTTAATCAAGGTATTTCACTGTCGTGAAGCTTTTAGGAAGAATATCTTGAAAAATGTTACTTTTGGGGCGTGAGTGTAATCGTCAAAATTGGTGGGTGTGGGATAGTCCACAATCGGGTTTCTAACCTCTCGATAGGAAACTCGACTCTATTTCTCTCAGAGTTCGAGAGAACGTGTTTGTCCACTGGTCTCTCTTCCCGTCATCCGAATGCTTGTCCCTGCGCATATGTCGAGATATATGGGGCATTCCACGCCAACTCAACCCACGTCTGAACCCTCACTTTTTATTGCACCGAGTCTGAAGGAAGTTGATTTTTTATTTTTTTTCGTTAATCCTTATTTAAGTGTACGCTGTACGATAAAAATCTGAAAAAGTAACAATATTAAAAATAACGAGAGTGTTGACTTTAATCAATAACAATTATAAAAAAATAATTAAAAATGTCGATGAAAAAGAAATTTGTTCGTTTTATGAATAGAATTCGCTGATATTTTTTTCGAATACATATGAATTTTTTAAGAATTTTCTTTTATTCTCGAGAATTTATCCTTTATTTCGTTTTAAAGAATTTTCAAAGACTCCTTTCATGAAACATTTTTTTATATCTTGCTTTTTTTGTTATTCCCCGTGAGGTTTTTTGAAGGTTTATTCAACTTTTGGAATTGGTAAAACTTCATTCGAAGTGTATGTTTTATAAAAAAATTATTATGGAATAGCAATAAGCGAAAAATAATAGTTAAAAAAACACTGAATGCCTTCTGGAGTATTATAAAGAATAAAAAAAAAAAATCATGGACCAAGTTTGAGAGAGCTGCAAATCTGACATGAGTCGAGTTGGGCTTGAATGCTATATGTATATATGTGTGTGTGTCTTTTCTTCGTACCTCTCTACCAGAGTTCTCAACGCTAAGTCGACTCTCGCGCGATCTCTTCCTTCTCTCGGAGCAAATTCTCCCGTTTGTGTCCTTTGCGTTGTCATCGCTCTCGACTCCGCAACATACAGCACCAAACAGACTTCCATTCTCCGAGCGTCCGCCTTGGCGCGTGGACCACTCGTACATCACGTCCGACTCTATCATACTCGCCGTCACCGCGACGGCGAACCTCTCTTCTGGTCGACGAAGTCGAGTTTCTTTTTTTTCTTCTTCTTTCTTCTCTCTGCTTGTCGTTCTCGAGTAACGACGGAGTTACTGACCTACCGCGAACATATCGACTCTCCATTCTAAAGAATAATTCTCTCTTGATTTTATTCGTCTATAAAAAAAAAATGAGCAGAAAAGATGGCATTATGGGACTTTTCAACATTCTAAATATTTTTGCATTTAATTTTTATTTAACATCCATAAAACTAATGCAATATCATTTGTGAAATATCATTCACTGGAATTAACTTTATTTAATCGAGATTTATTTTTATCAAATAAAATTCATTTGATTCGCAAACATATAGCATAAAATAAATTGCATTTCCTTCGAATGAATCTCGCGATAAACTTGATGAAACATTTCTTTTTCACACCGAACAATCTCGTGAAAGTATCGAAATCGATGATTCTCTCGTATATCGCTGTATTACGCGCTACACTTTCCAAAGTGCAAACACGAGGTTGCCGGAACCGGTCGCGACGAAAGGCGTTAAAGAAAAAAAACTGTCGAAGAGAAAAATGCTCGTTCGCTCGAACGTGCTTCGAGGCTTTCTCGAAAAAGTTTCTTTCGTCGAACTCGTAATTATAATGATTCCCTTATTCGTAAAGTGACGATTGTGATGTGATGAAAAAATGAAATAAAAAAAATTGTCAATTTGAGAGAGTGCAAGGATACAGGATCGCGGTCGAGCCGGGATTTCTTGAATACAACGCTTTTTTTTTTTGCTGTATTTAAGAGGCCGTTTATTGACCTTTATTCGAGCAGATATTTTCAATTTTTTATTCTCTTGTTAGTTATGTACACGTATCTACTAGACCTAGAATATTTATTTATGAGGCGGCCAGATCCACTGATTGGTTGGAGCTTCCTGGAGTGGTTCCCAAGGTTTCCAGACAAACATATTGCGAGCGAGTAGCAATTCGTTTTCGGCCTGTATCATCAATTCTTCGATCTGGCCGCAACCAATTTTTTTCTCCACTTCCGCAACATCCGGATTCTGCAATCAATAAAATAAATTTTCCATTGAATCGAGTATCTCATGAATTTACGTGATTTTCACTGGGTAGCTTGAAAAATTTTGTTATCAAAAGTGGAAAACAAAGTCCAATTAGCTGGTACTTTGATTGGATAACGTACGAATGGAAAAATTCATCATTAAAATAGCAGAGGAGCGAAATAAACGAAACTAAACTTGTAATTAACGAAATAAAGGATCGTTGAACATTTCTCCTAGCCGAAAGAGCATTAACGTAACGCTATTGGTACATTACTGTTTTCAGAATGCTGGCACGTTCGGTTATGATCTTTTCCGTGTATGTCTTGTACGCATAATCGTTGGGCAATCTTGCGAGAGCTTTTAGAATCTTTGAATAAAGAATTGATAGGTTATAGTGCGGCGTCTTCGCAACAGCTAATCCAGTCAATCGGGTGGTCTGCAAAATACATAAATATATTCGATATAAACGAAAATTGCATTTAAATGTAGAAAAAAATCGGCCAATTTTGCGGTTATGTTCGGGTGTGTAACAACAAAGTAAAATTGAAATTTTTGTTGCATAACCATTGACAGTCAGCTAAAAATGATATTTTTCTTACGTTCTTGATGAGAGAACGATTAATTACCTTTTTTAAGACGCCCGCCATCCTTTTTTCGAAGATCTAAAAGATTCCTCGATAAGAAAACGTAAGATACACTTTTCCGACGAACACTTCTCACTGTTCAATTTATTTTTGTCGTATTTTCTTATTATATTAACCGCCGGTAATTAAAGTAACCGAACTGAGTTTCACTGAACCGACAGGAGCGTCGCCACGAGCTTGATATAACCGCGCCTCTATCGACAAACTGGCGAGACATTTTCCGTTAGAAAAGCGCACTTTTGAAAATTTTTCACATTTCCTCGGACATCGCAGCTTGTAGGACCATTTCTCATCGCGAGTCGTTTAATCATAATTATCTTTTAAAGTGTTCAGTAATGCACAACCCCGTGGACGAAAATAGAACGTCTCTCGAGGGAACACCAGTCGGGTAAAATATTTGTCTCTTTCAACCACTTTGCCCGTTAGATTAAACCCTCGCACGGCATAGCTTTGGTCACTTTGATCCGAAGCTATTCCGTCTTGTACGTTTTTGTTGATTAAAACGTACAGGATCCTATATAATAAAACGTTATTTCATCGAAGCATGAGATAGAAAGGGGTAGACAACAATACAATGTAAAGTAACACGCAGATATCGAAGTTTCGCGTTTTTGATGAGCGTCTCTCGGCCATGATTGTTTGTCAACCTGTTGAAGGGTTAAAAAAAAGAGTCATATAGTTGGCAGACCAGTCGGTGATCAAATTTGTTCAATCGTAATAATTATCGTAGGAAAGGGTTTACGGTCGCGAAAAAAAGATCTTGATTCAAGAGAAATGCGAATTTGATAAGATTTCACGAGACTAGTCACGCCGGTAGTAATCTTTTTTCCATTTCGCCCGAGAATAAAATTTTGTTATATATATACTCGTATGCACATCGAAGATGGCGTCTCTGAACATCGAAGTGTTTTCATTGTCGCGTGTTCGAAAGACGCTGTTTTCTTTTTCATCAACGGTTAAAGAACACAGAGTATTTCTTGCGATCACAGGGAAATAATAGAAACCGCGCAGTCCTCGATAACCGTACTCAATAACGGGGCTTTTCTTCGAAATAAAGGGTTCGCGACAAAGGCATGCGAATCGAGAAAATGTTTATGAACGATCGGTAGCGCCAATGCATTTGTTAATGATAACGGCCATTTTACCAAGATCTAAGATGGCCACCATGTATTTTTTGTCATACTCACGTTTGATCGATGGAGATCGGACCCTTTTTTTGCCCTCGGGTCGACAGTTAACCCGATTAAAAGTAATCAGCTTGACGTTGAAACTAGAAGTGACTTTGGGAATAGTTTTTTTATCATAATTATCGCGAAGAAGTGTCTCAAAGTTTGACGTATCGAGAAAACGGTAAACAGGGCTTATTTGAGATCGATCGTTCAGCCTGTAGTTTTTTTTTTCACAAGACCACCCCAAGAAAAAAATGGCATCCAAAATATTAGTCCAAAGTTTAATTTGTCGAAATCGATATTTTCGTCGGTGAGTTATTAAAGAAGCGTTGCGAGTGAAAAATTGAGTTCGAAGTATTAAAAATGGCGTCCGGGAGTGCAGCGCAATTTCCTAAGTTTTAATTCCGTTTATTCAGGCGTCGCGAGTGAAAAATTGAATTGGAATTGAAATGTAGTTCCGTCAGTGGAATGAATTTCCGTGAATGTATTAATTTTCCGTAAACGCGATGAATGGTGATCAAACGTAAAACACGTGTACTTCTTTAAAGTATAATGTTTTTTTTTTGTTGTTTATTATTGCGAAGACGAAATGTGTTTATCGGTTGGACTTGGCAACACGCTCAAGTTCGTCCTTCTTTTTGATCGCGTAAGAATTCGATGAGCCTTTCGCGGCGTTGATGAGCTCGTCGGCGAGGCACTCGGCGATCGTCTTGATGTTGCGAAAAGCTGCCTCGCGTGCACCGGTGCACAACAGCCAAATGGCTTGATTAACGCGACGCAGAGGCGACACATCGACCGCCTGACGACGCACTGTACCCGCACGACCGATACGCGTCGAATCTTCACGGGGTCCGGAGTTGATGATGGCCGTAACCAGGATCTGCAAAATGGTGAGCGAAAAAATAAATACAAATGTTAAATGAAAATTTGAAAAAAATTATCACTATTACTCGTCGATGATACTTTTGGGAGGGAAAAATGAATAGCGATTGTTCGTAAACTTTAGGAAATCATTTTTGAAACTATTTGTTCGGTAGCTGAGCTCATTGTGCAACTAAAAATCCTATTTTCTTACGAAATTTTTTTTTCACAGGAAAATATAACAAACAAATGACATTTTGAAGCTGTTCTCACAATTTCTATTAGTTATGTTATTGCATTCTTTTGTTATGACTATTACATTCTATTCGAAGCAGTTTTGAATATAATAAATGATTTTTTCTTATTCTAAAAAGTCAATTAACGTTTTTAGCAACGTATTTTGTTTAATTGAAGTGTTTTTCAATATGTTATATTAGGGCGATTTTTTTTCGACTATTTTTTTTTTTCAGTCCCCACCCGAAATTTTGTTGGATATGTCAAAAAAGAAATTCCCTGAAAGTTACAGCTCTTAATATTAATTCTAAGTACTTTCCCAAAGCGTGAAAAGATTTCCCATCTAAAATACACGTAAATCGAATTTTTTTTATTTCTTTCAAATTTCTATAACTCAGCCGCATTTTATGCTATCATATTGTTCTTGGTTTCGATTTACTCAGAATAAAACAATCTCAAAAAGTGCCTTTTCCGGCGAAAGTGTAAATTGTACTGGTGAGTTGGTACGGGTCACTGAAGTTGATTTTTATAAAAAATTCTCGTTTTTTTGCTGTTATCTGCGAAACAATTAACTTTACGAAAAAAATGTAAAGGAAAAATTTGTTGGAAATTTAATTTCCTATAAAAAAGGTCCTATCGACCCAATTGCTTAGATTAATATTTCTTGAGATATTAAACTTGTTTATGTTTTATTTTTTTAATTATTTAATATTTAATATTTTATAAATTTTATGCTACTCATAAGTTAAGGTTCAATATCTCAAGAAATATTAATCTAAGCAATAGGGTCGATAGGACCTTTTTGGTAGGAATCAAATTTCCAACAAATTTTTCATTTATATTTTTTTCGTAAAGTTAATTGTTTCAGAGATAACAGAAAAAAAAACGAGAATTTTGGGTAAAAATCAACTTCAGTGACCCGTACCAACTCACCAGTACAATTTACACTTTCACCGCAAAAGGCACTTTTTTAGATTGTTTTATTCTGAGTAAATCGAAACCAAGAACAATATGATAGCATAAAATGCGGCTGAGTTATAGAAATTTGAAAAAAAAAAAAAAAAAAAATTCGATTCACGTGTATTTTAGATGGAAAATCTTCTCACGCTTTGGGAAAGTACTTAGAATTAATATTAAGGGCGGTAACTTTCAGGGAATTTCTTTTTCGACATATCCAACAAAATTTCGGGTGGGGACTGAAAAAAAGTCAAAAAAAAAAATCGCCCTAATGTTACATATTTAAGGTAATACATTAATCAAATTAACTCTAGTCTCGAGCGGGAGTCCCAAAAGTTAGATAAAATGCACTCTTTTTTAGTTTTTTATGTTCATGGAAAGACATTTCTATTAAATCACCAGTATACATTTTTCATAATCCTTTTAAATTTAAGAAACAGAGACTGTTATACAAAAAATTGATACAGACGCCGTAAATCAGTACTTTCTTACTGAATTGAGAATTTTTATTAAAAATATGACTGATATTTCGCCGAGCACTTTCCAACCAGTAAAAGTAGCTATAAAATATGGCAACAAACGTTATGGTTTAAATTTGAAAAAAATAACTTGGATATTTGCTAAAAAAAACTAGAACCTTCTTTGGTGAATTTACCATTTATTATTTTTTACATACAAGAACAAATTATTTTATTAAAATATTGAATGAATGTAAAAAATCATTTTTTAAAATTGAACGGTCATTTTCCTGGTAAGCAAGAGTCATACTACATTAAATGCTAAAAAAAACATAACGTTAAATACTACATTAAATGCTAAAAAAAACATAACGTTAAATACTACATTAAATGCTAAAAAAAACATAACGTTAAATACTACATTAAATGCTAAAAAAAACATAACGTTAAATACTACATTAAATGCTAAAAAAAAAACTTTTAATATATCCTCAAAAAACTTGATAAAAAAAAATAGAAAAAGTATTATTACCTGGAGCGGATTCTCTGCAGTTAGCAAGTGAATGATCTCAAACGAGTGCTTGACGATTCTAACAGCCATGAGTTTCTTGCCATTGTTACGTCCGTGCATCATTAGAGAATTTGTAAGACGCTCTACGATGGGACACTGAGCTTTGCGAAAGCGTTTGGCTGCGTACCGTCCGGCGGAATGAGGAAGATACTTGGCATTTTTTTCTTTTACCGCAATATAATCCTGGAGGGACATATCTCCGACCTGTACATCCTCGCAGTTCCAACGTCCGAATAATTTTATTTCCGGTAATTCAGCGGAAAGCGCAACCGGCGCTGTATCCACGTTGCTTAGCACTATATCATCGAATGTTTCTTCCGCCATGGTTAACCTGTGAAAAAAAATCCAAGTAGTTAGAAAATGAGGTTATGTCAAGCGTTGTTATACAAAAAAAATTTGTTTAAGGAAGTTGTCTAATTTTTTTCTCGTGAATCTCCGTCTCACATACTAATCTAAGCAGATTTATGATAAATTTGGCGTTTCTCAGATCGAAAAAAATCACAAAAAATTATTTGATTTTAGTTCTCATTAGGCAGTCGTTTCGGTCACTGATAAATCGAAAAATTTTCGTCAACAAAGTTACAAACTTTCTGTCGTTCGACACTTCACTGGGATATCATTTTTAAAGTTGTTTGATATCAAAGGAAATTCGGATGAGCCTCACTGAACGCTCAGCGATTGAGAAAACAACGCGAAAAACATGTGGCCATGCGGGAGCACACAAATGTAGGTTAAGTTGGTTGGTATTCGTTGGCGGAAAGTATGCGATTAAAATCGTTATAACGGCTCACTGTTGTGTCGCAGAGATTTTACGATCATCTTAAATCAGCGAGCGACTTTTCGTCGTTGTTATTCGACGTTCGTTCAATCACAATTTCTTACCCTATAACGTAAGCTCACGTCTTCGTCGTAACAAGCGTGAACAGGAAAAGGCCATGACAGTCATGGCACTCCGTCCTGTGATTACCGGAATTTCGAAAGTTTCGAGTCGAACGAGCGACTATTTATTGTCAACGAATTTGTTGTAAAATTTCATTGATTTTTTTCCATATGTCGAATAGTATGAGGATAATTTTAGTCGTTAAATCATTAATTCTTGACTTTGTTATCTGTTTATAGTTTTTTGACATTACAGTTTTATTGTTGACTTTGGACTTTGGTATTCGAGCAACTTCATTGGTTATTTCCGTTCTAACTTTACAGCAATATTTTTTATTTGCCTTTCCATTTTTTACGCGGCAATTTAAAATCTGCGTAACGACTGATGATTGTTCACGGTTTAGTTGTGGTTTTAATTAGTTGTACGTATTTATTGTTTAAAACAAATAATTCTTGAAATGGCCAGAAAAGTGACATTACCGACTCTGAGGTTGAATTCGTAAGAGGTTCTTCGACCTTCCGACAGATGGCGCGACATACCCGAATGAGTAAAAAAAAATAGAACAGGCGGTGATAAGTGAGTGGAGTAAGCCAATTTTTGGATTTGATGATGTTGAAGTTTGCATCGTTGGAACGCAACGAAAATAGGTTTTATATATCTTAATATCCAGTATTGCTCGCGCCTCCCTTGATCATTTAGTCCCAGCAACTTAAGGAGGGAAATAGGGTTAGGACAGCGTTTTCTCAATGATTTTCATGAATTTTTTTATAGCATAAAAAATGAATATAATTTATTGAAATTTTGAGAATATTTTATACATATATTTAAGTATATACTATAAATTTTTTGAAAAATTTTCTTGAAAAATACCGGGGATATTAGCAACCCCATATTGCAGGTCACAATCAGACTCAGCATTTTGCGCACATTCTGGAAGCCGCAATTTTCATCTGAAATCAAACGAGGTCGAAATTTACTTTTATTATATGTCTCTCTTCTATATGAACCTAAATGCTATCAAAAAAATAGAAAATTGAATTTTTTACAGGGGTCAAAACGAAAAAGCACGATTTTTTGCCATTTTTTACAACTTTATTTGCAAAAAAAAATTATTTTAAATAATGATAATATTCCGATTTTAGGTTCATATAGAGCGCAATACTATGAGGAAAGTAACTGCCAATTTTCAAAACGATTGGTTGAAAACTTTTCAAACGAGCGTGCACGCGAGTTAAAAAAAAGTCGTTTTCAGAAAAACGCGTTTGAAAAATTAGTGACCGCTCGGTTATACACGTGGCGCGCTCGAGGCCTGAAGGAGAGCTACTCACTTTAATGGCTTATAGCAATAGAACGAGTCCGAATTTTCATTTAAAATTTTGGGAACATATTTTTCAATAGTTTTACTAACAATTTATGAATTAAAAAAAAAATCGGTTTTTTAAACCGTCTAACCCTATTTCCCCCCTTAAATATTTTTTTGAACACTTTATCAAAGGGAAACCTGTATAAAGGAAGATGGTCCTGGATCAAGGAATGTTTAGTTTCTAGAAAAAACGATGACTTTCCAGAAAATTAAGGCATTTTCGGCTAATAATCGAAAAGGCATATTTCCAAGCAATTTTAGGCAATTTGAATTTATGTTTGCTTTGACGAATGATGGCTCATTTATTTTTTCAAAAGATACTCTAGGAATTTTCCCATTAACATTCAACATAATACTAATTAATTACAAATTGCAGCCATTAAAACAAAAAGTTATATCCGAAAGATAAAAATTACTAAAATTTATTTCCTGATTCAAGAGCTAAATGATAAGCATTTGGCAGCGTGCATTCGCGGTACCAAAAAATATTATAAATAAGAAAATCATGAAGAAAAGCACGAAAATTTGGTTTTACGATATTTATTTAATTTTAAATAAACGAACAAAACATCAAATGATACTTTAAATTGAAAATATTAACTTGTCGAATCTGATTATCACGACACCATTTTTATTTCCATACTTAATCAATAAACACAATTCTCAAGTACTTGATTTGCCTCCACCTAAAGTTTGCTACATTCCAAACAACTTTGAAAGTATCCACGAGTAAAATTATCCAACGTGTTATTTCCTCGATAACTTTTATTCGCATTCCAATCTCGATATTACAAAAGTTTATTGCATTTAAAAAAATTTCTTTCCTAATGTCTGTCGCTGCAGTCTGTAATCTCGTAGTTGGGGGAAAAGTGATCGGGTCGGTAAAATAAATTCAACGTTACACAGCCCAATGCCGTAAAAGTTGCTAAAGTCAAAAAGAAAGGGAGAGAAAGAGGGAGAGAGCTCCGGTGTTATCTCTCCGATTTTATCGTCCTCGTCGGGTATAGTTAATTCTGCAAATGCGCTCGTTAAAACGGCATTAAAAACCACGACGAACATTACTTCACATTATCAAGAGTAAATCAAGTTCATCCTCGAATTTTTCAAGCTCCAATTTTGCGCTAAAATACGAAAATTCTCGCGCCAGTATTTCGATGAAAAATCGTGTTACAAACGTTTTTGTTGCTTTTCAAAACCATCGCGTCTGATTCAACGAACAGAGAATAATTGTATGTAAGCCACCGGTAATGTTACGTGCAAATTGGCGTAATTAACGAGATTCACTAGCTCGCTTCGCATCGTCGAGATTATAATGAGGAAAATTTCCAATGTTCACGTACAGCTCTCGTCTCCATCTATTTCAAACTTATACAAACATCGCGTCAGTGAGTTCTCCATTAACGCTTCACCGACGATAAAATGACTAGAGTCGCATAGACGGGATGGAGAAAAAAAAGGGACAGATGTAAAATACACATTTTATCGTAACTGCATCGTTTATAAATTTATTTTAGAGCTCTACAGCGAGCACAGTCTCTCGACAGGCACTTTGGAACGTTGTATAACATTGTGGAATATCTCTCTCTTTCTCTCTGTCTGAATTCTATAACGATATAGCTACTCGAACGATTGGAAACCACGATTCACGAGGGAAATCGTCGGGCACTAAATCAAATTGAAAATGTCGCATTTCCAATAAATATTTTCTCTCGCAACACGACGTATATATATATATATATATATATATATATATATATATATATATATATATATAGAAAAATGCGCTCGTAAAAGTCTGTCGTAGAGAGGACGATCGTGCGAAATTAAATTCTCGTAACAAAGTTATACAATTTTTTTTTGTGCTCTTTTACGTAAAAATAAATGTTTTTCCAATTTGAGGGGGGAAATAGGATTAGGACAGCGTTTTCTCAATGATTTTCATGAATTTTTTTATAGTATAAAAAATGAATATAATTCATTGAAACTTTGAGAATATTTTATACATATATTTAAGTATATACTATAAAATTTTTGAAGAATTTCCTCGAAAAACACCGAAGACATTAGCGACCACATATTGCAGGTCACAATCAGACTCAGCATTTTGCGTACATTCTGAAAGCCGCAATATTCATCTTAAATCAAACGAGGTTGAAATTTACTTTTATTATATGTCTCTCTTCCATATGAACCTAAATGCTATCAAAAAAATAGAAAATTTAATTTTTTACAGGAGTAAAAACAAAAAAGCATGATTTTTTGCCACTTTTTACAACTTTATTTGCAAAAAAAAAATTACTTAAAATAATGATAATATTCCGATTTTAGGTTCATATAGAGCGCAATACTATGAAGAAAGTAACTGCCAATTTTCAAAACGATTGGTTGAAAACTTTTCAAACTAGCGTGTACGCAAGTTCAAAAAAGTCGTTTTCAGAAAAACGCGTTTAAAAAAATAGTACCAAGAAAAACAAAGTCAAGGCAGTCATACATTTTTTCGGTGTTTTTCAAGGAAATTCTTCAAAAATTTTATAGTATATACGTAAATATGTGTATAAAATATTCTCAAAGTTTCAATAAATTATATTCATTTTTTATACTATAAAAAAATTCATGAAAATCATTGAGAAAACGCTTTCCTAACCTTATTTTCCCCCTTAATGGCTTATAACAATAGAACGAGTTGGAATTTTTATTTAAAATTTCGGGTACATATTATTCAATAGTTTTGCTAACAATTTATGAAATAAAAAAAAAATCGATTTTTTGTACCGTCTAACTCTATTTCCTGCCTTAAAGTTTCTGTTAGGTAGCCGTCCCAACCCGATGTCCGGTCACATTTATTGCTGTAACATTGTAACGGTGTGAAATATCGATAAAGCGAGACTTTACAATCTGTCAACAATTAAATAAAAAAAAACATATCTGAGTTCGAGGCTTAAGGGGGGAAATAGAGTTAGGACAGCGTTTTCTCAATGATTTTCATAAATTTTTTTATAGTATAAAAAATGAATATAATTTATTGTAACTTTGAGAATATTTTATACATATTCTTAAGTAAATACGATAAAATTTTTGAAGAATTTCCTTGAAAAACACCGAAGATATTGGCGACCCCATATTGCAGGTCACAATCAGACTCAGCATTTTGCGTACATTCTGGAAGCCGCAATTTTCATCTGAAATCAAACAAGGTTGGAATTTACTTTTATTATATGTCTCTCTTCGATATGAACCTAAATGCTATCATAAAAATAAAAAATTGAATTTTTTACAGGGGTCAAAACAAAAAAGCATAATTTTTGCCATTTTTTACAACTTTATTTGCAAAAAAAAAATTACTTTAAATAATGATAATATTCCGATTTTAGGTTCATATAGAGCGCAATACTATGAAGAAAGTAACTGCCAATTTTCAAACCGATTGGTCGAAAACTTTTCAAACTAGCGTGTACGCAAGTTCAAAAAAAGTCGTTTTCAGAAAAACGCGTTTGAAAAAATACCGCGCTCGGGGCCTAAAGGAGAGCTGCTCACTTTAATGGCTCATAACAATAGAACGAGTCGGAATTTTCATTTAAAATTTTGGGAACATATTTTTCAATAGTTTTACGAACAATTTATGAAATTAAAAAAAATCGATTTTTTGAACCGTCTAACCCTTTTTCCCCCCTTAAGGCCGTAGTCTGGTCTAGAGCGAGATTTTTGACGTCATTTCTAATGTGCAATAACGTTTAAACCGTTGAAGTTGTCTTGATGAAAATTTACACGTGCATTTATTGATCCTTAGAGAATACTTGTACATTGAAAAAAAAATTATTTTAAATATTTTCATGTAGTTTTTTGCGTTGTTGCAACATGGTGCGCCGAAATCGGCGCCCACTCTGGAAGATGTTGTATGCATCTGAAAAAAAAATATATATATATATTCTCAATATGTATGAGTATTCTGAGCACTGGTAGCAGAATTGGTACTTAAAAAAAAATTTTATTGAGTCGAACAATAATTTTGCCGACATTTTATAACTCGTCGAATAATGAAATATCATTAATAAAAGTTCAACAGGCCGCCATTTTGTCAAAAAAATTTATTTAAGTACCAATTCTGCTACCAGTGCTCAGAATACTCATACAGATTGAGAATATATATATATATTTTTTTTCCGATGCATACAACATCGTCCAGAGTGGGCGCCGATTTCGGCGCACCATGTTGCAACAAGGCAAAAAACTACATGAAAATATTTGAAATAATTTTTTTTTTAATCTACAAGTATTCTCTAAGGATCAATAAATGCACGTGTAAATTTTCATTAAGGCAACTTCAACGGTTTAAACGTTATTGCACATTAGAAATAACGTCAAAAATCTCGCTCTAGACAAGACGACGGCCTTAAATCGTACAACTTTGGCTCGCTTTGACGATAACACCAAAATCATAATAATTTTGACAAATCTGGCCCTTTAGTTTCAAAACTTTTCATTGAATAACCATTATACTTATTAATTTTGATACTCTCATTTTTTTGCAATTTTTTCGCGCCTCAGTAATTATCATGGAAAGTATAGTAAAACGGTATAATTGTCGTGCGATGTTACCGAGAACAATCGAATCGATGAAACGTTAATAATGGAACCGCTGAAGGATTAAAGGATGATCCGAGAGTGGACGGGGATTGGAGAGACGAGAACGATTCGTAACTATGATCCGGTGGTTACGAGAGGAATTTCCGAAGCGTTTCCTAGCTTCCGTCGATTACGGGTCTCGAGAAGAGCTATTAGTGTTTCTGAATGCGGGACATTCGCGAGGGGAAATCGTAGACGGCTTTGCACACATTACTATATACGAGACTAACTCTCCTCTATCTCTCTTTTGTTCTATTATGTATTCTATAGTACATACGGGTCTTTCCAGGACCAATTTACACATACGTACCATTCACTGTGTTTTCTTTATTTATTCCTTTTTATTACGTTGTAGACTTATACATTAGGAACCAGTTAATTCAAATTTTCCGAAATTTTACAAAATTTAATGGAACCTTATCAACGAAAGCTTGAAACTGATCCTTGGTTCTTTTTAAATTTCATACTCTATTCAACCATAAATCCACTTTTGAGAATCCTACACGTATGCAATCTCAACGAAATATTTTGTACGGTATTCACATCAGCAATTAAATTTATAGTTCAAACTCTTTCACTTTCCAACATACATTAAGATAAAAAATGTTTGGATTGACTAAATCGCCGTTAATCCTCCCTCAAACGTATTCTTAGTTGATACGACAAATATTTTGTTTGCCATAATGATATTTTAGTCAGAAGAATCCTAATAATTGTTGAAGAAACTAATAATTTATTTGTCCCAACTAAAAATACGTTTGAACGAGGTTAAACGCTGTTTGAGTCAATCCAAACACTTTTTTTCTTTCTCAGTGTAGTAAATCGTTTCTGTTCTCAATAACCCATTCCCGAATATTCCAATTTTCATAAATGGTTAAACACTTTTGACCATTCAGTCGCATATATCTATATAATATGCTCCTATTTACGAGTTGCGAGGCTTTAGCCTCCCCTCCGCTTTACCGTCATATAATCCTTGTTGTTCGGGTGGATTTCTCTCTCGTCGACAGTTTGGAGAACCTCGAAAGGGTGACCAAGAGGATTGAAGTGCCAGTTGAATGGGCGTGGGCAACATAGAAAGGGATAAAGAGAGAGAGAGAGAGAGAGAAATATACAGATGAGCCATATACGCATATCCAGGAAAGGGTGATTCTGATGGTTCTACGCTATTGGGGTGAATAACAGAGGGTGCTGAATTTACGACCCTTTGCCGTCGAATCGTCGAGCCATCTCTCGGATCTCCACTTTATTACTTTTAGTAAGATCAAGAGCGTGTGTGTGTGCGAGCACTCGTCGACTCTTTCTCTCCTATTCCCCTTTCCTTTACATCTCTACCCCAAAACTTTCGTACACTTTATTTCATTCTTTTTTTCTCGTCCACGGAAAAAAAATCGAATCAAATGAAATTTCCCGCGAGAATATCAGCAATTGTTTTGCGGATGGCTTTTGTAATTGGGAATGTTCCACCAATTAACACACTGTGCATGAATATTATACGTCAAACGAATTCCCGAGAGTGCGAGAATCCTCGATGCAGAAATCGCTATTGCAGTTAATTGTGCAATTATAGCCGAGACAATTTTTACAAACTCAGTTTGCTGATTATTCGCAATTCACAATCACGAGATATTGATGTTTTACAGCAGTTTCTATGCCAGCAAACGCGAAGAAACGTTGCCTTTTTTACTTCGTTTTTTTTTTCCATTCTTTTGTCCACTTTTATTACATTATCGTAAAGCCAACACGACATTGGGATCGCCAGAGAGAGGGGGGGGGGAAGGAAACAATAGTTTTAATAACCGTCACTGACCACGATGACCCTGTGGTTGATTTTCTTGCTCGTTGTCCGTCGTCAGTAAATATACGATGTATATGTAAATATACAATAGGTAGGATCTACGTATAACCATTATTTTTCGAGGACAAGATGATTTTAGATTTTTTTTTTTAGTTGAAATTTATCGATTTGTCAGCCACAAGGTTTTCCTTATAAATACTCGACTTTTTACACTTAGAAAAATAGTTTAGATTAATTTTAATCCAAAGATATCAATTTATTATACTGACATACAATTATACGCTCTTATCCGTAAATTTTATTTTTTATATCTACATGAAAAGTTTTTATTACTACGATAAAGTGAATTATCACATATTTTCATTTGTATCTCCGTATCATAAATTCCACGAACTCGAATCATCATCATTATTAATAATTTTCATATGTGCCGCGATGAAATAATTTTAACTAAATCTAAACGCCAAGTCCACGCACCGTTGCACCTCTCTCTCTCCTCCGCAATCCTCCATCGATAGCAGTATGTCGCGTATATTCCCAATAATTACTCGTGCTCCGTTGTATAAAGTAATTACGTGTACCCTCGATAATTACCATCCGTGCGGCAATTATTCTCATATATGTTATATACGAACGTTGAAACGCTCATCATGCGGTTTAACGCGATTCTGGCATTGGCAGTTCCGAACTGTGATACGTGTTTCCACAACGAGGATTATATTTGGCCAAATTAGCAATATCCTTATTTTAGACGAATATTTGAATTTTTTAAAACTTTTGACTGGCTGAAAAAAATAGATGATTCCTTCAAAGAGTCGACAGTTCGTTGAAAGACTCGACGAGCGGTGTCCTCCCACGGTTAAAATCTTAAACACTCTTTCGTAATCGTTATAACGTAAAATCATACTGCGGTCATTTGCAAAAAAAACCTGTGAAAATACTTCAATTCACGATTCAAGGCAAGGTTTATATTTCAACAAGAGTTCGTATTAATTTTCCCGTAAATCCTCCAAAAAGTCACGTTCACGACTGAAATATGATCGATCGAGCGGAACGAGCACGCCATTTTATTTTCCGTCAATCGTTAACGTAGTCTTTTTTTTTCAATATTTTGTTTCATAACGATTGAGCAAAACTCCCAGTCTGTTTCTTTCTTAAGCATGTTCGTATCCCTCGCTAGAAACCGCAATCGACAACCCCAAGCCGCAATGTTTCTCTCGTGACTCCCCCCTCATCCCTCCCACAACGCTCTACTGCTCGCCTTCTTCCGTCCACGTGCAAAAGTATGATTGTCCTTGTTCAACACTCGTACTGTGTAGAAGCTCGAAACTTCTCCGTCTCTCTCATCGCTCCGTGGCTTTCTCACTCTCGCTCGTTGGGATCGCCAGAATTCCCCTCGTTCACATCGTCGTCCGTGGTTTCTCCTCACTCTACTATAGCTCTATACCACTTTCATTCGGCTGCCATGAACCCTGGATCGCCCTGTCTCCGTTTAACTGGCGCTGCGTTACATTTCTCTTGTTCACTCGCTCCAATCCTATTTGTTCCCTTTCGGAATATCCACCAGAGACTCTCTATAGAGTTGTCCTTCTCCGTCACGTTGGCTCGTAACTTTGGCCTCTCTCCTATTCTCGTATCCCTTTCTCTTTCTCTCTTGTTCGTTTTTTCTCTTCCTCTCGCCTGGTCCGCCTTTGCCAGGCTAGCAGCAGCAGCAATCCGTTGATGGGGTGCTTGCCGGTGCTGCCTCTGGTGGAATAGTACACTGTGTGCCTCACGAGGAACGGTTAGAGGGAACACTGTCGGGGCAAGTTACACTATATTCTGTGGCTTGTAGACTCATATCGTATTATTGTCATGTTTCGCCGACACAGTAGGCGAGAGGGAGAGAAAGAGAAAGAGAGAGAGAGAGAGAAAGGAGCCAAGGATGGATATAGAATGAGAGAAGGAAGGACGAGAGGTGGAGAAATGGCTTCTGCTGTTCTGCTCCCTCCTTACTATACACAATGCGTTATATTTCTATGTGTATATGACTCCGCACAATGTTCTATGGCTCCGAATTTATTTTGTTCCAACTGTGTACCGATTCTCTTTTCTTTCTGCTTGAAATTCTCTCGTGATACATGTGTATATAGAGCATAACTGCAACAGCAAGCATCATTCTGTTCACTATGCGACATTTCCGTTGAAATGAAAAATCCCGGATAAAAATGTTGAACGTATCCAACTGCACATACATCCGATGGAAACACCATTTCTCAGACTTTATATATGTATTTCTCCTGTGTATCATAACCGATACTTTAGTCACATCGAAGTCGAGCATTATTAAACGAGAATAGGCAGCTTCCGGTTTCTCATTCAGGAAGCTTTATTTCAATGAATAATTTTTTTGCTTAAGGGATAACACCACTGTGACCCCCTGTTTTAATTTCACATTTTTCAAGAATTTTTTTTTGTGGGAAAAAAAAGAGATATTCGAAAAATTCTTTTGGGTTTTGTTCCTTGAAAAAAAAAAATAGGCACGCCTTTGAAACTAACTTTAATTTCAAAGGCGTGCCTATTTTTTTAAAACAATATTTTTCCAAATCCCTATGTACTTCTCTTCAAAATATCATATTATTCACGAAAACACTCGGTATTTTTTTTCGGATCGACGTTGAAGAGAGTTCTGCTGCGTGCCGCGGAGATGACAGCACTTGACGCGAGAGCTTCCCCAGCGCCACCATGCGGCGTGAAAAATGTGGAAAAAATGTTTTTTGATACATTAATAAACAAGGAACAAAACCCAAAAAAATTTTTCGAATATCTCTTTTTCTTCCCACAAAAAAAAATTCTTGAAAAATGTGAAAAAAAAACAGGGGGTCACAGTGGTGTTATCCCTTAAAAATACTCCCGACAGGGTGTTCAAAATATTCGACATAGTAAAACTTACATTTGGAAAGAATATCCCCATAAATGTTTGTTCTTTACGATATGCGGAATTTCAGTTAGGCTATCGAAATTCTTCGATTTTTCAAACTTGGGTGCAAGCATATACACCAACTGCATCGGATTAGTTTGGGTAATGGACGCCGAGAACAACGTAAACACCCGAAGACAGAGAGTCCACCGTTTGCCAGTAATCTGGCTTGGTTATCCTGTTAGGCTAAGCCAGAGAGTTAACTGCAGCAACATGCGGCAAAGGACCGAATCGCCAACGGCGATAATTTTACTCGGGAAATCGCGTCGATCTAAACACACGTAGCCTTAGTGTGTAACGCCTAATTGGCTAATTACGTCGACGCTCAACGTCGCGTTCCCATCTCTCGCTCTCTATCTCCCTTCCTCTTGGCCGGGGTCGTCGTTGCGGGTTAATTACACCGATGGAAGAATCATTGATTTATACGGAGGAGCTAGCGATTATCGTTGAAACTATTATCACCCAACCGATTCACTCGTGTATGACCGATAAAATTATTTCACGTCTATTTCTCCATCGCTGGCGGGGAAAAAAATATCATTAAAAAAATAACAAACACTATTGTCGATGGTGATTACAGTTTTTCGTTATAAGTATCTCAAATAAAAAAGTACCGATGAAAGTTTCTCGGATGAACTTCGCACTTTACAGTCCACATACATATAGTAAAGTTGTTTGAGTTAGATGGTGTTCGTTCGAGGCTCAATGTTACTCAAAAAAAACAGCCCCCGTCGAAAACTTGAACGATTCGCTAAATCAGTGATATTTATCGTCTAATTCGTTGGAAAGCTTCGGGTCTTCTGTGGCCAGGCTCCCGAGAATCACGAGGGGTGAATTTGTCTCTCTCTCTCTCTCTCACTCTATCACTTTCTGTCTCTCTTTACGTCCGAGTTTTCGAACCTCTGCGATTTCAGAGCAGGGAAAATCAACCCCTCGCCCCAGCGACCCCAAAACGTTCTCGACACGAATAAGCTCCGAGGGGTTCTCTCACACTTATTTCCATTAGCTCGGCAGGGAGTACCGAAGGGGCGCGAACTATTCCTTCTCCGACAGTTGCTCTAGTGCATAATTTTAGATATATTTACGAATGACTAAAAACCATCGATCCAATAGTTACAAGGACCTGAAGAACGACCCAAAAAAAAAAACGTCTCCGATCTACTTTTTCGCAGATTTTATCTCCTTCGCGTTTATCAATAACAGAAAGACATAAAAAGATACTTCGTGAAATTGATGCGCCATAAATTGTTGCAAAATAAAATTTTCCTCTCGTAATACGAAAGAAAAAAAAAAAAAAAAAAGGCCCTCGTAGAGATTGTCATCGTTTGCCCCTAAGATTATCGTCGATCCTTCGAAACCTATAAGCAGTCTCCCGTACAGAGCGAAACCGTTCAGAAAAAAAAAAAGAAAAAAAAAACAGGTAAAAGGAAAAAAAACTGAGAGGAAAAAAAAAACCGTGCCAAGCGTGCGCTCCCGACCGATGGCTATTGTATCCCGGACAAGAAGCGATAAAGCGCTACGTCGTCAAATGGCTACACTCAAGCTCAAAAATATTCTCATTCGGCTCAACAAAGTTGTCCGGCCGTGTGTACGAGTGCCGATAGGTTTGTGCATTTATACATCAGGCACATGTATAGACCGGTTCAATTTTCACGGGCATGCGCTACTTTATGTACCCCGGTGGAATGACACCACGGCAGGAGGGGGCAGGAAGGATACTATATATTTTGTTCCGGATAAACCAGCGATGGAAGACGAGAGCGAGAGGCGGAAAAAAAAAAAGAAGAATGCTTGAGAGGGACAGAGACAATCAACCAGAAAAGGCAAGAGAAATGCCAGGGATTGGAAATACAACGACTTGGTTAAGAAGGTTTTTGCGGTACAGTCAGGTCAATTGAGCAGTGAGGTTTGATGGGGGGGGGGGGTAGGGTTTTAAAATTATTTTTTTGCATTTTTTTACTGAATGAACAATATGTCGAGAATATTGTGTATAAATTTTAAGTCAATCGAGGTAAAACTAACGGAGTTACAGCGTTTCAAACGACCGGCCGTGATACCTGATTCTACCCCAAAACAGACCGTGATACCTGAGTCTACCCCAAAACAGAGTAGAACTCAACGTAGACAAGAGCAAAAAGATGCATTGGATATGCTGAATGACAGTGTTTCACTGTATGGAGCTGGCATTGATGACTCTATGTAAGTATAAAAATTCATGTTCTTTTATTGATGGTTCATTTCGAATTTTCACGTATAAAAAAACTTTAAATCGATTTTCCCGAAAACGTCATTTTTGAAGTTTGCGAACATTAGAACTCAAAATCTACCGAACCGATCCTTTTGAAAATTTAAACATTACTTCTTCACATAAATCAACAGGTAATCAGGAGTTTTTTTTTTTTTTCAATTTTTTCAATTTTTTAATAACAAATTAAGCCCGATTTTTTGAGCTAAAATTGCGTTTTTCACTTCCAAGTGCTGCAAAAAATAGAGAAAAAAAAAAAAAAACTCTTTCTGATTACCTCGAGAAATACATCACCTTTAAAATGCATATCAATTTTTTTGTTTCAGATGATCCGGTAACGAGTTATAATGTTTACCGCAAAACCACTTTTTTTTCAAGGTGCCTCTGGAGATTAACGTCACCCGCTTATTTATCAATATTTTTCATTGAAAATTTTTTCTGAGATACTTCAATAGTTGTACAATAATATGTAATTCTATTTAATAAAATTATATAACTCATGTCGCCGCAAAAAAATCATAAAAATATGCTTTTTTTTCGCCTTTAACCCCCCCCCGAAAACAAAATGAAAAGTCTTTGGCATCAGTTTTCAAAGAGGAAGTGACGCCAAGACTGTCCTCGCATTGGAGAAAATGTTTTTAACGTAGAAATAATTAATAATCATCAATGTGTACAATGATAACATAATTATTGTCAATTATCTTAACTGGCAAAAGCTCTTCTAATTTCCTAAGTTGTTATTTTTATTCATCTTTCCATGACACTTTGATCCAGCTTTGTGTTCATTGACGTACGGCTTTTAAAATGTGTAAAAATGATATTTAAATGTTTACGAGATAGACTGTACTACCGATGCTTCCATAACCAAGTTGATCCTCCATCAGCCATTGGCAACCCTCGTATAGGGAACGAACTTACGAAAGTATTATTCAACAGAGAGAGGCAGGAGTCTGCCAATAACTGGACCTTCGATCTTTCCCTGTTGGTACAATCATTGCAACGTTTATTCCTACATATATATATATATATATATATATACAAGTTGAAGGAAAAGGAGAGTTGAATGAAGTGTTTGGTTGGAGTAGGAGAGATAGCATTCTCGTTTTGCCGAGCGCAACTACCTGAAGACTCGACGAGTGGAATCCTTCCCTTTGTGCCTGGCTCCCTATATATCCTCGTCTCGTTCTCTCACTTGGCTTATTTCACATCTTTCCTCTCGCTTATTTTTCTTTATACACCAAGGCGAACAACGTCGTTCTCTCACTTTCCGTCCTTCTTCCTTTTTTTCTTCTTCTTCTCATTCTTCGTCTCTTCCCTGCTCGGCCTGTCCTCGCTGCTTCGGCGTCACTTTTGTTTCCATCTTTTTCTCTCGTCCATTCCCTTTTTTTTCTTTCTCTCTCTCTCCCTCTTATAGTCGGTTGTTCTCTCCTCTCCTTTGCGTTTATTCTCCCTCATTCCATACTCTCCTCTCTTTCTCTCACTTTCGCTCTCTGCTCTCTTTCTCCTCTTCCATGCTATGTGTGGACTCATCTTGAGCATTGCTCCGTTCTCTCTCTGTCTTCTTTCAACTTGTTTTACCGCTGGATAATTCTGCCTCGGTTGGGTCGTCGGACACGTCCACACCGGGCCACCCAGTCGGGGCTCGTTGCACTCAAGAGCATCGCCAAGAGTTAGGAGAGGAAAGAGATAGAGTGAATAGAGGTTATGAAGGACGGGGTGAGCAAGACTTTGCTCGTAGCCGAGAGAGGCGAGCACTGAGCAAATGAGCCGGAAGAAACGACTGAGCTTGTAATACACGTAATAGCTGTGTTTGTGTGTGTGTGTGTGTGTTTGTGTGTCTATGTATGGCTGTTACTCGAAGATCGAAATGCCGTCGCCTCTTTGACCCCTCGATGGTCCACGACGAGGAAAAAAAAAACCTTCACATATCTTCTCGGTGTTTTCTACGTCACGTCCACTGATCCAAAACATCGGGAGAATCTTGAAGCAAAAAATGAACATCCTATTGCCCATCAGCGTTGAAAAGCTACGTTTGAGACAGTGGCGCCATCAGCGTTATATTAAGCTCCGCGGAAAGACACTTTTATCTTAAATCTTCGATCCAACAATCTCTTATCCAATTAACAGCGATCATCTATCTCTAAAGTGATTCATACAAATCCAACAGTACGCTACATCAATGCTGAAGCCAGAATTTCGTAATAGGAAGACGAACAGATTCCTCAATTGTGAGAAGTTTACTTTCGTCGAAGACGAATTAGTCGTAACGTCACTACAGGTGCAACGATTACAAATTAGAGCTTATGCTCCTGGGTAGAGATCAAAATGATGGAATTCCTTGTTTGAAATGATCGCAGAGACTTCTGGGTAGACTCTCTCTCGCGTCTTGTTGCGTGAAGAAGGCTCGAGAAAGAAATAATCGTTTTACGCCAAATAAAGCGTCGTTGACTTGTTCCCAGCGCGAAGTTCGTCCAAGTCCACAGACCTTGGTGGGTTAACTATTGGTATAAGGTGAAGATAGAGTATATGCGGCGTTAGTCGGAGAATGGGAAGGTAGTAAATTGAGCCCGAGGCATGAATCATCGTGGCAAGTGTTTCTCGTGACGTCCATAAGAGCCCAGGAGAATAGGTAATACGTAGCGCGTGGGGGCCTCCCTTGCCCCGTATTTCTTCGTCGTCTTCGTCCGACTCGTGTCTTCTCCTATAAACCGTTCTCGTCGGTGGTTTTTTTCCTATGCGTGCGACGCCATTGCCGGGATATATAAACGCCTTGGCTACGAGCCACATGGCTTTACTATCCTAACGACACGTCCTTTCTCGGTTTATCCCCTTCCCGACGACGTACACATACACCAAACACCATGGACGATGAACAAGCTCGTGTGCTCGCTCGCGAGGAACTTGTCACTTCCTATCCGAGCTAGGTAGCAGCAGCAGGTGGACAGTAGAATGGAATCATGGGACAAACACGAGAGTATAAGAGAGATATAGCTGCTCGGAAACGACAGTGCTGCTCTCTGATGGAGCACGAGTGCGTGAAAAGACTCTTCGAGATAGGAACTCGAGGGAACTCTTCGATTATGTAGCTTGGCCGAGATGGTTAGAGTATATGTGCGCTTGTACAGATGGATGAAAGAATGGTGTTGAGAAAAATAGAAGAGTGTACAGCGTGACGCGAGAAAGAATGCCGCAACACTTTATTCGAGAATTCTCCGCGAGGGAACAATGGTATTTTGAAGAAAAGTTCTGCTCCAACAAATATCAGAAACTAATAGCGAATTACTCACAAATTTCTGCTAATTCGAAGAAAAACGTAGTTAGATTATTTTTAGTGTCATTGCCGAGAAAAATGGATTCGAAAATTCGAGGTGGCTTTGAGCTAATGGTTAGATATTTCGCGTCCCACTCGTATTTTGCGATTTATTTTTTCATAGGCCCATATGATGGAATTTGCCGCATTCCGTCTTTCTCGCTATTGCTGAAACTTCCGGTTCTGCTATTGCTGCTGGACAATCGCCAAATTCATTAAAAATAAATCCCCGATAACTTCCTACCTCCTGATTCATTTATTCGAAGCACATTGAAATTTTATCACCATGAATCGTTTTGTACTCGTGGACGTAGGAATCAAATTCGACCGACATTATTCATAGACACGATCGTGACGTTTAGAAAAATTGAGTGATTATAGATTTTTTCTTCAGTGTCAAATTGTTAGGCTTTTTTTTTGAGAATTATGAAAATCGGATAAAAGATTGTTGAAGCCCGTTGAAAAAATGAAACAAATTTATTGTAATGAAAACACTCTGTTTGAAAAAAGTTCAATTAAAATGATAATAAAAAATCTGGAAGTCAAGACAGTGCATGGGCGCCGGATGGAAGGACTAACGTAGTAACGTCGATTTGCCCCTCCGGTCCACGACAAATTAATTGCAAGAAAAGGTATCCCCTTTCAGAGGACTCCCTTCCATCGAGTTCTCTCTCTCTCTCTCTCTCGTTCGCGCACTTCCTGCTCTCTCGTTAGAGGATGGAGAGGAGAGATCCTTTGATGTTCTGCGCGAGCCCCACGGTCCGTTAATTAAGAGGGTATTTCACGTGAGTATTCGAGCTCGTGGGGATGATAGAGGGAGAAAGAAAAGAGAGAGAGTATCGCAAAAGAAGAGTGAAACGGAATCTGATGGTGTCAGGCCACGACGTATTTACCCACTGACATTACTTA
Organism: Oxytorus armatus; assembly: GCA_958009045.1. Classification (NCBI taxonomy): domain Eukaryota; kingdom Metazoa; phylum Arthropoda; class Insecta; order Hymenoptera; family Ichneumonidae; genus Oxytorus; species Oxytorus armatus. The sequence goes on along the minus strand of OY253746.1, from coordinate 3,260,662 downwards.
TTGGTCTCCCTCTTTTTGGTGTTTTAATCCCCTTGCTCGGTAATTCATTATGGGTAAACTGAATAATAAAAATAATGATACATTTTTTAAAATTATTTCACTTCCTATCAAAAGGAACAAAATAAATGGTAAATCTTCATATTTCTTCGATATTCCACGATATTTTTATTAATAAAATGTTATATTCATTATCAGCGAGCGATTCCTGATCACATAAGACCTTAACATTTCATTGCGGCAAAACATATTTTTTTTAGCGCTCCAATGATCAAAATCAGAAATCGTGGAGATTTTTTTCCACATCAACAAAGTTTTATAGGAAATATTACGCTGATCGCGAATCTAAGTTTTTCTAAATTAAAATCTCAAAGGAATAATATGGAAAAAAATAAAAATCCAAACATTTTCAATAGTAACATTTTATAGAAATTTTAACGGAGTACTGAGTGTCCATTATTTTTTTTTAATTTCATAAATTGTTAGTAAAACTATTGAAAAATATGTTCCCAAAATTTTAAATGAAATGAAATTTTAAATGAAAATTCTCGTTCTATTGTTATAAGCCATTAAAGTGAGTAGCTTTGGAGTACCAAAATCCAAAGCATGACGACTGTCCAGCTGGTCCAGATAGCTGGTGTAAGTGGAAACAAGCTGAAGATCTCGGAACAACCCCTAAAGCACATCCAACTCCATTACATTCTGATGTTCAAAATGAAATTTTACCGATATTCGAAGATTTATCACGAGATGACTTATTAGAGAGGTGCTTAGGCGGCCACATCCAAAACGCAAATGAAAGCTTCAATTCAACAGTTTGGCGTTTAGCCCCGAAGCACTTACATTGTGGGTTGAAAGTGATTGAGGTCGCATCATACCTGGCTGCTTGCTTATTCAATGAAGGAAGTTCAAGTATTTTATTAGTGATGAACGAGCTTATTATTATAGTAGGTAATCGCAGCTACAGTTTCGCATATCAAATGGGAAAGCTCAAAATGAGGAATTTCAAAAAGAAGAAGATTGCTTTATGGTGCTGGAGTAGCAGATTAACCTGTAAGTAATTAAAAAAAATTTATGACTCCCTTGACTTTGTTTTTCTTGGTACTATTTCTTCAAACGCGTTTTTCTGAAAACGACTTTTTTTTAACTTGCGTACACGCTAGTTTGAAAAGTTTTCAACGAATCGTTTTAAAAATTGGCAGTTAATTTCTTCATAGTATTGCGCTCTATATGAACCTAAAATCGGAATATTATCATTATTTTAAATAATTTATTTTTGCATTAAAGTTGTAAAAAATGCCAAAAAAACATGCTTCTTTGTTTTGAGCCCTGTAAAAAATTCAATTTTCTATTTTTTCGATAGAATTTAGGTTCATATAGAAGAGAGACATATAATAAAGGTAAATTACAACCTCGTTTGATTTCAGATGAAAATTGCGACTTCCAGAATGTACGCAAAATGCTGAGTCTGATTGTGACCTGCAATATGGGGTCGCTAATATCTTCGGTGTTTTTCAAGGAAATTCTTCAAAAAATTTTATAGTATATACTCAAATATATGTATAAAATATTCTCAAAGTTTCAATAGATTATATTCATTTTTTATACATAAAAAAAATTCATGAAAATCATTGAGAAAACGCTGTCCTAACCCTATTTTCCCCTTTAATCAGACATTTTTCTCCCAATACGAGTCTAATATTCTTTACGTAAAATCTTTCAATGCACAAAAAAGTCCCTGTATTTCTTGATATATTATGCACAAGAAAAAGCAAAAGTGTATTTCATTGATTTAAAAAAAAAATCTATTTCGATGAGAACAAAATTTATCGGAAATTTAATGGAAGTCTCACGATCTTTCGGTGATGTTTAACCGCGCTCTTGAACGAACGTCTTGACGGACAAAGTTATCCCCCGTCATTTGCGATCCGATGTATAGATACCATCGACGCAAAGTTTTCATCGAGTTTCGTCGAGCGTTGGACAAGAACCAGGGTACTAATACATAGTATATAAAGTTCATATATCGATCGCGTTCGAGAGATTGGCTTCCTGCTTTTCTTTGGCGTGGGTTTGAGCGCGTCAAAGTATTGTTCCCCCGAAGCAATCTCCCGTCGTTGCGAGCAATCTCTATGGTTATATTACATTGTCAGGTATATGAGTATATATACATGTATATAAATGGACGTGAAAATAGATTGTACATAGTATATTATTACTGGCGGCGTCGCAGAGGGGAAGGAGACGCGAGAAAAGTTCTATAACGGGCGAAGAAGCTGGCCGAGTGTGAGCCGAGTCTTTATGAGTTTCAAACAATATTAAATTACGTTGTACGAGCTGTGTTCGGGGCCTGAAGGGGATACAATAAAGCCAGGGAGCTTTGTGTAAAAGAACTATGGGGAATCGTGAATCCTCGATGGAAAAATCAAAACAATATTCGAACGCGCGAATAATTCGAATTTAAAGGGCGGGGGGGAGAGAGAAGATCCTTCTGGATAAACAAATATTCAGATATGAATTTAAAAAATTCTAGGATATGTATTTTCGTAAGGTAGTAGTCTGGTAACTTAAGCCGATTTTCATGTCTTTTTTGGAGGGCGTTTTTTTGTAGGGAAATAAAAATGAATCGTTTTGTATATTTAGGATGTTTTTATTTACATATTGAAGATACAAAAAAAAAATTTTTTTTCAAAAAATTTAATAGTTTATTATTATTATTATTATTGATCGAAGTTGGCACCTCGAAAAAAAAGCGCGTGGGTGGCCCCGGTAATTTTGGCTCTTGATGTTATCCGAAATCAAAAATTCTTGATAATTCTTAATCTACAGACGTGTCATTCTGGTCGGAACTACTGAAGTTAAATTTCATGGATAAATAACAAAATGGCGGACTTTGGAAAAAAAAGTCCTTTTATTTTAGCAAAGAAGGGGTTGTGAAATAAAAAGTTAGGGGTGAAAAAATTTCTCGATAGTTCCGACGACGACTATAAGTGTGTAGATTAACCTGTTAAATTTTGAAAGCAATCGGTTCGGTAGAAAAAAAGTTAGGACCCGGGCTGCCAACTTCGAGGTGCCAACTTCGATCAATAATAATAATAATAATAAACTATTAAATTTTTTCAAACAAATTTTTTTTTTGTATCTTTAATATGTAAATAAAAACATCCTAAATATCCGAAACGATTCATTTTTATTTTCCTACAAAAAAACGCCCTCCAAAAAACACATGAAAATCGGCTTAAGTTACCAGACTACTATCTTAAATAAAGAAAATATTTTAAAAATACAACTATTCTTACAATTTGTTTACGGTATCGATTTTAATATTTTTTTACACGACCAGAAAAGTGTTTCGAACAATCTGCCATTCAGCTTTTTTTTATACGATTTTTTTCGCACAATTAAAATCCGCTATAAAATCGGTGAAAACTTCCCTTAAAAGAAACTATTGGCAGTACTCAAAGTAGCTATCAATAATAGTTTACTGAATTGTAAGTTTTTTTTTTTTGTAACGATGCCAATTTTTTATATTTACAAAAAATATCCCAGTAAGGTCGAATTAATTTTTACAAAAATTCCAAATATACCGCGTCGTCCTGCTGTGCATGACGACAGATGACCGTTCTTTTTTCCGCATTATTGCTCGTATCAGCCAGAGTCCTTTCTCGTCACGGTTTATGTTTATACTTATACAGTCTCAAAGAGAGAACAGCTTGGACCAGACGCGAGAGTTTTACGATCGAATCCCGGAAAGGGAACCCCGGACGATCAACAATTTTATACCGTCAGTGCACGGGAGAAACGTCGAAATGAATTTTACCGGACATTTGCCTCAGATCCACGTTGTACTCAATGAAATACATGTTTTACACGAACACACACACACCTGTCCCACTTTCTCTCAATTTGAATTTTGCCGATAAAACATCGATGTTTATTATCGAGTACTCATTGACTCATTAAGAGTTTTGCTTCATTAACCCCCTTGAAATAATTAAAACGCTTTTCTGCCTCGTCTCTCTCTCTCTCTCTCTGTCTCTGTCTCGACATCTTTATAATTGCTTCGAAAACTCTTCTCAACTCTCGGCGTCTCTACACTGCCCTCTTCTCTTCTTCGTCGTAACTCGAACGTACACAAAACCGCTTCCGGAGACGATGTATACAAGTGTATTCCGTTCCTTTCGGGACGCAAGACAACGATTTCTGCGTTAACTTCTGAACGCGGTTCAGAGGAAGTTCAAGACTTTCAAGTTTTGCTCGGTTCTCGTGCCAAAAAAAAAAACGGAAGACTTTTGGAAGGGATGTAGGGACACAGAGAGAGAGAGAGAGAGAGAGAAAACTAAAAATCGATATAAGTTGAAACGTAGAAAAAGTGCGGACGAATCCCCACGTAGAAATTGCCAGTATAATTCTACTGGCCAAGCTTTGGGCCAATATTGGCGGCCAAACATTGGCCGCCAGTACTGGCCCCGTATTGGCTGACTATCTGGCCATACTATGGGCCATACTGCGGGCCATACTACGGGCCGTACTACGGGCCATACTACGGGCCAGTATAAAATAAAATCTTATGCCAGTACTGGTTGAATTCTACTGGCCAAGCTTTGGTCCAGTATTGGCGGCCAAACTTTGGCAGCCAGTATTGTTTTAGTACTGGCTGACAATCTGGCCAAGCTTTGGGTCAGTATAAAATATCGTCTTGTGCCAGTACTGGTTGTCAATCTGGCCGTACTACGGGCCGGTATAATAACCAGATCTGGGCCAAAATAGGCTATAAAATACGAGCAAGCTCTGGCTTCGATACAGGCTTAGTACTGGGCTATAGAAAATGCCAATACCGAGAGTATTTCACTTTAACAGTTGCGTTCTGTAATGTAATTGTAGATTAGGTTATTCCGATCAAAAGTTCATTATTTTGCGAACAACCAAATTGTAGAATTATAATTTGCCCCGAACTTGAAATTGCACGATTAATACAATATTTTTTAGTGTAATATTTGCTTCATATAGCTTATATTTTATAAACGCTGTTCTATAAACATTTGAGTACGTATTTTAGACCTGTATATGTACTTAGTCTCTTATTAATAAAAATTACTCCGAGTATTTAGTATATATCAAGTGCATTTAATTATCAAACATTTATGCATAAACAACCCAGACAACACAGACATCCAAAGGACGTCCTGAAAACATCCGGAGAACGTCCTTACGTCCAAAGTACATCCTTTGGACGTACGTGTGCTGCTTGGGAAACATCTGGTAACGTGGTAAAAAGAAATATAAATTACTCCCAGAGGGAAATAGAATTTAAATAGACATTGGATCGGCGTCCACTAGACGCCAAAAGTGTCTAAAAGACGTCGATTCGAGATCTATTTAATTTGCCATTTCTCGCTGAGATGTAATTTGCACCGTCGGCAAAATCGTCTGCCAAGATCCGGCCCAATGAAATAACCAGTATTGGTACGACCGTTCGTGCCAGTAGTAAGCCAGAAGTTTGCCAGATCTGGGCCAAAGTCTGGGCCAAAGTCTGGTCCAAAGTCTGGTCCAAAGTCTGGTCCAAAGTCAGAGCCAAAGTCCTAGGCAAAGTTCGGGCCAATTAAATAACCGGTACTGGCCCGACCGTTGGTGCCAGTATAACAGCCGGCTATTACACTCCTGTACCGAATCTGTACTGGCCCAATACTGTCAGCCAGTACCGGAACTACGGGAACCAGTGTTGGCCCAACGCTCGGCCGTTACAATTTTTCTACGTGGGTCGATGCACGTTGATTAATCGATAAGTTTGTGAAAAAGATTTCGAATCCACATTTACATATTGCTCTCAATGGCCTGGAATTACATTTTACATTTGTCATCGAGTTTATCAACTTACGACGATTTCAACCCGTTATAGTTCGCATATATGGATGTTTATTGTACGCCCGGTGCCGGTTAAATTCCATGCACGTTCACCATTTAACCGTGGAATCGAATTAAAGGGCGAGTCGATCCAGTCGAGGGGTTTGTTGGCGAAGGGATTTGCCGATGAAACTTTTGTTCGCGTTCTCGCTCTTTCAATGGGAATTTTGAGCTTCGATTTTGTCACCCTTCTCTATCTGTCTCGTCCTCTTTTCTTCTCATTCCCCCCCGCAACCCCCCGACAACGCCGCCACGGCCAACGGGACAAACAAAATTCTGCCGCACGTAAAACCATCAGCGATAGTCCAGAAATTATGGAGAAATTGTTCGCTTTCTGCGGGACCGAATAAGGATGACAATGCGCACGCTGCGATCAGAGGCACGCTCCACTAATATAATAGAATCTGTAATAGAATCTGTATTATAATGGCAGAGTGTGGCTCTCGTGTACGATCATAGCGCGAGGGTCAGGGGCACAATCATCATCATAATAATGAGATACATTATGGGATATAACAATATAACGTCGTGGTACACAAAGAACTCTTGCGTTTGTCGTCATTTCGGGATTTAGAGGTTTTATTATTTCCGATTATACAATCGATTTGTCGCTTCTACGCTTGTTATAATTTATAATAATTTAGAAAAATTATAAGAAATAATTGTAATATAATTTATTTCTCAATTGTGCAGAAAAATTGTTGTTTTTGTGATTTTAACGTGCCGTTACGACTCCATTGATACGAATCTGAAAGGGCAAATGAAAAATATTGTTATTACAATTATGGGTCTTCGATTTAATTTACAGTCCAACAGTAATTGAAGACAAAGCCACTGGAACGTGTTTGTGCGAATGACTAGACCTGCTCTTCCGACGCATTAGATACCGAAATCGATATATTCGTGTCGACGGCATATCCAGAGAGCTCGGTACATCCAGTCGTGTATAGTGATGCAAAACAAGACGAGAATCTCGACCGTCTCGCTCGTTCTCGCTTGCGATTGTCATTTATATAAAATTTATATATCAATTGCATGACGTGAATTGCAGATATAATCTCGTCTCGATATGTATTGAATTGACAAGCGAGACCAAGCGAGAATTTCGATTATAATAAAATGTTTTATTGTTTTAACGGGAACCCGTACTATGATGGCGATGCGATGGTTTAGATGTTACCGCGTCGCACATCAGTGCAACAGACATATCTGTAATATTATAATTGTACCCACTGCTAAACGGTGGATTGTTTTCAAACAACAAAAACTTAATCACTTTTTCCGACAATTCCGCTTGGGCTAAGTTAGCTGAGTCCGGACAGTTGTGTTGTTTCGGAGAAAGTACAATTTCTGTTTTTTCAAGTGATCGAAGGGTGTGCGCGCCCCCGCGTTAAAATGATCGCGATTAAAACATCCCTATGGAAATACAATTCCTTGTGGAATATTATCGATGCACCATGCGTTTTTCTCCAGTATCGGTAACCGACGTGGGGCCAATGGTCACTCGATGTGCGTTTCATCGCGACAGCTTGAAAAGTTCTAGTTGTAATGAATCTTTTATATTTTATTTTTATTTAAAATTCGTTACTTATTTATTGTATCAATTTGAAAGGTTGTATATTATTTTATGGTCATTAGGGAATGAAATAATTTGTTAAACAAAAGTGATATGAAATTATACTAGAGGATCTTCAGATCGCGATTTAAGGGAGAACACCACTGTGACCCCCTGTTTTTTTTGCACATTTTTCAATAATTTTTTTTTGTGGGAAAAGAAAGAGATATTCGAAAATTTTTTTTGGGTTTTGTTCCTTGTTTATTAATGTATCAAAAAACATTTTTTTCACATTTTTCACGCCGCATGGTGGCGCTGAGGAAGCTCTCGCGTCAGGTACTGTGATTTCCGCGGCACGCAGCAGAACTCTCTTCAACGTCGATCTGAAAAAAAATACCGAGTGTTTTCCTTAATAATATGATATTTTGAAGAGAAGTACATAGGGATTTGGAAAAATATTGTTTAAAAAAAAATAGGCACGCCTTTGAAATTAACTTTAATTTCAAAGGCGTGCCTATTTTTTATAAAACAATATTTTTCCAAATCCCTATGTACTTCTCTTCAAAATATCATATTATTAAGGAAAACACTCGGTATTTTTTTTTCAGATCGACGTTGAAGAGAGTTCTGCTGCGTGCCGCGGAAATGACAGTACCTGACGCGAGAGCTTCCCCAGCGCCACCATGCGGCGTGAAAAATGTGAAAAAAATGTTTTTTGATACATTAATAAACAAGGAACAAAACCCAAAAAAATTTTTCGAATATCTCTTTTTTTTCCCACAAAAAAAATTCTTGAAAAATGTGAAAAAAAACAGGGGGTCACAGTGGTGTTCTCCCTTAATAAAAATTGATATTTCGAATTCAATATATTGTTGTGTATATATGACGAAGAGCGTCGTAATTATCATCGATATCGCAGTTGGAATTATTACGTATTCACCCACAAAGTTTTCCCGGGTGCGAACAATGCACAAGATAGTTATTATAATTACAATGATATCTGGTAGAATGATAGAAAATTGGTCAAACATGTTTTCGTACCTCGTCATCACCTGTACAATCATAAATTGAGTTTTTCAGCACATAGTTCGAACCGATCGATATTGGAATACAAGCGAGATTCTAGATGAGACAAAAACTCCCCTGTCAAACTCGAAAACAAGAGTATGTCTTGGCTATAACATTCGAGAAGTTAGGCTCGATTTTTTCTTGTCTCGTCTCGCTCGTTGCATCACTAATTCGTGTATCTCATCTTCGCGAACAAGTTCGTCGCGATACAATACTCGGGCATACTTTTCTTTTATTTCTCCATCTTTTAACCTTCGACCGCGATTTCCTCTCTCCGGTCATTGTCCCGTCGCATCTCTCCCAAGGGCGCGGCATCCACGAATAAGAGCAATCCCTCAGCGATCTATGTCTATCACGGAGTGTGTGCGAGAGATTCCAGATGAGGTAGGAGCTTGAAGCGCGCAGAGCCGAGAACCACAGGCGAAGACGTTCTTTTTTACGACGTATTTCGGCAGGTTTAGCGAAAGTGAGAGGAAAAAAAAACGAGCTACAGAGTGATAGAGAATAAGATGGAGAGATATATATGAAGGGCGGGGTAGGCGAGAGAGAAAAGTGACAGAGACACGAGAAACCAGAGAGATATAAAGACAGAGAGTTCGGGAGTTGAAGCGTACTGCTGAGAGAGCGTGGCCTCCGGCTGTGCTTGGGGTGTTTCCTAGCAACCCTCCAAACTGCTGGAGGGTCGTCTATGTGATCACACAGAGCCCCTGACAGAGAGCGCATACACACACACACACGCACACACGCTGATGCAAACGTTGTGTCGCTGCGCTGTGCGAGAACCAAGTTCTATCCAGGAGTTTGGGGGGAGGAGGTGAGTCGGTGGGCAAAGAGACCCCCAGGCCAAAAAGCCCCCGCGGTAGTTCGTATATACACTACGACAAAGGGCAAAAGCTTCTCTCGGTTGTCGTCGTCGCAGTCGTCCCAGAGAGGGCGCACTCTCATTTCTTTCGCGTTCGCTGATTCCCCGACACCATTGCCAGCCACCGCGGAAAAACAGAGCATGAAAAAGCTGCCTCTGCTGCTATGTGTCTGTTTTTAATTCAACCCTCTCGACCGCGGTCGAAATGAGAGAAAAAAAACTGCGTAATGGGCACGAGAAGAATGAGAAGAAAAAAAAAAATGTTGCGCGTTGAATCCACACGCGAATGAAGTGAAATCTCTTTAGTTTTCTTGTGCTGGTAACTTTGTTCAATTATTGGATTGTTAATTATTGAAATTAAAATTTTCGGCACCCTTCCAAAAAGGAAACGTTTCGCTGAAAAAAATAAATAAAACGAAAAGAGCTGACGGAGGAAGACCTTTGACTCCGGGGCGTGAAAGGAAATCGACTTTGCTGGTTAAAGTGTTAGGCACGAAAGTTCCACTCAAGCAATATAGTATCATAATATACAGATAGATTAGTATTCCGATGTAATTTTTGATTCGATTCACATCGAACTTATTATGAAAAAAATATTGTGAAAAAAATATTATGTTTTTTCCGACCAATTGGATGACTTGTGCGAATAAATAATTTCTTTGTTTTCAATAAAACGAACGCGCTCGCCGAGTTTAAAATCCTGCCAAATTTAAAATGTCCTTATGCATTTTTGCGAAAGTAATTTTCAAATATATTTTTTATCCACATCACTGGAAGTCTGATCTCAGTGAAATATTAATATGTTTGCATCTCAGCACACAAGGAATATTTCTAACAAAATTGAAAAAAAAAAAAACAATTCTGGCCGATCCGGAAGTTCGATGTGAATGGTTTATCGTGAATTTATATCCTTCTTACTTAATAGATTTTTCTGACAAGATGCAAATTTAACGTTTGATTTTGATATGATTAAAAACGTTTGACAGCAGCTAAATCAAACCATTGTTCCAAAATAATAGGATGGCAGACCTGAACGCTCATCAAATCTAGTATGGAGGACCATATTATTTGATCTGTACATTGAATACCAATATACAATAGCTTCGGAAAGTTAAAAAAAAAATTGACACATAAACTTGATTAAAAAAATCAAAATTTCTCCAATCATGAAGAAAAATTGATATTTAAATTTAAGTTCATGCTTACAGCCACGTCTTCCTCTTAAGGGAGAACACCACTGTGACCCCCTGTTTTTTTTCACATTTTTCAAGAATTTTTTTTTGTGGGAAAAAAAGAGTTATTCGAAACATTTTTTTGGGTTTTGTTCCTTGTTTATTAATGTATCAAAAAACATTTTTTTCATATTTTTCACGCCGCATGGTGGCGCTGGGGAAGCTCTTGCGTCAGGTGCTGTCATTTCCGCGGCACGCAGCAGAACTATTTTCAATGTCGATCTGAAAAAAAATACCGAGTGTTTTCGTTAATAATATGATATTTTGAAGAGAAGTACACAGGGATTTGGAAAAATATTGTTTTAAAAAAAATAGGCACACCTTTGAAATTAAAGTTAATTTCAAAGGCGTGCCTATTTCCGCGGCACGCAGCAGAGCTCTTTTCAACGTCAATCTGAAAAAAAATACCGAGTGTTTTCGTTGATAATATGATATTTTGAAGAGAAGTACACAGGGATTTGGAAAAATATTGTTTTAAAAAAAATAGGCACGCCTTTGAAATTAAAGTTAATTTCAAAGGCGTGCCTATTTTTTTTAAAACAATATTTTTCCAAATCCCTGTGTACTTCTCTTCAAAATATCATATTATTAACGAAAACAGTCGGTATTTTTTTTCAGATCGACGTTGAAAAGAGTTCTGCTGCGTGCCGCGGAAATGACAGCACCTGACGCGAGAGCTTACCCAGCGCCACCATGCGGCGTGAAAAATGTGAAAAAAATGTTTTTTGATACATTAATAAACAAGGAACAGAACCCAAAAAAAATTTTCGAATATCTCTTTTTTTTCCGACAAAAAAAAATTCACGAAAAATGTGAAAAAAAACAGGGGGTCACAGTGGTGTTCTCCCTTAACGGACATAGCTGGGGCTTCGCGTAGGTTTTTTTTTAGTATTCGGAACCGCTTTGAAGGGCGGCGCGATCAATTTTTTTTTTTTACCCATATAAAGGGCCACCCTAATGAATACTGATAATAACCATGGGGTAATTTTGAAAAGGATTTCTTTCTTGATAACTCATTAGCCCTATACCTCTATTAATGTTCGTTAAGAATACACCCCGGACGAGAACAGACGGTACGAAGAGAAAAATGCGAGGAAAAGCGTTGGCAGACGAGTTCTCGTACACGACGAAACTTCTCTATTCTCCCAAAGGAGATTCTCGTTCAAGTAACAGCTTTTATTGAATTTCTGTCCGCGTACAACGGTACAGCGCCGGTGCTTTTAGCCGGGAAATCTCTTCTCCCGCAGCCTCTTTTCCCGTACATGGAACAACTACGGCCAAAGTATAGGACTTGATCCCTCAGCTCGCGAGGGGATGAAGTTGACTGGCTTTGCCACAGTTTCTATCAGCGAGTTTCTCGTATACGTCGCGGTAATCCGGTTAGTTTTACCGTGCGAAATTGGTCCGATAGTGAGTGAGAAGGAAAGCGACACGTCGAAAGTGGGAACGAGACAGAGAAGGGTCGGATGTGAAACGGGGAAACTGAAAAAGCCTCGCTGAGTTAGAGATCTCTAGAATGGACATTGAACAAACGAATGTGCTTAGTATCCATAATGAAAATGACAAATGAAAATGGCAGGAAGGATCCTTGTTACTTCCGCTACGTCATTGCCTGTACCGAGTTAGCGATGCAGACCTAAGGTCTCTCTACGCTCCAGCAACAGTTCTCTGTTCTTCGCTGAGGTCCACCAGCTTCCATCCCTCTATCCTACCCTCTCAGGGGCAGGGACTTTACTCACTTTACTCATCCCCCCCCCCGGCATGAATCCGTCGTATGGAGCTACGGCTAACTCCAACAACCCCTCATAACATTCACCCTCTCTCTCTCTCTCTCTATCTTGTTCGCCATCAGGAAACTCGCAAGTTTGCTCTCCCTTCACTTCGCTGCCTCTGTTATATACCCTCTGCTTCGTTCTATCCTGGTCATATAGGTATAGATTGTACGTATGTAGAGCCTTCAGTGGCATTCAGAGATGAGCCATGCTCCGATGTATAATAACCCAAGGATATAGCTCCTTCTGTCCCCAACCTCTCGCGCGCTAATCGTAGTAATTAAGTCTGAGCTACGGGACTTTGGGTATTCCTAGGCAGCGACGTCGTTGCTTTCTCTCTCTCGCTCTTCGAAATAGAGGTATCTTTCTCTTCCAGAACATGGAACAGACGTCTCTCCATCTCTCCTTCTCTCTCTCTCTCTCTCTCTCTCTCTCCTGGTTTTGATATCACCATACCGTTTCTCTCGCACGTACAACCATACATTCAATCAATCCAGCCTACCGATATTCTCACTGATACACAGCTGAATCTGACGAGGGGAATAGATGGAAGAGGGAGATTTCGATTCTCTCCGTTCTCTTGTATCTCCGTCTTCGTCATTAGTTCGGCAACCATCAGAAATCCATTCGGTATAGCGGCGAGAGACGAAGCGTGATTTACATCGAAATCTGCTCGCACCAACGACCGGTTTACCGACCGGGCAAATAAACAGAGAGAGTGAGATAACGAAAGAGAGAGGGCGTTTATCGATTTCGCGCTGGTGTTGGATGTTGTGTGACCATACGGGATCTCGTTGCACAGCAGCAAAAACAACGTGTACCGTTGAGTATTCATTTATCTTTGCTCCCAGGTGACTGCGAAAAATCATGGATAAATTCACAGAGCGATATGTTGGCTGACCAGCTTTAAATTTTGTATTTCATATACACGCGAATTCGTACGTTGCGCAGTAGTAAAATAGTAGTTCTATATAATCGGGAGATAAGAGCGTGACGAAATCATTTAGCGTGATTAACGCAATTAGCGGGATATTACACAGCGGTCGTTTTTTACGCGCGACAGAAAAAGAACGGAACCCGGGTCTCTCTGGCTCATTGCTATATTGCGAATTTACCGCTCTACTCCACTGTCCTTTGTCGTCTAAACTAGTGAAAAATAATACGTAAAATTTTACGCGAAATTTATTTGAACCGGAAAAACAAATGTCCAATTAGTTCATTTTGGTTCCTTCCATACAGGAAACTAAATTATCCTGAAAAGTTTTTTCGTTACAATTTCTTTCGATATTAACAACACGCGTTTAAGTACATTATCACTAATTATTGTTGATTGAACGTTAAAAATGTGTAAAAATAATGTTGTAAAAATTCCTTCAATCAGTTATACCCTCGACTCTTTGATCTACAAATAACGCGCCATTTCACAAAAGTCTTACCGGAAATGTCTTCACGGCGTGGTGGAAGCAAACTTTCGAGATATAAGATGGAGGAAATTGAGAAGAAGAAAAAAATTTATGAGAGAGGGGGCATCAGCCCCTTTTTTTGTTATAAGGTCTCCATCGTGTGCGACGTGTTTCGTTTTCACGAAACAAGTTTTTGCGCTCGATATAGTGCGAGAAAGAATGAAAAAAAAAAAAAAGAGAGATATATTCTTTTCTCTTGGAATACCTTTGTAGGGTGGCATAATGAGGAAGGGAAAAACGAGTGCTGGATAGACAAGAGTCGAAAGAAGTAAAAAAGAACCCGAGAGTGAGAGAGATAAAGAAATAGGGGTGAAGAGGGTGTGGATTTTATTCGAGAATCTCGTCACGTTTCGACGCCACTGGAGGGGATGTTCACGGCATGTGGTTACGTCAACCCCTCTCCTCTGCTGTCTCACACATATTTTCTTTCATCTCTTTCACTCTCGTCTTTATTCTTCTCAACATATATCCCCTATATTCTCAAAAGCTTTCCTTTTTCACCCTCTTTCTTTGACGCCCCTCTTTCTCTTCTTTCTCTTCCTCCGTTTCGAGGGTGGGCCACCCTTGTTATAAATACTAATTGCTCTATACAAACGTCGAAAATGTGTTTAACGTCTACTCCAGCACGTGTTACCATTCTCCTTCTTTTTTTCTCATTCACGACCTGCCAACAAGATCTTCATTCCCCTCTCACAAGCATTATCCTCTTGGTTTCGTTTTCTTACTATCATTGTTTTTTTTTTTCTATCTCGACTCTAATAATACTGGGAAGAAAAACAAAACGATTTTTCTAATTTTTCGTTACATATACAGTGGGTCAAAAAAGTATTCGTACGCCTTGTTTTTTTGCGATAACTTTGTAGAAATAAGCGATACGCAAAGAGAGCCAATTTTATTTAATAGTACATCAGGTGCAGAGATAAACTGCAAATGGAGAATTTTTTCCCAGGAATAATAGAAGAATTATGCAAAAAAAAACGAAAATTTTCGGGCCAAAAAAGTGTTCGTACCACATACGATTGAGCTGCTAAAACTCGATATTCACTCACGGACGGTCTGACCTCTGCGGACAATGTAAACAAGTCTTCGTTTACACAATGGTTTTGACCTATTCCATGCGGTAGTAGATCTTCGAGCTCCGAACAGACACGATGGCAAAGAAAAGCGAAATGTCAATATCCATGCGAGATAGAGTGATTTTTCTTCGGAAACGCGGTAAAAGTTATCGAAAAATTAGTAAAGAACTAAATCTAAGTTTCGCAACAGTGCAATATATAATAAAAAAATACGAAAGAACAAACAGCAGAGAAAATAAGCCAAGAACCGGTCGACCGAGAATACTAACGGTACGTGAGCGTCGGAGTATTGTTACAGAGGCTAGAAAAAAACCGCTCACAAGTGCTCGCAGTTTAGCGAATAATGTCGCGTCAACATCGGGGAAGAGCGTGCGTCCCCAGACTGTTCGAAACGTTTTGCATTCTGCCCAAATATACGGCAGAACTGCCCGCAAAAAACCATCAATTAATAATATAAATCGAGAAAAACGTTTAGGTTTCGCAAAAACCTACGTAAAAAAATCTATAGAATTTTGGAAACGTGCCGTACTCTTGGATAAATCGAAGTTTAACGCGGTAGTCTGGTCTAGATTTTTGACGTCATTTCTAATGTGCAATAATTTTTAAACCGTTGAAGTTGTCTTGATGAAAATTTACACGTGCATTTATTGATCCATAGAGAATACTTGTATATTTTAAAAAAAAAATATTTTAAATATTTTCATGTAGTTTTTTGCCTTGTTGCAACATGGTGCGCCGAAAGCCGCCTCAATAAAAAAAAATATATATATATATTCTCAATCTGTATGAGTATTCTGATCACTGGTAGCAGAATTGGTACTTAAACAAAAATTTTGACAAAATGGCGGCTTGTTGAACTTTCATTAATGATATTTCATACATTTTCGGGTATTCGACGAGTTAAAAAATGTCGGCAAAATTATTGTTCGACTCAATGCTGCTACCAGTCCTCAGAAATAGGCTACCTAAGGTACGTGCAAAATTTGAGCTCGATCGGTCCATTAGTTATCGAGATATCGTGGGCGCCGATTTGAAAAACATAGTTCTGAGATAAACGCGTTCAAAGTTTTGACACCGTTAAATGAGCGACTCAGTAGCCTCTGCGTTAGCTGCTTCCCGACCGCGCTACCTGAGCGCGCGGCTTGCTCAGAATTTTTATTTCTCGGCTAATTTTTGAAATATCAATAAACGGTTTTCAGGAAGGAAAGGTCTAAGGAATAAGAAAATAGAAAAAAAAATCGATTCTTTCAAATTTCTAGACCAGACTACCGCCTCAATATCTTCGGGTCTGATGGAAAATAATTCGTCTGACGGAAACCAAATACCGAGCTCCAGCAGAAAAATTTAATACCGACTGTAAAGCACTGCGGAGGAAGCGCCATGGTTTGGGGCTGTATGGGATATTATGGCGTTGGTAATGTGGCTTTTATAGATATTACAATGAATGCCCAGAAGTATATCGACATGTTGCGCAGCAATTTCAAAGCAAGTGTAGATAAAATGGGCCTGGATGAAAATGTCTACTTCCAACAAGATAACGACCCGAAACATACTGCCATGAAAACGAGGGAATTGTTACTCTATAATGTCCGCAAACAATTCATTACACCACCACAATTTCCGGACATCAATCCTATTGAAAATTTATGGCACTTGGTGGATGTAGAAATTAAAAAAAGAAAAATAACAAACAAATCCAATCTCCAAAGAGTGCTTTTAGAAGAATGGACGAAAATAGCAAAAGAAACAACGCAAAAGCTAGTAGAATCCATGCCTAAGAGACTCGAGACGATAATTGAAGCAAAAGGGATGCGCACCAAATATTAGTTATAATTAACAACTACGATGATATAGGTTTTCACTATAATCGTAAGTGTATGAATACTTTTTTTGCCCGAAAATTTTCGTTTTTTTGGCATAATTCTTCTATTATTCCTGGGAAAAAATGTTCCATTTGCAGTTTATTTCTGCACCTGATGTACTATTAAATAAAATTGGCTTTCTTTGCGTATCGCTTATGTCTATAAAGTTATCGCAAAAAAACAAGGTGTACGAATATTTTTTTGACCCACTGTAAATGACGGCCCTTTGTGAAACGAAATTGTTTGGGTGTTAATTCAACCTTGTCGTCAGTTACGCCTCATTCCATTATTTTACTCCAGCAATGTTATCCCCCAAATCCCAGGGATTAACCGATTAATCCAGAACGCAATATTCTCCCTCCGCACCGAAGTTTCCCTGGCCCTCAACGATACAAAACACAATTTGTTTTTTTTTTTCCTTTCAAGAATTAATAAGTCACGCGCGATAGTGCATTAGCAGAATGTTTTTTTTTATAGGAGAAAAAGGGTCGTAAAAAAAAGAAATCGAATATGACGCGATAATAGACACTTAATGAACGAGCGCTCTGAGAAGCGGATTGTCAACGGACGAGACGGACGTCTTCTGTGTCCTAGCGCGCTATAAAGCAGTAAAAGCATCGCATATTTGTCTCGCCTCACTGGGTAGTTCCGCCAGACAAACTGAAAGAGGGTCCCGACGTGATGTCGTCAGTCGCCTCGACCGAGTCGTATATAACGATGCAGTAAATTCCTTCCGCATTCGGGTGGTCTCGACGCCTTTTCTTCCCCAAATAACTGTCTCCATCTCATTCTCTCTCTCTCTCTCTCTGTCTCTATCTGCTGACCTTTCATAACTCTTTTCTCGGTCTCGTACTACTTTTTTTTGCCTCTTTTCATCACGAAATGAACCCCGCAACCTCCGCTAAGAAGAAAAATACCAAAAATCATTTTTATGTCGGAATGCGTCAAATTTTCGTTAAAAATTAAACATTTTCTTCCATTTTTTTTGTTATCCATCTCGATATAATTATCCAATTAATTCAGGCAGCGAAGACTTTCGATAAACAAGGTAACATGAAATAACTTTCACGTTGAAGTACTTTTTTTCCCCCTCGACGAAGTGAGAAAAAGCGAAGAAAAAAAAAATTTATCTATATATACATCGCCATCTTCAACGGAGTCTACCTCGTATAACGATCGACGAGATTAGAGTTACGGCTCTTATCGGTTTTTCTTTCGACCCAAAGCTCCCTGGAGAAGACTTCGAGTTTCCTCCCTCGCGCTTCCCTCCTCTCGTGTCCAATGCTCCCATGAGATTACTTCGACTCTCTCTCTTTCTCTCTCTCTCTCTCTCTCTCTCTCTCTCTCTCTCTCTCTCTCTCTCTCTCTCTCTGGTGGCCTCGTTCCTCTCTTCGTTCCTCTCGCAGCCCCAATTTTCCATGCTTACTTCATCCCTCTTCATCGGGTCTTTTTCAATTTCTCTTATATTCTCATCGAGCCTCAGAACCATTAGTTTCCGTTAAACCGAAGAATTACTCTCGAAGCTTTGCCGGATCTTTGGTATCGGTGAGTAAAAAAAAAAAAAATAACAAAAAACAAGATGGAAATTTCGTTCTTCCAAAATATTCATCGCCTGTATTATCGTTCTTTCGTTATATTTCCAAAACAACCGGAAAGTACCACTCTCTGAACAGTGTTCAAAAGTAAGGAAAATAAGTCCGGAAAAACGAACGTGTTTCGTGAATTTTCTTGAAGAACATCGGGGATATTAGCGACCCCATATTGCAGGTCACAATCAGACTCAGCATTTTGCGTACATTTTGGAAGCCGCAATTTTCATCTGAAATCAAACGAGGTTGGAATTTACTTTTATTATATGTCTCTCTTCTATATGAACCTAAATGCTATCAAAGAAATAGAAAATTGAATTTTTAACAGGGGTTAAAACAAAAAAGCATGATTTTTTGCCATTTTTCTCAACTTTATTTGGAAAAAAAAAATTATTTCAAATAATGATAATATTCCGATTTTAGGTTCATATAGAACGCAATACTATGAAGAAAGTAACTGCCAATTTTGAAACCGATCGGTTGAAAACTTTTCAAACTAGCGTGTACGCAAGTTCAAAAAAAGTCGTTTTCAGAAAAACGCGTTTGAAAAAGTAGCGCGCTCGGGTTCTGAAGTAGAGCTACTCACTTTAATGGCTCATAACAATAGAACTAGTCGGAATTTTCATTTGAAATTTTGGAAACATATTTTTCAATAGTTTTACTAACAATTTATGAAATATAAAAAAAATCGATTTTTTGAACCGTCTAGCCCTATTTCCCCCCTTAATCGAACGAAATAAGGAAATGACAAAAGGGGAATAGTGATGTAAAAGTGAAAAATAAACGAAGAATGGGAGACCGCGTATGAGACGTACAATGTATAAATTTATATAGTTATATTTAAGGGATATTGAGAGAGAATACGATATCGGATGATAGAGGCGGCAATACGGTCGCTGTAATTGGCTACATTGTACCTATGAATTGATACGTCATTAATATTGATTGCCAGCGGACCCGGGGCTCAGCGTCCACGAACGAGGACGACCCCCCGGGCCGGTGGGGATGATTCCACGAGCGAGGACGAAACAATCTCCTCTCTGTCTGTGTACGTCGAACAGAAATGCTTTACACGTACGAGAGTGACACATGTATATTTATTACTGGCTAATAAAAGGACGTAACTCGTACAATTTACCTGTTAAAGTGAAATGGACGACGTCCTTTTAATTGACAAGTCTTGACGTACATATATTTGCACATGTGAACACGAGAATGTGTTTATATACATAATATGGAGAATTCCAGACCATATCGAGAGGGTAACGATTCTTACTATTTTATTTAATTTCGCTAATTTCAAAATTTGTTAGAAAATTAAGTTTGTTAGGCATCGAGGAAAGTGGGGAATTGACGCTATTGGGTGTTATCAATTTTTTCTGACATTTTAACGGTAAATTCATGCTGAGAAAATATTTGTCAGATCTCTACGACGACAAACGTGGGTTCTAGTGACGAAAATGCAGAAATGTGAGAACATTATTTCGTGACAGAAAAATAATTGTGTATTTTAATAATGTGGGGTAAGTATCCAAGTGGAAAAGTATCTAAAAAATAATTTTTATTAGCACACCTTTTTAAAAAATGATTTTTAACTCGAACAATATCCGCTATTTGTATCCTCAATTATTTTATCAAAATAAAAATGTTGATTTTCACGACTTTGTCGATTAGTCACGAAATGTCTCATATACATTTCTCGTTATTCGTTCGACGGTAAAGCTCTCGCGGGTACGTTCGATTTGTCCGCCGGTGTGCGAGAGAGTGATGCGATTTCTCTCGTGAACAAAAGCCCCGGGACGTCGGACACGCCTCCCTGAAAATCTGCGACTCTGTACATACATACACGCATACATACGGTTATCCATATTTTGTTGTAAGGGGGGGGGGGGGGGAAGTTCAGCGCCACGAATAAATATCGAACGAAAGGGTAAAAAAAAGCACGCGAGGAACCAACTGCGGCGAAAAAAAAATAAAAATATTCAATCGCCTTTAGTTGATTGATTCTCGATATAAAATATCCCGGTGAAATGTACAGTCGAGAGATAATAATGAACGAGTGGAAAAAATTCGCAATACCAAATTAGAGATGAAGAGCCCCGGAAAAATATAATAAGGGCATAATGAAAAAAGTGAAAAATCTGACAAATCTGCACGGGGTAATAGTTGAAGGAAAAAAAAAACCAAATTCATCCCTCTGCGCATATATAGAAGTGTAGATCCAAGGAAGAAAAAGCTAGTTAGAGACCCTACGGAGTATGAAGATTTTGCGACGAGCCAAAGTAGCGAAGATAGAGAAGCAACAGAGTTGAGAGAATGAAGTGAGATGAGAGGAAACTTTGCGAACCCGCAAAGAGCAGAAGAGAGAAAGATGAGTGGGAAAAGGATGGACCAGTATATGAGTTGTTCCACGTCAATTATACCAAAATCTTACCTTACCTTCTTCAATTTCGTCTAAAATAATAATGTTGTTTTGGAAAATTAATTTTTACATCAAATCAATAAACACCTTTTACACCACCGTTTTTTTTTCACGCCACCAGGAAGTTCTAAGAGCCTAGAAATAACGAAAATAATCGACGAAAAGGGTTTAACAATAATAAAAAAATTGAATTAAAGAAAATAATAAATTGTGGATAATAATGTATCAACATTTATCAACGGTTAAATTTCAGTTAATTTTTTTAACGTTTTATCACGGAATGGCTCGTATATAAGTTTGCGTCGGACGAGAGTATGCGTGGAAGGGAGAAATTCTCATGCACGGGAAATGCAGAGCGAGAGGGAGGGAAAAGAATCGGCGTATAACCAGACGAGAATATAGAGATACACGGGAACACGGGGGGATGAGAGAGAGAGAAGAACGAGAGAACAGCGTAATTTTTCAGCAGCGCGCGGCGTTCAGAATTTTAATGGTCCGACAAGGAGTTTGCTTCGTAAGCGGGCGAAGCAAGAGAGGAGAAGCGAAAGGTGCAAAAAAAAGATGAAAAAAAAACATATAGTGGAGATAAAGAGAAAGAGGGTCCCCACTCCTCTTCGTGAATGAGGGCCAAACCGTGAAAGAAATAAAGTTGCATATAAACATGAAGCATCCCTCTACCCATCGCCGGTATTTTTTTATTATTGATACGAGCCAGCCACTCTCTAATATACCGTATATATATTTTTCGCTTCATTCTCCTCGTCGGCTTTGACTCTCCGTACATCACTACTTTTTTCGTTCCCCTCGACAAACCTCTCACTCGCTCTCGAATTTCCTTTATCCCACGAATAATCTCTGCACATCACACAATTCTCTCTCAACTGTTTCGTATCGCCGCTGTAACTTGTTTCCAAAGCCGAGCAAAGTTTCGTCGAATTATTTTCGCGTAGACCAGAATCATTTGTAAGCCGTACAATATTTATTTCATTAAAAATAATTAATTTCCAGCAATTATAGCTGGACAAAAGTAGTACTTAAAATAATTGAGATTTACAGTGGGTCAAAAAAGTATTCATACACCTTGTTTTTTGCGATAACTTTATAGACATAAGCGATACGCAAAGAAAGCCAATTTTATTTAATAGTACATTAGGGGCAGAGATAAACTGCAAATGGAGAATTTTTTCCCAGGAATAATAGAAGAATTATGTCGAAAAAACGAAAATTTTCGGGCAAAAAAGTATTCATACACTTACGATTATAGTGAAAACCTATATCATAGTTGTTAATTATAACTAATATTTGGTGTGCATCCCTCTTAGGCATGGATTCTACTAGCTTTTGCGTTGTTTCTTTTGCCATTTTCGTCCATTCTTCTAAAAGCACTCTTTGCAGATCGGATTTGTTTGTTATTTTTCTTTTTCTAATTTCTACATCCACCAAGTGCCATAAATTTTCAATAGGATTGATGTCCGGAGATTGTGGTGGTGTAATCAATTGTTTGCGGACATTATAGAGTAACCATTCCCTCGTTTTCATGGCAGTATGTTTCGGGTCGTTATCTTGTTGGAAGTAGAAATTTCCATCCAGGCCTATTTTATCTATACTTGCTTTCAAATTGCTGCGCAACACGTCGATATACTTCTGGGCATTCATTGTACCATCTATAAAAGCCAGATTACCAACGCCATAATATCCCATACAGCCCCAAACCATGACGCTTCCCCCGCCGTGCTTTACAGTCGGTATTAAATTTTTCTGCTGGAGCTCGGTATTTGGTTTCCGCCAGACGAATTTTTTTCCATCGGACCCTTAAGGTAGTAGTCTGGTAACTTAAGCCGATTTTCATGTTTTTTTTGGAGGGCGTTTTTTTGTAAGAATGTTTTTATTTACATATTAAAGATACAAAAAAAAATGTTTTTGAAAAAATTTAATAGCTTATTATTATTATTATTATTGATCGAAGTCGACACCTCGAAAAAAAAGCGCGTGGGTGGCCCCAGTGATTTTGGCTCTTGATGTTATCTGAAATAAAAAATTCTTGATAATTCTTAATCTATAGACATGTCATTCTGGTCGGAACTACTGAAGTTAAATTTCATGGACTTTGGAAAAAAGGACTTTTTTCCAAAGCCCGCCATTTTGTTATTTATCCATGAAATTGAACTTCAGTAGTTCCGACCAGAATGACATGTCTATAGATTAAGAATTATCAAGAATTTTTTATTTCAGATAACATCAAGAGCCAAAATCACCGGGGCCACCCACGCGCTTTTTTCCGAGGTGCCAACTTCGATCAATAATAATAATAATAATAAAGTATTAAATTTTTTCAAACAAATTTTTTTTTGTATCTTTAATATGTAAATGAAAACATCCTAAATATCCAAAACGATTCATTTTTATTTTCCTACAAAAAACGCCCTCCAAAAAAGACATGAAAATCGGCTTAAGTTACCAGACTACTACCGTAAACTTCGATTCATCCGAGAATACGACACGTTTCCAAAATTCTATAGATTTTTTTACGTAGGTTTTTGCGAAACCTAAACGTTTTTCTCGATTTATATTATTAATTGATGGTTTTTTGCGGGCAGTTCCGCCGTATATTTGGGCAGAATGCAAAACGTTTCGAGTAGTCTAGGGACACACGCTCTTCCCCGATGTTGACGCGACATCATTCGCTAAACTGCGAGCTTTTGTGAACGGTTTTTTTGTAGCCTCTGTAACGATACTCCGACGCTCTCGTACCGTTAGTATTCTCGGTCGACCGGTTCGTGGCTTATTTTCTGTGCTGTTTGTTCTTTCGTATTTTTTTATTATATATTGCACTGTTACGAAACTTAGATTTAGTTCTTTATTAATTTTTCGATAACTTTCACTGCGTTTCCGAAGAAAAATCACTCTATCTCGCATGGATATTGATATTTCGCTTTTCTTTGCCATCATCTCCGTTCAGAGCTCGAAGGTCTACTACCGCATGGAATAGGTCAAAACCATTGTGTAAACGAAGACTTGTTTACATTGTACGCAGAGGTCAGACCGTCGGTGAGTGAATATCGAGGTTTAGCAGCTCAATCGTAAGTGTACGAATACTTTTTTGGCCCGAAAATTTTCGTTTTTTTTTTGCATAATCCTTCTATTTTCCCTGGGAAAAAATTCTCCATTTGCAGTTTATCTCTGTACCCGATGTGCTATTAAATAAAATTGGCTTTCTTTGCGTATCGCTTACGTCTATAAAGTTATCGCAAAAAAACAAGGTGTATGAATTCTTTTTTGACCCACTGTACACTGATGGGCTGTAGCGGGAAATTGTATATATTTTTCAAAACCAAGTACTTTGAGTAATCGGCAATACCATTCTTCATTTAGATCCAACATTAAAATGCATATTGTCAATTTTTCGAATTGCCACTCGCGTTAATTCACATTAGTTTCATTGAACGGTACTTGATTGCCGAGAGTGCATAAAGCTTTCTTTATGAATTATAATTGAATACGTAACTTTCTCTTTTTTTTTCTCCGTGCTACCCTTAATTATTGTAATTATACGCCGTGGAAAGGTTCGCCCGCATATTTTCTCGAACAAACAGTATCGTTATCGTAGCGCCGTGTCAAAAAATTTCAAAGCAACTTTGCTGCTTTTTTATTCCCTACTTTTATTACACGCCGTTACCCTGGTAATGGATCTATAGTTTGGTATATTATGGACACATATATAACCGAGTATACAAATTTCGATATGAAAGTTGCTGACACGCGGTGACTGATGAATAAAGGGTGAAAGGCAGAGAAAAAATAAGTATAGCCACTGTGTATAGAAACACGGGAATATAGTCGACCATTTTCCACCTATAAGCAGGGCGCGAGAGCTTTATACATCACCCTTCATCTCTCTTTCCCTCGGCGACAAGAGACCGATTTCGCGGTCGATCGGCTTCCCAGCAAACGAGCCTTACTTCCGGTGCAACCTACCTCCATATCTATATATCTATTACATAAAATGACTATAACTGGATATTTAACTTCGTAGTTCTGACGTTAGCGTGGTACGGAGAGAGAGCACCTCTCGCCGGCGTTCGCCAAAGGAAATGCGACTCGACTTTACGCGAGGGGGCCGATCACGCAAAGTCGCATGCAAAAAAACGATACGGACTCTATATAAAACGCTCGTAGCGCTACAACTTTTCCTTTACGTTCGCAACCCTTTTTTTTATATTATTTTTCATATTACGTCTATATAAGATACACATCTACAGCTCGTAACGTACAGAGAGACAGCGGTATAAAAATCGTAGAGCGCGGACACGATAAGTGGAAGTGAACATTTTGTCGAAATTCATGACCCGCCTTGTCTTCCTTTTTTCCATACTTTTATTGCTCTCCGTGTATGTCGAGAAATTTAACGGTCATGGTGAAAATGAAACAGTCAAATACACTCGTGAAAATGAGAATGGGAATATAATTTGTTTGCCTTTTCGTTTTTTTTTTTCATAGACAGTGTCGATAACAAGAAATGATATGAAACTTTGTGGTATTAAACTTTATTAGATCGTAAGATATATTGATAAATTAGAAGAATTACATTCACAAAGTCACCCCTAATACGTAAACGTCATAGTCAATCGATAAATTCAACCCTAAAATAAAATGTAAAAGAGAAAAAAAAACGTGTTTTTATCCCTGCCAGCCCGCAGTCCAATCGTGTGACGAATCCTAACGGAACACGAATGGTCAATAACTCGGTTCGTGACAGGCATCGTTGACTTTTATATAATAAATATACGATTATCCAAATGGGCAAACGAGTTTGACTCCGAGCTTGTACTGTATCGTGTGGCGATAAGCGCGATATTGCCCGGCAGGCGTATATACACGAATGTATATAGTCGGGGTGAAAATATCTTTCGAGTATGGGCGCTGGGAGAGATGAAGAGAGATCGAAGGGTCTTTATACCCGTGTGTAAGAGTAGCTTAGACGTGGGTTCGCGAAGGTAAGGAAAGAAAGATGAAAGAAACGAAGAAAAACCGGTTTATCGCGTGCTACACAGAGAGAGAGAGAATTCTATATTTTATATATCTATCGGAAAAAAAAAAGTATACAGTGTCAGGAGCGAGGGTATCGGTAGAGTGGGTGGCCGTAATTATAATTATAATTATTGCTATTCATCGGGTGGATATAAGCTTGGAGGGAGAGAAATAAGAGAGGTTCTCGCCTCGCGATTCATTGTTTTCCCTCGTATTTTTCCCCTCTAGCTTTTATTATATATATATAAATACTATATACACTGTATGCCTCTGTATATAAGCACATACATATTCTATATATATTAGGGTGGTTCTTAATTGGGTGATGTTGGAAATTCTTTGGTATTGTTCCTCAAAAGTAATCAACATATCTAGAAAAAAAATTGGGCGCAAGCGGAACTTTGTCCAATAATTCTATCCCACCCCACCGAGCTGTCGAATTTTTATATGAAAAAATGCATGCATTCATAATTTTGTTAAGAAAATTGTTTATTATTTCAAAACTATTCCCGATAAAAAAATTTTATATTGTGTTTTTATAGGAATTTTTCAAAATATTGTTAAGAAAATTGTTTATTATTTAAAAACTATTTATGATAAAAGAATTTTATATAACGTTTTTGTAGGAAATATTAATGCTCTACAAAAACGGTATCTTGTGAAATTCTCGTGAATCTAATATTTATCACGTAATTAGCAAATAACTGTCATCGTTTATTCCAAAAGTCGATCATTATGGCCAAAACAGGAGTTTGACGTCGAAAAACTGCAATGTAATCTTCATATGCAATTAGAAATATGAAGAGATACGTAGTGCACTCAATAACGGTATGTGAACGACATTTAAGTTTTCAATTTTATCAATTTTATTATCATTCATGATAAATTTTTCTTCTTTGATCGATAAGAACATTGATTTCTTTATCAGTTCCAAATCGATGGCTTTTTTCGATAGATTTGAAATCAACTCCTCATTTTTTGATATCGATGTGAGCGAATGGATTACTAATAAAAATTATTTACAAGGCTTAAAAATAGTTAAAGGAATTGAAGTGGTTAACGATGTTGCAGAAAGAGGAGTGAAACTTATTACAGAGTACAATGATCGTTTCACTTATGACGAAGATCAGAAACAATTCATTGTGCAAATAATTGAAGAATATAAAAAAAAATTGCCCGATATTCACAAAGCAACTTTGCTCCAACCGATGTAATTCATTATTGTAAGTTGATTTTTAAAATATATGACATCATTCATTATAATTCACAATAAAATTGATAAAATTGAAAATTTGAATATTGTTTACATTTCATTGTTGAGTGCGCTACGTATTTCTTCATAATCTTATATACATACGAAAAATAAATTGCAGCTATTCGACGTCAACCTCCTGTTTTGACCACAATGATCGACTTTTGGAATAAACGATGATAGTTTTTTGCTAATTACATGATAAATATTAGATTCTCGAGAATTTCACAAGATACCGTTTTTGTAGAGCATTAATATTTCCTATAAAAACGTTATATAAAATTCTTTTATCATAAATAGTTTTAAAATAATAAACAATTTTCTTAACAAAATTTTGAATGCATGCATTTTTTCATATAAAAATTCGACAGCTCGGTGGGGTGGGTTAGAATTATTGGACAAAGTTCCGCTTGGGCCCAATTTTTTTTCTAGATATGTTGATTACTTTTGAGGAACAATACCAAAGAATTTCCAACATCACCAAATTAAGAACCACCCTAATATATATAAACACTATATACACTGTACGCCTCTGTACATAAGCGCATACATATTCTATATATATTTATTTAGCTTTTATTATATATATAAACACTATATACACTGTACGCCTCTGTACATAAGCACATACATATTCTATATATATTAGGGTGGTTCGTAATTTGGTGATGTTGGAAATTCTTTGGTATTGTTCCTTGAAAGTAATCAACGTATCCAGAAAAAAAATTGGGCGCAAGCGGAACTTTGTCCAATAGTTCTAACCCACCCCACCGAGCTGTCGAATTTTTATATGAAAAAATGCATGCATTCAAAATTTTGTTAAGAAAATTGTTTATTATTTCAAAACTATTCATGATAAAAAAATTTTATATTGTGTTTTTATAGGAAATTTAATGCTCTACACAAAAGGTATCTTGTAAAATTCTTGTGAATCTAATATTTACCACGTTATTAGCAAAAAACTGTCATCATTTATTCCAAAAGTCCATCATTATGGCCAAAACAGGAGTTTGACGTCGAAAAACTGCAATGTATTCTTCATATGCAATTAGAAATATGAAGAGATACGTAGTGCACTCAATAACGGTATGTGAACGACATTTAAGTTTTCAATTTTATTAATTTTATTATCATTCATGATAAATTTTTCTTCTTTGATCGATAAGAACATTGATTTCTTTATCAGTTCCAAATCGATGGCTTTTTTCGATAGATTTGAAATCAACTCCTCATTTTTTGATATCGATGTGAGCGAATGGATTACTAATAAAAATTATTTACAAGGCTTAAAAATAGTTAAAGGAATTGAAGTGGTTAACGATGTTGCAGAAAGAGGAGTGAAACTTATTACAGAGTACAATGATCGTTTCACTTATGACGAAGATCAGAAACAATTCATTGTGCAAATAATTGAAGAATATAAAAAAAAATTGCCCGATATTCACAAAGCAACTTTGCTCCAACCGATGTAATTCATTATTGTAAGTTGATTTTTAAAATATATGACATCATTCATTATAATTCACAATAAAATTGATAAAATTGAAAATTTGAATATTGTTTACATTTCATTGTTGAGTGCGCTACGTATTTCTTCATAATCTTATATACATACGAAAAATAAATTGCAGCTATTCGACGTCAACCTCCTGTTTTGACCATAATGATCGACTTTTGGAATAAACGATGATAGTTTTTTGCTAATTACATGATAAATATTAGATTCTCGAGAATTTCACAAGATACCGTTTTTGTAGAGCATTAATATTTCCTATAAAAACGTTATATAAAATTCTTTTATCATAAATAGTTTTAAAATAATAAACAATTTTCTTAACAAAATTTTGAATGCATGCATTTTTTCATATAAAAATTCGACAGCTCGGTGGGGTGGGTTAGAATTATTGGACAAAGTTTCGCTTGGGCCCAATTTTTTTTCTAGATATGTTGATTACTTTTGAGGAACAATACCAAAGAATTTCCAACATCACCAAATTAAGAACCACCCTAATATATATAAACACTATATACAATGTACGCCTCTGTACATAAACGCATACATATTATATATATATGTATATAATCGAGAGGATGCTGTAGTAAAACGGAGTGAGAAAAGGTGCGAGCGAGATGGACAGAGAATTCTATCGGTATATATGTATTTAGAAGGGGGATGACGGCCAAAAGGGGTGAGTCGAGGGTGAGCAAGAAACTCGACGGGATAGCATGGTGGCGGTGGAGTTGGCGGAAGGCGGAGCCAAGTGCCGGTCGATATGAAACACCCCTCAATGAAACAAGCCCTGCATTCTCTCGTATCTATGGGATACTTCATGAAGAGCAAAAAGATTTTTTTTCTTTTTGGCTCAATTTTCAAAAAATACCACATATTGTGACTTTGACGAATATAAAGAAAAGAGAGGCCTTCGAAAATCTTATGATAAGATGCCCTTTTTGCAAAATTAAAACACTCGTTCACGAGTTTATAAGGAAATTCCCTCGGCCAAAAGTCGATCTACTTCACGTGGAATATCTCGTATATAGATTTATGGGCTTTTTTTCCCTCTCGTCCCTCGCTATGCGATCTTTCTCCGACTTTCACTAACTCCCGTGACGCCGGGAGAGTGCGAGAAAGACGGAAAGAGGAAGAGAGCGAATCCTTATGAAACCTCCCCTTTAGTTCTACGACAGGCTGTCTCACTTTGACCAACGGAATTTCGCATACAAATCTTCTCTCGCTTTTCCAGAGTCTTCCTTCTCTTCTCACTCTCTCTCTCTCTCTCTCTCTCTTATTGCCTGTTGCCTTGTCACGGTTTCTCACTCACTCTCGAACTTCCCTTCCATCCTCGACTTATCCGCCCTCCTCTCCTTACACTTCTCGATTCCCTCACTTTCTTCCACCTTCTTCATATTACTCGTACTATATAGTTGGTTGTAGAAACGAGCACCCTCGATCCGGACTCGTATAAATCGATTGTCTAACATCAGAAAGACGTTCGAGCTTACCTTTCGACACCAACCTCCGCGCCCTTTTCACTTTCAAGTCACACGTATTCTCGTTTCGTACTTACGTGCACTCGCCCGCAAACTTACACAACATAATCCGTCATAACAGAGAGAAACTCGTGGGCAACGAAACGCCCCCGCGAAACCGCCTCCGCCCTTCCTTTATATTATAGTACATACGTATATAAAATCCCCCTCGCTTCCCTGCGCCATTACGCGTCATCATATTTATTCACGTACATATATTATACATAAGTCACATGTATATATATATATCGCGAATTCAAAACTTCCACGCGGTGTAGAGTTTTCGCTTATATCCCCCCCCCCCCCCCATTTTCTCCGCACTAGAGAAATCTCGACGTTAATTCTCAACGAGGCGAAAATCGCTCGTTTCGCGTTTATTCTTCTCGTTCCTCACTTCGTCGAATCTTTTGTTCACGTATTTCACGGATCCATTGTATCGAACAACGATGTTTCCAAGTTTCACAGATCATGATCGAAATCGTGTCATGTTTCATTTAGATAACAAAACAAGAAAGAATAGAAATGTTCAGAGAGAATTTAATGAAGCGATGAATCGTCAAAAATTATAATTATTAAATATACAGCGGTAAATTTCAAGAAACATAGAAATATATTCCTTGTGGTTAATTGCCATGAAGTTTTCTTTTTTTTTAAACAATACATAGACGTTCTTAAGTCTAGATCCATTAACATTAATGTTACTTTGCTTTTAAAAATATCTGGAATCCTTTTTGTAAATTTTAATACCCAATCGTACACCGTATTACGAATCTACGTATTAAAACGTTGAAAATAAACCTTTAGTAAATTTACATTAAAATTTTTAATTGCATTTTCTGCGTAATATAAATTTACTACGCTTTTGAAATATTTTATGTTACAACAATTCCACTCCTGTATTTCTTTGATAAGGCCAGACTTTTGGGATGGAGTGAAAAAAAACGTCCCATTCCACGGGATGAAATTGTTTATAAAAAACACACAGACAAATGAAAATGCACGAATGCAGCGCCCATAGCGGGCATATATATGTAACAAAAGTGAAGCACAGAGTGTAGCTTGTTACACTCAAGTTTCACAGATCATGAAGGAAATCGTGTCATGTTTCGTTTAGATAACAAAACAAGAAAGAATAGCGCATTAAGGAAATGTTCAAAGAGAATTTAATGAAGCGATGAATTGTCAAAAATTATAATTATAAAATATACAGCGGTAAATTTCAAGAAACATAGATATATATTCCTTGTGGTTAATTGTCATAAAGTTAAATTCTTTTTTTTTAAATAATACATAGACGTTCTTCAGTCTAGATCCATTAACATTAAAGTTACTTTGCTTTTGAAAATATTTGGAATCCTTTTTTTTAAGTTTAATTCCCGACCGTACACCGTATCACGAATCTACGTATTAAGGTAGTAGTCTGGTAACTTAAGCCGATTTTTATGTCTTTTTTGGAGGGCGTTTTTTTGTAGCGAAATAGAAATGAATCGTTTTGGATATTTACTATGTTTTTATTTACATATTAAAGATACAAAAAAAAATTTTTTTGAAGAAATGTAATAGTTTATTATTATTATTATTGATCGAAGTTGGCACCTCGAAAAGAAAGCGCGTGGGTGGCCCCAGTGATTTTGGCTCTTGATGTTATCTGAAATCAAAAATTCTTGATAATTCTTAATCTATAGACATGTCATTCTGGTCGGAACTACTGAAGTTAAATTTCATGGATAAATAACAAAATGGCGGACTTTGGAAAAAAAAGTTTTTTTCCAAAGTCCGCCATTTTGTTATTTATCCATAAAATTTAACTTCATTAGTTCCGACCAGAATGACATGTCTATAGATTAAGAATTATCAAGAATTTTTTATTTCAGAGAACATCAAGAGCCAAAATCACCGGGGCCACCCACGCGCTTTCTTTTCGAGGTGCCAACTTCGATCAATAATAATAATAATAATAAACTATAAAATTTTTTCAAAAAAATTTTTTTTTGTATCTTTAATATGTAAATAAAAACATCCTAAATATCCAAAACGATTCATTTTTATTTTCCTACAAAAAAACGCCCTCCAAAAAAGACATGAAAATCGGTTTAAGTTACCAGACTATTACCTTAAAAAGTTGAATATAAACCTTTAGTAGATTTACATTAAAATTTTCAATTGCATTTTCTGCGTAATATAAATTTACTACGACTTTGAAATATTTTATGTTATAACATTTCCACTCCTGTATTTCTTTGATAACGCCAGACTTTTGGGATGAAGTGAAAAAAAACGTCACCATTCCGCGCGATGAAATTGTTTATAAAAAACACACAGACAAATGAAAATGCACGAATGCAGCGCCCATAGCGAGCATATATACGTAACAGAAGTGAAGCAGAGAGTGTAGCTTGTTACTGTTTGCCCATTCTCGTCGAGCCGACACCGCACATATCCGGTGCAAGCATCGAAACGTGAGTTATTTAATTAAAAATATATTTTTTCCCTCCCATTTTTACTCCGACGGTAAACCGCGTACTCTGTTATGTTTTTTTTTTTTTTTTTGTTGCTCGGATGAATCGATACACATACACAACAGAGTTCGTGTACACAACCGAAATTCATATACACACGGAACGCATCGTCGACGTTCGTTAAAATCGAATAGTCCTCTATCCGCACGTAAAATGAATATAAAAAAAAATACACATACATATAGCTATACCGGAATAATCGACGAGGCAAAAGCATTGATAAAGGGAAAATTGAAAAGCCTATGAAAAAAAAAAAAAAAAAAATCGAAACTATGCGCTGGATTTTTGTAGAACCAACGAGCCACAAGAGGAGTGGTGCATCATCGCTTTTTTTTTTTTTTGCACTCGTTTGAAATCTCATCTCCGATCGCCGCTCCACGGGTTAATCCGTAACTGAATGGAATGCTATTTAATTGCATTTCTCTTTGGGAATCACCCGAAAACTGTTGGCTATTTATTTCGAGTTGATCTTTCCTTGATGTTAAAATAAACGATATTAAATGGATTTTGGAATGAACGTTGAATAAATAATGACATAAAGCGCGCAAAAAAAGTTTCTCGCAATGAGATAATAAATGTCATGTGTTTGTATGGATAATTAAGTTCGTTAATTCCGTGGGTAAGTGCGAAAAGAACGCGCATGTTGGCAGGTAGATTGTCTATAGAAACGCAAATCATTAAACGCGAGTATCCGCCGTTTGTGTATATGGATTTGTGGGGGAGTCGAGTGGTTTGGTCGCGTGTTAAAGGCACTGTTGTAGCCACAGGGATTTAAACGATAGAGCTACGATAAAATGCCGACCACGCTAAAGCCCCTCTTTCTCTCTCTCTCTCTCTCTCTCTTTCTCTTTCTTTTTCTCTTTCTTTTTCTCTTTCTTTTTCTCTTTCTTTTTCTCTTTCTTTTTCTCTTTATTTTTCTCTTTCTTTTTCTCTCTTTTTCTCTGGCGCTGAGGATGAGAGACTGTATCGCTGCCAATCTGCTAACTTCTGATCTTCCTCTTTGTCTTCTTCATCCTCTATTTCCTTCTCACTCATCCGTGTATCTCCGGGATTTAACTTTTGCTCCGTCTCATTCCTCGAAGCCCCGGTAATGTTTCAGGCGTTTCAGCACACAGTCCTTCTCCTCTTCTTCTTCTTCGTCTTTTTCTTCCTACTCTTCTTCGTCCTCTCTTCTTACTTCTGACTCGCCGAGTTCATCGTGAAACTCGTTCTCGACTCTTCTCTCTCACTCTCTCTTTCTCTCACTCACTTTTTTTTTTCGCTTACCTCAACCAAAGTCGTGCGGTTTGCAAAAGCGCCAGCTACACAAGAAGATATTTTCCGTACGAGGTGCGGAACGATTTTTACACTTTAGTATTTGGAATTTTTGAAAATTGAGAAACGCGACGGTTTGTAAAGAGAAATTGTTAAAAAGCGCTTCTTAATCGTCGATTAAAAAAGATATTTTCGTTGTAAACAACGGATCGATTGCTTGGATACAATTTATTCAGTCCACGTAACGGGAAAACCTATTTTTAATCAGCAAAAACATTTTTCGTTCAACAAAGAAATCCGTAGTTTATATGTTTACACAAATAACGTTGTAACGCACACGCGGAATCGTCGATTAAAAAAAATTACGACGTACGAATGAAGTACAACGTTATTTTACGGTTAAAAATGGGATTTCGCTCATAATTTACTTATAAATTCACTGCAGGCCCACCAATAATCGCGCATTGTTTGTCGTAAAATCCTATTATATATAAATGTACGTGTGGCCAAAGAGCGAGTACAGCGCGGATTCGTCGACGATAAAACGACTGATGCATACACAGACAAACATACACATATGTATGAACACGAAAATCGCGTGCATTCTGCAACGCGCCAGGAGCAGCGATGTGGAATTCGCCTCGACCAACCACTCTCACGATACATCAAATGTTAAAAATCATAAGGGCGTATTACCTTATCGTTGAGCTTGTAAAACGATGCTGTAGATACGCTCTTTTGACTTCTAACGCTCGATGCAATGCATAAATGTATGCGTGTAATTTTATGTATAAGGATGAAAACAGAGAAACAGCACTGAGATACAGATCGAGGGACTTTCATGATACTTTCATCTCTCTCTCTCTCTCTTTCTCTCTGCACGCCCACGAACACTGGATCTCTGTATACTCGATCTATCCACACTCTTTGCTATGCACAGATATAACGAGCATACAAATTTCTACGCCCTTTTATTTGCTAACGGCCGATGTAACTATGTATATTTGTAGATTTTACTCTGTAACATATGAAACTGAATCTTCCGTTTTCATGTAGTACTAACAGGTTCCTTAACGGTGGGGTTTTAAAGGCGAAAAAAAAGCATATTTTTATGATTTTTTTGCGGCGACATGAGTAATATAATATTATTAAATAAAATTACATATTATTATACAACTATTGAAGTATCTCAGAAAAAATGTTCAATGAAAAATATTGATAAATAAGCCGGTGACGTTGAATCGCCAGAGGCGCCTTGAAAAAAAGTGAACATTATAACTCGTTATCGGATCATCGGAATCAAAAAAATTGATATACATTTTAAAGGTGATGTATTTCTCGAGGTAATCAGGAAGAGTTTTTTTTTTTTTTCTATTTTTTGCAGCACTTGGAAGTGAAAAACGCAATTTTAGCTCAAACAATCGCGCTTAATTTGTTATTAAGAAATTGAAAAAATTGAAAAAAAAAAAAAAACTCCTCCTGATTACCTGTTGATTTATGTGAAGAAGTAATGTTTAAATTTTCAAAAGGATCGGTTCAGTAGATTTTGAGTTCTAATGTTCGCAAACTTCAAAAATGACGTTTTCGGGAAAATCGATTTAAAGTTTTTTATACGTGAAAATTCAGGTATCACGGCCGGTCGTTTGAAACGCTGTAACTCCGTTAGTTTTACTCCGATTGACTTAAAATTTATACACAATATTCTCGACATATTGTTTATTCAGAAAAAAAAATTAAAAAAAAATGCAAAAAAAATTATTTTAAAACCCTACCCCCCCCTTAACGCTTCGCATTCTAGCATTTCTGATGAAAAAGACAAGAGATGTGAAACATTTTAGACTTTCGTCCTTTCCCCCCATCGACATTTTGTGTTTTCTTAAATATAAAAACAAACCAAATTCTATATCTATGTATGAAGAAGTTTTAAGTTGACATTATTGCTTCGACAAAGCAGCTAAGAATCGACAAACAGCGCGGATACTTGACCACTTTCGTTTATAAAGATACGTGATATATTATATATTGTATAGTGAGAATGACACGCATGGTAGACTGGGAAAATACACCACTGGCGAATCGAGTTACGTCTCCGCGTTCCTTTGCGTTTCCTATGATCTTGGCAAACCGGAGATTCAATCACCCACACTGTTCAATACGGAAGCGAATCGAGAATTGCACGCGTACTTGCCCAAGTGATCGTGCCCGGGCGTGATCAAAGAGGACAGAGATAGTGTTAGGGTGATGATAGAATGAGTGAGAGAATTATCGATATGTATAAGTATATATATGCGTATAGGCTTTTAGGAAAGAAGAAGGACCAAATTCGCACAATTTTGCATAGTACAACGTGTGAGTTACGTCCTTTTGTTTCGTAGCAGTTCGTATATCCTTGTATACGTTGGATGTACATTACAGTCTGTCCCGCAGGAAAACGGCAGCGAACGTTTCCGATGATTGCTTTACCGCAATGCTCTCCTCGTACATACCTATATTGTTAAGTTATATATACTATAGTGTCGAATCAAGAGCTAACAAGCTGCTCACCGGTTCGCAGCCTTGTTCGCCTTTTCGATCATCCGTCGTATATACGAATGATCATTACTGTGAGCATCGCGAGACTCTCTCGATGTTGGCAAATACTTGATGCCAACATAACGTTCAGAGTTATCAAGCTAAATCATGTATTTTTTTCAGAGTTTCGTCAATTTCTCGTCGAATTTTCTGCAATAACTTCGAAAAGGCTATAAGACGCTCTTAGATAGTACCAGTGGAGCTTTTACTAATATTTCTTGAACTCACGACGTAATACACTGCTTGTCAGCGATTTGGAGCGTTAATGAAATTATGCGTTTCCTAAAATGTCAAGAGATTCGACTATTTACAGCTTACCAACCCTATGCTAATTTTGACGGAAGACTGTTGGAAAGGAAAGGATCGCTCTGGAACTATTAAGTACCTTTTAGATAGTACTAGTGGAGCTTTTACTAATGTTTCTTGAAATCACGACGTAATACACTGCTTGTCAGCGATTTGGAACGTTAATGAAATTATGCGTTTCCTAAAATGTCAAGAGATTCGACTATTTACAGCTGTATTAATGAATACCACAAGACAATCGGGAATGGGGTCACCAACCCGATACTAATATTGATGGGAGACTCTTGGAAAGGAAAGAATCGCTTTGGAACCATTAAGAACCTTTTAGATAGTACTAGCGGAGCTTTTACTAATGTTTCTTGAACTTACGACGTAATACACTGCTTGTCAGCGATTTGGAGCGTTAATGAAATTATGCGTTTCCTAAAATGTCAAGAGATTCGACTATTTACAGCTTACCAACCCTATGCTAATTTTTACGGGAGACTGTTGGAAAGGAAAGGATCGCTCTGGAACTATTAAGAACCTTTTAGATAGTACTAGTGGAGCTTTTACTAATGTTTCTTGAAATCACGACGTAATACACTGCTTGTCAGCGATTTGGAACGTTAATGAAATTATGCGTTTCCTAAAATGTCAAGAGATTCGACTATTTACAGCTGTATTAATGAATACCACAAGACAATCGGGAATGGGGTCACCAACCCGATACTAATATTGATGGGAGACTCTTGGAAAGGAAAGAATCGCTTTGGAACCATTAAGGACCTTTTAGATAGTACTAGCGGAGCTTTTACTAATGTTTCTTGAACTTACGACGTAATACACTGCTTGTCAGCGATTTGGAACGTTAATGAAATTATGCGTTTCCTAAAATGTCAAGAGATTCGACTATTTACAGCTGTATTAATGAATACCACAAGACAATCGGGAATGGGGTCACCAACCCGATACTAATATTGATGGGAGACTCTTGGAAAGGAAAGAATCGCTTTGGAACTATTAAGAACCTTTTAGATAGTACTAGCGGAGCTTTTACTAATGTTTCTTGAACTTACGACGTAATACACTGCTTGTCAGCGATTTGGAGCGTTAATGAAATTATGCGTTTCCTAAAATGTCAAGAGATTCGACTATTTACAGCTGTATTAACGAATACCACAAGATAATCGGGAATGGGGTTCACCAACCCCATGCTAATTTTGGCGAGAGACTGTTGGAAAGGAAAGGATCGCTCTGGAACTATTAAGAACCTTTTGTATAGTACTAGTGGAGCTTTTACTAATGTTTCTTGAACTCACGACGTAATACACTGGAAAGTATTATTCCTTAATACACGTAAGGAAAGGATCGCTCTGGAACTATTATTAATTCGGGGGAGAGATAAAGAAAGAGACAAGTGAGATGGAATGAAAACATTTGCGAGTGCAAATCAGCTCGATCCAAACAGATACCTGATCTACAAATAACACGTTTCGCGAAGGAATCCACAGCATTTGGTGATCACTGTCAATTGAAATTGTGATAGTTTTTTCTAACAATAAGACAAGTCGGTTCTCTTATTGTCAGCAAAAACTATATCAAGTCGATCAATTTCACCGTGATGAGTTTTATTGCCATATACATATCGTTATGCGATCTGTAGATACAAACCCCCCTCCCATGTCGGGGTTGCCCCCGACATGGGAGAGTTCTTCGGTGCTTACCAGCAGCCATCAGTTCATTGTTGGTCCCGAGGAGGATTCGAGTTTGAAAAAGAGTGTAAGGAGGGGAAAAAAAAATCTGTAGGAGAAAAAGAGAAACAGCGAGATGGTGGGTACACACGGAAAAGCCTGGTCCACGCCACACGTAAAAAGGGGTTGCAATGCTCCAAGGGTTCGAGGGTGCTAGCCCGCGATAATAGAAAGTGAGATAGAGTGCAAACGTACGAAATAAAAGGAGAGGAAGAACAAAAAAAGAGATCGAACATAACGCATATGAGAGGGAGGGGGGGGGGTGAGTTTTGCTACTTCAATACCGTACATTATGCCGTTCTGTTGGTATTCTCTCTCGCTCTCTCGTGTCGTGCGTGCACGGAATCTAACATCGTTGGCAATACCCAACCACCCCAATACAGTTGTGCATTGTTACTCTCGCTTAATCGCCGATCTGTATCGCCTTAAGCCCCACCCGAACCCCGAGTTTCCTCTCTGTGTATATTATCGCCGAGGGACCGACGGGAAAAGCATTTTATTTATTTTTATACTCGGTGTTGAACGAAACGCAACCGGCTCGATTTCTCATCAACGTCGTTATAACTTGTATGAGTAAAGGATGATCGAGTATGACACATCACGAAGAGCGATTAGGACAATTCATATGTAATTTTCGATTTAAAATGCTCACAGCGACAAAAGTATTTGAACAAAACAAAATGGAGCGAAAGTAAATTGCAATTTACATTCAATTTGTTTTTATATTCTTTCACTTCTCTCTTAAGGATGAAATTCTTTTGGAAAGAATCTTAAAATTCTTCGGCATTGTAGAAGTGACCGTTTCAAAGTCAATTACAAATATAATATATTGTTTTTTTTTTGTTGTATTTTTTACTCTCGAGTCTAATATCCGAAATTCGATATAGAATCGTTTGGCGAGAGGAAAACGCGTCGGGGTTTTTTTTTTCGCTGACTCTTTCCGTTGTATCTTCCGGTAGGGGAGAAAAACTTTTCAAATATATCCCTTGAAATACGATGCACCGGACAGTGGGGAAGTGCCGGTTGCAGCTGGTGCAAACAATCCCGAATACACCAGGTCGGGGTTCGCGTTGCCAAGGAGAGAAAGAGATGGGACGAGGGAAAAAAAAAAGCGGAGGAGTCTCGCTAAAAATGAAAAGAAATAAAAAATAAGAGAAAAAAAAACACAACATCGCGGATACTCCGCACGTGGGAAATTCGATATCGATCGCGAGGTGGATGAGATTGAGGGATGGGGAACTGCGGAGTTCCAGAAGAGGGAGATGATGATGAAAATAACAAGAAAAATATTACGAGACATCCTATGCAATATATAATACTGCTGGGAATATCGGCTTTTTTTTTTTTATATCTATATCTTTTATATTTAAAAAATGTCAGATAGAAAAGAGAAACTCGAAAAAAAAAACAGTAGCATAATAAAATTCTGTGCATCAGGGTACTATAGGCGATCATTGGTGAATGTCTATATAGTTCTGGTTTTCCTTTCGAAAATTTGAACAAACTCTTTTATTAAGGTTTAGGATTTGATTAAGGGTGGAAATAGGGTTAGACGGTTCAAAAAATCGATTTTTATATTATTTCATAAATTGTTAGTAACTCATTTTCATGAATTTTTTTATACTATAAAAAATGAATATAATTTATTGAAACTTTGAGAATATTTTATACATATATTTAAGTATATACTATAAAATTTGTATACATATATTTAAGTATATACTATAAAATATTAGCGACCCCATATTGCTCGTTTTTCTTGGTACTATTTTTTCAAACGCGTTTTTCTGAAAAGAACTTTTTTTGAACTTGCGTACACACTAGTTTGAAAAGTTTCCAACCAATCGTTTTGAAAATTGGCAGTTATTTTCTTCATAGTATTGCGCTCTATATGAACCTAAAATCGGAATATTATCATTATTTGAAGTAATTTTTTTTTTGCAAATAAAGTTGTAAAAAATAGCAAAAAATCATGCTTTTTTGTTTTGACCCCTGTAAAAAATTCAATTTTGTATTTTTTCGATAGCATTTAGGTTCATATAGAAGAGAGACATATAATAAAAGTAAATTCCGACCTCGTTTGATTTCAGATGAAAATTGCGGCTTCCAGAATGTACGCAAAATGCTGAGTCTGATTGTGACCTGCAATATGGGGTCGCTAATATCTTCGGTGTTTTTCAAGGAAATTCTTCAAAAATTTTATAGTATATACTTAAATATATGTATAAAATATTCTCAAAGTTTCAATAAATTATATTCATTTTTTAAACTATAAAAAAATTCATGAAAATCATTGAGAAAACGCTGTCCCAACCCTATGTCCCCCTTTAAGTTGACTAAGCGGTTGAAGCCTCCTTCAATTACCTCCTGACTCAATTTAACTTCTCTATTTCGTTTCCTCTCGTCTCACGAGTGTAGATCATCACAGAACGATGGGATAATCGCCGCTTACGTACTTATATAGTGA
This sequence comes from Oxytorus armatus, assembly GCA_958009045.1. Classification (NCBI taxonomy): domain Eukaryota; kingdom Metazoa; phylum Arthropoda; class Insecta; order Hymenoptera; family Ichneumonidae; genus Oxytorus; species Oxytorus armatus. Next base: position 3,219,700 of record OY253746.1, on the reverse strand, counting down.
ACCCGCTATGCGACTACGAATAGGCGAAGTATAAACGAACAGGGACGAGAGAGAGAGAGAGAGAGAAAGGCAGTAAGAGAGACTCGTAATGCTGGCTGTTTTCAACGTCTAATTGCCACCCCTCGCGACTTTGTACACGTTCAGATATATACGCCTCTCGACACTGGTTCGCTATATAGAACAATCCCCACACTGTTTCTCACCAGCGACCCTGTCAATTTCCGTCTCTACAAGCACACAGAACCAAGTTTGCCTTCCATAGGGTTTTTTTTCTCGTTTTTAGCCTATTCATTCTTTCTCTGAGCTTTTGGGGTTTTATTTTCTTTGTCCCTACAGTTAGTCGGATTGTCGTGCGCTAGTGCGAGCAAACTATACCCAAAGACGAAAATCCACCGAGGCGCGATCTCGCCCTTTGTCTCCGTGACTCGGTAGACCGAAGGAACGAACGAAAGGCCGCAGAAAACTGGCGAAAGACTGAGACGACTGAAAGAGGAACAAGAGAGAAAAAATACCTAGATGTAACGAGTATCGGGTCCAAGGGCGTAATGTCATTAAAAAAAACACTTTTGAAAATAGAAAAAAGACTCAACTATGCATAATACACTCTCGGATATTATTATTTCTGAATGCCCACGCGTAAAACAATCGGAATGAGACACGCGGTGACCGGATAGCCAGCAGGGACGTTTCTTTTATTTATTTCACTGATCGCTTTTGTTTCTCCCTTGGTGTTCGGCAAAAGGACGAAAAGGACATCAACGCGAACTCATCGCCCGAGGGATATATCTCTCTCTCGGTTCGCCACCCCTGTATCTCTCGTACAAAAGAACCTCGGACAAGAAGAGTGATTAAGAAAGTAGTTAAATTGCGCGTCTAAATAACGGATGGTACGTGAGTGGAGCGAAAATAATCTGCGGCTTGGGCGAATGGAAAAATTGCGGCATAAAAAGACAGAGAGAGAGAGAGAAAGCAAAAGATAGAAAAGCTACGAGGGGAATTCACACACAATCGCGTAAAAGAAGAGAGCGGGAGGTATGATGCTCGCACGGGGAGAGAAGAAGAGCGCAAAGGAAGATATTGGGAATGGGAGCGAGAGGGAATCTACGAAGTGAGAGAAATGAATGGCTCTGTGCGAGGGACTGATATTTATATAGTCGAGTAGCGGCCGAGGGTGAACGAGAAGGATGCGGGATTGAAAAAGAAAAAAACGCGAACGAGACGGAGAAATGAGATCGCGGATAGAAACGAAGGGAGATAGAAGGAAAGGGCGGGAGCGAGGGTGAGGAGGAGAATGAGCATTGAGTAGAGAAGTGACGGAGGCGCGATATTCCACATTCGTCATGGTATCGCTCGTTTGATATATTTCATAAGATTTATATATATATAGAAAAAGTATTATCCAAGATTTTTCATCGATATAATTGCTGTTTAGATTACATGAAAAATTTGCAATTACTTATCGTCGACTTGAATCAACGTAACTTTGGTGTAATGCATGAAAATTTATTCGCGAAATAAATACCGTCCCGTTGGCAATAAAACAGTATTTGGATATTCTCACGAAGAGAGATTGCGGATAAAGAGAGCCCGAGAATTTATAAAACGTGATTTCAATTAACAACTCGAGTGTGTATGTTGTTTGTGTGTCGTTTGACGTGTATTTCTATATGTACATAAGTAGGATATAACTCTCTGAAAATGAATGAGACTGATTGTGTATCGACGACGCGACGAGGTCGTCGCCTGAGAGAGTCAATCGATTATCGATCCTCGCGATCTCGACACCAGTCGCATTATACGAGACCCAATACACACACACGAATCGTCCTTTTTTTTTTATTTGGCTCCTACGTCGTCAATAAAATGATTACGCTGGCTCTCGCCAAGGGCTTCTCTATATAAATCGATCACGTTGTCGAGTTTGCACTAACTCGTATTATACCGGCCGGCAAATTCTCATAATCACAATTTCAATTCAACAATTCTGTATATCTTGATATGTACGATTTTTTTCTGTCGAAAATATCCAGCGGATTAGTGGTCAGCCATTAAATTAAGGGGGGAAATAGTGTTAGACGGTTGAAAAAATTGATTTTTTTTAATTTCATAAATTGTTAGTAAAACTATTGAAAAATATGTTCCCAACATTTTAAATGAAAATTCCGACTCGTTCTATTGTTATAAGCCATTAAAGTGAGTAGCTCTCCTTCACTATTTTTTCAAACGTGTTTTTCTGAAAACGACTTTTTTTCAACTTGCGTACACGCTAGTTTGAAAAGTTTTCAACCAATCGTTTTGAAAATTGGCAGTTACTTTCTTCATAGTATTGCGCTCTATATGAACCTAAAATCGGAATATTATCACTATTTAAAATATTTTTTTTTACAAATAAAGTTGTAAAAAATGGCAAAAAATCATGCTTTTTTGTTTTGACCCCTGTAAAAAATTCAATTTTCTATTTTTTTTATAGCATTTAGGTTCATATAGAAGAGAGACATGTAATAAAAGTAAATTTCAACCTCGTTTGATTTCGGATGAAAATTGCGACTTCCAGAATGTACACAAAATGCTGAGTCTGATTGTGACCTGCAATATGGGGTCGCTAATATCCCCGGTGTTTTTCAAAAAAATTCTTCAAAAAATGTATAGTATATACTTAAATATATGTATAAAACATTCTCAAAGTTTCAATGAATTATATTCATTTTTTATACTATAAAAAAATTCATGAAAGTCATTGAGAAAACGCTGTCCTAACCCTATTTCCTCCCGTAACATCGGTGAAACGTCCTTAAATAATTTTTTTCTATAATTCAACTTTTTTTTTGCATTCTGACCAAAGCATGAATGGATGTACTGAAATTGCTGTAATGATGCTTTTCGCTGAGGCTCAAACTCTATGCTCGTTCTCTTTGTAATCCGTCAGTATTTAAAACGCAGCTTTATTCGTTGAATTACGATTTTAAATCTCTTACAGATTTTCTATATAGCACCATCGATTTTTTCGAATTTTTCCATTCATATCCCTTCTCTCATAATTTTTTGACGATTTTCAAAGTGCCTCTACGGTCACAATACTTGTGATATAGGGATGAGTCATACGGTATTCTCCAGGTCTGCTCACCGCCATTTTGAAACTTCCTCGTATAACCTAAAATCATTCAAACGGGAGGAAAGTTATGATCTCTTGAAATATGGATATTTTTTGTAGCTTTTTCTTGGAGCGTTTTCTCAATGACTTTCGTGAATTTTTTTATAGTATAAAAAATGAATATAATTCATTGAAACTTTGAGAATATTTTATACATATATTTAAGTACATACTATAAAATTTTTGAAGAATTTCCTTGAAAAACACCGAAGATATTAGCGACCCCATATTGCAGGTCACAATCAGACTCAGCATTTTGCGTACAATCTGGAAGCCACAATTTTCATCTGAAATCAAACGAGGTTGGAATTTACTTTTATTATATGTCTCTCTTCTATATGAACCTAAATGATATCGAAAAAATAGAAAATTGAATTTTTGACAGGGGTAAAAACAAAAAAGCATGATTTTTTGCCATTTTTTACAATTTTATTTGCAAAAAAAAAATTATTTTAAATAATGATAATATTCTGATTTTAGGTTCATATAGAGCGCAATACTATAAAGAAAGTAACTGCCAATTTTCAAAACGATTGGTTGGAAACTTTTCAAACTAGCGTGTACGCAAGTTCAAAGAAAGTCGTTTTCAGAAAAACGCGTTTGAAAAAATAGTACCAAGAAAAACAATCAATATGGGGTTGCTAATATTTTATAGTATATACTTAAATATATGTATAAAAATTTTATAGTATATACTTAAATATATGTATAAAATATTCTCAAAGTTTCAATAAATTATATTCATTTTTTATACTATAAAAAAATTCATGAAAATCAGTGAGAAAACGCTGTCCTAACCCTATTTACCTCCCTTAATGGCTTATAACAATAGAGCGAGTCGGAATTTGCATTTAAAATTTTGGGAACATATTTTTCAATAGTTTTACTAACAATTTATGAAATTTAAAAAAAATCGATTTTTTTGAACCGTCTAACCCTATTTCCCCCCTTAAACGGGAGGAAAGTTATTATCTTTTGAAATATCGATATTTTTTGTTGCTTTCTGGACACCAAAATCATGCGAATTACACATGACACCGAAGTTTTGTCGGTAACTCGGATAAAATTGATGGAAAAATTCGAAAATGCCTGAGGTTTTTTTTCGTATTGTAAAAATGCTAGACCAGCCGAGCTACAATAGTCTGCTGATCTATGGTATATATATAAAATAGAGTGTCTTTGATAAATCATGTGAGAAGAGGACGCACGCGCATATCACGAGAAATGAAGATGAGAGATGTAGTCACATAAACCGATCTCGAAGCTCTTTTCTCTCCCTTGTAGATGTGTACAAGAGATATACATTGGTGGTATCGTATGTGTTTTTCCCGTTTGTGTCTTTGCCTCGAGTTCATATATAAATCGATGTCACTCCGTGAGTTCTAGATGTCACGGAGATTATCAATTTTATATGTTATCGTTTGCCGATGATTCCACCGCGCGAGAGATTGAACGAGAAGAGAACCACTTAGATAGATTATAAAGTATAATAACGACGAAACTTTGACTTAGGGAATTAATTTAAAAAGAAAAAAATGGTGATAATCGGGGGTCTCACGTACTTGGAAGAGCAATCGAGACGAAGGGAGAAAGTAAAAGAACGAAATGACTCAAGAAACCTCTTCGTTCAATATTCTCCATCAAACTGGAATATACACGTATACATATATACTTTGTACTAAACCATGAGAAATTGAAAGAAGAAAAAAAAAAAGAAAAAAGAACGACGGAATGAAACGAGTTTCGTGCCTCGTTCGCGAGTCTCGGCTACCGCTCTTCGGTCGCCCCATTAATCCTCGATTACCCGAGACGCCTACGCTTACATTAATTATTTACGCGTATAGCATATAACGTACGATCATCGAGCATTTCACTCTCCCTATCTCTATCTCTCTCTACTCCAGTCCTTCTTTCCAAATACCGGAAGTTTTCATTCCCGAGTGACTACGGCGGTTTATAGCCTGTATTTCTATTTGCTCAAATTCTCACATATCTTCAAACGTAACATATAAATATGTACAAATGTAACGTCATCGATAAATAGTAAATCACCCGTGTCAACATTCTCGTAAAATTATTTCCGAATTTTTTAACGAACTAATGCCCAATTAGGACGTTTCAATTTTTATTTCCAAATTGAATATCGTTTAAAAAATAAGACAAATCTTATTAGATCACGAAGCTTATCTTCTGTTCAAGGAACATTTAGCTTATCGTCTCATTGAAAATCTGAATTGAATGTAGATTCAGAAAAAAAAAAAATTAAATTTCCATGCATCGTCAAAAATTGGGTATTGATATTTTTTTAATTAAATACGACAAAAAATGGCAACTTTTTAAGAAAATATCAATGATAACACTCGATATAAAAATAATTTTCACAAATTTGTTAAACACTTTATTAACTGCTTTGTTACTAGATTTTTTGTCATTTTATGTTAAAAGCATAATATTCAGAGCTCAGAAATCCTTTCACGATCTTGTTTTCATCTCAATTCCCTAAATGTATTCAATTAAGGGGGGAAATAAGGTTAGAACAGCGTTTTCTCAATGATTTTCATGAATTTTTTTATAGTATAAAAAATGAATATAATTTATTGAAACTTTGAGAATATTTTATACATATATTTAAGTATATAGTATACAATTTTTGAAGAATTTTCTTGAAAAACACCGAGGATATTAGCGACCCCATATTGCAGGTCACAATCAGACTCAGCATTTTGCGTACATTCTGGAAGCCGCAATTTTCATCTGAAATCAAACGAGGTTGGAATTTACTTTTATTATATGTCTCTCTTCTATATGAACCTAAATTCTATCAAAAAAATAGAAAATTGAATTTTTTACAGGGGCCAAAACAAAAAAGCATGATTTTTTGCCATTTTTTATAACTTTATTTGCAAAAAAAAAATTATTTTAAATAATGATAATATTCCGATTTTAGGTTCATATAGAGCGCAATACTATGAAGAAAGTAACTGCCAATTTTCAAAACGATTGGTGGAAAACTTTTCAAACCAGCGTGTACGCAAGTTAAAAAAAAGTCGTTTTCAGAAAAACGCGTTTGAAAAAATAGTACCAAGAAAAATCAATCAATATGGGGCTGTTAATATTTTATAGTATATATTTAAATATATGTATAAAATTTTTTAAGTATATACTTAAATATATGTATAAAATATTCTCAAAGTGTCAATAAATTATATTCATTTTTTATACTATAAAAAAATTCATGAAAATCATTGAGAAATCATCATAGCTTAGAAATACTTTCACGATCTTGTTTTCATCCCAATTCCCCGAATTTATTGAATTGAGCGGCGAAATAGGGTTAGAACAGTGTTTTCTCAATAATTTTCATGCATTTTTTTATAGTATACAAAATGAATATAATTTATTGAAACTTTGAGAATATTTTATACATATATTTAAGTATATACTATAAAATTTTTGAAGAATTTTCTTGAAAAACATCGGGGATATTAGCGACCCTATATTGCAGGTCACAATCAGACTCAGCAATTTGCGTACATTCTGGAAGCCGCAATTTTCATCTGAAATCAAACGAAGTTGGAATTTACTTTTATTATATGTCTCTCTTCTATATGAACCTACATGCTATCAAAAAAATAGAAAATTAAATTTTTTACAGGGGCCAAAACAAAAAAGCATGATTTTTTGCCATTTTTTACCGTCTTTATTTGCAAAAAAAAATTATTTTATATAATGATAATATTCCGATTTTCCGTTCATATAGAGCGCAATACTATGAAGAAAGCAACCGCCAATTTCCAAAACGATTGGTTGAAAACTTTTCAAACTAGCGTGTACGCAAGTTAAAAAAAAGTCGATTTCAGAAAAACGCGTTTGAAAAAATAGTACCAAGAAAAATCAATCAATATGGGGTCGTTAATATTTTCTAGTATACACTTAAATATATGTATAAAAATTTTATAGTATATACTTAAATATATGTATAAAATATTCTCAAAGTTTCAATAAATTATATTCATTTTTTATACTATAAAAAAAATCATGAAAATCATTGAGAAAACGCTGTCCTAACCGTATTTCCCCCCTTAATGGCTTATAACAATAGAGAGAGTCGGAATTTTCATTTAAAATTTTGGGAACATATCATTCAATAGTTTTACTAACAATTTATGAAATAAAAAAAATCCGATTTTTTGAACCGTCTGAGCCTATTTCCCCAATTAACAATCACCTCATACATCCTCGATTACAAATACTTCTTATCAAACTCATTCACCGCTCAATCGTCGCCGTTAGAAAAATAAAAAGTTACTTCACGAGAATGTCGCGGCGCGATAAGCGCCGATGAATCTCGCGGCCCTGATACCCCGAGTGACGGCCCTGTCCGAGTGTAGCCGACAATGCACGAAAATAGTCGATCGTCGGAGCAACGACGAGGTGGTGGAATCGCCGGATCTGCCGGCGGCGGCGCGGGGACGGCGGGGGCGGCTCCGGCGCGGGGGGCGGGAGGAGGAGGATCTTTTGCGGCCCATGTGTTGTGGCTGCTGGTGTGCTCCTCCGAGTGCTTTGTGACGCGCGCGCGGGTGGTGCAGTGAAAGGCTTTTTTTTCTCTCTCTCTTACCCTCTCTCTCTCTCTCTCGTTCTGTCTCTCTCACACAATCTAAAGCCCTTCTCGTGTACATCTATCCTCTCGCGTCGCGTTGGCAAGGGGGTGGGTGGAGGAGAACGAGATAATAAGAGCGAGAACGTCTTTGCGCCGGAAGAAAAATCGTCATTAGGCTAAACGTTCGTTTAATAGAGTGACAGACTACGTTTTTTTCCGGCTCGCTGTACAAACGCGCACATATAAAAGCGGTAAGAGAAAAAAAAGGATCGAAAGAGATAGAAACGAGATATCAGGCACTCTTAAATTAAGGCCGTTTTCTCGCTCTCTCTCTCTCGCGCTGTATGGTTTTGCACGAGCGCGGCGCAGGTTCCGGGATCAGCGGGAGATTCGGGTGTGACCTGGGCGTCGTGACGCCCGGCGTCAACGTCGAGCGTCGACGTAAGCCGAACGGAGAGACGATCTTCACCGGAAGTGAAACGTTCTCCGTTACTGGTATCCCCGCCGTCCCCACTCTCTCTCTCTCTCTCTTTTAATCTCAAATATCGCGTATAATCGCTTTTCCGGATTGTTTCGATTCACTTCGGGCAGTTCAACAGATCGTGATACATAGATACACGTTTGATTTTCTTTTTTTTTTCATATATAGATAAATATGAATGTTCGATGAATACGTAAAATATATTAAAAAAAACAACTCATATTTATTCACATATTCATGCATAAGTACGTTCAATATTCATCGTGTCTATTTTTTTCGTCTCACAAATGATAATTCGCAACCATAATCATTATGTTAATTCTTGGCTATGAGATAAGCCGGAGTAAAGATTGGAGAGAAAAAAACAACACTCACAAATCGATATGTTGTCGAAGATTGAAAGAGGAATAGAGTGATAAAGACGAAGAAAAAATAGGTTTAAACGAGTATGTAGGCAGACAGCTCAAATGCACACAAATGTAAACACTCTATACACACAGTCGCACCGAATACATCATTAATACTTACTATATATATAACTTTGTGTATATATAAAATACTGCGCGTCGGTGTGTGCGTGAAATCGTCGAAATCGTCGAGAGAACCGGCCCTCGCGCTTTTATCGCTATATATCTCGATTCTCTCTCTCTCGATTTTTCTCTCTCCGGACTCAGTCGTCGACGACCGTTAACGTGTGAGTTTCGAAGGGCAAGCATAGCCAATCGAAAATTGTCAAAATTCACGACGACCAGAGAGACTCGCGAATTAATTTCGACGATAAACAACGATCGACGACTGTGCTTTAATATTTCCGTGTTTTGTTTAATTTTTATTTTATTTTTTCCCCCAGGGATCAAAGTGCTCGCGAGTGCTTTTCCCCGATAGAGTCTTCGAAGGACGCCCTCTGTGAGGTTTTTATTTTATTTTTTTATTTTTTTTCGTCGGAAATAAAAAGGGTGTGCGTGTCGATCAAAAGGGAAAATTAAACAAGCTCGCACGCGAAATATTGCGAGATGTGGTGCGTGCAATAATAATGATAATAATAATAATGATGATAAGAAATTGATTGAAAAATATAGGTGCGAGTTCAAGATTGTTCCCGGGCAGGGTTGGAAAAAAAACAAAACACGCGAGAGTGAGGAATAAAGCGCGAAAGGGAGGATAAAGAGTAGAGAGTGCACGGGGAAGAGGGTGGAAAAACTAAAGTGGACGCGTCCACCGTAGTGTGCATGGATCAGGAGAAAGAATCACGGAGGCTAAAGCTGGATTAAAAATAAACAAACAAATTAAACAACGACGAGCGCCTGGACCAGTTTTTTTACAATCTTGTTTTTTTTTTTCTTCGTTTTGTTCTTTTGCCGCTGGACTCGTCGATTGAACAGCTGTGGATAAACGTTTCGATCATTCGGGAGTGCTCGGTAGGAAGGTGGAAACAAGAAGGATCCGGAGTAACAAGGACGAGAAACAATATGGTTGGTGACTATTTTTTTTTTACAAACCTAGTTCGTATTTATGCTTCGTATTGATCGTAAAAAGATTTGTCGAATTTCCCCGGGGATTATTTAGCTTGTTGATAATTATTTTGATTTTATAAAGTCATTTTTATCATTGTTCTTGCTATTTTATCTCCTGAAACGATTTCTTAGTTAGTATCGCTCTGTTGTACGTGCACATTGACATTTACGTGGTAGAATTTACTCCAAAAGTGATTTTGTGCTTGATGGCAAATCTTTACACGACGAGCTTGTGATATTTTGTGTTGGTGAACCACTTCGATGACATTGTATTTTCTCGAGTGTACTGCACATTCTCCCCTCTCTCTCTCTCTCGCTCTCTCTCTTTCTGTGCTTAACACTCACACATTTGCGTGTTTATAGGGAGCACGAGGGACTTGCGCGTTTCGCGGTGTCGCTCCGACAGAGCCAAAGCTTTGTCTTTGCGCCGGGTGGAGTGCGCGCGCGCACACACTTTCCCTCTACACATGAAAACATTTTTATTCAAACATATATATATATATTTTTTATACAGTAGATACTGACGAGACACCAACGCGACGAAGACGACGGTATACAATTTTTTTAAAGGGCTTTTCACTCGTCGAGGCTTAAACTAGCTGTCTCTTTTTTTTTCCCCATCTTGTGTACGGACCACTGCCACGTATATAAATATACATTCATCTTTTTACTGCATACAGAGATAGAAAGTGTGTGAGAGAGAGAGAGAGAGGGAGAGGAAAGCTCACCCTTTGAATTCTGACTCCCCGAGGCCGCGGTTAAGCTCAAAGTGAATATACATCACTGTAGTACGAGGATATGTATATACACATGTATTAAGAGAGTGTAAAGAAAAAAAAAAGTTGTACCTTGAATTCACACTCGGTTGTTGCTTATACTCCGCTTGTTTACGCCGTAGCATCTTAGAACAAACATTTTTTATTTTCAATATAATATTTTAACAAAATCTTGAAAATTCACAATGTTTATCTTGCTCATCCATGATTTTTTTTTCTCATCTAGCAAGTTTTATAGATGAAAAAATGATGAGGAAAGAATAAGAATATCGTTCAACGTGTGGTTGTCTTTTTCTTTGTTTAAACACAGTCGTTTAAAATTAATCGTTTGTTTCTGTTAATTTGTCGATTTAGGAAGATTTAACTCGATCAACTGACTTTTGGAGTAAAAAATAGTATAGTATTTTTTGAAGAATTTTCGGAGTATTTATTTCCCAATTTTACCTCTTCGTAATTTAACAATTTTTGAAATTACATCGTTAAATCCTTCGTTACTTGATTACAATTTAATCACTAATATTTCAACAAAATCTTGAAAATTCACAATGTTTATCTTGCTCACCCATCTTTTTTTTTCTCATTTAGCAAATTTTATGGATGAAAGAATTATGAGGGAAGAGTAAGAATATTGTTCAACGTGTAGTTGTTGTTTTCTCTGTTTAAACACAGTCGTTTAAAATTAATGGTTTGTTTCTGTTAATTTATCGATTTAGGAAGATTTAACTCGATCAACTGACTTTTGAAGTAAAAAATAGTATAGTATTTTTTGAAGAATTTGCGGAATATTTATTTCCAAATTTTACCTCTTTGTAATTTAACAATCTTTAAAATTACATCATTAAGTCCTGTGTTACTTGATTAAAATTTAATCAGTAATATTTCAACAAAATCTTGAAAATTCACAATGTTTATCTTGCTCATCCATCATTTTTTTTTCTCATTTAGCAAATTTTATCGATAAAAAAATTATGAGGGAAGAATAAGAATATCGTTCAACGTGTAGTTGTTTTTTTCTCTCATTAAACACAATCGTTTAAAATTAATCGTTTGTTTCTGTTAATTTGTCGATTTAGGAAGATTTAACTCGATGAATTGACTTTTGGAGTAAAAAATAGTATAGTATTTTTTGAAGAATTTGCGGAATATTTATTTCCAAATTTTACCTCTTTGTAATTTAACAATCTTTAAAATTACATCATTAAGTCCTGCGTTACTTGATTAAAATTTAATGAGTAAAATTTCAACAAAATTTTGAAAATTCACAATGTTTATTTTGCTCACCCATCATTTTTTTTTCTCATTTAGCAAATTTTTTCGATGAAAAAATTATGAGGGAAGAATAAGAATATCGTTCAACGTGTAGTTGTTTTTTTCTTTCATTAAACACAATCGTTTAAAATTAATCGTTTGTTTCTGTTAATTTGTCGATTTAGGAAGATTTAACTCGATGAACTAACTTTTGAAGTAAAAAATAGTATAGTATTTTTTGAAGAATTTTCGGAGTATTTATTTCCAAATTTTACGCCTTCGTAATTTAACAATCTTTGAAATTACATCGTTAAATCCTTCGTTACTTGATTAAAATTTGAACAATAATATTTCAACAAAATCTTGAAAATTTACAATGTTCATCTTGCTCACCCGTCATTTCTTTTTCTCATTTGGAAAGTTTTATGGATGAAAAAATGATTGGGGTTAATTCGTCGATTTAGGAAGATTTGATTCGATCAACTAACTTTTGGAGTAAAAAATAGTATAGTATTTTTTGAAGAATTCTTGGAGCATTTGTTTCCAAATTTTAGCTCTTCATAATTTGACAATCTTAAAAATTACATCGTTAAATCCTTCGTTACTTGATTAAAATTTAATCAGTAATATTTCAACAAAATCTTGAAAATTCACAATGTTTATCTTGCTCACCCGTCATTTTTTTTCTCATTTGGAAAGTTTTATGGACGGAAAAATAATTGGGGAAAAATGAGTATATCGTTCAAAGTGTAATTGTTTTTTTCTTTGTTTAAACACAGTCGTTTGAAATTTAATCGTTTGTTTCGGTTAATTTTCGTCGTCGATTTAGGAAGATTTGACTCGATCAACTATCTTTTCGAGTAAAAAATAGTATAGTATTTTTTAAACAATTCGGAACAAATCGGAGCATTTAGTTCCAAATTTGACCTCTTCATAATTTAACAATCTTAGAAATTACATCGTTAAATCCATTGTTACCTAAATAAAATCCAATCGGTACATACATCTTTTCGACTTATTATTTTGCTGACTATGTGAAATATTTCGAAAACTCTAATGTAGAATATCTTGGGGAAAAAAAGTGGAAAAACAAAGCCCTTCTTTGTTTTTTTCTTTCTTTTTTTTCGTAATATAAATTTCACAATCTCAGGATAGATGAAATATTCATTGCGCAAAGGCCATTCATCGAGCCGCAGAGAGACGCAATAGCGAAAGAAAAAAAAACCAGGGTAGATATAAAACTAAATCGGAGAATGCAAAGTCGCGATAATATATCAGCGAGAGAACGCGCGGTACGCAGTAATTTGAGTACTATTTTACAGATGTACTTTATACACGTACGCAGTTTTTTTTCTCTTTCTTTCTTTATCTGTACCGCGTGTGGCCCGGATGGAAGCTCAGAAATATATAACTCGATTCTCCGTACGCCCCGAGGAATATAACATCCGGAAAGGCACGTATAGATATACCGGACGTACGTATAACGCGTTAGCAGCGAGTAAAGTTTCGGGTAATTACTATTTCGTGGTTTCAAGCTGCTGAAAAAAATTCAATGCGAGTCAGTGGTACACGAGTTTAATTTTAACGACTTTTATTACGATGAATTATAATTTTTAATAATGATAATAAAAATAAAAAAATTTTATTATCATAATAAAATGTATCATTTGTTATTGTTGTTATTATTATGCGCATCGTATCCGTACACCGATTTACATTTACATACATAATTCAACGTAAACGCATACATCATTTCGTGCATAATGAAATGATGCATCTCGCGCGCTCGCGGTTGCAGATTCTCGTTTGTTATTTTATTTTTATTTATTTTTTTTTAATCGCTCTCGTATGTGGATTCGTTGGTTTCGTTTCAACGGTGATTTACAAGCTGTGTTCAACGCTCACGTATTTCTCGAGCTTCTTTTTTTCAATCCTTTTTTTCCCCTCCTTTCTCTCTTTCTGTCTCTCTCTCTCTCTTGATCGTACATTTTTCTCGTACATGGTCTTTGGTTCTGTTTCGCATTTCTCGCGTGTTCCTCAACGCCCGAGTACCACTGCCAGGTCGCACGTACTAGGGCTTCTAGAAAATCGTTGCTCTACACCTAGTTCATATCTATGGGACATTTCTTACAAAGTCGAAAATAAGTTAAGAATTAATTGCAACATAACGAGAAGAAAGGATCGTTCGAAATTTTTACGACACTTTGGTTTCACTTTAAAGTACCTTTGGTGAAAATTTCAAAAGATTGAAGTAAGCCCTTCGTATGAAAAATAAAATAAACAACATTTTTCTTTCAGTTTTTTTTTTTCATATTTTTGGGTTATTAGACATTTTTGAAAAATGTGATTGTTATTTATTTCAAGAGAGCACATGCTCGCGATTAAAATGCGCTAGGGACATATTTGTTGCTGTTGGTTCATGCTTAAAATATCCGCTGTAGAATTAAGGGAATTTTATTCATTTTTCGCAGTAAGGATATTTTCTGGAATTACGACCATATTGAAAATCCATAGGAGGTTATAGGATCTGTAGTTGATAAAAATAAAGTTATTTCGCGACAATCTTGAAAAAGTGCTGAACTATTCTTCAAAACCGTTCTAGTTTACGCGGAATGTCCCTTATGCTATACGTTAATTGGATACCGAAGTTCTCTCTCTCTCTCTCTTTCGTTCTACGCCTCAGTGATAAGTTGACGCTAGAATCAAAGACAAAACGTTTGACGTCGAGACTGACTAGACATCGCGGTAATCGGAGTACAAAACTACATATATATACAGGGTGTCTCAAAATTAGCACGTCAAAGTGACACGGGTGTTAGATTGACTCCAGACCTATCAGAATAAACAAATATCATCTCGGTAAAAGTCTCACGGTTTTCGAGAAAAATTATCTTTATTGATTTTTCGAAAAATCGCTACCCCAGCACTTGTTATTCCGCTACCATTGCTATGAATTATTTTGGGTTTGAACAAAAGGCACTAAAGCGGACGAAGTAGGTACCTAAGGCGGTAAGGAAACCGGTCCTAAGAAGAAGAAAAAATAGTACCTTTGTGGGAGTATAAGAAAACGAAAAATAATAATACTTAATGATTTATTCAATTTTTACAACATGAGTTCAAATTCTCTACCTTCAATCCTAATACACAAACGGCACATATTTTAGGAACAAAATATGAATAAACCAAAAGTAATTCATAGCAATGGAAGCAAAATAACAAGTACTAGGATAGTGATTTTTCGAAAAATCAAAAAGATGATTTTTCTCGAAAACCATGAGACTTTTACTGAGGTGATATTTGTTTATTCTGGTAGGTCCGGAGCCAATCAGTAAAAATCTCATGGTTTTCCAGAAAAATCGTCTTTTTTTATTTTTCGAAAAATCGCTACCCCAGCACTTGTTATTCCGCTACCATTGCTATGAATTATTTTGGGTTTGAACAAAAGGGACTAAAGCGGACGAAGTAGGTACCTAAGGCGGTAAGAAAACTGGTTCTAAGAAGAAAAAAAAATAGTATCTTTGTGGGAGTATAAGAAAACGAAAAATAATAATACTTAATGATTTATTTAATTTTTACAACATGAGTTCAAATTCTCTACCTTTAATCCTAATATACAAACGGCACATATTTTAGGAACAAAATATGAATAAACCCAAAGTAATTCATAGCAATGGTAGCAAAATAACAAGTACTAGGATAGTGATTTTTCGAAAAATCAAAAAGATGATTTTTCTCGAAAACCATGAGACTTTTACTGAGGTGATATTTGTTTATTCTGGTAGGTCCGGAGCCAATCAATAAAAGTCTCATGGTTTTCCAAAAAAATCGCTACCCCAGCACTTGTTATTCTGCTACCATTGCTATGAATTATTTTGGGTTTGAACAAAAGGCACTAAAGCGGACGAAGTAGGTACCTAAGGCGGTAAGGAAACCGGTCCTAAGAAGAAAAAAAAATAGTACCTTTGTGGGAGTATAAGAAAACGAAAAATAATAATACTTAATGATTTATTCAATTTTTACAACATGAGTTCAAATTCTCTACCTCCAATCCTAATACACAAACAGCACATATTTTAGGAACAAAATATGAATAAACCCAAAGTAATTCGCAGCAATGGTAGCAAAATAACAAGTACCAGGATAGTGATTTTTCGAAAAATCAAAAAGATGATTTTTCTCGAAAACCATGAGACTTTTACTGGAGTGATATTTGTTTATTCTGGTAGGTCCGGAGCCAATCAGTAAAAATCTCATGGTTTTCCAGAAAAATCGTCTTTTTTTATTTTTCGAAAAATCGCTACCCCAGCACTTGTTATTCCGCTACCGTTGCAATGAATCACTTTGGGTTTGAACAAAAGGCACTAAAGTGGACGAAGTAGGTACCTAAGGCGGTAAGGACACCGGTTCTAAGAAGAAGAAAAAAATAGTACCTTTGTGGGAGTATAAGGAAACAAAAAATAATAATATTTAATGATTTATTTAATTTTTACAACATGAGTTCAAATTCTCTACCACCAATCCTAATACACAAACGGCACATATTTTAGGAACAAAATATGAATAAACCCAAAGTAATTCGTAGCAATGGTAGCAGAATAACAAGTACTGGGTAACGATGTTCCGATATCAAAAAAGATGATTTTTCTCGAAAACTATTTAGACTTTTACTGAGGTCATATTTGTTTATTCCGATAGGTCCGCAGCCAATTTAACCCTCGTGTCACTCTGACGTGCTAGTTTTGAGACACCCTGTATATATATCAAACAGAGTTTACTTGTTTTCACGACCTTCCATCTCTATTTGACTTCACTACCTCGAGCTCAACTTCACTCCATCAGTGTATACAATCACCTATATATAATGCAATAGTACTCAAGATATAACCATTTCAGATTATTTTCTTATTTTTATATAAATATATATTTTTTTCATTCTATCCTAATCGATACTATTATATACCGCAAGCCTTTTCATCTCGAGAAACGAGAGTCGTAAATTGTTGCTAATCGACGACAAAACAATTTTCCCTGAAAAAAAATAGACAACGTGCGATATGGAAGAACTTCAAAGTGACAAAGTCTCGTCTAATATCGCGATTTTTATTTATTTTTTCAATTTCCATTCTTTATCTACCGTATCTAAAGTCTTGGTGTCGTAGTCTTTGAACATAGATACGTATCACTGGGAATTTTAAATGGATGAATGAGAATGATTTTTTTACACTTTACATTCTTATTTAATTTTTTTTTCGTACCTTTTTATTTTTCTAATTTTAAAAATTCCATAGTAATTCCTCGTATTTATCATTGAACGAACGGTTGATTATGAATACTGTTGTTCGAGATATCCTCTATCGCACGTTGATAACGCGATCTTCTAGCCTTTGCGTAATATCACGCTTTTCTGCGGTTATACACGAATATGTTTGCGTACGTATACGGAATATTCCATGCTAAAGCGAGCCATCACTGATTTCGAACCGAATTGCCAACCGATTGATATTCAAATTCGTTCATTATTTTTTTTGTATGTCATTGTAACAATTCCAAAATGGTTCACCGAATTTTTTCACATTTTTCCCAACGGACATCTATGTTTCTTGGTAAACATAGATATTTGTTATCGAACAAGCTTCCCAGTGATGATAACATTTTTTTAAATAATTAAAGAAAAGTTAAAAAATAGGTGTCGGTGGAAGAAATCTGATAGAATTTGGAGGTGGCTCGTAGGATTACAATGATAGAAAAAATAATTAATAAAATTCAAGAGGATAAGAGTTGAGCGCAGATTGTGTCGGCATGGAATGGCTTATATATAACGTAGCACAAATCCATCTGTAAATAAACGTGCCTCGAGCACGGACCGAGCGCTATTATAAAACCACCTTTTCCTATATATGTATGTGCGAGCGTATATATGCTGTATATATACATGTATTGAAAGGCTGTGTACCAAGAGCACAAGCATCTGGCATCCAATCAACCTTCCGTTAATTGCGCGAGACGATCCTGAGGTTTCCCTCGCGTTGATTATCGGACGAAAATGCTCCTCGTCTCGGTGACGATGCCACTCGATGTCTCTTTCTCTTATCGTCCACAAAACGTGCCCCCACGCTCCTCGCTTAGACTCGAGAAAATCCACCGGATCTCTCTTTCTCCTCAATTCTCTCTCTGCTACGGGAAATCCGAGGAACAAGTCTTCGGGGATAGAACACTGACAAAGAAAACGATGTAAACCTCTTCTCTCGGCCACTCAACGAATAATATAAGAGTTCTTCCGCCTACGAGAAATCCGAAGTCTCGAGGATTTAACGTTCAGACCCCTTTTTTCTCTTTTTCTTTCGTCTCGACTCGATAATTAATTTCGTTTCAAACGTATCAGAATTTTATTCGTATTTTTTTGTCGAACGAGCGACAGAAGAAATAAGAATAAAATAACGCGGGCGAATAACAGCGATAGTTTAATCGTGGTGAATTATTGAGGGCTCAGTTACCCCTGCGCGCGCTGAAAACCGAGTAAATTTGTAAAAATTACTGTAAAGGTTATATGATGAAAAAAAAATTAAATTGTCGATTTCACATTTTTTGTTAACATTTCAGCTGTAAGAAAAAAAATTAAATTTTTTTTTTTTGTATTAACATTATTTTTTACGGATATAAATGGACTATTGATAAAAATCATGGCGCCTCCTTGTCGACATCATAACGTCACAAAAAATTATCCAATCTGCAAAAATAAAAAAGAATCTTGTAAAATAATGTAGTAGTAATAGTCTGACGGAGGGATTTATTTTAGTATGCAATTAAAAAAAAAAAAAAATTAGTTCTTCATAATTTATAAAAAATTGCCCAACCAAAAAATTAAAAAAATCTCTCGTCAGAACACAAAGAAAATAATTAAAAAAAAAACAAAAATAAAAAAATATTAAATATTGACGGAGTTATCGTGCTGACACTGTCTAAAAGCACAATTTCGAGAGAAGCGCGATAATAATGTTGATATTAAAAAAAAAAAATTTTTAATTTGTTTTCGTATAGTTGAAAAGTTAATAAAAAATGTGAAATCACGAATTTATTTATTTTTTCACCGTACAACCTTTATAATAATTTTTCAAATTTACTCGGTTTTCAGCGCGCGCAGGGATATGTGAGTCCTTAACGGAGGAAATAGGGTTAGGACAGCGTTTTCTCAATGATTTTCATGAATTTTTTTTTAGTATAAAAAATGAATATAATTTATTGAAACTTTGAGAATATTTTATGCATATATTTAAGTAAATACTATAAAATTTTTAAAGAATTTCCTTGAAAAACACCGAAAATATTAGCGACCCCATATTGCAGGTCACAATCAGACTCAGCATTTTGCGTAAATTCTGAAAGCCGCAATTTTCATCCGAAATCAAACGAGGTTGGAATTTATTTTTATTATATGTCTCTCTTCTATATGAATCTAAATGCTATAAAAAAAAATAGACAATTGAATTTTTTACAGGGGTCAAAACAAAAAAGCATGATTTTTTGCCATTTTTCACAACTTTATTTGCGAAAAAAAATTATTTTAAATAATGATAATATTCCGATTTTAGGTTCATATAGAGCGCAATACTATGAAGAAAGTGACTGCAAATTTTCAAAACGATTGGTTGGAAACTTTTCGAACTAGCGTGTACGCAAGATAAAAAAAAGTCGTTTTCAGAAAAACGCGTTTGAAAAAATATTACCAAGAAAAATCAATCAATATGGGGTCGTTAATATTTTATAGTATATACTTAAATATATGTATACAAATTTTATAGTATATACTTAAATATATGTATAAAATATTCTCAAAGTTTCAATAAATTATATTCATTTTTTATGCTATAAAAAAATTGATGAAAATCATTGAGAAAACATCAGAGCTTAGAAATACTTTCACGATCTTGTTTTCATCCCAATTCCCCGAATTTATTCAATTAAGCGGGTAAATAGGGTTAGAACAGCGTTTTCTCAATAATTTTCATGAATTTTTTTATAGTATAAAAAATGAATATAATTTATTGAAACTTTGAGAATATTTTATACATATATTTAAGTATATACTACAAAATTTTTGAAAAATTTTCTTGAAAAACACCGGGGATATTAGCGACCCTATATTGCAGGTCACAATCAGACTCAGCATTTTGCGTACATTCTGGAAGCCGCAATTTTCATCCGAAATCAAACGAGGTTGGAATTTACTTTTATTATATGTCTCTCTTCTATATGAACCTAAATGCTATCAAAAAAATGGAAAATTGAATTTTTTACAGGGGTGAAAACAAAAAAGCATGATTTTCTTGCCATTTTTTACAACTTTATTTGCAAAAAAAAAATTATTTTCAATAATGATAATATTCCGATTTTAGGTTCATATAGAGCGCAATACTATGAAGAAAGTAACTGCCAATTTTCAAAACGATTGGTTGGAAACTTTTCGAACTAGCGTGTACGCTAGTTCAAAAAAAGTCGTTTTCAGAACAACGCGTTTGAAAAAATAGCGCGCTCGGGGCCTGAAGGAGAGCTACTCACTTCAATGGCTCATAACAATAGAACGAGTCGGAATTTTCAATTAAAATGTTGGGAACATATTTTTCAATAGTTTTACTAACAATTTATGGAATTAAAAAAAAATCGATATTTTGAACCGTCTAACCCTATTTCCCCTCTTAAATTACAAAGTTATTTTTCCTGCTCAATTGTTCGAAGTTTGACTGAAAGTCTCTTTTTTTTTCATGACATTTCCTCGAAATGTCATTTTGCGAATGCTGGTAATATTTACTACACTCCGCCGCGAATATTCGAACAATAGTGTTTTGCGCGAAAACGAATATTCCCGTACGCGTGGGAGGATAGATTAAAAAAAGTCGATGGCCAGAAATAAAAGGAAGAAATGGTAATTCACCGGTGATCGTTACGAGCGTTACTGATGTACCGCGCACATCCCGGTTGTGTCGGGTGAATAAATAAATCGTAAATACTGCTTTTGTTTCTGACACGGTCTACTTGCTCTCACACCCCCCGTCTCGTGCGCGCCGGCCACTCTTGCAATACGTTTATTTTTTAGCATATACACAATATAAATAGAGATTTATGTATGCCGAACGCGTATATTTCACAAACGATTACCGCGATTTACGGTTCAGTACCTGCTGCACGTGCTCTCTCGTGGGTGTAATAGTTGTCCTACATATAATATATATATATATATATATATATATATATATATATATTAATAGTTAAGTGCTCAGAACATAAGTACGCGACGACGCGCGGGCGTTACGCACGCCGGAAGTAATTGTGATAACGATCGTATTATCATTAGCCTATCTCCTTTTCTCTCTCTCTCACTCTCTCACAAACATTTTATCCCTTCCTTTCTCTAATTCACGATTCTCTACTTGTCCGACATGACTTTCGACGATCGTATATTTATGTCTACACCGTTGTAATAAAAAAAAAAAATATCTCACATAATACAATATTGGTGTACGGGAGAATTTAGCGCTTGAGTGTATTTCGAGAGAGTCTCGCCGTCGTGCTCGTTTGATTAACTTCGAGGAGCGAGATCAATGCGGGCGTAGATTGGAAGAAACCACACACTCTGTCGGGGCACGATCTTTGCCAGCAGTGACGCTCAACCAATTTTAATTTATTTATTTCTGTCTCTAAAAAAATAAAAATAAAATACTCGATCTCCAAAAACTAAATTTTGTCGAAGGTTTTGCCAAATCTTTTTGTGTCTTTGATGGAAATTAAATGAATGGATTTAATCGTTGAATTATTGAATAAATTGACGACGATCAGACCCAACAAATTTATGTTGTAGAAGGAATTTTGTTTCTCAAATGTACTCGGGGAATGATGACATTTTTGTATACCCCCTTCTCGTTGCATACAACCCGTTGCGTGTGTTCCACCCTGGTATTACAATTTATTGCAACGATAAGAACGGCATTCCTCGGGTTCCCAAACGTCAAAGATTTCAGGTAGTGCATACAAACACACACACACGAGATACCGATCTCCATAATAACACCATTAGCTCTCACGATGAATATTCATGAATTAATCGTGTCAGCGAACGAGACTGATTATAATAAATACGTAATTGATAATCACTGTGGGGTGAGTGAACGTGTTCGTGTATGTGTGTGTGTTTCTCGGCTCGTGCAGCTCGCACGCGATTATAGAGCTATTCGAAACTCTGATAACGCTCTCGTTTACCATTTTTTTGTTGAGAAATTACATCACCACTCGTCGTTCAACATTATTTATTAATAACTATTATTAATTTTTTAATTAATTTCTTAATTCGCGCTTCATAAAAGGCCTATTACCATCTTGTTCCGTAGTACACACACTGTACTGTTGTCGCAAAAATCAAAAGAATTTTTTACAGTGTGGAAAAATGAAAAGTCAGAGTTTTTATCATACACATTTAATCGTAAGAACTTGGCAATATATAATTATCGAACTTTAATAAGCTTCGAAAATTTCTACAACGATATTCGTTTTATTATTTTTTTTATCAATAATTTTCATCTCGACCTGAGAATAAATCGAGTATTTCTATTAATTTATATCTCGGAAACTGTAAATCTTGAGATTGTTGCACTCATCGCAGCTTCTCAATGACAAATCAATCATTAGAGAGTAAAAAATACAGAAGGAATGAAGTTTTATCAACTCCAACGTAAAATGTAAAAGTTTCCATTAAATTACGAATCTGTAAACGATTTTCTGATTATCTGAGCCACTTCCTGGTGAGAAAAAAATGTGGAAAAAGAACATGCAACTTTAACATATTCTCTCATCGCATTTTATCGTCCTTTGTTTTTGTCAATCTTCAACATACGTTCCAAGATATTTATAATTATGTACATTACACGAACGTTCGCGGTTTTATCTTTTCTCGCACGAAGCTGCGTTAAATCGTGAAACACACGTTGGAACCCTGTCGCCGCGAATAGTTAACGTGTATGTCGAATTTTACGTTCGAGCTGTGGTCCGGGATCTCGCATAAACGTAATATAACGTCACAGACATTTAGGCTAGCTCGATATACGAGGTCTGTTAAAAAAGTATCGGGAATTTTTAATTTCCGCGGGCTACGTATATTCGATTTTCGATTTTTTTGTGGCGTTAGGTTGCTACTCGTGTCCCTCACTTATGCTGAAAAAATCGGCCATTTTGTATGTTTAGTTAATCGTTGACAGCTGTTTTCGGAGTATTTATTTCCAAATTTTAACTCTTCGTAATTTAACAATCTTTGAAATTACATCGTTAAATCCTTCGTTACTTGATTAAAATTTAATCACTAATATTTCAACAAAATCTTGAAAATTCACAATGTTTATCTTGCTCACCCGTCATTTTTTTTTCTCATTTGGAAAGTTTTATGGATGAAAAAATGATTGGGGAAAAATTAGTATATCGTTCAAAGTGTAGTTGTTTTTTTCTTTGTTTAAACACAGTCGTTTGAAATTTGATCGTTTGTTTCTGTTAATTCGTCGATTTAGGAAGATTTGACTCGATCAACTAGCTTTTGGAGTAAAAATAGTATAGTATTTTTTGAAGAATTCCTGGAGCATTTATTTCCAAATTCTAGCTTTTCATAATTTGACAATCTTAGAAATTACATCGTTAAATCCTTCGGTACTTGATTAAAATTTAATCAGTAATATTTCAACAAAATCTTGAAAATTTAGAATGTTTATCTTGCTCACCCGTCATTTTTTTTTCTCATTTGGAAAGTTTTATGGATGAAAAAATGATTGGGGAAAAATTAGTATATCGTTCAAAGTGTAGTTGTTTTTTTCTTTGTTTAAACACAGTCGTTTGAAATTTGATCGTTTGTTTCTGTTAATTCGTCGATTTAGGAAGATTTGACTCGATCAACTAGCTTTTGGAGTAAAAATAGTATAGTATTTTTTGAAGAATTCCTGGAGCATTTATTTCCAAATTCTAGCTTTTCATAATTTGACAATCTTAGAAATTACATCGTTAAATCCTTCGGTACTTGATTAAAATTTAATCAGTAATATTTCAACAAAATCTTGAAAATTTAGAATGTTTATCTTGCTCACCCGTCATTTTTTTTTCTCAATTGGAAAGTTTTATGGATGAAAAAATGATTGGGGAAAAATGAGTATATCGTTTAAAGTGTAGTTGTTCTTTTCTTTGTTTAAACACAGTCGTTTGAAATTTAATCGTTTGTTTCTATTAATTCGTCGATTTAGAAAGATTTGACTCGATCAACTAGCTTTTGGATTGAAAAATAGTATAGTATTTTTTGAAGAATTTTCGGTATTCTCGATTTTCGATTTTTTTGTGGCGTTAGGTTGGTACTCGTGTCCCTCACTTATGCTGAAAAAATCGGCCATATTGAATGTTTAGTTAATTGTTGACAGCTATTTTCGGAGTATTTATTTCCAAATTTTAACTCTTCGTAATTTAACAATCTTAGAAATTCCATCGTTAAATCCTTCGTTACTTGATTGAAATATAATCACTAATATTTCAACAAAATCTTGAAAATTTACAATGTTTATCTTGCTCACCCATAATTTTTTTTTCTCATTTAGCAAATTTTATGGATAAAAGAATTATGAGGGAAGAATGAGAATACCGTTCAACGTGTAGTTGTTCTTTTCTTTGTTTAAACACAGTCGTTTGAAATTTAATCGTTTGTTACTGTTAATTCGTCGATTTAGAAAGATTTGACTCGATCAACTAGCTTCTGGATTAAAAAATAGTATAGCATTTTCTGAAGAATTTTCGGAATTCTCGATTTTCGATTTTTTTGTTGCGTTAGGTTGGTACTCGTGTCCCTCACTTATGCTGAAAAAATCGGCCATTTTGTATGTTTAGTAAATTGTTGACAGCTGTTTTGGTTAGACGTGTTTTGGCTTGTCTTCGATTTTTGCCTATTCCAAAAAATCGATCGAAGAATCCGTATCAAATTTTGTGTGAAAAAGAAAATTAAGTGCGCGGACACATTCCGAATGTTGACTGTGGCACATGATGAAGCTACCTTGGACCAAAGCAACGTTTATCGGTGGTACAAAATGTTCTCAGAGGGCCGAGAAGATGCGAACAACGAAATGCGTTCCGGACGCCCGAGCACATCAACAACGGACGAAAACATTGATGAAGTAAAGAAAATAACATTGGCCAATCGTCGAATCACCGTTGGAGAAGTGGCTGAGGAACCAAACATATCGATTAGCTCGTGCTATTCGATTTTTACCAATGATTTGGGCATGAAACGGGTCGCCGCAAAATTCGTGCCAAAATTACTCAATTTCGAAGAAAAACAGTGTCGCGTTAACATTGCTAAGGAGCTGTTGGACTCGGTCCGCGACGACCCAAATTTGCTCCAGAGGGTCATAACTGGTGACGAATCATGGGTTTGTGGTGATGACGTGGAAACCAAAGCTCAATCATCGCAATGGAAACTGCTTTTTTGGAATAGGCAAAAATCGAAGACAAGCCAAAACCACGTCTAACCAAAACAGCTGTCAACAATTAACTAAACATTCAAAATGGCCGATTTTTTTAGCATAAGTGAGGGACACGAGTATCAACCTAATGCCCCACAAAAATCAAAAATCGAATATACGTAGCCCGCGAAAATTCAAAATTAGCGATACTTTTTTAACAGACCGCGTATACGTTAGCGCGTCCGCCACCCCTCCAACTATACGTAAAACATCACCCCCGTGTATATTGGAACTGCGCTGATATACAAGTATATATGTATATATAGGGCTAATGGATATATAGAAATAGGTATATATTTATGTCTGGAACATAATATCGCGCCCACAACTTGGAAAGAGGCAGGCGCGGACGCGGAAATAAAATTTAATTGTCGGTTAAATCCGTCATCCACTATATATACAACATCACGAAAATTTATAGCTTCCCTCCACGTTCTCACCGCGAAATCTCCTCCACTGTTAGTCCCGATACCTCTCTTACCCTCTTCCATCCCTCACAGGCGCGCCATTTCCGGTATCCCGTTGACTTGTACCTCTTCATCGACGTTACAAACCCTCGAAATTCCTGTTTTTATCACTTTCACCCAACGCTATGGATTTATCGGATCAGAAATTTTCAATTCATTAGGAATTCATCGGAACATTAATGAAAAAAAACGCAATCAATCGTAGGGAAGAAAAATAGAATGAAAAACCTTTGTAATAGTACATATTTCAATTTGAGGGCTCACATACCGTTGCGCCCGCTGAACACCGAGTACATTTGAAAAATTATTATAATGGTTATATGGTGGAAAAAAAATTAAATTGTTGATTTCACATTTTTTATTAGCTTATCAACTATAAGAACAAAATTTTTTTTTCATTTCTTTTTTAATATTAACATTATTTTTTACGGGTATAAATGGAGTATCGATGAAAACCATGGCGCGCTTCTTGTCGACATCATAACTTCGCCAAAAATTATCCAATCTCCAAAAATAAAAAAGAATCTAGTAAAATAATGTAGTAACAGCAGTCTGACGGAGAGAATTTTTTTTTTTTTTTTTCGTAATAAAGAAATTACAGTATTTGAAGTATGCTATTTAGAAAAAAAAATAAAAAATTAGCGTTTAATAATTTATAAAAAATTGTTCAACCAAAAAATTAAAAAAAACCTCTCGTCAGACTATAGAAAAAACAATTATCAAGATTTTAAAAAATTAATGTTGAAAAATATTAAAAATTGACTGAGTTATCGTGCTTGACACTGTTTAAAAACATAATTTCGAGAAAAACGCGTTCAAAATTTCTCGTAGGGCTCGATGTCCGGACACGTTTATTGCTATAACTTTGTAACGGAGTGAATTTAAAAAAAAAAAAAAAATTTAATTCATAAACTATGAAGGATAAAAATCTGTAAAAAAAATCGATTTTTTTGAAAATTTCCGGGGTATGTGAGCTCTTAATACGAAAAAAAAATATAAAATAGAACATTTGTAGGCAATCGTAAAACTTTCACGATTTTCCAACATTTACTCTCGTCACGATCATTCGGGATATCGATATAAAACGACGAGAATCCCAGCGAGATAATATCGCGATACGGACTTTTGCAATTGCCGGGAAGAACATTATTGATTTATTGTATCATACCGATATTATCATTATGTTCAAGAGAATCGGCATCGAGAAAATAAATATATTTCCGATGACGGGCCGTCGATGACGAAATAATACATATACAGAGAGTTTATATGAAACACTATCCAGCCATGTGGTTGCCGGGTTTGCCTCAACGGCTATTGATTAATTCGCCACGACACGTACATTATTTGTATAATCGTCGATCGATTATATAGTATACTATATACAGAAGCGAGTTATCGATAGTCTCCGCGGGCAGTAAGGGGTTAAACGACCGAAAGGGGCACGGGAGGGAGAAAGAGAGATAGAGAGAGAGAGAGAGAGAGAGAGGAGCAACGAGTAAACGTATAATGATAACTGGTGAAACGATAACTAACACTCCCGATAGTGAGAGAGAGAGAGAGAAAAAGGTTGCCTCTCTCTTCATCGGTAAATCATTGCAGACATATCGCTCTTCGAGTCATGGATTTTAACGCCGTCAATAAGGTGTGTACCGGCATTACTTTTAGAGCTTTTCTCCTTATTGGCTTATATCGTCGTCCAGCGGGTATTGCGGGTATTCCGGGTGTACGGGTATATTATATTTATTAAAAATAATAACAGTTTTGCCACATACCTATAAGGCACACGAGAGAAATCTATATTATCTACGTTTCCTCATATTATTTAGGTGGCCCAAGCTCTGTACCAAGGATTTAATCATCGAATTATAATCGACTACCGGTCATACCTGTATAATCATAATTTCTTCACTGTATCCCGCGGTGAAGCCTATTTGGTTCGCAATTTAATCGTCTATGATATATCAATTCGGACGTTGAATGAACTCGACTAGCTGCGCGCCGCGAGAGAGGGAATGTGCTAAGACATTATTCATGAACGTACGAATCTAACGTTAATTTATTATACCAGCGTGTTATTGTTTGACGGAATTTCCTTAATATTAATTATATTCGTTATTTAAGGGTCGAGATATTTTTTATTCAAAACACACGTCGTTCGTAACGAGGGGAAAAGGAGTATTTGCATATTGAGTGTTGGGAATTTTTTATTTTTCAGAAAGAATATTCGCGAGTTAAACTTGCAAATATTTGAGGGTTTTGATCAATTTTACAAGTACATCCAATTTTTATAATTCGAAAAGATTTTGATAAATTTTATTTTCATCTAAGTGGGATTTCGATTCTTCTCCCAAATGTTTTTTTCCCCTAAATTCTATTCGATCGTGGGATTTTTCAGTGTAAAAGAAATAAAAATTAAAGAACAAGCGCTCTTGGGCTTGATCGATCACGATTAGAAATTTTGTGGTCTTCCTAACACAGCGAGAGGGAATGTGCCAAAACATTATTCATCAATATATGAATCTAACATTAATTTATTATACCAGCGTGTTATTGTTTGACGAAATTTCCTTAATATTAATTATATTCGTTATTTAAGGGTCGAGATATTTTTTATTGAAAACACACGTCATTCGTAACGAGGGGAAAAGGAGTATTTGCATATTGAGTGTTGGGAATTTTTTATTTTCCAGAGAGAATATTCGCGCGTTAAACTTGCAAATATTTGAGGGTTTCGATCAATTTTACAAATACATGCAATTTTTATAATTCGAAAAGATGTTGATAAATTTTATTTTCATCTAAGTGGCATTTGGATTTTTCAGTGTAAAAGAAATAAAAATCAAAGATCAAGCGCTCTTGGGGCTTGATCGATAACGATTAGAAATTTTGTGGTCTTCCTAACCCAGCGAGAGGGAATGTGCCAAAACATTATTCATCAATATATGAATCTAACGTTAATTTATTATACCAGCGTGTTATTGTTTGACGAAATTTTCTTAATATTAATTATATTCGTTATTTAAGGGTCGAGATATTTTTTATTCAAAACACACGTCATTCGTAACGAGGGGAAAAGGAGTATTTGCATATTGAGTGTTGGGAATTTTTTATTTTCCAGAGAGAATATTCGCGAGTTAAACTTGCAAATTTTTGAGGGTTTTGATCAATTTTACAAGTACATCCAATTTTTATAATTCGAAAAGATTTTGATAAATTTTATTTCCATCTAAGTGGCATTTGAATTTTTCAGTGTAAAAGAAATAAAAATCAAAGATCAAGCGCTCTTGGGGCTTGATCGATAACGATTAGAAATTTTGTGGTCTTCCTAACCCAGCGAGAGGGAATGTGCCAAAACATTATTCATGAATATATGAATCTAACGTTAATTTATTATACCAGCGTGTTATTGTTTGACGGAATTTTCTTAATATTAATTATATTCGTTATTGAAGGGTCGAGATATTTTTCATTCAAAACACACGTCATTCGTAACGAGGGGAAAAGGAGTATTTGCATATTGAGTGTTGGGAATTTTTTATTTTCCAGAGAGAATATTCGCGCGTTAAACTTGCAAATATTCGAGGGTTTTGATCAATTTTACAAGTACATCCAATTTTTATAATTCGAAAAGATTTTGATAAATTTTATTTTCATCCAAGTGGCATTTCGATTTTTCTCCCAAATGTTTTTTTCCCCTAAATTCTATTCGAACGTGGGATGTTTCAGTGTAAAAGAAATAAAAATCAAAGAACAAGCGCTCTTGGGGCTTGATCGATAACGCTTAGAAATTTTGTGGTCTTTCTAACCCAGCATTCTCGCGAATGGTGAGGGGCAAAAGAGCGACTAGGCACGCGATATTCTCGAGGATTCTTGTAGTTGTCCCCCATTGTTTTCAAATCGAACTAGCTGATTTCCCGTCTATGTACAAAAAACAATACACATACGTGCGGTTGAACGTCGATCGTAACGATCTACGTTTCTCACGGACAATTAAATCAAATTAATGTCCGTAAAACTCGCGAGCGATCGGTGCTACTCGTAAAATCAAACGTGCACCTACGTACTAAATGTGCGAAAAATAAAAGGCCCGTTACTTTGAGCTGTTCGTCTCTCGAGTAAAACAGAGGATTATACGTACGAGTATGTATATATAGACGTATAAATCGATGTTACCAGCGTGCTTTTCCCTCGAATGCTCAATCATATGGTCATAGGAATTATTAGCAACCGTTATATACGCGTTTACATATTGGCCAAGGTATTCTTGGAATTTGTGTTAATGAGCACAACGAGCACGCGTCGTATTATAATTTTCTTTTTTTCCTTATTTTCTTCACTCTTTTATCGTCTTTTTTCTCGATCCTACCGCAGCTTCTTTGCTCGTGGGGGCGGTTTTTTTTTTTATCGCTCTCTGCGTTTTCGTGGAAAAACGAACTATTCTCGCTCGTTCAATTTTTTTAAATCTTCTTGGATCCCATCCAAGCGCCGTCGTTCTCGTGACTCTTCAAGTTCTACTGTCCAACTTATATCCATTATATATACAAAAAAATATATATATATATATTAGGGTGGTTCTTAATTTGGTGATGTTGGAAATTCTTTGGTATTGTTCCTCAAAAGTAATCAACATATCTAGAAAAAAAATTGGGCGCAAGCGAAACTTTGTCCAATAATTCTAACCCACCCCACCGAGCTGTCGAATTTTTATATGAAAAAATGCATGCATTCAAAATTTTGTTAAGAAAATTGTTTATTATTTCAAAACTATTTATGATAAAAGAATTTTATATAACGTTTTTGTAGGAAATATAATTCTCTACAAAAAAGGTATCTTGTGAAATTCTCGTGAATCTAATATTTATCACGTAATTAGCCAAAAACTGTCATCATTTATTCCAAAAGTCGATCATTATGGTCAAAACAGAAGTTTGACGTCGAATAGCTGCAATTTATTTTTCGTATGTATATAAGATTATGAAGAAATACGTAGCGCACTCAACAATGGAATGTAAACAATATTCAAATTTTCGATTTTATCAATTTTATTGTGAATTATAATGAATGATGTCATATATTTTAAAAATCAACTCACAATAATGAATTACACCGGTTGGAGCAAAGTTGCTTTGTTAATATCAGGATATTTTTTTTAATATTTTTCAATTATTTGTACAATGAATTGTTTCTGATCTTCATCATAAGTGAGACGATCATTGTACTCTGTAATAAGTTTCACTCCTCTTTCCGCAACATCGTTAACCACTTTAATTCCTTGTACTATTTTTAAGCCTTGTAAATAATTTTCATTAGAAATCCACTCGCTCACATCGATATCAAAAAATGAGGAGTTGATTTCAAATCTTTCGAAAAAAGCCATCGATTTGGAACTGATAAAGAAATCAATGTCTTTATCGATCAAAGAAGAAAAATTTATCATGAACGATAATAAAATTGATAAAATTGAAAATTTAAATATCGTTCACATACTGTTATTGAGTGCACTACGTATCTCTTCATATTTCTAATTGCATATGAAGAATACATTGCAGTTTTTCGGCGTCAAACTCCTGTTTTGGCCATAATGATGGACTTTTGGAATAAATGATGACAGTTTTTTGCTAATAACGTGATAAATATTAGATTCACAAGAATTTCACAACATACCTTTTTTGTAGAGCATTAAATTTCCTATAAAAGCACAATATAAAATTTTTTTATCATGAATAGTTTTGAAATAATAAACAATTTTCTTAACAAAATTTTTGAATGCATGCATTTTTTCATATAAAAATTCGACAGCTCGGTGGGGTGGGTTAGAATTATTGGACAAAGTTCCGCTTGCGCTCAATTTTTTTTCTGGATATGTTGATTACTTTCAAGGAACAACACCAAAGAATTTTCAACATCACCAAATTAAGAACCACCCTAATATATATATATATATATTAATTTCATAGATTTAACTACGCCATTCACTAACTCACTTCTCTACCGTTCACCAATAATTCATAATAACTAACAACGCTTTTAACGACTGTATAACTATCGTTAGACAAGAAAATATAGTTAATATCTACCTTCGCGTTTGGCATCGTCCGTAACAGTAGCGTTATTATACGGATATATTATAATATATATATACAGTACACGAGTACAGTGAATGCACGAAAGAAAGTAAAGATCCAGAGCGTTGTGTTTGCTCGCAGAAAATATATATTTCTTTTTTTCTCCAGCATCCTCCTCCTCCTCCCCGTGAGATACAACCGATAAAGTCGTAACTCTGTTGCTCACGTTCGCGCAAAATCGTAAAAATTTCCATGAGAATTAATGCCTGACATTTGCGAGTTGGAAGAAAAATGTTTGAGAAGAAGAGAAAAAAAAAACGGAAAAGAACTTTCACACGGTGATCCGAGTGGTGCACCGGTTGCTCTGGTTCACTGTTAAAGATGTAAACATTATTTTTCGACGTTTTTTTTTTTGGTTTTCTTTCGCGTTTTCGTAGAGAAGAAAACCACACGCGATATCGTCGTTTCTATATCAATGCTGGAAGCAAGTATAAAATTTAATAAAAAATATAATAAATTATATATGCATTTGTATATAGATGTAAAACACAGTACTTGTTATATTTTTAGCTTGTAGAGCACACGTTCTCTATCACGCCCCGAGCCATGTACACTCTCCTCTCGCTTTACTTTATATATATATTTCCCGTTCCCACCGTATATATACCAATCTCAAATTATATCGGCAAATTTATCGTCAACGATATTTCAAGCCTCGTCCCGCTCACCCTCCCTCGCGCTCTGTTTCTCTCGCTCTTTCTCTCTCATTATCCATGTATCTTGGAAATGCTGAGCAATGTGGGAATGCTTTCGTGTTATTTTGCGAGTGCAACAAAACGGCAAACTCCGTGTGTGCCTTACCTCGTACACAAGATATAGGGATAAATAGTGTGTGAGAGAGAGAGAGAGAGAAAGCGAGCCTTTATCACTGTCACCACTGTTAATCCATCGAGAGTCAAACGAGCTATGTGGTTACAAGTGGTAGCACACGTGGCATTGTCGCGAAAAGTCGTTACGAGTATATACGATACAACCCATTATCGCTGAACACACACACACCGCTCGCAGGCGTGTCTAACGTGTTCAATTCGCGAGAATAATGAAAAAAAAAAAAGTCAGATGTTGGTAGAAGAAAATACATATTGACGAAGTGTAATGATCGAACGAGTCACGCGTACATCATTTTTTCCATGTAATTCTTTCTTCTTTTCTTGTTTGTTTAATGCGGTTATCAAAATCTAAGCGTTGCTCGACACAGTTATTTCTTCCTCACGTACTTACTATACTGGCATTCCGCTTTCGAACGACCATTGCGTTAAGGGAGAACACCACTGTGACCCCCTGTTTTTTTTCACATTTTTCAAGAATTTTTTTTTGTGGGAAAAAAAAGAGATATTCGTAAAATTTTTTTGGGTTTTGTTCCTTGTTTATTAATGTATCAAAAAACATTTTTTTCACATTTTTCACGCCGCATGATGGCGCTGGGGAAGCTCTCGCGTCGGGTGCTGTCATTTCCGCGGCACGCGGCGGAACTCTCTTCAACGTCGATCTGAAAAAAAATACCGAGTGTTTTCGTTAATAATATGATATTTCGAAGAGAAGTACATAGGAATTTGGAAAAATATTGTTTCAAAAAACGTTGAAGAGAGTTCTGCTGCGTGCCGCGGAAATGACAGCACCTGACGCGAGAGCTTCCCCAGCGCCACCATGCGACGTGAAAAATGTGAAAAAAATGTTTTTTGATACATTAATAAACAAAGAACAAAACCCAAAAAAATTTTTCGAATATCTCTTTTTTTTTCCCACAAAAAAAATTTCTTGAAAAATCTGAAAAAAAACAGGGGGTCACAGTGGTGTTCTCCGTTAAATAATCTATAAATCTAGCTATATAAAAATGAATCCCTATTTTCCTTGGTCACGCCATAACTTGAGAACTAAATTACCAATTTCATTCATCTTTTTATTTTTTTATTTTCTAATACTCTGTGGAAGGTTCTCACAAAAAGACAAATTAAGAAAATTGCGCAGAAAATTGGAAAATTTCAGAAAACTTAACGACTATTTAACCTTCGCGCGTTCGACAGTTTGCGCGAAGCAAATGTCATTCAATACGAGGGGGGACCCAAAAAAACGGAAATTTCGTCATAATTACTTTATTTTTTAATATTCTCACACCAAATTTTGATCACCTTCAAAGTATTCTCCTTTGACCACAACGCACCTCTGCAAACGATCCTTCCAATGTTCAAAACATTTTTTAAATTCACTCATCGGCATGTTCTTTAGGCCCTCCAGCGATTTTTGTTTTACCTCCTCCACAGTGGCAAAACGCTTGATTGCTGCTTTGTTTCGGGGTCGTATCCATAGCACCACGATTCATCACCAGTAATCACCTTGGAAAAAAGTTCAGGGTCCTCTACGAGCCGATTTTGAAATTCAAAACATGCCTGAAGTCGACGCTCCCTTTGCTCGTCTGTGAGAAGGCGAGGGACAAATTTCGCTGCAAGTCTGCTCGTGTGCAAATCTTTGGATAAAATCCTCCGAATTGAACTCCATGATATCCCAGACATCTCGCAGAGTTGATCAATGGTTCGGCGACGGTCTTCACGAATGAGAGCATTGATTTTGTCGACGTTTTCGTCACTTCTTGACGTTGAGGGGCGTCCCGAAAGGGGTTGGTGTTCAATTGACATTTCTCCATTTTTAAAACGTGAAAACCACTCGTAGACTCTGGTTTTACTTAGGGCAGCATCTCCATAAGCAGTCTTAAGCATTGCGGTAGTTTCCGCGGCCGATTTCCCCAACAGGAAACAAAATTGCACAGCCGCGCGTTGCTCTCGACAATCGGCCATCCACGTTTTCGCCGAAATGGAAAAAGTCGTTTCACTACAAAAATTCCCACGGGCGAACCGACGCACTCACGGCGACAGAACTTCGCACACTAACTCAGGAGACGTGTCCCCAACGGACACCTGGTCGAGCAATGGGTTCCCCCACTCTCCCTCCCCGCCGCAGCGTAATTCCCGTTTTTTTTGGTCCCCCCCTCGTAGATGCATCGGTCGGCATCTATCGATCAAAAAATTCATTTATCCATCTCTTAGTGCACAGTCCATTCGATCTGAACGTTTATCCGGTTGTGAGTTTGTTGAGTGAGTTTTTGTGAGAAGTGTTTGTTCATCGCAATTAGTTCACCGCAGTCACGGCTTGTATTAAAAGTTCAATTTAATATCGATTTTTGGTCAGTTTTGACAGACTAACACGTGGTATACATGGTTATGCAGAAACACGAAGGGAGCCAATTTTTTATTTGTCATTTACAATGTAACACTATGTTTTTGGAATAATTTTGTTTTAAATTATTTATTCCAGTTCGAATTGAATATTCATAGCTCGGACAGGACAACGTCTGTCGGGTCAGCTAGTAGATAATGTATTTAAAAATGTTAAAACTAAAATTTATTTTACGGATTATGAATAATGGGAATTTCTAGTATTTTTTTGGAAAAATTCTTCTTACATTCATATCTGCATACGCACAAAAGCCTTCAATTATGCAGATGGCAGTGTCGAGCCGAGGCAGCCAACGAGTTGGAGTGAATTTTGCATTGGGTGAAAAACGACGATTCTCCATCGTGTCGATTCAAAGTCCAGTAACAGAGAGAGAGACAGAGGTTGGTTATACCTATCTAGTATATATATATTAGGGTGGTTCTTAATTTGGTGATGTTGGAAATTCTTTGGTATTGTTCCTCAAAAGTAATCGACATATCTAGAAAAAAAAATTGGGCGCAAGCGGAACTTTGTCCAATAATTCTAACCCACCCCATCGAGCTGTCGAATTTTTATATGAAAAAATGCATGCATGCAAAATTTTTTTAAGAAAATTGTTTATTATTTCAAAACTATTTATGATAAAAGAATTTTATATAACATTTTTGTAGGAAATATAATGCTCTACAAAAAAGGTATCTTGTGAAATTCTCGTGAATCTAATATTTATCACGTAATTAGCAAAAAAACTGTCATCATTTATTCCAAAAGTCGATCATTATGGTCAAAACAGGAGTTTGACGTCGAATAACCGCAATTTATTTTTTATATGTATATAAGTCTATGAAGAAATACGTAGCGCACTCAACAATGAAATGTAAACAATATTCAAATTTTCGATTTTATCAATTTTATTGTGATTTATTATGAATGATGTCATATATTATAAAAATCAACTTACAATAATGAATTACATCGGTTGGAGCAAAGTTGCTTTGTTTATATCAGGATATTTTTTTTAATATTCTTCAATTATTTGTACAATGAATTGTTTCTGATCTTCATCATAAGTGAGACGATCATTGTACTCTGTAAAAATTTCACTCCTCTTTCTGCAACATCGTTAACCACTTTAATTCCTTTAACTATTTTAAAGCCTTGTAAATAATTTTCATTAGAAATCCACTCGCTCACATCGATATCAAAAAATGAGGAGTTGATTTCAAATCTTTCGAAAAAAGCCATCGATTTGGAACTGATAAAGAAATCAATGTCCTTATCGATCAAAGAAGAAAAATTTATCACGAATGATAATAAAATTGATAAAATTGAAAATTCAAATATCGTTCACATACCGTTATTGAGTGCACTACGTATCTCTTCATATTTCTAATTGCATATGAAGAATACATTGCAGTTTTTCGACGTCAAACTCCTGTTTTGGCCATAATGATGGTCTTTTGGAATCAATGATGACAGTTTTTTGCTAATAACGTGATAAATATTAGATTCACAAGAATTTTACGAGATACCTTTTTTTGTAAAGCATTAAATTTCCTATAAAAACACAATATAAAATTTTTTTATCATGAATAGTTTTGAAATAATAAACAATTTTCCTTAACAAAATTTTGAATGCATGCATTTTTTCATATAAAAATTCGACAGCTCGGTGGGTTGGGTTAGAATTATTGGACAAAGTTCCGCTTGCGCCCAATTCTTTTTCTGGATATGTTGATTACTTTCAAGGAACAATACCAAAGAATTTCCAACATCACCAAATGAAGAACCACCCTAATATATATCTTATATAGAGATTCCCAATATTCCTTTCGAACTATCCGATCATAAGAAGTTATTTCAAATGGAAGAAAACGCCTTGGGTTATAAAACCCCAGGAGTCTGCGTGATCACTCTCTCCCTTTCTGTACCACTAAAACTCTGAACAAATCGAGAAAGAAACAGCGAGGAGAAGAACCGTAGAGTTTATATTTCTATCCGCTACTCCGTAGATGCTGCAGCCGACGATATCCAGCATCACTCGACTCGTCAGCAAGACTCAAGAGCACGACTGAAGCTGAAGAAAGAGAATGAAAGAGAGGGAAACAGGAGTGCTAGGGCAAATAAGAAGTGACGATTTGGAGGAAAAGCTTAAAACGTATTGTCGCATTGCCGAAGGACTTTCTTAGCTCGCTTATACTATCATCTTTTATCACTTATCCATGTATACATATATATTGTATGCGCGACGATAATACGTGACTGTACGAGCGAAGTACTAACAAGATCATCCGTGGACCATCCGCTTTTACTTCCGGTGCACGTAACCGGAAAATGTTCTCTCAGTTCCCGTGTGAGCAACGAGCAAAGAAAAGGGCGTAAAACAATGTCAATTCGAGGTGTTAAATCGTCAGGATTAAGTCCTTTTGTTTGCCAGCATTGCGATGCAGCGAATACATATCGAAGAGGATATATACTCCGGGCTTCGTCACGACGCGGCGATCCCTTGAGTGCTTGGCTACTGGCTGCCCCGAGGCGCCCTCTATCCTCTCTTACACACGAAGAAAGAGTCCAACACGTTCGAGATTACCGGCCTCCGGGATTCTCCGTTTCTTTCTATCCTTTGCTCCTTTCATCGGAGGGGAGCTGGCTCGTAAAGGAGCAAAGAGATGTGCGGAGGAGAGAAAGAGAAAGAGGATTCCCGGGGATCCGTGGCAATATTTTCCCAGGCCAGGAATGCCGGCTCTCTGGCCAGGGGCAACGCCGTGGCAGAGAGCCCACGAAGCAGCACAACATGGCGGACCGTGAGCGGAGGAACGATCGACCGCAGTGTGCGGGGATAAGCGAGAGAGTAAACCTTATTCTCTCTCTCTCGCTCATCGACTCCTCTCTCGTCTCTCTTTCTCAACATATCCTCGTCGAGCTTAGTGTCTCTCTGTCCCTTTTTCCTCACTCCGTTATAACGTCTCGTCCCTCTTCCCGTCTCTCTCTCCCATTCATTTTGCCGCCGGGGTCTTTCCATCTTTGTTCCTCGCGCAACCTCCGTCCCCCTCGCTCTTTTCTCTCGTCGGTGCGGTTTCCCTTTCTCGCAATTTGCCGTCCCTGTCTGTTGAATGTGCCGACGCTGGTTATACAGCGAAGAACAGAGCGCAAGCGCTTTCAAACACGCCCGCGCGTTCACCCGCACTTTGGTAGAATGCTGGCAGTGTTAATATACGAAGATCTCGCGTGTATATTGGACCCACACAAGAAGAGAATTCATTCGCTTCGTATCTCTTAAAACTCACAGTCTCTCTCTCTTCTCTTTCGCTCTGTCACTATACGATCTCGTTTTTTTTTTTTCTTCCCCATTCCTCTTTTCCCATCCATCTCTCGCAGCGTTCATTCCACTCGTTTCTCCGGACTCGTCTTCATCTCTCTCTCTCTCCGTCTCAATTCTCTTGCTCGATTCCCGAGCACCGTAATGTTTCTGATTACATGTCTATGCGGTACGCCGGCCAAACTCGGCGAAGGGGCAGTCAGAGATGAAGACGACCCAACACATTCTCTAATGGAAACTTTGTTACGTACGACACATCGAAACGATATATCTACACTCGCGTTATAATTCAGGAGATTCCTAGTACGTGAATCCTCTTGGCCAGATATGGACTTTGGGATTAAGATCCACTCACGGACTCTTGTAATGCGCGTACATCCTATAATTGCACGCCATGTTCTGTAGGATACCGAGGATTTATAAAACTTTGTACCATTCGTACAGCTGGATGGTGGATTAGGAAATTAATGTCGGTATAATTCTAATTACGCCGGTTTTTATAAAAATGTTAAAATGTTTACATACAAATTTCTTTTCTTTGTCAGCTCAGGGTAGCAGTCTGGTAACTTAAGCCGATTTTCATGTCTTTTTTGGAGGGCGTTTTTTTGTAGGAAAATAAAAATGAATCGTTTTGGATATTTAGGATGTTTTTATTTACATATTAAAGATACGAAAAAAAATTTGTTTGAAAAAATTTAATAGTTTATTATTATTATTATTATTGATCGAAGTTGGCACCTCGAAAAAAAAGCGCGTGGGTGGCCCCGGTGATTTTGGCTCTTGATGTTATCTGAAATGAAAAATTCTTGATAATTCTTAATCTATAGACATGTCATTATGGTCGGAACTACTGAAGTTAAATTTCATGGATAAATAACAAAATGGCGGACTTTGGAAAAAAAAGTTTTTTTTTACATATTAAAGATACAAAAAAAAATTTTTTGCAAAAATTTAATAGTTTATTATTATTATTATTATTGATCGAAGTTGGCACCTCGAAAAAAAAGCGCGTGGGTGGCCCCGGTGATTTTGGCTCTTGATGTTATCTGAAATCAAAAATTCTTGATAATTCTTAATCTATAGACATGTCATTCTGGTCGGAATTACTGAAGTTAAATTTCATGGATAAATAACAAAATGGCGGACTTTGGAAAAAAAAGTTTTTTTTCCAAAGTCCGCCATTTTGTTATTTATCCATGAAATTAATATATAAATAACGAAATGGCGGACTTTGGAAAGAAAAGTTTTTTTTTCCAAAGTCCGCCATTTTGTTATTCATCCATGAAATTTAACTTCAGTAGTTCCGACCAGAATGACATGTCTATAGATTAAGAATTATCAAGAATTTTTTATTTCGGATAACATCAAGAGCCAAAATCACCGGGGCCACCGACTCCCTTTTTTTTCGAGGTGCCAACTTCGATCAATAATAATAATAATAATAATAAACTATTAAATTTTTTCAAAAAAATTTTTTTTTGTATCTTTAATATGTCGATAAAAACATCCTAAATATCCAAAACGATTCATTTTTATTTTCCTACAAAAAGACGCCCTCCAAAAAAGACTTGAAAATCGGCTTAAGTTACCAGACTGCTACCTTTAACGAAAATATATCTTCTTTCTCAATGATCAGGAAAATTGACGATGGGATCATTTTTAATAAATATTATAAAACATTCGAGTACGGAACAAAAAGTAAAAAAGAATTGATCTTTAAAATAAGTTCGATCATTCCCAAACGGAAGTTGTCCAGCATTTTAATGAACAAAATAAAACAAGTCAGAAAACCTTAATTGATAGAATTTTCAAATAAAATCAGAAAGTTAATT
Organism: Oxytorus armatus; assembly: GCA_958009045.1. NCBI lineage: Eukaryota > Metazoa > Arthropoda > Insecta > Hymenoptera > Ichneumonidae > Oxytorus > Oxytorus armatus. Next base: position 3,179,445 of record OY253746.1, on the reverse strand, counting down.
TCTTTTAATTGGGGACGATTTGCCACGATGAAATTCGTTGTATTATCCCGTCAAACCTGAATTTACTATCTACAGCATCCGTCGCAGTAGTGCCAATGTACAATACCGACCGCGTATACACTAATTGTTCGGTGTATTCAGCGAGTAACATTGTCTCGAATTATGCATACACGTTATGCTGGAACACGAGAGGAGACATGTACGACTGGGTACCAGAGGCTAAGAGAGAGAGAGAGAGAGAGAGAGAGGAAGGGAGAGAGCCTGGTACTGACGCCGTTGACGTTCATCCTCAAAGTCCACGTACACGCAATCCTCATTTACACACACATACACATATATACATACGATATTGTGCACGGTTGCTTCTGCTTTATCCTTTGCTGAACGAGTATTGGTGGCCATTTATATGCTTCAGCCACGAGACCTCAAGTACCTTCAGTGGTCCTTTTGAATGTGTGAATTCGTGTATACGAGAGTATATATATATATTCAGCCTGTACCAAATGTTCTCTAGCAGACTCAACGCAACGATCCAAATTTACCATCCGTTCGTCCTCACATTGAACGCATAGTCGTCAAGCACTAATTTGATGGAGAGGACGCGGAGCGCGTGCGTTTCTGAACGAGCAATCAGTCGGGTAATATGCTGTACTAGCCCGAGTTTCTCTGTGCATGTTCGTGTGTGTTGATTCCAGTATAAAATGCGAATTTGTATGATATAACGATGCTATCTCCTTATGAACGAAAATGGACACGTCGAATTGTTTAAAAAATAATAATAGTTTCATTATTCTTGCAATATCTATTCGATAATAATTTTATTCAAATTCCAATGAATTTTTTCTTCAATTGTACGAAAATATACCATTCTGAACGTACGAAAAATCTGTCGTTGATATTATTTTCAACTCGCGGTACTTTGATATGGGAAATTGAGTGAAAAAAAAAATTTCCACGAACGACAATAGTTGCACAATTGTTGCAATATATTTTTTAACATTTTGTGACACGACTTAAAATCACGGCGATAAAAATGGCTTAAGAGCGAATTGAAAAAATATATTTTTTATCGGCAATATTGTTCGGCAATGTTCCTATACGGTCGGTGAGCTTATTCGATAGCTGGTGGCTCGGCACTTTTGTGGATACTTATTGAATTTAGTCTCGCACAGTTTCTAGTTCACACACATGCACGAAAGCACACGCACGGTTGTGTTTAAGCGCTTCTTCCACACGACCGAGTTTCCGAATTCTCTTTGCTGTTACCAAACGGCAACAGTCTTTGGACGAGTTTCTTCTTTTTTTTTTCTTCTCTCTCTCCCGTTTTCCTCGCTATTTTATATTTTACGTGTACGACTTTTAGCAACGGACTCTCAAGCTCGTATAGAGAGAGAGAGTCTCAGGACGGAAACTCACAGAGGATTTTCAACTTTTATTTCGCCATTTCCGTAAACTACGTGAGAGCAAAAGACCGAGTGTCGTACGCGCGAGGAGAGAAAAGTGGCGTTGTAAATTTCTTTCAAGTTGTATGCTGAGGATATACACATACGTATATGTTTCTCTATATTATATAAATATATCGCCGTCGCCGTGTACAAGAGTTGAGAAGATGGGTTAGACGGGTCAGATTGGATTGGATCAGGTGAGGTTGGATCAGGCTACATGGGATGAGACGACGAGAGAATGACGAAATGAAACGATCGTAAAATCAATTCCAACGGGGTTCCCGGACTGGATCTGTGACTTTGTCCAGTCGAGTGATTACCGAAGTGAGACGAACGATTGTGATACTACGAGAGGTTCGTCTCACTCGGGGAATCAGTCTGCCGACCGTTTGTCCAAAAAGTGATTTTTTCGATTTTCCCGTTTTTTCCATTACTTCTTTGAGATTTCGACCAAAACTCGGTGTTATTCGTAATCAGCGGAAAATTTCCGATCGATTAAGATATCGAAAAATTAAAAAAAAAAAATTTCATTTATATGTTCAAACTTTAGTATTTTTTTTTTACAACTTTCCGGCGAAGAAAATTGACATTATAATTTTTCGTATTTCTTCGAGCACGCAGAAATAATTTTTTCTAAAAATAAAAATTATAATGACAATTTTCTTTGCTAAAAAGTTGTAATGAAAATACTAAAATTATTTCTACGTGCTCGAAGAAAAACATTTTATGTATTTCTGCGTTCAAAATTTTAGTATTTTTTTTTTTACAACTTTTTAGCGAAGAAAATTGTCATAATTTTTTTTGTATTTCTTCGAGCACGTAGAAATAATTTTTTCTAAAAATAAAAATCATAATGACAATTCTCTTTGCTAAAAAGTTGTAATAAAAATACTAAAATTATTTTTACGTGCTCGAAGAAATACATTTTATGTATTTCTGCGTATGTATTTATATGTTCAAATTTTAGTGTTTTTTTTTACAACTTTTTAGCGAAGAAAATTGTCATTATAATTTTTTGTGTTTCTTCGAGCACGTAAAAATATTTTTTTCTAAAAATAAAAATTATAATGACAATTTTCTTTGCTAAAAAGTTGTAATAGAAATACTAAAATTATTTCTAGGTGCTCGAAGAAATACATTTTATGTATTTCTGTGTTCAAAATTTTAGTATTTTTTTTTTTACAACTTTTTAGCGAAGAAAATTGTCATTATAATTTTTTTGTATTTCTTCGAGCACGTAGAAATAATTTTTTCTAAAAATAAAAATCAAAATGACAATTTTCTTTGCTAAAAAGTTGTATAAAAAATACTAAAATTATTTCTACGTGCTCGAAGAAATACATTTTATGTATTTCTTATGTATTAAAATTGTCATTATAATTTTTTTGTATTTCATCGAGCATGTAGAAATAATTTTTTCTAAAAATAAAAATCATAATGACAATTTTCTCTGCTAAAAAGTTGTAAAAAAAATACTAAAATTATTTGTACGTGCTCGAAGAAATACATTTTCTGTATTTCTGCGTGTGTATTTGTATGTTCAAATTTTAGTATTTTTTTTCCGTTTCTTCGAGCACGTAGAAATATTTTTTTCTAAAAATAAAAATTATAATGACGACCTTCTTCGCTAAAAATTGTAAAAAAAAAATACTAAAATTTGAACAATAGGCAAAAGGGATAAAGCAATTTTTATTTTTGTTCTCTGGACACGGAATTCTCGTTAAAAAATGTTTATTACTTTGGTACAATGAACGTAACGGAGTAAAATATACTCGAGTATGTTTTTCGACGAATGCATAGCTGTGACAAAGTTGAAAAGAGCGAGAGAGAGAGACACAGATGCGTATAAAATTTAACCAGCAATTATGAAAAATGAAAATGCAGTTTGCCGGTTCGATTCGCGCGGACCATTCGAGGATGATAATATTTTCATAAGCATCGTGAGACTCGACGAAGAGTAGCGAAGAAAAAGTGAAAATAAATAAAGAATTGCTCTCTCTCTCGCTCTCGCGCGAGCCAAAACAAATTTCTTTTATCTATCTTTCTCTCTCTCTTAAGACCATTGACGATAACTCGTATTACTACCGGCGGCGAGCCGCGAGCTTTGTACACGACCGCGAGCCCACTATACGTGTACCCGCGACTTCTGCTGCCTATATACACACGGACTACGTAACTTCACGGTTAATTAACACTTTCTACTTCTCACCGAGCATCGACGTGCCTACAGACGTTCGACAGTTAATGGCGTTACAAACGCTTACAAGATCGTTTTTTTTTTTTCTTTTCTTTTTCTTTACACCGAACACCGAGCAACGGTAGCTCGCGACACCAGCGCTGTGTTACTGGATATAAGTGTTGATTGCACAGATTTAAAAAGAAAAAAAATCCCAACAAACAAACAAAAACCAATTGTGGTCACGAGAGAATTGAAAAATTAGCATTTTACCAATTTCATCGTCCCAATAAATTAAAAGGGAAAAAAGAACACAATCAAATGACTGGAATGACAATTTTTCAATTTATTTTACCTCACGATATTTCCATTGGTTGTGTATCAACAACACAAAAAATTGTCTGGCTTTAATGGCAGTACAACACGCAATTACATCGATTCATTCGACAATATCGATACGTGTAACGAAGTTTTTTTATCCGTGCGATCCGGGTTCGAGTTGAACGCGTTCAACGAGCATTTCGTTGGCTTTCGCGTGTCGTTTATGAAAAGTACTCCTGTATCTATGTTCTGTTTTATCCTATATACTAAGGGGGGCGGGGGGGCATACACGTGCCGTCGAATATGTATTACCGTGCAACGATATATCAACTGGCTGTCGGTAACCGAAATTCGATGCGAGAGAGCGACAAGAGGGTCGAAATAGAGAACGCGACAAAGAACGAAAGAGGAAAAAAAAGAATTATTTGAGGGCAAGAGAGAAGGAAAAAAGAACGATATACTGGTACATATTGACAAAAGAGCGTGTGTAATATGGACAGTGTGGGGGGGGTGGTCCCCCGACAATAGACCCGATTGTGACTACGTGGAAGTCGATGCGTGTCATTGTTTGCTTTTTCCAGCAGACGAGAAAGATATTAATACATATGTATACAGATAAATATATATATATCGAATGAGAGAGAGAGGGAGAGAGAGTGAGGAGAAAGAGAACCCGGCAGTTGGGTCTCTGAGGTATAGTCACCTGCCTATTAGAAAACGACGTAGAGATTCCTAAAGTGGTTTTATATACGTATATATATATATATATAGATAGGTATATAATAATTGTGAGGTTCTTTGCCCGGGCTCGGGGAACTTCGACGTTTCTCTGCTTTCGACCCACTCAAGTTTCCTCGTCGATCTATCGATCTCACTCCGGTTAAACCTACAGCTAAGCACACGAAAGTACGCTTGTCTTCGTCTTCCTTTAACTCCATTCGATTCCTGTTCGGTTCGTACCTGCCTCGCTCTGTCTTTGCACTTTGAGCTGACTCCCCTCTTTCTAATGGGCCTATAGGTCCTCCTAAGTCCTCTATAGATACACTACGAGGTCTGTTCAAAAAGTATCGCGAATTTTGAATTTTCGCGGGCTACGTATATTCGATTATCGATTTTTTTCTGGCGAAAGTTAGGGATGAAAAAATTTCTCGGTGGTTCCGACGAGAACTATAAGTGTGTAGATTAGCCTGTTAAAATTTGAAAGCAATCGGTTCGGTAGAAAAAAAAGTTAGGACCCGGGCTGCCAACTTTGAGGTGCCAACTTCGATCAATAATAATAATAATAATAAACTATTAAATTTTTTCAAAAACATTTTTTTTTGTATCTTTAATATGTAAATAAAAACATCCTAAATATCCAAAAAGATTCATTTTTATTTTCCTACAAAAAAACGCCCTCCAAAAAAGACATGAAAATCGGCTTAAGTTACCAGACTACTACCTCAAAGTGAGTAGATCTCCTTCAGGCCCCGAGCGCGCTATTTTTTCAAAAGCGTTTTTCTGAAAACGACTTTTTTTTAACTTGCGTACACGCTAGTTTGAAAAGTTTTCGACCAATCGTTTTGAAAATTGGCAGTTACTTTCTTCATAGTATTGCGCTCTATATGAACCTAAAAACGGAATATTATCATTATTTGAAATAATTTTTTTTTGCAAATAAAGTTGTAAAAAATGGCAAAAAATCATGCTTTTTTGTTTTGACCCCTGTAAAAAATTCAATTTTCTATTTTTTTTATAGCATTTAGGTTCATATAGAAGAGAGACATATAATAAAAGTAAATTCCATGAAAATCGGCTTAAGTTACCAGACTACTACCTTAATGGCCATAGCTATTCCTAGATTTACTACACGACACAACGATTCTTCGATCGGCAGCACACGTGTATATACCGTATAATTTCTTGTAAATTACCTTTCGGCACGTTGAGCCCTTACTCTACCATTAACGATCAGAAAAAGAAACGTGTATTTTTCTTTATTTTGTGGGAGAAAAAAAGGCTTATAGAATATTTCAAAAAAGTGATTTTGTTCGGAAATGTTTTGATAGTCCGACTGAAAGAAAATTGAGAACGGATAAGAAATTTAATACGTGGTACAAAAGTCGATAATGGACAAACTCAAAATTCAATCGAACCCACAGTTATTTGACGCTCTTTCTCTCCCCTTTATTCGCGATAATATATATAGCAACTGAATTATACATAAACTCATAGGTATATAACAAAGTTTATACATTGCGAGTCTTTGCAGTTTGCCAACGAGCTGTCGTGTCACTTCGCACGCTCCTATCGGCACGCTGGCTCTTATATACGGCGTATAGAGCATAGAAAATACAACACGTATAATTATGTATCGCCGGATCGTTTATATATTTACGAAGTGACGCCCCCACGAAGTGAGAGAGAGAGAAAAAAATGTAATGTACGACGTAGTAAAGCGTTTGCTCGAGTGTGTTTTGTAGTGAAACTCATTATTTTACGAAGGGAGAGCGATTTATTTGAGGAAACAAGGCTCTGTCGCTCATAGAAGCGTTAAAGTAAGAGATTTAGAGTTTTATTTTTTTGTACGTTTACTTTATTCCTATCCACTCTCTCTCTCTCTCTCTCTCTCTCTTTGCAAAGAGCAAAGAGATCGTTTAGTCTATCGCGCACTCCCTCGACGATGAAAAAGGATCGGGTTACGTGACAAAGAGGTTTTAGAAGGGTAAAAAAGTAAAGAAAAAAATAAATAAAGAAAAAAGCGAAGCGTTCCACCTGGTTCGTTGCAGTCTGAAGGACCTGCAGCCTCCGGATTTTCTTCTTTCGCCTTCCCTCTCTCTCTCTTCGTCTCTTACTCGATCCTTGACCACCCCGGGAAACCCGAGTCGTCACTTGGCCTTGCATCCATTTTTGCTCGGCTTCGGATCTCTCGTGGGATCTCTCGCGTTTCTACGAGCGTTATCCCACGTGTTCGCACCTTATATACGTGAGAGATGCCACGACGATACCTCGATAATTCGCTGACGAAATCGATACGATAATTGTCGCGAAGAAGACGAAAAAAAATCATTCTTATTTTTAAACGCTTGATTATCAGTTGTTTTCTTTTTTCGTGAACGCATTAAAAATAGTTCTTCGACATTTTATCTATGAGTAATATTCTATTTCTGATGTTTCATATATTCCTATGAGTAGGCATTTCGGATCTACCGTTATACGATGAAAAATATTTGCGAGATAAAAAAAAATTTCAGGGACAAATTAATCAACTGATCGAACAATCGGAGAGATCTCTCGCATCATCCTTCTTTTTTTTTTTTTTTTCCTTATTAACCCACACATAAAATCTATAATTGATTCTCCTTCGTGCGTTTATATACGTCGGATGAAACGTGGGAAATTACTATCGTTTCAACGGTCGCCACATAAAAGTAATAATAATAATAATAATAATAATAATAATAATTTGTTTATTTGACGTATGAAAATGCATACAAATTCTCCTATACAGTGTCTTTAGGGGGGAAATAGGGTTAGGACAGCGTTTTCTCAATGATTTTCATGAATTTTTTTATAGTATAAAAAATGAATATAATTTATTGAAACTTTGAGAATATTTTATACATATATTTAAGTATATACTATGAAAATTTTTGAAGAATTTCATTGAAAAACACCGAAGATATCAGCGACCCCATATTGCAGGTCACAATCAGACTCAGCATTTTGCGTACATTCTGGAAGCCGCAATTTTCATCTGAAATCAAACGAGGTTGGAATTTACATTTAATATATGTCTCTCTTCTATATGAACCTAAATGCTTTAGAAAAAATAGAAAATTGAATTTTTTACAGGGGTCAAAACAAAAAAGCATGATTTTTTTGCCATTTTTTACAACTTTATTTGGAAAAAAAAATTATTTTAAATAATGATAATATTCCGATTTTAGGTTCATATAGAGCGTATAACTATGAAGAAAGTAACTGTCAATTTTCAAAACGATTGGTTGAAAACTTTTCGAACTAGCGTGTACGCAAGTTCAATAAAAGTCGTTTTCATAAAAACGCGTTTGAAAAAATAGTACCAAGAAAAACAAGCAATATCGGGTCGCTTTAACAATTTATGAAATAATAAAAAAAAATCGATTTTTTTAACCGTCTAACCCTATTTCCCCCCTTATCAGGTTGAAGGTAGTAGTATGGTAACTTAAACCGATTTTCATGTCTTTTTTGGAAGGCGTTTTTTTGTAGGAAAATAAAAATATATCGTTTTGAATATTTAGGATGTTTTTATTTACATATTAAAGATACAAAAAAAAAAATTTTTGAAAAAATTTAATAGTTTATTATTATTATTATTATTATTGATCGAAGTTGGCACCTCGAAAAAAAAGCGCGTGGGTGGCCCCGATGATTTTGGCTCTTGATGTTATCTGAAATCAAAAATTCTTGATAATTCTTAATCTATAGACATGTCATTCTGGTCGGAACTACTGAAGTTAAATTTCATGGATAAATAACAAAATGGCGGACTTTGGAAAAAAAAGTTCTTTTATTTTAGCAAAGAAGGGGTTGTAAAATAAAAAGAAATTTAACTTCTGTAGTTCCGACCAGAATGACATGTCTATAGATTGAGAATTATCAAGAATTTTTGATTTCAGATAACACCAAGAGCCAAAATCACCGGGGCCATCCACGCGCTTTTTTTTCGATGTGCCAACTTCGATCAATAATAATAATAATAATAATAAACTATTCAATTTTTTCAAAAAAATTTTTTTTTGTAAATTTATTATGTAAATAAAAAATATCCTGAATATCCAAAACGATTCATTTTTATTTTCCTACAAAAAACGTCCTCCAAAAAAGACATGAAAATCGGCTTAAGTTACCAGACTACTACCTTAAGTAAAATTTCATTAATTAAATATTCTGAAAAATGATCAGTTGCAAAGAAATACATGTCCCAAGAGTCTCTCGCGTGACTCGACAAGACGACGGGGGGGGAGGGGGGGGGGGGGATCGTAGTGATATAAAAGGATATATACAGAGGATTTGGAATAAAATATTATCCCAAGGCGACAGGGATATATTACAATCGATATCGATACCCCCGGCAGCAGCGAGAGTCGTTCATTCTCGGTTATACACATCTATCTCTCACGAACTTTTCCACGTCACGTCAGATCCAATCGCCGATATCTCATTATTTTTATTCACATTTCCATTAACAATATTTATTTTTTTTCATCCTTTCAACATCGCAAAATAACGAAGAAAAAAGAAACGATTTATTTCACTGCGACGCGTATTAAAACGGTATAATTTTTTTTTTTCCAACATGAAAATGTCAAAAATTTCTTACCCAACAGCCCATCGCTCACTGTCGACAAGTTTTCGGGGAATAAAATCTCGCTTAATCCTATTTTTTTACGAGTAAATTTTTGCATCGTAAATTCGTGAAGCGTTTTGGAATGGACCAGATGCCGATTTGACGTATAAATTGTCGCGGGTTTATGTCGTTATTAGGTCATCTTACAAGACACAAATGACGCTCGTACTTAATAACTCGTTTTTTAAATTACTCGGCCGTCAAGACGCTACCCCCCCCCCCCCCCCCAACCCCACCCCCCGCCGCTTCTTTTGATACCATCGTATCAGCTGCTGCGTTTAACAAAGTACGTAACGTAAAAAGTAATGTCGTACCAATACATATTTATTATCATGAATATGCATTTTCAAGCCGACGATAAGTAGCGTGTCACGATAGAAGCGCGTTTCCGGATCGATTCGGTAGACTTAGCCCCGTGTTTGCCTCGAAACTATGTACGGATACATAACATATATATATATATATATATATGTCTATACACATCTACGATCGTGGTTGTATATATATATATATACATTTATAGCGAGCTAGCAATAGGTACTCGCGTTTCGTGACGGCTAACTCGGCTCAATTACCGTGTTTACCGGGCATGCTACACGGTATATGCAGGGCCGTTATACTTTCGATCGGTCGGCCTCGAGTCTCACGACGAGGAAGCTAACATATATATTTATACTCGTAGCGTTTATGGGACTATACGGAAATTATGATTTTTCCGGCTGTTTTTTTTTTCCCACCAATATTCCCTGCATCTCCCCCCCTGAATTCCTGAAGTTTTTTATTGATACTCAAATAGTGCTTTTAATTTTTTTTCATCAACTTTCTTGCAGCCCCCTGTGCAAAAAAATGCGTACATCTTTCAATGAAAGCTTGGAAGAAAAAAAAAAGGGTTTTAAAAAATGTAACACCAAGTTGAGTTGGTGGGATTGATGGGAAGCGCTTTAACTACCTTAATTTCCATGTATCTTTCTTCTTCTTTATTTTATTTTTTCCTCTTTTCTCATCTTCGTTTAGCGTAGGCTAACATATATATTTATACTCGTGGCGTTTACGGGACTATACGGAAATTACGATTTTTCCGTTTTTTTTCACCAACACTCCCTCTATCTCCCGCCCTGAATTCCTGAATTTTTTATTGATGCTCAAATAGTGTTTTTAATTTTTTTGCAAGTTTCTTGCAGCCCCCTGTTAGTGGCTATTTCTGATTAAAAAAATTTATACATCTTTCAATGAAAGCTTGAAGGAAAAAAAAAGGATTTTTTAAAATTTGGCACCAAGTTGACCGGTGGGATTGATGGGAAGCGCTTTAGCTACCTTCATTTCCATGTATCTTTCTTCTTCTTTATTTTATTTTTTCCTCTTTTCTCATCTTCGTTTGGCGTAGGCTAACATATATATTTATACTCGTGGCGTTTATGGGACTATACGGAAATTACGATTTTCCGGCTTTTTTTTCCACCAACATTCCCTTCATCTCCCGCCCTGAATTCCTGAATTTTTTATTGATACTCAAATAGTGCTTTTAATTTTTTTATCAACTTTCTTGCAGCCCCCCGTGCAAAAAAATGCATACATCTTTCAATGAAAGCTTGGAAGAAAAAAAAAGGATTTTTAAAAATTTAACACCAAGTTGACCGGTGGGATTGGTGGGAAGCGCTTTATCTACCTTAATTTCCATGTATCTCTCTTCTTCTTCATTTTATTTTTTCCTCTTTTCTCATCTTCGTTTGGCGTAGGCTAACGTATATATTTATACTCGTGGCGTTTACGGGACTATATGGAAATTATTATTTTTCAGTTTTTTTTTCACCAACACTCCCTCCATTTCCCGCCCTGAATTCCTGAATTTTTTATTGATACTCAAATAGTGCTTTTAATTTTGTTTGCAACTTTCTTGCAGCCCCCTGTTAGTGGCTATTTCTGGTAAAAAAAAGTTCATACATCTTTCAATAAAAGCTTGAATGGAAAAAAAAAGAATTTTTTCAAATTTAGCACCAAGTTGACCGGTGGGATTGATGTGAAGCGCTTTAACTACCTTAATTTCCATGTATCTTTCTTCTTCTTTATTTTATTTTTTCCTCTTTTCTCATCTTCGTTTAGCATAGGCTAACATATATATTTATACTCCTGGCGTTTACGGGACTATACGGAAATTACGATTTTTCCGTTTTTTTTCACCAACACTCTCTCCATCGTCCGCCCTGAATTCCTGAATTTTTTATTGATACTCAAATAGTGTCTTTAATTTTTTTTTTCAACTTTCTTGCAGCCCCCTGTTAGTGGTAAAAAAAATTCATACATCTTTCGATGAAAGCTTGAAAGAAAAAAAAAGGATTTTTTTTTTTATTTAGCACCAAGTTGACCGGTGGGATTAGTAGGAAGCGCTTTAGCTACCTTAATTTCCATGTATCTTTCTTCTTATTTATTTTTTTCATCTTCGTTTGGCGTAGGCCGAACACGCATGAAAGTTCTCTCGAATGGAGGCTCGTCGGAGTCCTCTCTCTGTATCGACGGTTAGGTCGGTTCCGACCAAAGGCCACACGAGAGATCTTAATTTATGCGCAATCGGGTCTCGCCTCGATTTATTTGTTTTATATGGATATATATATGGATTTATATATATATATATATATATATATATATATATATATATATATGTATATATATATATACGAAAGCTAGACTGTAATTGGCCACTGACAGCTGGTCGAATCGAACGTGGCTGCACTCTCGCAACTCTTCGTGTCCATATATACATGTATATATAAATTTTACATTATTCATGGCGCGGCAACGACTGCGCGGCCTCTATATACACGCTTACCTGGTCTCACTCTCTCTCGCGCCGGCAAACGTGACTGTATAGATTCACCGACGGTGCCTACGATTGGGATCGGTGATTTTGATTCTACGATAGGGTATATATGTAAATAATCTATATGTATATACAATATAAATCTCGCGATGAATGTCCTCCTTGCGTATACCAGTAGCGAAATATTCAATGCCAGTCTCGCACGCCACGAGACAATATTCCAATGAAATTTATAGTGCAACGACAAAAAGAAAGAAAGAAAAAAAAAAAAAAAAAGCGCCGTAACATCGTCGGAAAATGTGCACATACTTTATGGTAATTTTCAAAAGATTTCAGAAATATCGTTTCACGAGGATTGTAACTCTCGGTGGGATCAATTTTTTCCTCTGCAAGATCATAAAAATGGCGTTTTCATTGAGTAGCAAAAAAAAAAACAAAAATTGTATATCGCCTATAGATTTTTTCAATAAAACGCATGTGTCTCGAAACTTTTGATCGTTTTGCACCGCTAAAGAGCGTGATCCACGGCGTCACGCGACGCCGGCAAAATTATCGAGACGTGGATGTGTGATGAAAATAGAAAAGTGAGACTCCCGCTGTGTTTTGAGAGAAGAGAGACAGGGACGGGAATTATTATCGCAAACGCGCTCGTTCAAAGCTCGCTCCCGGAGAAACGTCTCTCCGAGATGATTAAAAAAAAAAGGAAAAAAAAAATTCTTAGCAAAAGAAACAAATTTTCTCACTTGTATTTTCGAGATGAAAAGAACCGAGAGGTCTCAAATATATATATATACTAGGGGGGCTCTGCCCCCCTGCGCGCTTCGCGCGCCACCCCCCCCCCCCCCCCCCCCCACCCGCGCCTCCCCCGCCATCGCTCGATCCGCTCACCCAGCCTACTCGATCCCGCTCGCTCTCCTCAACTCTTGTACACGGCGGCGGCGGCGACGGCGGCGGCGGCGGCGGCGAAATATTTATATAATATAGAGAGATATATATATATATATATATATATATATATATTAGGGCGATTTTTTTTTCAACAATTTTTTTTTTATCAGTCCCCACCCGAAATTTTGTTGGATATGCCGAAAAAGAAATTCCCTGAAAGTTACAGCACTTAATATTAATTAATTAACTTTAACTTATGAGTAGTATAAAATTTATAAAATATGAAATATTAAATAATAAAAAAAATAAAAAAAGTTCAATATCTCAAGAAATATTAATCTAAGCAATTGGGTCGATAGGACCTTTTTTATAGGAAATTAAATTTCCAACAAATTTTTCGTTTACATTTTTTTCGTAAAGTTAATTGTTTCGGAGATAACAGCAAAAAAACGAGAATTTTCGGTAAAAATCACCTTCAGTGACCCGTACCAACTCACCAGTACAATTCACACTTTCGCCGCAAAAGGCACTTTTTTGGATTGTTTTATTCTGAGTAAATCGAAAGCAAGAACAATATGATAGCATAAAATGCGGCTGAGTTATAGAAATTTGAAGAAAAAAAAATTCGATTTACGTGTATTTTAGATGGAAAATCTTCTCACGCTTTGGGAAAGTACTTAGAATTAATATTAAGGGCTGTAACTTTCAGAGAATTTCTTTTTCAACATATCCAACAAAATTTCGGGTGGGGACTGAAAAAAAAAATAGACGAAAAAAAAATCGCCCTAATATATATATATATATATATATATATTAGGGCGATTTTTTTTTCGTCTATTTTTTTTTTTTTTTTGAAAAAGAAATTTTGGAAATGTGGAAATGTTGGAAAAGAAATATATATATATATATATATATATATATATATATATATAAATACGCTATATAATAACTCTTTCGCCGAACGAAAACTATACTCGAGAATTCGCGTACATACCAGCCGTACGAAAAAATCGTTATGCTAATCCGAGTTTCTTGTTTCTTGAGATCCGCCAAATTGATATCGAGAAATTTCGTGTGAAAAATCGCCATAGCGATTCTAGCGATTTTCACGCTCTTCCCTGATATGGACCAGGCGAGAAATTTCCAAGCAAAAACCATAAATCGTAATAAACAATGAAAAAGAAAAATTCCTCTTACCGAATTCCTCTCCTCGAGTTTTTTACGGACCCATAATAATATCGAAATTTCAAATGTTCCTAATCTATTCACCTGTTCGATCGAATTTAAACATTGTTGTAGAAAAAAAAACAATACAAATGGTTATGCAAATATTCGGGAAAATCGAAGATTCGACTTGAAAAATTTGTAAAAAATTGAAAAAAATCTCATTCCTCAAAGAACCAAGAATCATTCTGAAGGGCGAATATTTGGGAAAGGAATGATCACAAAATGAAGTATGAAATCGATCGGGAAGCAAAATAACGGTAACTTTAATGTATCAACTTATTTTCCGATCGAATATTGATATTTCCATGGAGAATATAAAAAAAGAATTTCACTAGAACAAAAAGCATCGTTTCGGCCCCGCAGTAATCAATCACCTGGTCTCGGGATATTCGTTAACCGAGGGCGTGAAAAACAAGTATGTCCTTCGTACATAATAGGAAGTGTATTGTTGATGGATTCGTGTCTGGATAAAGTTCGGCTCGTGCGCGAAAACCCACTCGGTTTCCCTCGCGTATCGCTGTCAGCATTTGTCAATCGGCATCCAGCGTGGCTACGGTAGCCTTTTTTTTTCTTTCTTCTATTTCGCACGAAACTCCTCTCTACGAGACGTCCAATGTCCGCTTCGTCGAAAGAACATATAATACACGTTACGGTCCAAGTCATTTGTCAAAGACATTTCCCCTCGATCGTTCACGAAAGAATGACAAACGACAAACGCGCCGTTATAATTTTTCATCTTATTTACGATTTTCTTTATCTTTTTTTTCTTTTTGTGTACGAGCTTGCGAGCGTTGTAAAATACTCGTTACACCGAGAAAAAAATAAATAAACCCGGGCAAGCGCGAGGCCGTTCGTGCGAGTGTCCGTTATTAAAAAGTAGGTCATCGCGTTGGGCACAGTGACACGAGAGTGGAAAAGAGACGGGAAGACTTTGCTCTCTCTCTCTCTCCTTCTCTCTGTGGTAATTCGCGAGTGTTTTACGAGAGAGAGAGAGAGCAAAAAAAAACTCGGAAATTCTGTATTAATTAAACGTGAGGAAAGAGGTGAGAGGAAGAGAAACAGCTGAAATGTTCGGAGAAAGAGATATGGAAGGAAATACGTTGATGAGAATCCCAAAAGGTTCGCGCGAAATGTCGAGAGAACTCGACAGTCACACATCGTTACAGGGAGAAAGAAAGAAAAAAATTACTGTCAAACCACACCTCGTTTTCGTGTCTTTTTTTTTTCTTTTCATTTATCGATTCGACTCCCGAATGACATCTCCGTATTTGCATTTTAAAAAAATGCTACTTCTCCGCGCTGGTGTGTACCCGCGACGCGGACAAAGTTCGATGGAAAAGTTTGAGGGGGAAAATAAAGTAACGAAGGAAATTAAAGATTCACGAGTAGACACCGAATGGTCAGAGTTTTTTCGCCGTAAAATCTCTTAACGAGATTTTGATCAACTTCCTTTTTTTAACGTCGATAATGACTTCGAATTATTTTTCAATCCTCGTTTTGTTATTTAAAAAAAAAAACAGAAAAAAATGCATCATGTACGAGTACGAAGAGAGCGTCCCGTGAAACGGACAAAGAGCTATTACGCGACGGTGAACACGCCGAGCGCACTTCGCTCCGACGAACTATACGCTGAGGCAATTTTACGGACTGCCGACAGCCGGGTGCAATGGATAGCTCGTGCCCGAACATCTTTCTCTCTCTCTCTCTCGTTGTGTGCAGTGAGAAACACACCTTATATTACTTGTCCCCTTGGTGCCATTCAACACTGTGACGCTGACTCCCGCTGCAACGGAGCATCGTTTATTTTAATAGAGCAAAGAAAAAAAATTGTTTAGGTTAAAAGGAAATTTTTTAGTTGCAATCGTTTCATTTCTACGTCCCGAAACTTTCGGGAATCAATGTTATGCGGTAAGGGATATAGCCACGGTACCGGGTATAAAATCATGTGCACATTTAACAATTTTTCTTTGTATGAAAGAGTGATTTATTCGTAAAACTAATTACACATCTATTTAGTATAAATATCGAGGTAATAAAAAATATTTTTTTTTGTTTTTTCATTATACAAAATGGCCGCCTACTGCTATTTGCTTTTGGTATCTTTTTTTCTGATGCGCTCCGCGGCGTGACATTTGCCATCCACAATTTTTGATCTGGAACAAAAAAAAAAAATTCTCATTAATCTACATCGGAATACCCAGAGAAGTACGTACGGAATTTCTGATTAATTAAAAACTCTCCATTTTATGAGCGGTTTTATACGAGAATTTTTCACTGGAAATTCACCTTTGAAGTTCAAATGCCTGCAATATTCGAATAAAAGAATATTTGCCTAATTCCGTGCGTACTTCTCTGGGTATTCTCATGCAGATTGACGAGAATTTTTTATTCTTATTTTTGGTAAAAAATTGTGGATGCCAAATGTCACACCGCGGAGCGTCTCAAAAAAAAAGATACCAAAAGCGAATAGCAGTAGGCGGCCATTTTGTATAACAAAAAAAAACGAAATTTTTTTTTTTTATTAGCTTGATATTTATACTAAATAAATGTGTAATTAGTTTCATAAATAAGTCACTTATTCATACAAAGAAAAATTGTTAAATGTGCACATAATTTTATACCCGCTACCGTGGCCATAAACAAAAATTTGTCATCCCCACTGTTTCGTTTCTTTTTGGTTAGAAAAAAATCTCAAAAATGATATTCATCGTAAAACGCCATATCATTGCAATACACGGCGTTACTTCTTGAGGGGAGAGAAAAGGTTAGGACAGCGTTTTCTCAATGATTTTCATGAATTTTTTTATATTATAAAAAATGAATATAATTTATTGAAACTTTGAGAATATTTTATACATATATTTAAGTATATACTATAAAATTTTTGAAGAATTCCCTTGAAAAATACCGAAGATATTAGCGACCCCATATTGCAGGTCACAATCAGACTCAGCATTTTGCGTACATTCTGGAAGCCGCAATTTTCATCCGAAATCAAACGAGGTTGGAATTTACTTTTATTATATGTCTCTCTTCTATATGAACCTAAATGCTATGAAAAAAATAGAAAATTTAATTTTTTACAGGGGTCAAAGCCAAAAAGCATGATTTTTCGCCATTTTTTACAACTTTATTTGCAAAAAAAAAATTATTTTAAATAATGATAATATTCCGATTTTAGGTTCATATAGAGTGCAATACTATGGAGAAAGTGACTGCCAATTTTCGAAACGGTTGGTTGAAAACTTTTCAAACTAGCGTGTACGCAAGTTAAAAAAAAAGTCGTTTTCAGAAAAACGCTTTTGAAAAAATAACGCGCTCGGGGCCTGAAGGAGAGCTACTCACTTTGAGGTAGTAGTCTGGTAACTTAAGCCGATTTTCATGTCTTTTTTGGAGGGCGTTTTTTTTGTAGGAAAATAAAAATGAATGGTTTTGGATATTTAGGATGTTTTTATTTACATATTAAATATACAAAAAAAAATGTTTTTGAACAAATTCAATAGTTTATTATTATTATTATTATTGATCGAAGTTGGCACCTCGAAGTTGGCTGCCCGGGTCCTAACTTTTTTTCTAACGAACCGATTGCTTTCAAATTTTAACAGGCTACTCTACACACTTATAGTTCTCGTCGGAACTACTGTAGTTAAATTTCATGGATAAATAACGAAATGGCGGACTTTGGGAAAAAAAGTCCTTTTATTTTAGCAAAGAAGGGGTTGTAAAATAAAAAGTTAGGAGTGAAAAAATTTTTCGACAGTTCCGACGAGAACTATAAGTGTATAGAGTAGCCTGTTAAAATTTGAAAGCAATCGGTTCGGTAGAAAAAAAGTTAGGACCCGGGCTCCCAATTTCGAGGTGCCAACTTCGATCAATAATAATAATAATAATAATAAACTATTAAATTTTCTCAACAAAATTTTTTTTTGTATCTTTAATATGTAAATAAAAACATCCTAAATATCCAAAACGATTCATTTTTATTTTCCTACAAAAAAACGCCCTCCAAAAAAGACATGAAAATCAGCTTAAGTTACCAGACTACCTTAATTACTACCTTAGTTACTACCTTAATGGCTTATAACAATATAACGAGTCGGAATTTTCATTAAAAATTTTCGGAACATATTTTTCAATAGTTTTACTAACAATTTATGAAATAAAAAAAAAATCTTTTCTTTGAACCGTCTAACCCTATTTCCGCCCTTAATGCACGTTAATGTACCGACTTTATATGGAACTTCAGCGGATTTTCGTCTCGCAGGGGAGGGCTTGCCAGGGAGAGTTTAATGCGAAGGCACGCGTGATTTATTTCTGACCGATTCCTGTGTCTATATATACTACTCCTATACCCCGAGCTCTCCCTAGATGCTATAGACCGTTCATCCATTATCGACGAGAGATTTGCGATATCCCAATGGCCGATGGTATAGATACTCTACCAACACACCGTAATGCACGCTTTATTACAGGGGAGTCGTTCTACACGCCAGTTTACGTCTATATGCATGTATATCTATCACGGTACGTTTCTACATATGGGACATTTCAGGCAAAATCAACGGGTCCGTGACTCATCCTCAACTTTTTCCTTCAATAAGTCGTTAGGAGCAAGCCAACCAAAAAAAATGCCTTCGCATCAATTTCTAGATTGATTTACAATAATTTCATTTTCGTAAACACAAGTCAATGAATTAAAGTTTCACGATCCTTTTTTACTTGCCGGAAAAAAAAAACTAATCGTTTCGCAGTTCTCGAACTAACGATCGGTTGAATTTATTCGATTGTACGATCAAAAACAAATATTCTCTCACAATTTTTTATCCACCGATCTCAATATTTTTTTTTTTTACACGACCGGAAACACATTCAATTTTCCAGATGATTCGCATGTTTTGGAAAAATAAAAAAATATTGTTCATTTTACGACGATTTTTCCGTTACAATTTTTCGCGAAATACTATTTTTTTCAGTTGCGCCCACGAATTTAAGGTAGTAGTCTGGTAACTTAAGCCGATTTCCATGTCTTTTTTGGAGGGCGTTTTTTTGTAGGAAAATAAAAATGAATCGTTTCGGATATTTAGGATGTTTTTATTTACATATTAAAGATACAAAAAAAAAAATTTTTGAAGAAATTTAATAGTTTATTATTATTATTATTATTGATGGAAGTTGGCACCTCGAAAAAAAAGCGCGTGGGTGGCCCCGGTGATTTTGGCTCTTGATGTTATCTGAAATAAAAAATTCTTGATAATTCTTAATCTATAGACATGTCATTCTGGTCGGAACTTTGGAAAAAAAAACTTTTTTTTCCAAAGTCCGCCATTTTGTTATTTATCCATGAAATTTAACTTCAGTAGTTCCGACCAGAATGACATGTCTATAGATTAAGAATTATCAAGAATTTTTGATTTCAGATAACATCAAGAGCCAAAATCAGCGGGGCAACCCACGCGCTTTTTTTTTCGAGGTGCCAACTTCGATCAATAATAATAATAATAATAAACTATTAAATTAAAAAAAATTTTTTTTTTTTTCTATCTTTAATATGTAAATAAAAACATCCTAAATATCCAAAACGATTCATTTTTATTTTCCTACAAAAAAACGCCCTCCAAAAAAGACATGAAAATCGGCTTAAGTTACCGGAGTACTACCTTAACCAATCCTCTGTAACGTACGAAAAATCAAAATAAATTGTAAATGCATGGTAAGGGTCAGGGACCTGTATCGATTTGACCTGCAATGCCCCGTACATAGGTGCACGTGTGTATATAAAGTTTGTACCGTGCAACTTTAGCCAGATGAGAATTATCGTTGTGCGATAACCTTCGCGAACATATATGTATAGATATAATACGAGGGAAGAGATAAAACGTTACGAGTGAAAGCTTCTCGGGTCAATTGGATTCTCTTCGCAACCTCACAATTTGTCACGCTTCTTCTTTGCCTTCGTCCCTGTCTTCTCCCCTCCCGCCATCAGTCATTGTTGTCTCACATATACACACTTTACCAGATAGATAACATTTCTATAAATGTTTGTTCGTGGAAAAACGACTGATTCACGGTATTTTTAATTATTACCGTAATGAAACATGAGAATTTTACTTAAATGCACTTTACAGTGCGATAAATAACCGTGGATTCTTTGTTTAATTAGCGAAAAGGTGTTTAGATCCGATTAGATTCGTTCTGTATACGATCAAAACGTCCGTCAGACTTTTCGTTACGCTATCTAAATCTCGTTTGCAACTTATATATACGTATATTTCCAAGTCCACTTTGTCGTTTTCTCGCTCTTTGTTCCACTTGGTTTGACTCGAGGTTGCCTCGACTCCCCGTGAGAGATAGGAAAAGAGCTCTTTTCGCCTCCCCCACCACCCGATCGTTCCCTATCGTCGAGTGCGAAATATTTCACCGATATCTCGTTCGGTGAGTGCTGAGAGTATGGGAAAAAAAATGAAATGAAATTCAAAAAAGTTTTCGACGACTTACCGAGCCTTGAAACATTTTTTTTTTTTTATCGTTAAACGAAATACGTTATTCACAATGAATTCGTAGAGTATCATTCAACGAACTAAATGAGCTGCCACTCATCGACATTGAAACAATTTTATGGAATTTCAAGTTTTTGAATGCAGACAAAAAGTTCCGCTGAGCAATTTCGAAAATTCACTAATAATTTCAAAGATTCAACGTCACCCAACGGCCTGACGTCCCTCTGATTTTGTAAACTTTTACAACGATTTTTTTTTTTCTCACACCCCAGTACTGAATCGATCCTATTGCACTCGCTAATGGCTCCTTAAGGCAGTAGTCTGGTAACTTAAGCCGATTTTCATGTCTTTTTTGGATGGCGTTTTTTTGTAGGAAAATAAAAATGAATCGTTTTGGATATTTAGGATGTTATTATTTACATATTAAAGATACAAAAAAAAAAATTTTGAACAAATTTAATAGTTTATTATTGTTATTATTATTGATCGAAGTTGGCACCTTTAAAAAAAAGCGCGTGGGTGGCCCCGGTGATTTTGGCTCTTGATGTTATCTGAAATAAAAAATTCTTGATAATTCTTAATCTATAGACATGTCATTCTGGTCGAAACTACTGAAGTTAAATTTCATGGATAAATAACGAAATGGCGGACTTTGGAAAAAAAAGTCCTTTTATTTTAGCAGAGAAGGGATCGTAAAATAAAAAGTTAGGGGTGAAAAAATGTCTCGGTAGTTCCGACGAGAACTATAAGTGTGTAGAGTAGCCTGTTAAAATTTGAAAGCAATCGGTTCGGTAGAAAAAAAGTTAGGACCCGGGCTACCAACTTCCAGGTGCCAACTTCGATCAATAATAATAATAATAATAAACTATTAAATTTGTTCAAAAAATTTTTTTTTGTATCTTTAATATGTAAATAAAAACATGCTAAATATCCAAAACGGTTCATTTTTATTTTCCTACAAAAAAACGCCCTCCAAAAAAGACATGAAAATCGGCTTAAGTTACCAGACCACTACCGTAAGGCCGTAGTCTGATCCAGAGCGAGATTTTTGACGTCATTTCTAATGTACAATAACGTTTAAACCGTTGAAGTTAACGTGATGAAAATTTACACGTTCATTTATTGGTCCTTAGAGAATACTTGTACATTAAAAAAAAAAATTTTTTTTAATATTTTCATGTAGTTTTTTGCCTTGTTGCAACATGGTGCGCCGAAATCGGCGCCCACTCTGGACGATGTTGTATGCATCTGAAAAAAAAAATATATATATATTCTCAATCTGTATGAGTATTCTGAGCACTGGTAGCAGAATTGGTAATTTAAAGAAAATTTTATTGAGTCGAACAATAATTTTGCCGACATTTTATAACTAGTCGAATACCGGAAAATGTATGAAATATCATTAATGCAAGTTCAACAGGCCGCCATTTTGTCAAAAAATTTTTTTAAGTACCAATTCTGCTACCAGTGCTCAGAATACTCATACAGATTGAGAATATATATACATTTTTTTTTTCAGATGCATACAACATCGTCCAGAGTGGGCGCCGATTTCGGCGCACCATGTTGCAACAAGGCAAAAAACTACATGAAAATATTTTAATAATTTTTTTTTTTAATGTACAAGTATTCTCTAAGGATCAATAAATGCACGTGTACATTTTCATCAAGCAACTTCAACGGTTTAAATGTTATTGCACATTAGAAATGACGTCAAAAATCCCCTCTAGACCAGACTACTACCTCAATCCTCCTCAACTCGAAACTCCATCGGCTCGATCTTTTTTTTCTCACCTTCGCTCTGCCCTCTGGCCCTTTTTACTTTTTTTTTTTTTCTGTAACTGTATATATATTTCGCGAACTACTCTCTCGCAAACGAGAATACCACTCCCTATATAGACGAGGCTCTTGTTACGTACCGAGAAAGAGAGGGAGAGAGAACTGTTGGGTGTAAAAGTACTCAATCACTGTTCGAAGTGCACTTGACAATTAGCAATAGCCCTTTTTACGTTAGCTCTCTTATTTTTCGTCGTTTTCATTTCTCTCGCGCGAAATATCGATTACTGGGCCGTGAAAAAAAAATCACACACCGAAAATAAAATCATTGACCGACAGAAATTATTCTGAAACTGTTGTAATGGAAATAGCACTATTTCCATTACAACAGTTTCAGAATAATCTCTATCCGTCAATGATTCTATTTTCGATGTGTGATTTTTTTTCGAATGGAAATTATTCTGAAACTGTTATAATGGAAATATCATTATTTCCATTCTTAAAAATGTTTTAAAATAATCGTTACGTGATAGATGACTATTCGTGTTTTTTTTTATTTTCATATCAAAGCGAATTTTGTGCAATGTCAATTTTTCGAAATTCGTTAAAAAATTATGAGTGTTTATAAAAAAATAAATGTAAAAAAAATTGCAATTCTTTCGGATCTCACGTAGTAACTATGAAATTGACACTCGCCGACTTTTTTCTCTCTCTCTTCCGTCGTATACCGAATAATTCATATTTCGGACACGTCACCGTGTCCTCACACCCCTCATAACTCGTGTCCCCTTTTGAACGGCATAGATAAGAAGTCACGAGTCTCTTGTCAGCGGCAATATTCGACGCGAGCAAAAAAAAAAAGAAGAAAAAAAACATAGAATATGTCCACATGTTATTACAGTGGTAAAAAAAAAAAAAAAATAGGAAAAATCTTTCGAGCGTCTCTCACGTGGCTTTTACCGCCGTTATATACTTTTACATTATATTAGTAAACCCACATTGCTCGTCGGTGAGTTCTGTACTTTGGAAAACGGGAAAATAGCCGCGACGCAGTAGCCGACAGTGAGATGCTTGCGAACCGAGTAGCGAGACTCGAGACACTCGCGGAGATTTCTCATGCTTCACTAGCTCATTATCTTTTCCAGTTATCCGCGGTAACCTCTTTTTTTTTATTCCTGCTCCTTTTCTCCGCCGTATACTCCCTCCAGCCCCTCATCTTTCGTGTCAATTTTATCGTTATTTCGCATACACACACGCGAACACACACACGTGCATTGAATATAAAGCAAGTTATAGGATAATGGCATTCAGCCTACTCCATTTATTCTAGCCTACTCTACACTCATCCCCCACCAATCTCCTCGAGCTTATCTAGTCTAGTGTGTACATTCGTCTGTTACACGAGCTTGCGAAAATGTCTGTTTTCTCCCCCCCCCCCCCCCCCCCCCCCAACGGTGGGCTTTTAATGTATTATATCGTGCGGTACGTACAGTACAATAATAACTGCATTTTCAACGTGCATTTAACTACATATATATATATATATATATATATATATATATATATATATATATGTACAGGATGTCCCAAAACTAGGACGTCAGAGTGACACTAGAGTTAGTTTGACTTCGGACCTATCAGAATAAACAAATATGAAGCCAGTAAAAGTCTGATGGTTTTCAAGAAAAATCGCCTTTTTTGACTTAAAAGTCGCTACCCTAGTACTTGTTATTCCGTTACCAATGAAAGTTCAAATCGCAAGGAAATCAAAGTTCAAATTCACAACAAATCCTAAAGTGGTCAGAAACACAAACGAAAATCGCTACCTGATACTCGTTATTCCGCTACGATTGCTATGAATTACTTAGGGTTTGAACAAAAGGCACTAAAGCGGACGGAGTAGGTACCTGAGGCGTTAAGGTAGTAGTCTGGTAACTTAAGCCGATTTTCATGTCTTTTTTGGAGGGCGTTTTTTTGTAGGAAAATAAACATGAATCATTTTGGATATTTAGGATGTTTCTATTTAAATATTAAAGATACAAAAAAAAATTTTTTTAAGAAATTTATTATTATTATTATTATTGATCGAAGCTGGCACCTCAAAAAAAAGCGCGTGGGTGGCCCCGGTGATTTTGGCTCTTGATGTCATCTGAAATAAAAAATTCTTGATAATTCTTAATCTATAGACATGTCATTCTGGTCGGAACTACTAAAGTTAAATTTCATGGATAAATAACAAAATGGCGGACTTTGGAAAAAACGTCCTTTTCCATTTTGTTATTTATCCATGAAATTTAACTTCAGTAGTTCCGACCAGAATGACATGTCTATAGATTAAGAATTATCAAGAATTTTTTATTTCAGATAACATCAAGAGCCAAAATCACCGGGACCACCCACGCGCTTTTTTTCGAGTTGCCAACTTTGATCAATAATAATAATAATAATGAACTATTAAATTTTTTCAAAAAAAATTTTTTTTGTATCTTTAATATGTAAATAAAAACATCCTAAATATCCAAAACGATTCATGTTTATTTTCCTACGAAAAAACGCCCTCCAAAAAAGACATGAAAATCGGCTTAAGTTACCAGACTACTACCTTAAACAAACTGGTTCTAAGAAGAAAAAAATAGTACCTCTGTGGAAGTATAAGGGAACAAACAAAACAATAATATTTAGTGAATTATTTCATTTTTACAATATGTGTTCAAATTGGCCACCTCCAATCCGACACAAACGGCACATATTTTAGGAACAAAATATGAATAAACCCAAAGTAATTCACAGCAATGGTAACGAAATAACAAGTACTAGGGTAGCGATTTTCCGAGGAATGAAAAAAGACGACTTTTCTCAATAACCATGAGACTTTCATTGAGATGATATTTGTTTATTCTAATAAGTCCAGAGCCAATCTAACCCCCGTTGTCACTCTGACGTGCTAGTTTTGGGACACCCTGTATACATGTTTACAAATGTGTAAGGAAATGTAGATATCGCATAGACGATACTATATATAGTAGCTTACCTATGTACGTACGTTATACCGCAAATGATAATCGCTTTCGCCGTGATTGCTTCGCTCAGCAACAATAGTATTTCATGTATGCGGTGCTATATATTCAACGTATAGTCACGGTCGTAATACCTAATGTATATGGAAGAGGGTATAAGAGGTAGACACTCCTACCATTATATACATATATGTTTATAAACATATATATGGAAATGTAGTACGGGTATTATATATTAAGTGGAGGTCTTCGAGGAAAAATAAGTTGTAAAAAAAAAGATATGACGCTTCTTATTTCCTTAATTTGTCGAAATAAAAAGAAACAAAAGTCGTAGCGAAAATTACTGACGAACGATTGTTAGAAGCGCTTCTCTAATGACGGCGAAAATATATTCATAGCTCGGTATATCAAATTTCATTGCAAAAGTGTCGTCAGATTTTGTTGTTGCACGACGCGTTTGCGGCGTGAGGTTGATCTGAAATTTCAATTATTCTGATTATTGGCCCATCTCTGAGCATAGAGATGAACGACAGTCGTACTTAAATACTCTTTTTTAATTAATTCGCGTCAAGACGCTTCCGCGTTTCTTGAAATTGTAAGGGAATCTCGATTTTTTAGTATATTTAGCTTTATTATTCGATTTAGTTTTATTAAAAGAATATTTGAATCGCAAAAGTTATCCGAGCGTCTCATTAAGGGCAAAAATAGGGTTAGGACAGCGTTTTCTCAATGATTTTCATAAATTTTTTTATAGTATAAAAAATGAATATAATTTATTGAAACTTTGAGAATATTTTATACATATATTTAAGTATATACTATAAAATTTTTGAAGAATTTTCTTGAAAAACACCGGGGATATTAGCGACCCCATATTGCAGGTCACAATCAGACTCAGCATTTTGCGTGCATTCTGGAAGCCGCAATTTTCATCTGAAATCAAACGAGGTCGGAATTTACTTTTATTATATGTCTCTCTTCTATATGAACCTAAATGCTATCGAAAAAATAGAAAATTGAATTTTTTACAGGGGTTGAAACAAAAAAGCATGATTTTTTGCCATTGTTTACAACTTTATTTGCAAAAAAAAAATTATTTTAAATAATGATAATATTCCGATTTTAGGTTCATGTAGAGCGCAATACTATGAAGAAAGTAAATGCCAATTTTCAAAACGATTGGTTGAAAACTTTTCGAACTAGCGTGTACGCAAGTTAAAAAAAAGTCTTTTTCAGAAAAACACGTTTGAAAAAATAGTGACCGCTCGGTTATACACGTGGCGCGCCCGGAGCCTGAAGGAGAGCTACTCACTTTAATGGCTTATAACAATAGAACGAGTCGGAATTTTCATTAAAAATTTTGGGAACATATTTTTCAATAGTTTTACTAAAAATTTATGAAATTAAAAAAAATCGATTTTTCAAACCGTCTAACCCTATTTTCCCCCTTAAACCCCCTAAACGATAGGAGGAATCCTTAAGGACGTAGTCTGGTCTAGAGCGAGATTTTTGACGTCATTTCTAATGTGCAATAACGTTTAAACCGCTGAAGTTGTCTTGATGACAATTTACATGTGCATTTATTGATCCTTAGAGAAGACTTGTACATTAAAAAAAAAATTATTTTAAATATTTTCATGTAGTTTTTTGCCTTGTTGCAACATGGCGCGCCGAAATCGGCGCCCACTCTGGACGTCGTTGTATGCATCTGAAAAAAAAAATATATATATATTCTCAATCTGTATGAGTATTCAGAGCACTGGTAGCAGAATTGGTACTTAAAAAAATTTGTTGACAAAATGGCGGCCTGTTGAACTTTCATTAATGATATTTCATACATTTTCGGGTATTCGACGAGTTATAAAATGTCGGCAAAATTATTGTTCGACTCAATAAAACATTTTTTTAAGTACCAATTCTGCTACCATTGCTCAGAATACTCATACAGATTGAGTATATATATATTTTTTTTTTTTCAGATGCATACAACATCGTCCAGAGTGGGCGCCGATTTCGGCGCACCATGTTGCAACAAGGCAAAAAACTACATAAAAATATTTAAAATAATTTTTTTTTTAAATTCACAAGTATTCTCTAAGGATCAATAAATGCACGTGTAAATTTTCATCAAGACAACTTCAACGGATTAAACGTTATTGCACATTAGAAATGACGTCAAAAATCTCGCTCTAGACCAGACTACGGCCTTAATACAATTTTCAATGAATCCACACACGATCAATCCGGCTCGATCCGATTATCACTCGAGCAGTACAATTGTGACTCTACTACGAATGTCCATATATCGTTTATACGAATAGCTGTATGCGTAATCGGTATACCTTAATGTACATACATTAGCTATTGTATACATCTATACATATGCGAGTGTGTGTACTTTATATGATAAATAAGTGGCAGGCACACCGGGTAAAACGTCGCGTGAACACGATCGTGACAAAGTACCTTCGTTATTATGACATCAGTGAGAAACGTATTCCGCAACGTTCAACCGGCGCTCCGAGCGACCAGTGTCAGCCGAGCGAGCGTTTTTTTTTTTTTCCTCGGCGTCCTCGGAAAAAAAATCGTTTGCAATTATTTCTCGGCCAGTTTGCAAATCTACATGTTAATTCTCTTAAAACAAAGTAGAATGGGGTCGAGTGTCCACGGTCGGAGGTTGCCGTTATTAATAATGATCTAAAATATCGTTTTTTCCGGACGTTGTAATAAACAACTCTTTTAAGTACCGTTCTCGTGAAAGAATTTTGTAATTTTCATATCAAAGGGCGTCGAGTAAACTTCGAGATTTCTGCACACTGTATAGAACGGTGAAAAACAAATTGTTAGCGAATTCAAAACGTTCTTTAAGTAGTTTTCTTTTCTAACACGGGATTAACCTTGAATTTTCTTTCCCAACGCGTTTCCTTTCTTCGTCAAACTTTCAGAGCCCCTCTTCATTGTCACTCTCGATTTCTCCCCACGGTCCCAATAGCGTCGAATTCAACCCTCGAACAATTAAGGCCTCGGCTCAATCATAAAGAGAAGTTCCTCCGTCTTCGTTACAATGTACATTTGGAGAAGCTGACTCGGTATATCTATACACGTGTCTTGCGATATTTCCGTGATCCAATTTTCCTCTCCGAGTTTCTACGTCCAGCCAGCGGGAAACATAGGGGCTAGGGGGGGGCTCGAAGCGTGGAAAATGCCAAAGTAGGAAGTCTAGCTTTTCTCCGGTATAGAAGCAGACCGACCAAGAGAAAGAGAGAGACAGAGAAAGAGATGGAAAGAGGCGAGTCGAGTGTTACCGGGGGTTGTAAAGCTGCGCGCGCGTTCTCTGAATGGGGGTGGCTCGACAGTTGTGCCAGTAGTGTGCGAGGCGAGAGAAAAACGTGCGAGTGGGACGAAGAAAGAGCGTGTAAATGAAAGGGAAAGGGAGCGAGATGGGCAAAGGAGGAAAGTCTCTCGCAACGAGTTCTGCACATTACTGTTTGTGTGTGTGTGTAAGGGCGAGAGGGAGAAAGAGAGACAGATGGAGCAATATAGCGCGAGAATGGCGGAAGAATGAGGGGAATATAGGAACAGAGACGAAAGGAAAGAGACAGTTTAATAATAAGGGGAGGCTAGCCAACGAGAGAGATGATGAGGAGCGACACAATAGAGCCAATAGAGTAGACAAGGACGAAAAACATCGGGGCCAAGTATTAGTAGTTTCTCTCTCTCTCTCGTTCTCTCGAAGTATGCCTGTGTTGGATCTCTGTACGAGCGAATACATCGACAAACAGCAGCCAGCGTGAAGAGCAGGTAGAATCCTGGGGTAGTCGAGTCGTCTATAGCCACACATATACATCTGTATACAATCCATAAGTGAAAGAGAGACAGCGATAGCTCGTGAACATTGGCGTAGACACCGATGGACATTAAATCTTCAATATTTCACGTAAAAAACAAAATCCTCCTTTCCACAACTGATCTTCCCTCGTCGGACGACACTTCTAAACGTCAAATCTTAGCCCAAAAAATGTCCACTCTCCCGAGCCTTCGATAAATCGTTTAACCCCTTTTTCGCATAAAAATCTCTCTCTCGAGCGGCAAACGAATTTGCTCGTCATGTCCGTCGTACCATCGATTTTCACGCCAATGGAGCTCGCGGGCTCTCTGTGTGCTCACGAGAGTGACGAAGAGACAAAGAGAGCTAGTGAGCGCGAGTGCGAGAGGGATAGAGGGATTTAGAGTGAGAGAAACTTAGGAACGGCGTAGAGACGATAAAAGGAGATAGAGCTACTATGAAGGAAGGGTGGGAACGCGTCAAGTCGGCGGAGCAAGGGGAATGGTAGTACTATGGAAGTGCTTCAGTAAACGCCAAGCTGTCGGCCTGTTGGGCGGCGTGGCGACGACAAACTTTTATCGTGAGTTCGTGTTTAAAAAAAGAAGAAAAAAAAAACGAAGAGAAATCTTTTCTTTTTTTTTGGTTTATTTATCGGTATTATCGACGACTATCTTACTCCACTAGTAGTCACTAATTTACACGAGTTACTACCCCTCGTAATTCTACCTCGCGCAATTCTTCCCCCCCCCACCTTTTCGTCCACTCTCTTTCTTCCTCGTGGAGAGACCAAACGCGCTTGCGGACGCGCATGGTTAGAGATCGCCTCTGAGTTCTGATTGTGATACATAGTTCGCTTTTTTTTTTCTTTCTTTTTCTCTTTTCAACGTTATCTCGTGGCTTAAAGAGCCATATCGATTGAATGACAAGTGAGAATAGATGAAGTAGATTTCGTGGTGCTTTATATATATTTTTTTTTATTTAAAAAAAAAAACATATATATATAATAACGTGGTGAGTGATGCCAAGCGTGTCTTGGCCACAATTACTCACGATATTGTGTTCGTGGATCACCGCTGTGTGACATGTGAGTTTTTCAAGTGATCCATTAAGTGTACGTGGATATATATATATGTATATATATATGTATATATATACAGTGTAGTTTCATAAAGTGCGCTTGATTACGGCGCCACGAGAGAGATCACTCGCGTATCGGAGAATATCCAGCTGAGATAACAGGATTAAAAAAAAAGGGGGGAAAAAAAAAAAGATTCAATCATCCGCATCGGATAGATGCGATGCTGCTTCGATATGGAAATACGAGAGGATTTCGTTCGTGATTCATTTTCATGAGGAATGATCGACACTTGCGTCAAGGTGATTTATGATTAAATTGATTTTACGCCCTTTTTGTTTTTAATACGTTCTCTCGTTATTAATAGTAAACAATGGTTATTATATTAATAGCCATTTAATGACATTTTGCTGTATTTTAGTTCCTAGCTTTTTTTCTCTTCTTTTTATTAATAGTAAACAATGGTTATTATATTAATAGCCATTTAATGACATTTTGCTGTATTTTAGTTCCTAGCTTTTTTTCTCTTCTTTTTATCCACACGATGACACTGTATCTTTCGTCGTTTTCTTTTTTATTTTCGCTACATTTCGTGGGCATCTTCGCCGATGAGGTGACGGAGGTGGAATTTCTCTCTCTTTCTCTCTCTCTCTTTCTCTTTCGGTTAAGACGCTCGGAAAGCACGTTTCCGTGAGTAGTTTCTTCTTCTTCGTCTTATTCTTCTTCTTCTTGGTTCCCGAAGCTCGTTCTCCTCTTTCCTCTCGATATCCCAGAGGCGAGAGCAAACGAAGAGCATGGCTGGGGGACCAAGTAAAAGCGACACGAGACACGACGACGAGAAGGCCAGAAGAGCCGCAAGGTACCGGATTTCGTTGCGCATATGCGCACGCGCACGCGGTCAGAATATCTTATATATTATATATATATATATACTATATACTTATACATATATATATAGAAATATAGAAGCAGCGCACATCGTGCGGTCTTTCGTCCGGTGCTTTCTTATCCGCGATCCACACGGTTCCTTTACTCCCTTCTACAGATATATACATACTTATATATACATATTATATATATATATATATATATATATATATATATATATATATATGAGTTTGAATAAGCGAGAACGAAAAGCCACAGTGGATTACCGACCACGCGCGGACAAAGGATATGTAACGCGCTCCTTGGCTTCTCTCTTTCGAGCACATATTTGCCCCTCGAATGCATCAACCCGCTTATACATATACCGCTACCAACTATAATACATCTTCATAACACATATTCTAACACAAGTTTTTAATTACTTCCGAAGAAACAATATTACCTAATGGATCAATCTTCGTTACGTTAATTTTGAAATTTGGAAAAATAACTTTTTGGCTAACTATCAAAAAATTCTCAAGATCCCAGCGTGGTTTGGATTTTTCGCCCCAACTCGCGTATACATATACCGCTACCATCTATGAAATTAATTTAGAATTTTGGAAAAATAGCTTTTTGACGAATTTTCCAAAAATTCTCAAGATCCCAGCGTGGTTTCGAATTTTCGCAGAAACTCGCGTATACATATACCGCCACCAATTATTACATTAATTTAGAATTTTGGAAAAATAGCTTTTTGACGAATTTTCCAAAAATTCTCAAGATCCCAGCGTGGTTTCGAGTTTTCGCATCAGCTCGCGTAGACATATACCGCTACCAATTATTACATTAATTTAGAATTTTGGATAAATAGCTTTTTGGCTAATTTTCAAAAAATTCTCAAGATTCCAGCTTGGTTTCGAGTTTTCGCAGAAACTCGCGTAAACATATACCGCTACCAATTATTACAATAATTTTTAATTTTGGAAAAATAGCTTTTTGACGAATTTTCCAAAAATTCTCAAGATCCCGGCGTGGTTTCGAGTTTTCGCAGAAACTCGCGTAAACATATACCGCTACCAATTATTACATTAATTTTGAATTTTGGAAAAATAGCTTTTTGACGAATGGTCCAAAAATTCTCAAGATCCCGGCGTGGTTTCGAGTTCTCGCAGAAACTCGCGTATACATATACCGCTACCAATTATTACATTAATTTTGAATTTTGAAAAAATAGCTTTTAGACGAATTTTCAAAAAACTCTTAAGATTCCAGCTTGGTTTCGAGTTTTCGCAGAAACTCGCGTAAACATATACCGCTACCAACTATTACATTAATTTAGAATTTTGGAAAAATAGCTTTTTGGCTAATTTTCAAAAAATTCTCAAGATCCCAGCTTGGTTTTGAGTTTTCGCACCAACTCGCGTATACATATACGCGACATTAATTTTGAATTTTGGAAAAATAGCTATTTAACGAATTTTCCAAAAATTCTCAAGATCCCGGCGTGGTTTCGAGTTTTCACAGAAACTCGCGTATACATATACCGCTACCAATTATTACATTAATTTTGAATTTTAGAAAAATAGCTTTTTGGAGAATTTTCAAAAAATTCTCAAGATCCCAGCTTATTTTCAAGTTTGTTTTTTTTTGTACGAGGATTTTCGTTGAAAGAAATTTGAAGAATGGCTTTTTTTTTCGAATTCAAAAACATATAACTCGTAACGGGTTTTAATACATCGTGTAATATGGCAAATGTACGAATGCGAGTGACTGGTACTTGTAATATACAGCGAAACTACCAGCAATGCCAGAGGCAACACTTTCAATTTATATCGCTGTGAATTACCCTTTCTCTCTCTCTCTCTTTCTCGCTCTCTCATTTTCTTGTAATATGCATTAGGGTACAATAGAGCTCTCGCTGTACTTTACGAAGAATTTCTCTCACTCGCTCTCCTTCCGTCGCAGTATTTACGGATTTATTTCTCTCTTTGGACTTTACCCGGGGTGCTCTTTAAGCTCGCCCCCTACCTTCTTACGCTTCTTGCTACCCTTCGCCTTGCTACGCCTGTCCGAATATTCTTCGGCGGTTGGCAAAGTACCAGAAACACGGAGAGACCTACCCGAATAAGCGATTTTCCGTTTGGGTCGCCCGTCCCTCTCTCCTTTCCCTCGCCCCGCGTCACCCTTGCGGCAATTATCTCCGTGAAATATATGCAAAATTCTCAGAGATGTGTACCTCGACGTTTGCATTTCATTCCGTGAATTACTTTCACGTGAATTTCGTGAGATTGTTGAGGAATTTGCGAAATTATTTAGTGCCGAGTTGCTTGGAACAAAGATTCCGACAATACTATAATTTTTTTTTCGAGTTATCCGTGAAAAAAGCTAAAAACAACATTATACACAATTTTAAGTTTGATAACTGTTTATATATTTTTTTAAATATTTTAGTTATTTAGTTCCCCTTTTTTTTCAAGAATGACTCAATTCTTTTTTCTTTTAAAAATTCTTCGTTGTTCAATTATTTGATATGGCAAGAATAATTTCGAATTTTCGAAATTTCGAAATTACCACTGTCTGTGTTGTCATTCGCAATTGAATTAGCAAATAAAATGCTACGATCCACAGTCTGTTTAGAGTCTTAAAAATATGACAAAATATTTGACCACGAAATTGTGTTTGCAATCGGATATTTCGTGTCTCTCTTTTCGCATATTTTATAACGGTTTTTTTTTGAGGTCTGTACACGGCATCTCTTTCTATCTCTGTCTTTCTCTCTCTCTCTCTCTCTCTCTCTCTCTCTTTGGCGAAGCGAAACGAAGAGCATGGCTTTGGAAAGTACGACCTCGTAATGCCGATGGCTCGAAGGCCTCGAAAGAAATGGACTTGCTCGTTCGGGATCTCTTTCGTGGTCGTATAACGATCTTCATTACCGAAAAAGACCCTGAGAAAGTCGTATAATCGAGTATAGTCTTCTTTCGTTACCGAAAAAAGAAAAGAAAAAGAGAGAAAAAAAAATGAACAGTCCACTTTTATTGCAACAAAATCGAACGAAAATCACGACAAATTGCTCGTAATTACGACGTAACCAATGAAAATAATAAGAAAGTGTGAAATAACTCGTTTTCAAATAATTAACCCTAGCCCACAAGTTCTGCGGTCTCGGATAATCCATTGAACAATTTGAACCGTGTCTTTTTTTTTTTCAATTTTTCCATCTACGTGGTGAGTGAGGATTTAGAATAATTTAGATAAACCCGTTTTTTTCCTTCGTTAAAAAATGATTTACTCGAGAATAATTATTATAATTTCGTTTCGAAAACGATTTTTAATGCGTTATATATATTTTTTTCACCATTAAAAATATTTGAATGGAATGTATGTCTAATCGTCGATGTAAAAGTTTCCGCTCGTATTTTTCACTTGTAACATCGATCGACGCGAGGAAAAAAATAAAAATATAAAAATTAAATGTATGTACATAAAACACGATCGTAATAGGATCAATCGTCGCGTGAACATCTGCGACCCCACTGCCTCTCTGTGACGTATAATAGTCCGGGAGACTAAGCGCTCGAACAGAGGAGTGTTCTACTCGTGGAAAACTTGCCGCCGAACCTCTAATATCTCTTTCTCTTTTTCACTCGTATTTTTACTCGTATTCACTCCCGAGTATCTTTGCTCAACATACAGAAACTCGGGAGCTACTTACCATATGCCGACCGTCGAGATCGACATTTTCGTACTAAAGTGTGCGTGGCAGAGAACTCCCAATGCAGCTGCAATGCTCGGCAAAACTCTTGCCTTTAGTCGAGAGCGACGTGTGTATGTGTGTGTTTGTCTGCGTATGCGTGCGAGTGTGTATGCGTTGAAGCACGAAACGGCACACGAGAATGAGTTTCAAAGTCCTCCGAGCTCGCTTTTTCTCGATCTCCGTCGTTCTCTTCACAATGGCAACTTTAATCTCACAGAATGCCCGAGCGCAAAAGGAGAAGAAAAAAAAGAGAACAAAAAAATTACTCGTACAATTTTTCTCGTGATATCACAATTTTTCAACCGTTCAATTTCACGGTTTTTTTTGCGAATTTTTTTTTTTTTCATATTGAAGTTAATATTTCGGTAGCGTGAATATAACAGAGGCACTCGAGGGTCGTTATATTTATTCTTTGGAGTTTTTTTTTTGTTAATTTTTTTATATTTTTATTCAAAGCCGCCTTGATACGAAAAAATGTATTATTCTCGTGCACGAGAATTAAATTCTCTATTAGGCTTGTATTTTTTTTTTGTTTCTTTTTGTAAATTTATCGTTCTTCTTTTTTTTTTTAAACCCGTAATTGCTTTGGAAATTCAATTAAAAAGTAACATGCGGAGTGTTGTGCTCGATGTAATAATTGTGAAAACGAACGTTAAAGTTTCAAATCATTTCTCTCACAAACTATCATCACGGGCAACTATGCACATACAGTATATCAGACATAATTATAGTACATTTTCGACGAGAGAGCAGATGGAATATACGGGAGAACCGAATGAATTACAGGATGCCCATAGCCCCCCCCCCTTATTTCTCACCCCTCTAATTCCACTTGGCTCGTGTTCTTCACCCTTATTCCACGTCCCCTCGCTACTAATGCAGTATATATACCCAACTCTCTTCTCGAGTTCAATTTTTTTTTCCCCCGTACACACGAGGGTGCTGAAAGAGGGAGAGAGAGACAGTCGATAATTTTATCGTTTTGGTTATATTCTCCTATTAAGGGATCACATAATCCTGAAATTTTCAAAAAATCCATTTTTATAGATTTGTATTCTTTATACGTTTATGAATTAAAAAAAAAACTTTTAAGAAAATTCCACTCGGTTACAAAGTTATAGCAATAAATGTGACCGGACATCGGGTTCACGTTGTACCTACCGGAAACTTTAAGGTAGTAGTCTGGTAACTTAAGCCGATTTTCATGTCTTTTTTGGAGGGCTTTTTTTTGTCGGAAAATAAAAATGAATCGTTTTGGATATTTAGGATTTTTTTATTTACATAGTAAAGATACAAAAAAGATTTTTTTGAAAAAACTTAATAGTTTATTATTATTATTATTGATCGAAGTTGGCACCTCGAAAAAAAGGTGATTTTGGCTCTTGATGTTATCTGAAATAAAAAATTCTTGATAATTCTTAATCTATAGACATGTCATTCTGGTCGGAACTACTGAAGTTAGATTTCATGGATAAATAACAAAATAGACTTTGGAAAAAAAAGTTTTTTTCTCCAAAGTCCGCCATTTTGTTATTTATCCATGAAATTTAACTTCAGTAGTTCCGACCAGAAAGACATGTCTATAGATTAAGAATTATCAAGAATTTTTTATTTCAGATAACATCAAGAGCCAAAATCACCGGGGCCACCCACGCGCTTTTTTTTCGAGGTGCTAACATCGATCAATAATAATAATAATAATAAACTATTAAATTTTTTCAAACTAATTTTTTTGTGTATCTTTAATATGTAAATAAAAACATCCTAAATATCCAAAACGATTCACTTTTATTTTATTACAAAAAACGCCCTCCAAAAAAGACATGAAAATCGGCTTAAGTTACCAGACTACTACCTTATACGCGTTTTTCTCGAAACTACGTTTTTCAACAGTGTCAGCGCGATAGCTCAGTTAATTTTTAATATTTTTTAACTTTTGTTTTTTTTTTATCTTGACAATTATATTCTCTATAGACTGACGAGAGGTTTTTTTAATTTTTTGGTTGGACAATTTTTTTTATAAATTATTAAACACTAATTTTTTTTTTTCTCAAATTGCATACTAAAGATTGAAATACTGTAATTTCTTTATTTTTGAAAAAAAAAAATTACCTCTGTCACACTATTACAACTACATTGTTTACTAGATTCTTTTTTATTTTTGGAAATTGGATAATTTTTGCTGAAGTTATGACGTCGACAAGGAGGCGCCATGATTTTCATCGGTAGTCCATTTATATCCGTAAAAAATAATGTTAATATTGAAAAAAAAAAAATGCTTTAAATTTTTTTCCTTATAGTTGAAGGGTTAATATAAAAATGTGAAATAAACAGTAACATTTTTTTTTCACCATATAACTTTCATAAAAATTTGTCAAATTTACTCGGTTTTCAGCGCGCGCAGGGTTATGCGAGACCTTAAATTCATAAGGAAAGAAAAGTCCCATAAATCGTAAAATAAAGCAATAAAAAAAAAATGCTGTAACCGATAGAAATTTTATTGCATATCGATTTTATCGGAATGTCATTTTTTTAAAAATCTTCGTAGACCGAGGGCGTCGAAGAGCGTTACGTTGTGCCAGTTATGTTCGTTCGAGAGTCCAATCGTTATGTATATGTAAATATATTTTATTTGATTTATTCAAGCGATTTAAAAGAGTCAAAAATCGCATGTCGCGCCACTATTCATTTTCCTTTTATTGTTTTTTTTTTCCATTTTTTTCTCCCTCCATCGTTTCACAGTCGATGGACCAAATCTCTTTTGGGCATCTCGACCGGACTCTGTACGGTAAGAAACTCGTTGGTCCGTAAAGTTGCGTGCATCCGCCACTCTTGTAATACATGACCTGTTACACGCTATACAAGGCTTGCGCGCGGCTGCGTTTCTTCGTGCAACGCGATAGCGCAGTTAAATATTGTACCACTATCCGTCTATACACGTACTTTTAGTTGTCGCGAATAACAAAAAAAAAAGCAAAAAAAAACCCCGTAGAAATAAATAGTCGAAAGATAAAAATAAATATTGTGCGTTATGGCGAAGAAATTTGGCGGAAAAGTTTTGTAATTTATTAAAATTACAAAAAAAAAATTATATACAATCACTTTGATTCCAATTGAATGCTTATATCCTGTCTGCACAAATATTATCATTGTTTTCCAACGTCGTTGGAAAACATTTAACAATATATAAAATAAAAATTTACGTAACGCGCTCTCGTAATCGTGATCGTTTTCGATAATAAATTGTTTGTATAAAAAAAAACTTTGTCCTCGCACACAGCCGTGAGATATCTTACGCGAGCTTATACAGTAAATACTAAAGAAAAAACCATTTTTTTTTTCAACAGCCGGTACATATCTTTGTGCGTACATTGCCGGATCGTGAAAAGGAAAAAAAAAAATTTCGTCGATATTGCATCGTGATTAAATATCGTCGCGCAAACATATGCGCACACGCGCGTAGTTGTGTCGTGCATAAATTTACTCGCGACAACGAGATAAAGATTACAATACTTTGCCGTCAATAGATATCTATTTTTGTGGATATATGAGCTCCGAAATTTTTGGCATATGCCTCGCTTAATTCCATTTCGGGACTTTCGAGAACTCTCCGCAGAAGTTTACCGGTTGAAATTCGAGCCAATACCAATTCAATTTTCACACAATCGTCGTCTTTTATAAATTTCTCTATACTCGATACTCATAGTTTCGATTCTTCCACAATTTCACGCTGTATCCAATTGAACTTTGTACAGTCAACGTTAAAGTGTGACGGCAAAAAAAAAGAACAAAAAAGTCTCGTACAGTTTCTCATGATATCACAATTTTTTAACGTTCAATTTCACGGTTTTTTTTTGCCATTTTTTTTTCACGTTGAAGTTTATATTTCAGTAGCGTAAACACAATGGAAATTACACTCGAGAGTCGTTATATTTATTCTTTGGAGTTTTTTTCGTTAGTTTTTTAAATTTTTATTCAAAGCGGCCTCGATACAAAAAATGCACGAGGATTAAAGGGGAAATAGGGTTAGGACAGCGTTTTCTCAATGATTTGCATGAATTTTTTTATAGTATAAAAAATGAATATAATTTATCGAAACTTTGAGAATATTTTATACACATATTTAAGTATATACTGTAAAATTTTTGAAGAATTTTCTTGAAAAACACCGGGGATGTTAGCGACCCCATATTGCAGGTCATAATCAGACTCAGCATTTTGCGTACATTCTGGAAGCCGCAATTTTCATCTGAAATCAAACGAGGTTGGAATTAACTTTTATTATATGTCTCTCTTCTATATGAACCTAAATGCTATCAAAAAAATAGAAAATTGAATTTTTTACAGGGGTCAAAACAAAAAAGCATGATTTTTTGCCATTTTTTACAACTTTATTTGCAGAAAAAAAATTATTTAAAATAATGATAATATTCCGATTTTAGGTTCATATAGAGCGCAATACTATGAAGTAAGTAACTGCCAATTTTCAAAATGATTGGTTGAAAACTTTCCAAACTAGCGTGTACGCAAGTTCAAAAAGCTCGGGGCCTGAAGGAGAGCTACGCACTTTAATGGCTTATAACAACAGAACGAGTCGGAATTTTCATTTAAAATTTTGGGAACATATTTTTCAATAGTTTTACTAACAATTTATGAAATTAAAAAAAAATCGATTTTTTGAACCGTCTAACCCTATTTCCTCCCTTAAATTCATTCGTTTCTCGTGCACGAGAATTAAATTCATTATTAAGCTTGTATTTTTTATTTCTCTTTGTAAATTTATCGTTCTTTGTTTTTTTTTGAACTTCCAAATTCTACGATAATTTCACGCAAACGGGAGAAACCTGACCTCTCGTGTTTTGCAATTGTCGTAAGATCAAAAATTGAATTTCACGTGATCAAAGTAACACTTGTTTTTTTTTTTTTTTCAAAGTGCTCGAAAGTCCATGATGCAAAAGGTGGGAAGTAAGAGGATATAAATTATTGAATCAATCGGAAACGAGTCGCGACGGATTTGCATTGTTGTCACGAGCAATTAATAAATTAGCGTGGAACGGTTCGAAATGTGTGCCGTTCGACGTAATAAAAATGTTTCGATCGTTAACGATCGCGCGGGAAGAGTATGGCGCGTGAATTGTTTCAACAGACGTAATTTGATCTCTGATCTTGTATTTTATATTCATGAAGACGAAATTATACGTCACTTAGAGTCGCGCGAGGGAGAGGGTAGCGCGGGGTAAATAATAGAGGTAAAGGGGGCGACGAGGTTTATGGGTGAAGGGTGTGGGGAATGCGAATCATCGTTGGCTGCATGCACTTAATGTCTGAATCACGTGCCGTTTGACTATTCTTGCTACGTGTCACTCGGCCTAGGCCGGAAGCAGCTTCACGCAACGAGCAAACGAGAGAGAACCGTCAAACGACGACGACGACGACGACAACGGAGGCCTCGTTGTTAACGCAAAATCCACAAGAGATAGCGCGAGTTACATGTTATAATGATATATATGTATGTATTATTAGGACGATTTTTTTTTTCGACTATTTTTTTTTTCAGTCCCCACCCGAAATTTTGTTGGATATGTCGAAAAAGAAATTCCCTGAAAGTTACAGCCCTTAATATTAATTCTAAGTACTTTCCCAAAGCGTGAGAAGATTTTCCATCTAAATTACACGTAAATCGAATTTTTTATTTTTTTCAAATTTCTATAACTCAGCCGCATTTTATGCTATCATATTGTTCTTGGTTTCGATTTAATCAGAATAAAACAATCTAAAAAAGTGCCTTTTGCGGCGAAAGTGTAAATTGTACTGGTCAGTTGGTACGGGTGAAGTTGATTTTTACTCAAAATTCTCGTTTGTTTGCTGTTATCTCCGAAACAATTAACTTTACGAAGAAAATGTAAACGAAAAATTTGTTGGGAATTTAATTGCCTATAAAAAAGGTCCTATCGACCCAATTGCTTAGATTAATATTTCTCGAGATATTTTTTTTTTTTTAATTTTTTTTATTATTTAATATTTCATATTTTATAAATTTTATTAGCCTGCTAGAATTATGTATAATACTAGCAGGTTATCGTAGCTCGGCGCGCTTTCGCATTTTTACAAAACGAAAAAAATTAAATAAATACAATATATGTTCGTAAAAATCCGATGGTCCGACTTAAAAAATTTGTGAAAAATTTGAAAAAAATCGTATCCCAATGAATCAAGCGGCATTTTAAAGATTGTTTTGTTACGAAGAGAATGAGCATAGAGCAAAGTCTCCCGCCATGTCGGAAAGTAACATTACAGCCATTTTAGTACGCCCATTCATTTTTTTCCCACAATGCAAAATAATGTTGAATTAATAACATTTTTTTATCACGCGATACCGACGTATTTTCACCCGTTAATCACTAATTCACTAAAATACTATTTTGAAAAAAAATGTTAATTTCATTGGAAAACGTGAAAAATTGTTTTCTGAAGATTCTTTTATTTTTTGAAAAATTAACGCATTGTTGAAAAAATTAGGAGCTAAGAGATGAGTTGAGGATAGGGCGTAGGTGGGGATTTAACGTCGTTTTAACGTCAGGCAATTAGTCGTCAACTTGAGCGTCGACTCGAAAGATTTATTTTGTATACGGATCATCTCTTCGTCTCGTTATAAACGAGAATGTCCGTATCTTAATTTTTTATCTCCCTCTCTCGCGGTTTATTAACTCTTATCTGCAAATTTATTCGTTATCACGACACACTCACGATGCATTAACATTGAATAATACATCGTTTATACGCGAGGATATAAAACGTCTGATATGTATATAAATAATATTCATACATTTGACTTTTTTTATTGATATTGCCAATTAACCACGAAGAGAAAAAAAAACTAAAAAATTACAGGAAAATAAAATTCTCAGAAATAATCGGACATTTAAAATACTATTTAAGTATTGTTTACGTCGATAAGTTTCCACTCAAAGAATTGATGGTAATGATTATGATATTTAAAGTTTATCACAGCAATTAACAACCTTTAGCTTGTAAAGTTTTATCAAAATGCTAGAAACAATAAAAATTCAGAGAAATAAATTTGTAGATCATTGAGCCAATATCGATAAAGCGAGACTTTACAATCTTTCAACAATTAAATAAAAAAAAACATATCTGGGTCGAGGCTTAAGGGGGGAAATAGGGTTAGGACAGCGTTTTCTCAATGATTTTCATGAATTTTTTTATACTATAAAATTGAATATAATTTATTGAAACTTTGATAATATTTTATACATATATTTAAGTGTATACTATAAAATTTTTGAAGAATTTCCTTGAAAAACACCGAGGATATTAGCGACCCCATATTGCAGGTCACGATCAGACTCAGCATTTTGCGTACATTCTGGAAGCCGCAATTTTCATCTGGAATCAAACGAGGTTGGAATTTACTTTTATTATATGTCTCTCTTCTATATGAACCTAAATTATATCAAAAAAATAGAAAATTGAATTTTTTACAGGGGTCAAAACAAAAAAGCATGATTTTTTGCCATTTTTTACATCTTTAACTGCAAACAAAAAATTATTTAAAATAATGATAATATTCCGACTTTAGGTTCATATAGAGCGCAATACTATGAAGAAAGTAACTGCCAATTTTTAAAACGATCGGTTGAAAACTTTTCAAACTATCGAGTTCAAAAAAAGTTGAAAAAATTGCAATATGGGGTCGCTAATATCTTCGGTGTTTTTCAAGGAAATTCTTCAAAAATTTTATAGTATATACTTAAATATATGTATAAAATATTGTCAAAGTTTCAATAAATTATATTCATTTTTTATACTACAAAAAAATTCATGAAAATCATTGCGAAAACACTGTCCTAACCCTATTTCCCCCCTTAACGGCTTATAACAATAGAACGAGTCGGAATTTTCATTAAAAATTTTGGGAACATATTTTTCAATAGTTTTACTAACAATTTATGAAATAAAAAAAAATCGATTTTTTGAACCGTCTAATCCTAGTCCCCCCCTTAATGTAACTACAGCGGCGCATCTAGCGGTAACAATATGAGGTATTCAATACAAAGGACAAATCCAATTTTTATCACAATTGTCCCAATGTTAAATTAATTTTTGTCTGTGCGACATAGTCAAGTGTCCGAAAAAAAAAAAAAAACGTTTCATCTAATAATTTCTATGAAAGCTCGATTATGAGTATTTTTTTCATTCCATAGTGGAATTTCGTGTTTCCCTTGATACTACGCCATTGCGCGGCGCGGTCTGCGGCGAGCAGGCAAGGCGTACACAGAGACTCAAACCTCGGAGTGTAGATAGTCGTGGAGTGGGGAGAGCGCGATGCCTCAGTAAGCGCCAAGCGCTCGAACCGGCGACGCGTGTATTGCCTCGTTCTCCAACGTGAAACGTTCGAACGAAAATATCTATAAAATTCGTAATAAAACCTCGCCGGTTATGAAAGAACGTTACATACACACATAGGAACGAGCGTAATCGCGTACACGTTAGTTGGTAATAACGAACAAAAAGTTTTACGTTTGTAAAGTGTCGTTTCTCATTGACCGGACGAGTACGCAGGATTAATTGGAATTACCGCCGCTTCTGTGGATCTTGTACATAAATCGATAAATGTGTGTGCGTGCCTACGTCGATATGTGTTAGAGTTTATGGGTGAGTCTCTGTTTACAGCGAGGAGTAGTATCGTGTGTATTTTTTCTTTCTCTTCGTCCCTGGCAAAAGTCTCTCGTGCAGCTGGGACCGCTTTAGTGTTCGTGAGATAGAGAGAGAGAGAGAGAGAGAGAGCGGTGTCCATCGAGTATACAGTGGTGTCACTCGTGTGCGTGCTACGAGAGAACCAAACAACACCACAATCTTTTTCGTGGCACTGCAGCACCGTTGGCGTCCTGTCCATTCTTCCATCACCATTATTTCACTAAAAGAATAGAAAATCAAAGGTTGACGAAGTAAGACAACATTTCTCTCTGATCTTTTTCTTTATTCGTTTTGTTATATATTTTTTTTTCACCGCTCGTGGCCGAGCGTGTACGTGAGCCAAAATGGTCGCTCGGTTACGCGTCCCTCGGTGACGTGTGCGTGAGAACCTCGAGACGCAACGATCTATGACGCTCTCGTGGTAAAAAAAAATTAAAATAAACAACAAAACACAAACGAGCAAAT
Organism: Oxytorus armatus; assembly: GCA_958009045.1. Lineage (NCBI taxonomy): Eukaryota > Metazoa > Arthropoda > Insecta > Hymenoptera > Ichneumonidae > Oxytorus > Oxytorus armatus. The sequence goes on along the minus strand of OY253746.1, from coordinate 3,135,204 downwards.
CTTCCAGAGTTCGTGCAGCATTCTTTATTACTTTAAATTTCAATCTCTTTTGTTTTTTTTTCATTCTCTTCGTCTTTTTTGCCTCGCTCGCCGGAATCGTTGAAACGAGCACTCCCTTGCTCTCTCCCTTGCACTCTCTCTCATTCTGTCCTTCTCCCCCCGCTCCTTTCTACTCCCTCTTTCCTCCACCATCGTCGCCACCGTCTCGAGCCGTGAAATTGGATTACCTCGTGGGACAAAGGATACGGTGTGTGCCCCGCTGCTTACTACCACTACTTTTCGTTATACGTTGGAATATACAACACGTTTATGAGTTTTGTACATGTGTTATGTGTCGTAAGTGTGTACTACACTGGCTAAGAGTTGTGTAGTACACGATAAACCTGCGCGCGAGAGGACGAAGGAGAGAAGCTAAGCGTTATAGACGACGTCGATGAGAAAGATAGAGAGTGAGGAGAGGGAGTTTGCCGGAGATGCACGAGAGAGACAAAGGTATTTTAGGTATTTGGCGTTAAGTGCGGATACGAATGGATGCATTAGCGCGAGCCTGTCGTGAGAGCGATGCTGCCTTGCTCAATAGATTCAATGAAAACATACTATATATATGTTTGAATTAACGCGTATTATCTGTATGGACTGGCAGTAAAACAAAAGGTCGCAACCGACGCATTTTAACGGGGGAAATAGGCGACAGCGTTTGCTCAATGATTTTCGTGAATTTTTTTTTAGTATAAAAAATGAATATAATTTATTGAAACTTTGAGAATATTTTATACATATATTTAAGTATATGCTATAAAATTTTTGAAGAATTTCCTTGAAAAACACCGAAGATATTAGCGACCCCATATTGCAGGTCACAATCAGACTCAACATTTTGCGTACATTCTGGAAGCCGCAATTTTCATCTGAAATCAAACGAGGTCGGAATTTACTTTTATTATATGTCTCTCTTCTATATGAACCTAAATGCTATCAAAAAAATAGAAAATTGAATTTTTTACAGGGGTCAAAACAAAAAAGCATGATTTTTTGCCATTTTTTACAACTTCATTTGCAAAAAAAAATTATTTTAAATAATGATAATATTCCGATTTTTGGTTCATATAGAGCGCAATACTATGAAGAAACTAACTGCCAATTTTCAAAACGATTGGTTGAAAACTTTTCAAACAAGCGCGTACGCAAGTTTAAAAAAAGTGCAAAAAAATTGCGGCTTCCAGAATGTACGCAAAATGCTGAGTCTGATCGTGACCTGCAATATGGGGTCGCTAATATCTTCGGTGTTTTTCACGGAAATTATTCAAAAATTTTATAGTATATACTTAAATATATGTATAAAATATTCTCAAAGTTTCAATGAATTATATTCATTTTTTATACTACAAAAAAATTCATGAAAATCATTGAGAAAACGCTGTCCTAACCCTATTTCCCCCCTTAATGGCTTGAAACAATAGAACGAATCGGAATTTTCATTTAAAATTTTGGGAACATATTTTTCAATAATTTTACTAACAATTTATGAAATTTAAAAAAAAATCGATTTTTTGAACCGTCTAACCCTATTTCCTCCCTTAACGCGTAAAGCAACGGGAGTTACGCCATTTTGTTTCCTGCCAGTGTATAGAGATCATTGTACACGAATTAAACAATACACATGGGCTATTCCAGATTAATCTCAATATTTGAAGCTGTTCCATATATATGGAGAATTCTATGTAAAGTCTCGTAACTTTTCTTTAGAATATCGTCCGATTTTCCGAATATTTGAATATTTCGCGAATTTGTTTACATTTGTTTTCCGTACATATGGACTATTTCACGTGAAAATAAACAATATATATTATCGATTCATGACCGATGAAAAAAAATATTGAAAAATGCCCTCGCCAATTCTTTTTTAATCTATCATTTTTGAGATTTTTCTAAAGTCTCAAAATTTGTACGAAAATCAATTCACCCGGGAGATGGCCGTACATCAAGAGAGAGAAAGAGAGAGGAAAAATATTGCCGCGCGCGTTCGTCGATCGTGTTTTATCGCTCGGCGTTTTCATACGAGCCCCCGTTCTTGTTGCATCTCGGATCGATGGCTCCGCGCTCCTGCGCCTATCGTCATACCACGCGCAACAAACTCACACTATCAACTATTTTCCCCGTCCGCGTCGTTGGCCTTTTAATGCTCGACACGCACACACAAACACGTACACACTTATTGCATTGACCGGCGAAGGGTCTCTGGAGAGGAATTTTGTTATTTTTTTTATTCGCCGCTCTTAGCCGTGTGTATGCGCGCGTTGGTACACGTCGGTTGGTTATAACGAGTCCGAGCGTTATTAACCGCGTAACGACCCCAGAGAGCGTATCGGTGCTTTGGTCGAATCGAGTGATTTATTCCCTATTAGAACTATTGACCTCTCTCTTTCTCCTTTTCTCCCTCCCTCTCGCCCTTTCTCACTCTCTATCTCTATCTCTATCTCTATCTCTATCCCTCTTTTGACCGTACTTTTCACCTATTTTATTATTTGTCCCTTAATGACATCGAGGCCCCCTAAGATCCATTGAATTCTGAAATACCCACGATTTGATCAGGCAAAAACCTTCATACCTGAGGGATTATTGTACATGTAAATTGCGAAACGATTCTCCTTCAAAATTTATTTTCACAGGCTCGAAGAGGATAAAGTAGCGTGAATTTATTATCGACGAATATTCTTCTATTTGTCGTGTCTGTATTTCGTTAGTTTTTCTGGAGAAGTTGAATTTTCAACAAAAAATTTTGAACGAGAAAATTCTTTAAAAATTCTCAGCTGTGTATACAGAAAAATTGGGGATCAGTTAATTTCATTTTATCAGGAAAAAAAAAAATAGAAACGTTTCCTGTCGATTTTTTTTTAAAGAAAAATAAAGAACAAATAAAAAGATAAAGTACCGTGAATTTATTATCGACGAGCATCCTCCTATCTGTCGTGTTTGTATTTCATTAGATTTTCTGGGAAAAATGAATTTTTAACAAGAAATTTCGAAAAATACGAGAAAATTCTTTAAAAATTTTCATCTGTGTATTCAGAAAAATTGGGGATCAGTTAATTTCATTTTATCAGGAAAAAAAATAGAAACATTTTTTGACGATTTTTTTGAAGAAAAATAGCAGCAATTTCGGTAGGATTCCAATCTTTTTTTTTTTTAACTTAGACATGATGAATTTTATGAATTTGAATATTAATTTCATTTTATCAGGAAAAAAAAATGGAAACATTTTCTGACGATTTTTAAAAGAAAAATAGCAATTTCGGGAGAATTGCAATCGTGTTCTTTTTTTTTTTTTTTCAACTAAAATATGATGTACTTTATGAATTTTATTCTCCGAATGGCGCGACAGTGGAGACTGCGAAATTAATGTGAAATAAGAGATAATAGCCGGCAGCTGTTGAGGACGAAATTAATTTGTGAAATTTTCCCGAACTATACGCGAGAGATAAAGAGAGGAACGGATTGTTGGAAAAGTCAGGCAGTTTGTACAAAGTTGGGGCACAGAACAGTCGTGATATTACGATTCCCACGATGAGATATAATAGAGACCGTTCAACAGCTCACTGATATCCCCCCCCCCCCCCCCCCGGCCCCTTTCCAACTTTTTATCGTGTAATTCTATATATTTTTTTTTCTTCCGCTCTTTCGATTCAATACTCGTTCTCGCTTTTAGCACGATGCTAATGACACAATCATATCTTGTGCTTTATATCTCATTGCTTTATATTTAATTTATCGGAGGGATAAAAACAAAATTTGATTTATTTAATTTTTTCTTAGTTTGGCCAATAATTTTTGAACTTTTTGCCCGTATTGAAAGACAATTACGTTGATTTGTCGGCAAATTACATTGACTCTGGGCGAATTTTTGAGAAATTTCATTTTCGTTAATGGCCTCTTTGCACATTCACGAATTTGCGGTGGTAAATGTTTTATTGAATTTGTCGTTTCGACGATTGAATGATTTTTCTCTCTGCCAAAATATTCGTTTCGCGTGAAAATAATTAAATTTTCATGGAATAACTCTGTTATCGATTATCATTCGTCGATGAATCGATGGAAAATAAAAATCGGAGTGCTAATGATTTTTTTTTTCTGGAGAAACCCAAAAATTTCAAATTTTTGTTACGCGGTATACTTTGGAAAAAAAGTCCGTTCTTGATGATTTGCATACGTCGAGTAATGGAGTTGTCGCTTGAAAATGTAATTATTTTCTCGTGAAACGAGAACATTTCGGCCGAAACGAAAAAATCAATAAATCGTCGAATCAATAAATCTTTTTTCAAACGTTAAAAATGATATTTTCCTTTAAGGAGTTATGCGCAGTGTCAGGAGACCGAAATGAGCGATTTTTCAAGAATTTTTCCAGGAAAGACACTTTAATTTATTGACGTCAAAATTTATATACACATTTTGGTAACTTTTAACTTTATTTTCATATTTTTTGTATGTAAAAATAATGATAACCTGAGATTAATCACTAAAAAATATATTTACAAAGGTTGTGTAAAAATTTGAGACTAATCGGTTTAGTCGTTTCCGCGGAATTTTGCTCACCGATTTTTAAAATACAGTTTTGAGAAAAAACCGTTTTTTGAGAAAAAAAACGTTTCGTGACGTCTTTACAAATATGCGTGTAACTTCAAGAATATTTTTCGGATTGACGCGAAATTTTCTGTGTCTACACTTAAATATCAGTACATTACGAAAATGAAATAAGAATTGTTTCCTTTTTGAAAATCCTGACTGCGCATAACCCTTTGAAAAAGAGTCAATCGCTATCCTCATTGCGAAACAATTTATTTTTTAATGCGTCACTCATTTGGCCAGTGTGTAACGTTTTAACTGCCTGACGTAATTGGTTTTGTTGTTTTCTCCACTCTTCATGATCCTCGTCTTATCATCGCACAATAATAATCCATGCGCAAAGAAAACACGCGCGCCAAACTCGATATTCTCTCGCGGCATTATTCATGCCCCTCAATTACACACATGCATACACATCTCCATTACTGAATGATCCGAGCGTGTTTAATTGGCCAATAAAATTAAAGACCCGCCGTAAGCATATAAATGAATATATATATATATATATAGCGTGGATAAGAGATTTCATGAAATCGTAAATCGACGAGTAATAAAATGTGACAATGACGAAAAATTGCTCGCGGAGAAGGCATTCAATAATATTGATCGTAAAAGCCCCGTCAAAAGTTTAATGAGATTGTGTTAATCTCGTGATAACTATCGTGCCTCGTTTCTCGTATTACCGTAACATCTATCGTAAAAAAAAAAAAAAAAAAACCATCACCGGTCGATAAAACACATTTTTAATATTTCCAAAATACGATCTGCGCGTATAAATATGTATCTATGAATTGAACCAGTGTGTTATGGTTGGACGAGCGATTTGTGGTGTTTGCCGACATCATAGTCGAAGAGAACGATCGAAGATAGAGAAATTCGTGCCCCCGGGGTGAAATCCTAAACGTGACTTGTCGCAAACGATTTTTCCAAATAACAGCGAGCAAATAACAGTTCACCGCGCGCTCCTCGGTAGTCGACTTTGCCACTTCGGTGACGATATAAAAAATAAAAAATAAAAATAACGAATTCCAACAACATTTCTCTCTGTCGCGCGCTCTTCCACTCAATTCAGGTTGTTATTGCGCATAAACGATAAATTTACTCGGGAAGAGTAGAGAAAAATCGGTACGAACGAACGAGAGATCCAGTTTAAAAAGTACGAGCGTTGAATGAAAAAAAATGCTCCCGTTCTTTTTTTTTTATCCGCCTCTCCGGTGCAAAGTGCACATTTTTTTCTATCCGCGTGACTTTATTCAGGGCAGCCATCAGCGTTCAATATATTAAAAACACGTTTCTTCTCGACTTTATCGCGGATACCTCCCACCTCCTCACGCGGCCAAAAAAACGTACGGAATTTCCAAATGAATCATTGTAACCATTCAAAAGCATTTTACGAGTGCGAAGCTTTTTTTTTGTTCGCATTAATTTCGTACAACAGCGATTATATCGTTTTTTTTTTTACATTTTATCATTATTCCTTTGCGATAAAATATATCGCCTGCGGTTAGGAGGCGATGATGGGGAAAAAAATTGCGCGAAAGCGAGATTGGAGAGTATCGGATTTCCGTATTTAACGAATTTTCCCTCGGTAATTCTCGTATTTTTGGCGTCGCTCTTCCTCTTCGCACACGAACACATTGGAGCGTATATTTCATGACCACTTTGTGTTACGCTTTTTCCAGCCATTTGCGAACAGAACAAAGAGCTTTTATTATCCCCCCTTCTTCTTTTGTCTCCCCCCCCCCCCCCCCCCCATGATGTGCATGTCCGAAGTACCGAAATTCTACACGGTTAAGGGATGGGGCGTAACTGGAGGACGGGATTCAACGGGGTGAGAGGATAATATTGGAAATTGCCGCGATGAAGAAAAAAAAAATTTGTCGAGAAATGGGTTATTGAATAATTGATAATGGAATTATCGGGAGAGACGGGAAATTGGAGAATTGATTTATTGGCCGGCTTGCTGAAGCGTGGGATTAGAAATTTCAAAAAATCGTAAATTAATTCGTTGATAAATATCATATATATATTAGGGCGATTTTTTTTTTCGACTATATTTTTTTTTTCAGTCTCCACCCGAAATTTTGTTGGATATGTCGGAAGAGGAAATTCCCTGAAAGTTACAGCCCTTAATATTAATTCTAAGTACTTTCCCAAAGCGTGAGAAGATTTTCCATCTAAAATACACGTAAATCGAATTTTTTTTTTTTCAAATTTCTATAACCTAGCCGCATCTTATGCTATCATATTATTCTTGGTTTCGATTTACCCAGAATTAAACAATCTAAAAAAGTGCCTTTTGCGGCGAAAGTTTAAATTGTACTGGTGGGTTGGTACGGGTCACTGAAGTGGATTTTTACCCTAAATTCTCGTTTGTTTGCTGTTATCTCCGAAACAATTAACTTTACGAAAAAAATGTAAATGAAAAATTTGTTGGAAATTTAATTTCCTACAAAAAAGGTTCTATCGACCCAATTGCTTAAATTAATATTTCTTGAGATATTGAACTTTAACTTATGAGTCGTGTAAAATTTATAAAATATGACATATTAAATAATAAAAAAAATAAAAAAAAATAAAAGTTCAATATCTGAAGAAATATTAATCTAAGCAATTGGATCGATAGGACCTTTTTTGTAGGAAATTATATTTCCAACAAATTTTTCATTTACATTTTTTTCGTGAAGTTAATTGTTTCGGAGATAACAGCAAAAAAACGAGAATTTTGGGTAAAAATCAACTTCAGTGACCCGTACCAACTCACCAGTACAATTTACACTTTCGCCGCAAAAGGCACTTTTTTAGATTGTTTTATTCTGAGTAAATCAAACCAAGAACAATATGATTGCATAAAATGCGGCTGAGTTATAGAAATTTGAAAAAAAAAAAAAAAAATCGATTTACGTGTATTTTAGATGGAAAATCGTCTCACGCTTTGGGAAAGTACTTAGAATTAATATTAAGGGCTGTAACTTTCAAGGAATTTCTTTTTCGACATATCCAACAAAATTTCGGGTGGGGACTGAAAAAAAAAATCGCCCTAATATATATGTATATATAAATAGTTTGACTCGGATCTTTTTTGTGGCTCGAAATCAGTCAATTCAATGTCATCAAATAACACACATTTTTGTTATCGTTGAACAATTTTTTTTCCACCTTTTTCCCTTTTTATTATTACATTCCTATCGTTATTGACCCTTGTTCCTATTTCATATTTTAAAAATCAGTTTCTTGATAACTCACATTTTAGCTCAAAAAAAAAAGAAAAGGAAACGAAACAAAATAAACGTGTGCGCAATCTTTTGTAAAACAAAGTTGAAAAAAAAAAAGAAAGGAAAACGTTTAATCCTCCTCTTACGTGCCCTCGGTTTCAATAATCATCGTTGTCAGTCATCAGTGTTAATAATAATTGCTCGTTGAGCGGGACGAGAGAGAGAGAGAGAGAGAGAGAGACTGCGTATCTGCCGGCGACGAGCAGGGCGGGGGGGCGGGGGGCTGTATCGCTGTTATTAGCCTCCTCCCCATCGCCGGCAGTTGCTTTATCCTCGAACGATTCTCTTCGTTTTCTCATTCCATCATACTCTCTCTCTCTCTCTCGCTCGTTCACCGAAGCGGAGAGGGCATTAGAGTCCGATCCATCTTGAGCGTAACGATAGCCCCACGCGATTACATCTCAGCACGTGCGTGAGTCGACCCCCCCACCCCGTTGTACAGTCATCGACAAAATTCTCTGGCAAAGAGCCCGCACAAAATAAACAACAACGACGACCACGAAACACAACACGCTCTTTCGCTTTGACATTTTTCCTCCCGTCTCTTGCGACTTTAAAAAAATTATTATCTCTAATCGATTGTTCGGAGAACGTTGGATTTATAATAACGCGATCCAATTCGTCATTTTGCTACCACATTTAATCTCATTATTGTCATTATTACAAATATTATAAATTTTACGAATTTTACGAATATTTCCGTTGAATTTTCAAATTCGTAACGTAAAAAAGTCCCAAACACCAATTTTTGTTGGAACCCAATAATTTATTTTATTTTTCAACGGTTATATTAACTTCGCCGTGACAAAACATCGAGCTCTCATTACGATTGTTCAATTATTATTATTATTATTATTATTAGCATTATCTCGAGCCTACTCGTTATCCACTGATAAATTTTCGTTGTCGACAAATTGCGTCGCAGCTTTTTTTTCAACAAATAAAAAAAGAAAATGAGGATTCGAAGAAAATGTACTCGTCAAGTACAGTCTGCCGATTAATCCACCCCCCCCACCCCCCCCTTTATTACATTGTCAAGAGAGTTTTCTCTTATCGTATACATATATATTTTCGTCTCGTGTTTAATATCACGCCTAAAAGCAAAATTCTCCGTCTCTCACGTTAATCGGACGATTTAAGTCGATAGCAAGAAGGAATTCCGAGTTGACGACTCCGCGAGTATCTCATTATCGTAATAATGGATTGGGAGAGAGACAGAGAGCTTGAAAAGAAAAATTCGTAACAGCGAAGGAATTACGGTAGCATTGTTTCCTGTGCATTATACCGATCTCGTTAATGTAATTAATCAGCGATTAATTTTCTTACTTAAACAATAATTACTCTATTATTACGACAATTATTATTATTATCGGTATATATCTCTTTATCCGTTATTTAACGTTCATTTAAACTGTCAATCTGTCGACGTAGATTCACGAGAATATTTTCAATTGGCTAGGGAGCGTGAAAGTAAAAATAAAAAAAAGTCAAACGATCGAAATAGCGAAAATGCAAAAAAAAAAAGAAAAAGTTACGGCTTAAATACGAAAAAGCGAAAAGTCGAGAATACCGATGAGTCCTGCCCCCCGACTTATCCGACTTTTAGGTTTTCGAATTTTGGGTTTTCAGTTATTTCGGCCGAACACGACTTTTTCATTTTTCGCTATTTATTTCGACCGTTTGACTTTTTAAGCGTTTCGCATATTTCGACCGCCAATCCCGCCAATTGTTCGATTCAGGTTGCGTTCATAATGGATTATGCATACCGTTAGTCAGTGTCCGTCGTGCGTTATCAACGACAATTACTTATACGTTCAACGCGACATTTTCTTATCTCGTGACGAAATAATTATTTATGCCATTTCCATTTTCGGTGTATTAATTATCAACGTTCGCGCGCACTTTGGCGGAAGAAACATTGTGCTCCGATGACATTGTCGTGTATCTCGCGGTGACACGAGCAAATATTCATTGTTTAATTCCTTTTTTTTTTTTTTTTCCTTTCTCTCTTCTTTCACTACTTGTGCTCGATTCCAAAGAGAGTCAATATAAAAATTTTACGACGGTGACGACTGTGAGTAAATGGCCTCTTCCTGTCTCTCTTTCTCTCTCGCTCACTCACTCACACGTTTGGCAGGAAGAAAGAGGATCTCCATTGAAAAAAAAACGACCTCGGCACCCAGCCACACAAACGCGAACAAGCACCGGTCGGCAGACTTTTTTTTCTTCTTTTCTTCTTATTTTATTTCAACTCAAACCTTCTATGGTCTCCATTGAAACGTGTGAAAAGATCGCTGTGAACATTAAGATCTCAACTTAAAGACCTCCCCGACCCCCAAACAATAACAATACTAATAATATATCCGTATAAATTTATTTAAAAAAAAAAGGGGGCAATTAAAAAAAAAAAGTATCCTTTCCCTAGAAATCATACGGTCTCGTATGAAGTTCCTTGTGATTAAATATATTAAATAACGATTTTTTTTTTTTCCCCTAAAATTCGTTATACAGAATAGTCTTGCAAAAACTGAGAATATTCAAAGGAACCTTGCAAATTGACCTTGGCGATTATTTCGTCTACCTGAAAAGGTGGTTTTTTTTTTTTTTTTTTTCTCTTTTCATCACTCGTCTCCCTTCCTTCTCTTGCCTTTATACCGGGGCAGTCCGAGCAGGTACATTTTACCTTGGCGCGGGAGAGCGGAAAGAAACGGCACGAAGGCTTCGGTAAAGTTGGAGAAAAAAAAAATGGAAGAATAAAAAAAAAGAAAATATAATAAAAAAAAAATTAATCAGAGAATTAAGCGATGTTTCTCGTTGAAGCCCATGCACGAAAGAGAGAGAGAGACAGAGAGAGACAATTCAGTCGAGAGGCGAGCATCTTGCAAGATTTCCCTCATCTCTCTCTCTCTCTCTTTCTCTCTTGTGTCCGCATTCGTTTCTGAGGCGATGCGAATGACGAATTACACGCACGAGAATCGTCCAAGCGGTTGGGATGCGTGCTCTTACAATGTATACATATGCGGGTATATGTATAATAATAATAACAATAATAATAATAATATATATATCGTACTGTTACTATTATTATTATTATTGTTGTTGTTGTTATATTTATATGTAGGTATAGTACTGTAAAAACGGTAGTGTATAGTAATACAAGGGATATTCCATTTTCATCTCACTGTGGCCGGGGGTTTCTCTGCGGAGAGACGGGCACGCACTCGTACTCGGTACACCGCTCGGTAGGCGTTTCCAGCGTCATTATAAATCAGAGTTAAACACGCTAATTATATCGGACCTCTCGGTTATATACCCGCCGGCCGGCGGTACGGCGGAGGAGTCTCAGTGTTTCTCATCCGCCCCCTCGCCGCTCAGTCACCAATTTTAGAATCGTGCTCGTCGCGGCTTCAATTTTTATTTTTTTTTTCTTCTATCCTTTCAACACTGTTACCTCGTAAATATCAATATGTATCAAATGGTTTGCGCGCAATGTTGATAAGAAAATCCGGCGAATTACAATAATTGTAAGCGAAAGATAATTTGATCTTTGATCTTTTTTTCGCTTTCGCGATGAAAAAAAAAATGTTTGCGACTAGAACAAATTGCGAGGATGGACGATGAAGCTTTTTTTTTTTAATCTGCAGGATTTTTTTGAGTTTTCTATTTTCTTTCGGTCATTCGAAATTTTATCTTTAATCGTTTGTAGTTTTAGTTTCGTTTGCGTTTGCGTTAGTGTACATTATCACACATAGAACAAATTGCGAGGATGGGCGATGAAGATTTTTTTTTTAATTTGCAAGATTTTTTGGGTTTTCTATTTTCCTTCGGTCATTCGAAATTTTATCTTTAATCGTTTGTAGTTTTAGTTTCGTTTGCGTTTCCGTTAGTGTACATTATTACACATTGACAACACTTTTTTTTTTTTTTTTACTATCGCAAATCTTGCTGTACGAGGAGGCAGTGTTGTAATGTGAAGCGTTGGACGTTAATAATTAATATTGAGTCGGTGACTTCTTCCAAGTCTTCGTCAAAAAGCGTCAACGTTTGTTCGTTTTGTTTTGTTTTCTTCCCTTTTTGTTTATCCCTCCCCGTGCTTCTTCCCCTTCATTCTCTTATATCGGCAAATCACTCGATTCAATCTTCGTTTTTTTTTTTTTACTTCTTCCTCCTCCTCCTCGCCGTTCGTTCCTTCTCTTCGTCTTCCGTTCTCTCGATGTCCGAGCATCCCGAGGGCTTCTTGAATTATTCAACTCTCTCCGATCTCTCGTGAAGAGGGTCTCGGAGAATTTCCGCGATATTTTTTTTTCTTGTCTCCCTCCCCTCGGTTGAGAATCACTGAATCTTCGTTTCTTTCTCTTCGTCGTACTCCCAGGGTATTTCCCCCCCTCCCGTTGTACCGTCGCTCTCTTTATCTCGCTCCAGGGCCAATATGTTCTCTCACTGTGCGCGCTAGCGCGTTCTCCGTGTTCACTTTGGCGCGAGGAAGAAACGAGAAATCTCTCGACGTGAGAGAAAGAGAGAGAAATATGCGCGAGGACGCGAACACTTCGTTTTTCGTTCGTTCTTTCCGCGATGAGTGAGAGGAGGCTATCGGGATTATTAGGGTGTACGTCGGATAAACGAGAGAAATTGCCCGAAGGGTTTTTAAAAGTCTCCTCCTCTCTCTCTTTCTCTCTCTTTCTCTCTCTTTCTCTCTCTCGTTCGATGGGGGATGCGCGACTTTTCGAGAGCACCAACCTTTTTTTTCGAACTTCGCGCGTCCTCGATGAGCGAAGTGACGAGGGCGGAGTGATCCCTATGGCGCGAGAGATAACAAGCGCAAACTCGCGACGCACCAACCCGAGCGAGATAACGATAGTGAAATTATATACACTCCCGAGCGTGTATTATGCTGCTTTTTTGCGGCACGTACTTTTCTCACTGACTCTTGTACGCCCGTGTGTAAAGGCACAAAACATGGCCGCCCGAACGCGTTGAATTAAGGGGGGAAAATAGGGTTAGGACAGCGTTTTCTCAATGATTTTCATGAATTTTTTTATAGTATAAAAAATGAATATAATTTATTGAAACTTTGAGAATATTTTATACATATATTTAAGGATATATTATAAAAATTTTGAAGAATTTCCTTGAAAAACACCGAAGATATTAGCGACCCCATATTGCAGGTCACAATCAGACTCGGCATTTTCCGTACATTCCGGAAGCCGCAATTTTCATCTGAAATCAAACGAGTTTGGAATTTACTTTTATTATATGTCTCTCTTCTATATGAACCTAAATGCTATAAAAAAAATAGAAAATTGAATTTTTTACAGGGGTCAAAACAAAAAAGCATGATTTTTTGCCATTTTTTACAACTTTATTTGCAAAAAAAAAATTATTCTAAATAATGATAATATTCCGATTTTAGATTCATATAGAGCGCAATACTATGAAGAAAGTAACTGCCAATTTTCAAAGCGATTGGTTGAAAACTTTTCAAACTAGCGTGTACGCAAGTTAAAAAAACTTTTCGTTTAAAATTAAAAATTTTGGGGAACATAATTTCCAATATATTTTCCATTTTTTACTAACGATTTATGAAATTAAAAAAATCGATTTTTTGAACCGTCTAACGATATTTTCCCCCTTAACTTTCGAAGGTTTTTTCTTTTTTTTTAATCGAAATTTTCGGACTTTCGAGAAACTAGGGGCTGGCGGGGATCGGTGAGAAAAAAAATAGAGCCGAGGGTGAAAGAAATTAAACAAATTTCATTCTTTTTTTTTACACTTTGGCCAAAAGCTAAATGGTGAAAAAACTGAAACTAAAACTAAACGGTGAAAAAACTAAACTCAAAGTTAAATGGTGAAAAAACTAAACCAAAAACTAAATGATGAAATCTCTGTACCATTGCTCTTTGATGAACTTGCTAACGCCGCCGCGTGCTCAATCTCTTCGTAATCGTTCGAGCTTCAAGATGAAGTTAAGTTATTCGAGATGGAGGATTTTTTTTTTTTTTTTGCGATTCTTAAAGTACGACTGCGCCTTCGCTCTGTGTCCGATTGGAATTTATTCGCCCGCGAATTTTCATTTTTATTAATTTCCCTTTTCTCCGTGCAATCAATGACGATGTTAAATCTCATTTTTCATCGTGAAATCCTCTGAGAACCGCTGATCGTTATTCTCAAACACCGTACCAAAAGGATTAGTATAGACATATAGACACACCGGCACACAGAGAGAGAGAGAGAGAGAGAGAGAGAGAGAGAGAGAGAGAGAGAGAGAGAGAGAAATGTGTACAAATGCCTTGTGAACGACGACGAGGAGTTTGAAAGGGGGAGAACGAAGAAGAAGAAGAAGTGAGAAAGACTATGAAAGACCCTCGTCCGTCTTCCTGCCTGCCGGTTCTTTCGAGCCTCCTCATCGTCTTTCTTCTTCTTCTTCTTCTTCTTCGTGCCTTTTTTTTTCTTCCATCTTTTTATTCGTTTTTTTTTCCTTCTCTTCGGACTCCCTCGCCGCGTTTATAAACTCGTACCGGCGTGAAAAACTACGGACTAAGAATCCCTTTTCATCTTCAACTTCTATCGGTATACATGGACGAGAAAAAAAGAAAGAGAGAGAGAAAGAGAGTGAGAGCTACTGATTCTTGACGGTGCTCTACCGGCTTCTCATATCGTCACTCGTACTCCCCCCTTCCTCTCGAACAGTTTTTTTCCCCTTATTTGCCTTTCTCCAATAGCTTCACGACTTAAAGTTTCTTTGAAAAATAAATTGTACTGAATTTCTTCGTTTTTGTTTGTTTTCAATTCCGTCGAGGAATGCCTGAAAAATGTTAAATTTCTGGACGTAAAAAATTTGTCCTCGTTGCGAGATTGAAAATTCAGCGGGATACGAAGGAAAATAAATAAACGTCCATTAACACTTTTTATCGCATTTTTTGTAATAACATTTTTTTTTTCTACATTTTTTATAGCGACGATAACATTTAATAACACAAAAAAAAAAATGCTTTATCGTATACTCGTTTTATTTTAGATACATTTTTTATTACCAGTAAAAACGAGGCCGTAAATTTTCCGCAATTACCGGCCGAACTGTATTCATCGAAATGGCCCGTTGACTCATCGAATTACACGTAACGCTTTTAAGTTATTCTTGAGAAAAAAGAAGAAAAGAAAAAAAATGTAAAAATTTCACTAAACAGCTCTAAACACAGGGAACCGGAGAATTGAAATGCATTCGCCGTGACTTGATACGGCGTTACGATGTTTCGTCGTCTCGAAGGGAGGGCACGGGGGATACGCGAGGTCTTTTACGATTCCCCGGAGAGTCATAGAAGCCTGGCGGGGGGGAAGTCTCTCCTTTACCGCGTATATATATATATGTGCGTGTATACATACACCCCGATCTCTTTCGAGAGGTGACGCTAAGCTGTTCTGTCTCTCTGACTCTTTCTCTCTCTCTCTCTGTTCGTTGCTTCCCCCATCTCTTTTTGATGCACAGGACTAGTGCGAATCGACCGAGCGAGCGAGAGCAAAGCTTGTACCGTATATCTATGTAGATAAGCTATACAGCATCATGAGAGAACGAAGCAAAGTTAAAAAGAGAGAGAGAGAGAGAATGAGAATGAGAAAGAAAATGAGACAGAGTATTCCGTCCACGGTGGAACGCGTGCTGGGCGCTTATGCGCCGCACGTCTCTCTTACTCTGCCGCACACAACACACACACGAGCTGGCGTGCGTATAAATATTTATGCTCCCACGAGCCCCCGAAGCTCTCGTATAAACCGAAGGTACAGTACTCGGTCATGTACGACTGAGCGAGAGAGCTATACCCGAGACACGATCGTATACCCCGTACTCTTGCCATCTTTCTCCCTCTTTTTCTCTCTTTTTCTCCTGTTTTTTTTTCTCTCTGTCTTTCTCTTTCTTTCTCTTGATCTTTGTCGCTCTTGCTCTCTTCTTTTCTCTCGTCGCTCCCGCTCTCGTACCTTCTTGCACTCTTTGCGGCTCTTGCAATTTCTCCGTCCTGTTTTTCCTCCATCTCCCCTTTTTACCTTGATACACGACCCCCCCCCCCCCCCCGTCGCCGCCCGCGTAAAAATATACGTATATGATAAATGTACATACTTTGATGATTCTTGGATGCGCATGTGTGGTAATGGACGTTGGTATTCCATCTACGCACGTACGGTTTTGAGCGCGTGCACGTAGTGGCCATATACGAGACGCATAACGCGTGTTACTCGCGAAAATGAACGCTCCGCAGCCCCGACTATATAGTGCACAGTTTGCCCGTACGCTCAACCACATCGCTCGTTTCTCTACGGTCTTCTGCAGTCTTTGGTTTTTTTTTTCACCCCTTTAAGGCAGTCGTCTGGTCTAGAGCGAGATTTTTGACGTCATTTCTAATGTGCAATAACGTTTAAACCGTTGAAGTTGTCCTGATGAAAATTTACACGTGCATTTATTAATCGTCAGAGAATACTTGTACATTAAAAAAAAAATTATTTTAAATATTTTTATGTAGTTTTTTGCCTTGTTGCAACATGGTGCACCGAAATCGGCGCCCACTCTGGACGATGTTATATGCATCTGAAAAAAATAATATATATATATTGTCAATCTGTATGAGTATTCTGAGCACTAGTAGCAGAATTGGTACTTGAAAAAAAATTTTTGACAAAATGGTGGCCTGTTGAACTTTCATTAATGATATTTCAATGTATGAAATATCATTAATGAAAGTTCAGCGCCCACTCTAGACGATGTTGTATGCATCTGAAAAAAAAAAATATATATTCTTAATCTGTATGAGTATTCTGAGCACTGGTAGCAGAATTGGTACTTAAAAAAATTTGTTGACAAAATGGCGGCCTGTTGAACTTTCATTAATGATATTTCATACATTGAAATATCATTGATGAAAGTTCAACAGGCCGCCATTTTGTCAAAAATTTTTTTTAAGTACCAATTCTGCTACCAGTGCTCAGAATACTCATACAGATTGAGAATATATATATTTTTTTTTTTTCAAATGCATACAACATCGTCCAGAGTGGGCGCCGATTTCGGCG
The DNA here is from genome assembly GCA_958009045.1 of Oxytorus armatus. Classification (NCBI taxonomy): domain Eukaryota; kingdom Metazoa; phylum Arthropoda; class Insecta; order Hymenoptera; family Ichneumonidae; genus Oxytorus; species Oxytorus armatus. Next base: position 3,118,249 of record OY253746.1, on the reverse strand, counting down.
CACCATGTTGCAACAAGGCAAAAAATTACATGAAAATATTTAAAATAATTTTTTTTTTTAATGTACAAGTATTCTCTAAGGATCAATAAATACACGTGTAAATTTTCATCAAGACAACTTCCACGGTTTAAACGTTATTGCACATTAGAAATGACGTCAAAAATCTCGCTCTGGACCAGACGACTGCCTTAAGGTAGTCTGGTAACTTAAGCCGATTTTCATGTCTTTTTTGGATGTTTTTTTTGTGATTTTCTAGACCAGACGACTGCTTTAAGTAGTCTGGTAACTTAAGCCGATTTTCATGTCTTTTTTGGATGTTTTTTTTTGTGATTTTCTAGACCAGACGACTGCTTTAAGTAGTCTGGTAACTTAAGCCGATTTTCATGTCTTTTTTGGAGGGCGTTTTTTTTGTAGGAAAATAAAAATGAATCGTTTTGGATATTTAGGATGTTTTTATTCACATATTAAAGATACTGAAAAAAAAATGTTGAAAAAATGTAATAGTTTATTATTATTATTATAGATCGAAGTTGGCACCTCGAAAAAAAGCGCGTGGGTTGCCCCGGTGATTTTGGCTCTTGATGTTATCTGAAATAAAAAATTCTTGATAATTCTTAATCTATAGACATGTCATTCTGGTCGGAACTACCGAAGTTAAATTTCATGGATAAATAACAAAATGACGGACTTTGGAAAAAAAGTCCTTTTATTTTAGCAAAGAAGGGGTTGTAAAATAAAAAGTTAGGGGTGAAAAAATTTCTCGGTTGTTCCGACGAGAACTATAAGTGTGTAGAGTAGCCTGTTAAAATTTGAAAGCAATCGGTTCGGTAGAAAAAAAGTTACGACCCGGGCTGCCAACTTCGAAGTGCCAACTTCGATCAATAATAATAATAATAATGAACTATTAAATTTTTTCAAAAAATTTTTTTTTGTATTTTTAATATGTAAATAAAAACATCTTAAATATCAAAAACGATTCATTTTTATTTTCCTACAAAAAAAAAGCCCTCCAAAAAAGACATGAAAATCGGCTCAAGTCACCAGACTACTACCTTAATTCCGCAGCACCGTAGGTAGATGCTGTTTTACGAGTCTTCTGTAATTGAGAAGAGTTCCGTGCCGCATCGGGAATTGGCCAGAATCTCATTTATATTTTCGAATGTAAATTTATGATTTAACGGAGTTTTAATCAAGTTTTTTTCAGCCTTGATTGTAAGATGGAAATTGAATTTTTTTTATTCTTTATTATCTAACTTTGTGGTTATTAAGTCCCGATGAATTATCCGTGTTTTTTTTTTACGATTAGTTAAGCACTTCGGACAATCTCTCGTTTGGAATTTACGAATTTTTGTTTGTTTTTTTTTTCGACTTTGAATCGCTTAGGCACCTAGCCCCCTCGTCAATACGATTTTCATTCGACACACAATGGCTCCTCAAATCGTTGTTTGTCGAAATATTTCGCGGGTGTACGCGGTGCGAGATTCTTCTTTTCTTTTGTTCTCTTTTGTTTACTCCGCTACCAAAGTCGCGAGGATATGGGCGGAGGAAGGATTCGCAAGAGGCTCGAAAAAAAAAAACGACCTCGAAATCTGAGATCGAGCGGAGAGCAGCATCGACGTATAAAAGTGCGTGATGGAGAGCGAGAGGGCGCGCGATTTTGCGGCGAAGAAAAGGTGCCTTGGTTCTGGACCTTCGAGCGTTTTCTCTCATCTCTATCTCTCTTTCTCTCGTTCTCATTGCTATCGCGTACTCTCGAGCGTCTCACGAACGAGCGAGAGAGTCTCACGGCTCTCGACGAGAGTTCGGGCATCCAAGACGAAAATAATTCGCACACCCGGTTTCAAAGTCTCGCTCCTCCTTCTCGTTTTTGCTCTCTCATGTGTGCCTTTGTCCGTGTGCGCGTGTGTGTTTTAGTTTGGCCGGTTCTCGCCTACCGGCTGACATTATTGCATTCACGATTATCGGGAGTGCGAGAGACTCTTTGGAATTTCGAATTTCTTTCTTCAAATCCAAATCGTAACTTTTTCCGATATTCGCGAGAGCAAAATAATTTAATATCACGTTCGTTAAAGCGCAAATGCACGAGAAGCGAGCGATCTACTCTCTCTCATTCGAATTTTCAAAAATCTCTCCGTTAATTTTACTGCACGAAGCAAAAATCGCTTTTAAAACGATTCATTAACGACCGAGATTCAGTTTGATTGAAGAAATACAGGCGGTGTGACAATTCCGATGCTCGGTTGAAATAATGGTGATTTTTCGAAGTTGAAGAGATCGGGTTTTTGTTATAAGAAGAAGAAGAAGAAGAAATACAGGATCACGGGAAGGGAGAAAGGCAGAAGGCATGCGGGTCGTTCGAGCAAACTTATCCGTTCGTCTCGTGTTCGGTCGAGAGAGATGCGCTGCTCTCTCTCTCTGTCGGTTGTGTGTCGTCTCGGAACACCACACAGATGACCTCTAACGTGTTTATAAATCGATCCATTAAATGTGAAAGGGCATATTTTGGATTGTTGACCGCGTTAAAGTTATGAGAATACCGCCTTTTTGCTTGTCAGCAGTGTTTACACGTATATATATGTATGTATATGTGTATACACGTCGAAATAATACTCATCGCGTCGCACCCTCCCCCGAGAGCCCATCAGGCCACGACTACTTAAGTGGTCGACGAGTGCTTCCGGCAGACCGTACACGTTAGGCTCTCTCGTTACCGTTTCCTCCTTTTGCTCATTGCGCTGGGGCCCTCACCCCCCCCCCCCCCCCCCCCACACAATCCTCGGAATACCCTGGGCTCTGATGGTGTCGGGCACGAGCTCTACCAGTTTCTCCCTCCTTGTCTCTCTCTCTCTGTCTCTCTTTTCCTATCGGCCTCACGATAATACAAAAAGAGAGAATAGAGAATGTACAGCCCACACAGTGCACGCTAATCTACCTCTGTCTAACTTTTCACTCCTCTCCTCTCTTTCCTTCTCTCTCTCTTTCATTCTCTTTCTTTTTCTCTTTCTCTTAAACCCTGACAAGCTACGATTATCAACAATTTATTCCAATATATTATTCACGTTTCAAATCGCGGTCTATCGTCGTGAGATCTCATTTCACTGTTTTATCATACTTTAGAGACTAAACGAATCCTGTGAGAATAGAACGAGACACGGTTGCGCAAAGTTTGCACGATTGTTTTTTTTTTTTTTTGTTTTTTCACATCCGTTCAACGCCGGAGAATGTCCTTTTGTAGCTGTAAATTGGTTCATGCGGGTTTCAGAGATGTTTCACCCTTCACCCAACGCGTAAATGGATAAAAAAATTTTATATCAAATTTAGTATGTTAGAAAACATATCGCGAGTGGGTTGCCTAACAAATTTCTGGGATAAGTATGATTAATTAACAATTGAAATCTGAGTTTTTATTAACAACCGTCATTCAACCCAGATTTTTTGCAGACAACCCTACATCATCGTGTTTGCAATGAAACAGCGCTTATTTTGATATAAGATTTATTAAACAAATGGTTGAAGAGAGTTAGTTTCGACTTACCTGTTTATACCTGACAACCCAGTAGTTAGGCAAGAAAAAAAATAGACAACCCAACGTTTGCGCATATTCTGTAGGCTTCATACTTTCGGCTGGTATTCAATTTATTCGTTAAACTTATGACTGCAATGTTGAATAAAAATTCATAATTCAATTGTTAGTTAATCAAATTTATCCCAGGATTTTGTAGGCAACTAACTCTGCGATATATTCTCTAACATACTGAATTTTATATAAAAAACTTTCATCCAATTACGCGATGGGTGAAGGTCGATTTTAATGCGGATCCTCTACTAGTAGTAAAGTAACATGACGTTGAAGTTTGCGCCGTTGAAATGCAACGAAAATAGATTTTTAACAACATTAATCCCTCTTAAGATTGGATTAACGATGAGAAAAGTTGTTAAAACGTTTTATTGGGGTCTTCTTCAAGGACTTGGGCCTAAATGAGGCACGCGGAGCGAGAGCAATGCTGAAAATGAAAATTGACAAAACCTATCTTAGTACAATCAATAGGGAGCCCGTTAATCTTGTCCATAATGCACTAAATTACAGGAGTTATTTTTTTTAAATTAGGTTCAGTATCACTTACCGAGTGTAAATGAACAAAATCCTCACAAATTAAGTGACCGGAAGTGCCGCCATTTTGAGGAAAACCGTATCGGTCAATATCTCCGTTACCGTGCACTTTAGGCCAAAAATGGTAATAACCTTTCTTGTAGATAATTGAATTTCCTATTTTTTTTCGAAATAATTTTTTTTTGTTTCAGTTACCGTTTACGACTTATACGACTGTTAAAATTTATTTATTCACTTTCTGACCTGTATCTCTCCTAATAATTGTTTAAACAATAAAATGCTAATAACTTATCTTTTAAATCCATAAATTTCCCACACTTTTTTTTTCTAACTTTTTTGTCTAAAGTTGATATTCTCAAAGTTCTAACGCGTTTTTATTAGCCTTGCACCAAGTAGCGCAACATTGAACGCGTTATAACTTTGAGAATATTAATTTTAGACAAAAAAGTTTTGAATAAAAGTTGTGGAAAATGTATGGATTTAAAAGATAAGTTATTAGCATTTTATTGTTTAAACAATTATTAGGAGAGATACAGGTCAAAAAGTGAATAAATAAATTTTAACAGTCGTATAAGTCGTAAACGGTAAGTGAGACAAAAAAAATTATTTCGAAAAAAAGATAGGAAATTCAATTATCTACAAGAAAGGTTATTACCATTTTTGGCCTAAAGTGCACGGTAACTGGCGGCACTTCCGGTCACTTAATTTGTGAGGATTTTGTTCATTTACATTCAGTACGTGATACTGAAACTAATTAAAAAAAAAATAACTCCTGCAATTTAGTGCGTCACAATATTACCTATTAATTGTACTACCTGCGTTGCGTTCCAACGATGCACCCTTCAACATCATAAAGTAACACGATTCCCGTTGTGTCGAACAAAAACGTGGAACATCGTTCTTCCCCTCTCCTTGTATATAATGCGGTTGCCGTTCTTATCGTCGTATTCCCCCCGGTGATACATGTTTTTCGTGGATTGTATATTACCGTGTGTTACCTACGTCGGGGGGAACTCCTCGGAGTAATAGACCTTGCGGGATTAACCAACGGATTTGGCTTTGCGGTTTATTCCGTCTGCTTCATTCCGTCCAACTCTTTTTTTCTGCCTATACGTGTACACATAAAGTCGGATATATATATATATTTTTGTTGTTTTTGTTTTTCTACAGATAGAAAGAAATATCGAAATATCGCAGAACACAATTCACTTGTCAATAATCAACAGCTCGATGGAATTTCAATTTTTAATTAATCACTTTTATTCACTTTTATACTTTTATACACTGGTAACATTTATTTTACTCTTTGGCAGTTCGCAAAAAATATATTTATATAAATATATCTCGTTATAAGACCATCTTACAGTATAGAGACAACGGGCAATCGTACTTAAAGACTCTATTTTAATTACTTGGCGTCAAGATTCTGCCGCGTCTCTTGATTCTTCGAGAAAAACAAAATCAAGCAACGTTTTAATTCTCGTGAAATACGGAAAACTCAGTAAGATTTACTAAAACTTCGCTATTGATCGTTCTTTTTTTTTTGTCTGTCCAGAACAAATATTATTGTGCGGCCTGTCTGTCATTATTATTCGCGTTCGTTATTATACGTATAAAAATGCTAAAAGCAACCTTTCCGAATTAAAACACTAGTTTGGATCAATCGTTATTTTAATTGTCTTTCCATTGTTTATTTTTCCCATCGAGTGCCTCGGTAAACAATTATTATATATTCACGAGCAGTCATATATAAATGTTTCCGTATAGTCCCCGCTTAGTTTGGAGTATTTATACGTAAAACCCTCGTCAGCTCCGACGAAACTCCAATTTCGCCGTCTCTCGACCGTCCCGATAGAATTCTCGGTCCCCTTTCCTTCCCGCTGCGCCGTTGCAACTGCACCGAGTACCGACAACAACAATAATGTCGGAGTGGGGAATTTTGCCGTCGTGTCGTTACTGCTTCTGCATACAATCGGGACTGGCGAGAAAGCAGAGCGCAAGTATCGCGGTTTCGGTACAAGAGAAATAGCGAACGGTAGCTCGATATCCCCCCCCCCCACCCCTCTCCCCCGTCCTTCTCTTATTGTACTCTTCAAGAATGTTGCTTTGTTCAACGATGCAATGCCCAACCGAATATATCATATTCGTTGTCGTTCAGATGCAGTTAATAATGTACGTGAATATAGGTAGGGGGGCGAGAGACAGAGAGAGAGGAACGTAGAGGTACTTACTTAGTGGCCTGATGTATAAACTCGTCGAACTTTGACTCTCGCTCGAAAATGTCACGGGTCAACTTTCCTGTATAATTCGATGTTTCACTTATCGAGCCGCACATTGAAACGCTTTAATTGTGAAAATTTATCCGCGACGAGGAGGAACTTTGTAATTTATTTATTAATCAATTAATCGTCTTAGGATAATGTAACTCGAGTTATTGAACAGTAAATAGGAAATTTAAGAAATTCAAGTTAAATCAATGTACGATCATCAATTTGCAAATGAATTTTCCTTTTTATTTATCAATTTTTATTTATTATGTAATTTGATTTATTGAACGATAAATAGGAAATTTAAGAAATTCAAGTTAAATTATTGTACGATAATCAATTTACAAATAAATTTTTACTTTTTATTAATCAATTTTCATTTATTGATCAATTAATCGTCTTACGATATTGTCAGTCGATTTATTCAACGTTAAATAGGAAATTTAACAAATTCAAGTTAAATCAATGTACGATCATCAGTTTGCAAATGAACTTTTACTTTTTATTTATCAATTTTTATTTATTATGTAATTTGATTTATTGAACGATAAATAGGAATTTTAAGAAATTCAAGGTAAATTATTGTACGATAATCAATTTATAAATGAATTTTTACTTTTTATTGATCAATTTTTATTTATTATGTGATTCGATTTATTGAACGATAAATAGGAAATCTAAGAAATTCAAGGTAAATTATCGTACGATAATCAATTTACAAATGAAGTTTTACTTTTTATTAATCAATTTTCATTTATTAATCAATTAATCGTCTCACAATAATGTAACTCGATTTATTGAACGATAAATAGGAAATCTAAGAAATTCAAGGTAAATTATTGTACGATAATCAAATTACGAATGAATTTTTACTTTTTATTAATCAAATTTTATTTATTAATCAATTAATCGTCTTACGATAATGTAACTCGATTTATTGAACGATAAATAGGAAATTTAATAAATTCAAGGAAAATTATTGTACGATAATCAAATTGCAAATGAATTTTTACTTTTTATTAATCAATTTTTATTCATTGATTAATCGTCTTACGATAATGTAACTCGAGTTATTGAACGATAAACAGGAAATCTAAGAAATTCAAGTTAAATTATTGTACGATAATCATTTTACAAATGAATCTTTACTTTTTATTGATCAATTTTTATTTATTAGGTGATTCGATTTATTGAACGATAAATAGGAAATCCAAGAAATTTAAGGTAAATTATTGTACGATAATCAATTTACAAATGAAATTTTACTTCTTATTAATCATTATTATTTATTAATCAATTAATCGTCTTACGATAATGTAACTCGATTTATTGAACGATAAATATGAAATTTAAGAAATTCAAGTTAAATTATTGTACGACGATCAAATTGCAAATTAATTTTTACGTGAATATTGAACATGGAGCATTAAGTATCCTAAAGTGCACGTATAACTTGCCTCAATAAGTGTGGAGAGGAAGAGGGGGTCGGGAACTCCTTAATTACTTGTCGTCAAGACCCTCCCGATGTCACTTGATGAAATAAATAAATAATTCTATCTGTACAAACGAAAGGGAACTAGCCGTGTTTTAAGAGGCGCGGGGTTACAACAGTTGTATTCTTTTGGGAGAATGAGCAACGGTACACGCGGGCGGTTATGGCAACTTGTGTGCGAACGTTTGCGCGCGGCTAACGGTCGTTATACGCGAGGAAACGATTGTCTCTTCTGACTGTCTTACGGGAAAATCCGGGGTCGTCACGCGGCTCCAGCTGCACTTTTCGCCGCACTCCATAACACATTTAAATACACGGATAATGGGACGTTGAAACAAAAAATCTATGAGAGCCCTTTTAACCCTTACCATTTTTTTTAAACACTCGATCGATCACGTCTTTCGTTCGTTCGTTCATCCAACTCACTGAAGCCAATCGCTGATCGCCAATTTTGTGAATCGAATTTTTTTTAGCCTTATAAATCGCACCGAAAGCAATTACTTACCGGGGTCCAATAAATCGTCGAAGCATATTCTTTGAAAAGTGTTATGCCACTGAAATAATTTCATCGGCTTTTCAAATGTAATATCAATTTTTTTATTTTTAATATAATTGTTATTAAAAAAAAAAAAAATTTATTACCGACACCGTGCGTGGAAAAATGGTCCTTTTTTTTTTGAAGATATGAAAAGCCCCGTATACGTTCGTCTCGGTGAGCTCGGCTAGAAAGGAAACGGGCTTTCGCCATTCCGCTTTCCACCGATCGTTCAATTATTCAACGACCTCCGGATTGCATCTCAAGACTTGACTTTATATATGTATATATATATATATATATATACATGGATGGTTTCCGTACAGGAAAGATAGTCTTTCAGCGTCAGAGACAGGTGTAATAGAATATTAGGGTGACGTAATTTGAATTCAATTCGGTACCTCGTATTCTCTTTCTCTTTCTCTCCTTTTCCCTTCATATCTCCATTCGGTGTTTCTTCTCTCGTTCATCTCGCAATACTCTGTGGCGAATAGAGACACGCACACGCATCTTTACCGTTTCAAATACGAGATCACGAACGTAACCTCACCATTTACGATATATCTTAACCATGCGAGAAATTGATTCGTCTTGTTTTCCACCAACGGGAGAGTCATTCCGGTTCAGTTGGCACTCGCACGATATACACATGTGGGAAAAAAAAACAAAAAATCTCTGCATCACAAGAATCCGCGTTTATATATATCTATATTGACCACTTAACGAGTTAAAGAACATGAATAATACCAGTCCGGTCAAGTAGACCAGATTCCATAAGGAACTGTATCACTATGTTTTATTATATTAGATCGCGGATAAGTGTCGTCTATAATCACTTTCGTATTAACGGAAAAACGTTACCGGAAGTACATATACCGGTGGTTACAAGCATAAACGCATATTTTCCTTGTACGATAATAAAACATTTAAGGGAGGAAATAGGGTTAGGACAGCGTTTTCTCAATGATTTTCATGAATTTTTTTATAGTATAAAAAATGAACATAATTTATTGAAACTTTGAGAATATTTTATACATATATTTAAGTATATACCATAAAATTTTTGAAGAATTTCCTTGAAAAACACCGAAGATATTAGCGACCCCATATTGCAGGTCACAATCAGACTCAGCATTTTCCGTACATTCTGGAAGCCGCAATTTTCATCTGAAATCGAACGAAGTTGGAATTTACTTTTATTATATGTCTCTCTTCTATATGAACCTAAATGCTATCAAAAAAATAGAAAATTGAATTTTTTACAGGGGTCAAAACAAAAATGCATGATTTTTTGCCATTTTTTACAACTTTATTTGCAAAAAAAAAAATATTTCAAATAATGATAATATTCCGATTTTAGGTTCACATAGAGCGCAATACTATGAAGAAAGTAACTGCCAATTTTCAAAACGATTGGTTGAAAACTTTTCAAACTAGCGTGTACGCGAGTTAAAAAAAAGTCGTTTTCAGAAAAACGCATTCGAAACACGTGGCGCGCTCGGGGCCTGAAGGAGAGCTACTCACTTTAATGGCTTATAACAATAGAACGAGTCGGAATTTTCATTTAAAATTTTGGGAACATATTTTTCAATAGTTTCACTAACGATTTGTGAAATAAAAACAAAATCGATTTTTTGAACCCTATTTCCCCCCTTAATTCAATTTTTCACACGTTAATAAGAGAAGTTACTTTTTAAACGCCATATTGAGAATTATCATACAGCTGACCTCTCTCGGAGAAATTTCAAACTACTCTCTTTCGCGCTTTTAATCATAATTAACTATGTACTGCTTTGTTACAGCAACAATATAATGAATAGAAATCGGGAGAAGATCGACGATGCTCGGTTCGACGGTTATGAAATTTTAAGCTCACGCGAAAAATCGAAAACTGTTTTATTCGCCGAGCGTAAACAACAGGGGACGCGACTCTGAAATTTCATAATTGCTGAAAAATGAACGATTCACAAATATAAACATTACGTCACCCGATAGATTGATGTTTATTTAGCCTTTGAGTGGCTGACAATATTTTTCTCATTTTGAGGTTAAACATGGGCACGTCATACAGGTTCAGTCGATTCCGTCCACGCGGAAATACGATAATAATCCGGGTTATCAGATCGTACTAAAAAAACGTTACATTTCGTGCAAAAATAAACGATAATCAAGGGCTTACTACCGTTCCTCGCTGCTAACAAATGCTGTCTGATTTGGGCTGACGAGGAATGCGCGGCCATCTTGAATAGGCCACGGCCATCTTGGCAATCCCCAATATTTCCCATTAACAATATTGTTACAGTATCAAAAACCTCGAAATCTCACAATATAATTATTTTTCATGCTCATTCTCGTATTAACGAAAAAAAGAGCGCAGCAGTGATTTGCACTTCGTTGTATCATGTTCCTCCACCCGGAGGAAAAAGAAAAAAACGTGTCGCATGACGTCCCAATGTATAGGTCGAGGGGGGAAAAAAAATAAAATGAAATAAAATCGCAGAAGCATCTGCCGCGTCGTGACTTTTGGGGTCAGTCCGTGCGCAAACCTCGAATATTTCGTTGCAGCACCGCGAATGCATTCGCAGTGAGAGACGAATACATTACTTAGGTGTATAGTAACGTACCAACAGAAGTACTTTTTTTTTTTCACCGTGAAAACTTCGTGTACACCGCGTTTGCTCGTCGAGGGGAAAAAAAAAAAAAAACCGAAAAGTAGAGAGAAAGAGAGCGAGAGAGAGATAGAGTACACATGGTGGGATAGAAAGAGAGGAGGTTGTGTTCCAGCTTGCGAGCATATGGCGTATGCGGGCTTCGAGTTTTTATTACCAGAAAAACACTACGTTGGTGTATACGAGCGGGAACAGAAAAAAATCTATATCTATATAGATTTACGCTGAGTAAAAATGGGAGAGAGAGAAAGAGATGGATAGATAGATAGATAAAGAGCGAAAAATCATGTCCACCCCACTGAAGAGCTCTTCAAACCCCTCTCCCCTTTGCCCTCGTCGCGCGTTTTCATCACGTGCCAGCCCTCTAAATAAATACCATAACTTTCATTTCCAACTTGGCTCTTCCGTGCCCCGTCGAGTCTAGTTCTCGTGCTCACACTGAAATCTTTTTTTTTTTTTCTTTTCTTTTCTCTTCTTTTTTTTTTGTTCTCTCTAACCGCTTAGCACTGCCGAGAAGTGATTTAAATCACTTTTCAACTGCGGTAATACCTTATCTCGTTTCTAGTGGCGGGTGAGAGAACTCCCGAGGACCGAGCGCGGCAGCGGTCCTCTTCTTCTTCTTCTTCGTTTAACTTTCCTTTTGTGGCCCCCGGTAGAGGGCACTCTGAATTGCTTTGCACTCGCTGCTCCACCTCTACGACTACAGCGGAACCTTCTCTTATTCACCGTTTTATCTCTCTTACTCTCCTATGCAGTTTCACTTGTTTTTTGCCACAGCTATACCGTCGTTACGTATCTTTCGTATATTTATTTATTGTACAAAAGAAAAACTCATTTGTTTTCGCCGTAATTTATTGATAACTCGAGAAAAACCTCGATTTTTGGAAACTAGACATTTTCGATGATGCTGAAGTTTGCATCGTTGGAACGCAACGAAAATAGTTTTTTTTTTAATTGTAATTTTCACTACTGCTCTCGCTTCTTTTGCCTATTTAGGCCCAGCTCTTTAAAGAAGACCCTAAAAAACGTTTTAACGATTTTTTTCGTCGAAAATCGAACCTTAAGGAGGATGAATGGTATAAAACAATCTATTTTCGTTGCATTCCAACGATGCAAACTTCAACATCTTCGTTTTCGAGTTCTCGATAAATTTACTAGCAGAATACATCTGTACAGGGCCCTAAACGATGATAAAAAAAAATCAATGTTAAAGCCACAGAAAATTGATGAAATTTCAGAGTTTTTTTTATTTTTTTTTATGCAATGGCGCGAACCGAAGATTGTGTACGTGTAGACAACGGTATATATGTATGAAAAATTTGAATTTTCCGTTTATAATGCGATAAACCCCGGTGCACGTTTACTTTTGTCTCGCTCGTACTTCTCGGCGAGTTGCCTGCCTCTAGAATTCCGTATTTGGTATACGTGGCAAAAGTACACTATACGTATATCGTTGTTATACAGTTGCCTGTACAACCGGTGAGCAGCTAATATACGACAGCGTAAACGCCATAAATGGAGCCTCGCAATCGACGGTGCAATGTAGAAAGGGAAAGAGAGAGAGAGAGAGAGAGAGAGTAAAGCGTTAGAGATGAGGAGGTTCACAAGTGGAATATGTAGTGGAAGAGAGATAGCGAGAGGTCGGTTTGTGCTTATTACACTCGAGAGACTCTCTCATTTACGCGCGGAGGTAGCAAATTGGCATCTGCTGTTCGCTTCGGTTATATTACACTGTACAGGAATGGTTTCGCATAAATACGCACAGATATGTACTTGTTGATTGACGTCTAACAGCAGAAAACGAATGGCCTTTGGAAATTTACAATATCCATGCGAATGAGCACCGTCAAACAGATAAAGAATATCGTAAAATCGAACGTCTGTTGTACGGAAAAAAAATCTAATTTTCGAAATAAATTTGATGAAACGTTTTCTCGAGTGACTCTGAATCGTAGATCTTGTCAGTATTTGTTGCGATTGCAATAACGTTAAAGGAGAGAGAGAGAGAGAAAAGTTACCAGTTATAAGTTGATTCTCCTTATAGTTCCGTGTGAACGCCAGGCCAGTAACGCCCGATTCCCATTCAACGTTTTACATTGTTTATTAAACTAAGACGCCACACCTCATCTCTCTATACATATATTATAGACACACATATATATATATATATTATAGATACACATATATATATATATTAGGGCGATTTTTTTTTTCGATTATTTTTTTTTCAGTCCCCATCCGAAATTTTGTTGGATATGTCGAAAATGAAATTCCCTGAATGTTACAGCCCTTAGTATTAATTCTAAGTACTTTCCCAAAGCGTGAGAAGATTTTCCATCTGAAGTACACGTAAATCGAATTTTTTTTTTTTTTTCAAATTTCTATAACTCAGCCGTATTTTATGCTATCATATTGTTCTTGGTTTCGATTTACTCGAAATAAAACAATCTAAAAAATTGCCTTTTTGCGGCGAAAGTGTAAATTGTACCGGTGAGTTGGTACGGGTCACTGAAGGTGATTTTTACCCAATACTCTCGTGTTTTTGCCGTTATCTCCGAAACAATTAACTTTACGAAAAAAATGTAAATGAAATATTTGTTGGAAATTTAATTTCCTACAAAAAAGGTCCTATCGACCCAATTGCTTAGGTTAATATTTCTTGAGATATTGAACTTTAACTTATGAGTGGTATAAAATTTATAAAATATGAAATATTAAATAATAAAAAAACATTCATATGTATATTAGGGCGATTTTTTTTTTTCGACTATTTTTTTTTTTCAGTCCCCACCCGAAATTTTGTTGGATATGTCGAAAAAGAAATTCCCTGAGAGTTACAGCCCTTAATATTAATTCTAAGTACTTTCCCTTAGCGTAAGAAGATTTTCCATCTAAAATACACGTAAATCGATTTTTTTTTTTTTTTCTTCAAAATTCTATAACTCAGCCGCATTTTTTGCTATCATATCGTTCTTGGTTTCGATTTACTCAGAATAAAACAATCTAGAAAAGTGCCTATTGCGGCGAAAGTGTAAATTGTACTAGTGAGTTGGTACGGGTCACTGAAGTTGATTTTTACCCAAAATTTTACTTTAACTTATGAGTAGTATAAAATTTATAAAATATGAAATATTAAATAATAAAAAAAATAAAAAATAAAACAAGTTCAATATCTCAAGAAATATTAATCTAAGCAATTAGGTCGATAGGACCTTTTTTGTGGGAAATTAAATTTCCAACAAATTTTTCATTTACTTTTTTTTCGTAAAATTAATTGTTTCGGAGATAACAGCAAAAAAACGAGAATTTTGGGTAAAAATCAACTTCAGTGACCCGTACTAACTCACCAGTACAATTTACACTTTCGCCGCAAGAGGCACTTTTTTAGATTGTTTTATTCCGAGTAAATCGAAACCAAGAACAATATGATAGCATAAAATGCGGCTGAGTTATAGAAATTTGAAAAAAAATAAAAAAATTTAAAAAAAATCGATTTACGTGTATTTTAGATGGAAAATCTTCTCACGCTTTGGGAAAGTACTTAAAATTAATATTAAGGTCTGTAACTTTCAGGGAATTTCTTTTTCGACATATCCGAAAAAATGTCGGGTGGGGACTGAAAAAAAAAATAGTCGAAAAAGAAAAATAGCCCCAATATATATATATATGTATAGTTAAGAGCACGAGTTGACAATGAACGCCAAGCACGTTTCACACTTTATAACTGAGTACAGCCCCGCGGTGGCAGTGGCCATTATGCTGTTTCAAACAGTAAAAACGAGAGTAGAATATCTATATCGAGTTGTTCACAAAGTGACAATGCTATCGGAGGGAATCTCCTGACCGTATCTCAATCGCGCGCGTGTGCTCCATAACCGCGGACCCTGACGAACGAAACAGAACTGTGTATTCCAGCAGCGTATTTTTTTTTTTTTTTTTCTAACATCGATTATTTATTTATTTTTTTTGCGCTAAATCCGCAGTTTGCGCATATCGTTTTTATTCATCTAACTACGGTGCTACGTGCCAATCGAACGAATGCACAACCTGCAATGGAATTTTTTTTTTTTTTATCAGTTAAAAATAATTGCAGTGATTTATCGTCAAATTGGTACACCGATAGATTCTTGAAAAAAGAATCATACAGCATTTTTATAGGTTTTGAATTTTCGATCGACGAAATCCTAATTATCGATTACAGGGAATGCAATCGTAAAATTTTTATTTATGTTTGGGTCAATGAAAAAAAAAGTTATTTTTATTCACGACCTAAATAATCCGGCAATTGCATTATCGCGCTCGTTGTTCTCTCACTCTCGAGTGGCCGAACGATCGATCTAACCGCGTGAGATCCGAGCGATAGTCGTCCAAGAACGGGGAAAAACACGAGGGTACGATAAAATCATTGGCAATTCGTCTGGTAATTCCGATTAATCGCGATACAGCCGTGGCTTGTGTGTATATATATATATATATACGATCGTGGCACTCTCTGGGCAATCACGAACGTCGAAACAAAGTATTCATGTTGAGGCGGAACTTTTTGCTACGAAATTATAATGATTATCGTGATAGATTTCACGCCAAGTGTCTCTGCACAACGACTCTTCGCTCGGCCGTTCCTCGCGCGAGTTTAACACGAAAATAGAGTTGCGTTTCTTCGTGCACGAGCCAATATTTCACGTCGCTGACGCGCCAAATTATGTTTTCCCTCTCGGGCGAACGTTTTTCGCTATCGATAGAATCCGTTGTGTATTTTGGTACTTGAAAATTTGTATGATAAATATTCGAAAATCCGATGAACGTCGCGAATTTGTCGTGAGTTTACATCAAAGTATTTGTAGAATTTCGCGATAAAATTTATCGCGCGGAAGAATTCGTGCGGGACGAAGAAAAGAAATAAATTGGAAACAATGCCGAAGTGAGATGGTAATTGATTTAAAAGAAAAATCTTTTTTGTTATCTCATTCGGCGTCGTTTCTCGTACGGATTTTGCGGTAAAATTGTGTTTAGTGCGTGCAGCATAAAACATAAAAGTCGTGGAATTGATCGCCGATGGTTTTTCCTTTATAGCCGCGAAACAAACTACCGGGAAAACTTTGGGCGCTTCATCGGCGTGAAAGATCTTAATGCCTTTAGACAATTTCGTTCCTTACAATTTTCCTCACTTTTCTTGAACATCGCGTATGGTTTTCTGTTGCTTTAAGGTAGTAGTCTGGTAACTTAAGCCGATTTTCATGTCTTTTTTGGAGGGCGTTTTTTTTTTGTAGGAAAATAAAAATGAATCGTTTTGGATAATTAGGATGTTTTTATTTACATATTAAAGATACAAAAAAAAATTTTTTTTTTTGATTTAATAGTTTATTATTATTATTATTATTGATCGAAGATGGCACCTCGAAATAAAAGCGCGTGGGTGGCCCCGGTGATTTTGGCTCTTGATGTTATCTGAAATAAAAAATTCTTGATAATTCTTAATCTATGGACATGTCATTCTGGTCGGAACTACTGAAGTTAAATTTCATGGATAAATAACAAAATGGCGGACTTTGGAAAAAAAAGTCCTTTTATTTTAGCAAAGAAGGGGTTGTAAAATAAAAAGTTAGGGGTGAAAAAATTTCTCGGTAGTTCCGACGAGAACTATAAGTGTGTAGAGTAGCCTGTTGAAATTTAAAAGCAATCGGTTCGGTAGAAAAAAAAGTTAGGACCCGGGCTAACCAGAAAAACACTTTTTTGAGAAAAACACGTTTAAAACTCAACAACAGATTTTCATAAGTAAACTTACCTTCAATGTGCGACTTCGAGGCGCTCTTGAAAACTCATTATAACTCCAGAAGTATTTCGAATTTCGGTCTGAAATTTTCACAGTACATTCTCAAGACATTGTACTTTCCAAATAAAGCAAACAAAAATTTTTCGATTTTTTGAACCCAAGTTACCAGACTACTACCTTATGGGGCGAAATAGGGTTAGGACAGCGTTTTCTCAATGATTTTCATGAATTTTTTTATGGTATAAAAATAGAATATAATTTATTGAAACTTTGAGAATATTTTATACATATATTTAAGTATATGCTATAAAATTTTTGAAGAATTTCCTTGAAAAACACCGAAGATATTAGCGACCCCATATTGCAGGTCACAATCAGACTCAGCATTTTGCGTACATTCTGGAAGCCGCAATTTTCATCTGAAATCAAACGAGGTTGGAATTAACTTTTATTACATGTCTCTCTTCTATATGAACCTAAATGCTATCAAAAAAATAGAAAATTGAATTTTTTACAGGGGTCAAAACAAAAAAGCATGATTTTTTGTCATTTTTTAAAACTTTATTTGCAAAAAAAAATTATTTTAAATAATGACAATATTCCGATTTTAGGTTCATATAGAGCGCAATACTATGAAGAAAGTAACTGCCAATTTTCAAAACGATTGGTTGAAAACTTTTCAAACTAGGGTGTATGCAAGTTAAAAAAAAGTCGTTTTCAGAAATACGCGTTTGAAAAAATAGCGCGCTCGGGGCCTGAAGGAGAGCTACTCACTTTAATGGCTTGTAACAATAGAACGAGTCGGAATTTTCATTTAAAATTTTGAGAACATATTTTTCAATAGTTTTACTAACAATTTATGAAATAAAAAATCGATTTTTTTAACCATTTAACCCTATTTCCCCCCTTAACACACGCGGAAGTACACTCGACCAAGCAATTTACACTTGTATACAGTATTATATACAATGCTACCGCAACAGCGTGTTTTGCGCGGGAATTATAAGACTTTCGTGACGATCCATTCTCCGATAGAGACGTAATAGTAACCCTCCCGCCCTTCCCATAGCCACGTATAGCCAGAAAAATATGTATCTGCACACTTTTACAAGTTGATTTTAGAAGTAGATTCCAAATGCTCCACGATTTGCGTAATCGAGTTTGCCAGCTTCGACGTATCTCTTTCTCTTTTTCCTTCTCTCTCTCTCTCTCTCTCTCCTTTACTCGTGACCATGCAAACGGCGGAGATCACCACTTGGCAAGCGAGACGATCAAAGAAGTAGTATCCATTTCCCAACTCTCCGTGTGTATCACCGGGTTAGTCCACTATCCAATTCACTCTGGCACAAAAGTTAACTTTGCTTTCTTAACGACCGCGCGAGAGAGAATGTCTTTTAACGCTCGGTAGTCTTGTGCCAAAGACGAAATCGGTTGGTAAGAAAAAAAAATATTACAAAGTAAACGATCTTTCCGAATAATTGAAAACAATTCATATTTCGCGCTCGATAAACAGGCTTGAGTAAGAATTCAAGAGAAAAACGTATAATTAGTATTGGAGACGTTCGTGGCGAGCTTCTGTTTTTTTTTTTCTGTAAATTTAGTATTCAGAGGCTAAGGTGCCGTTGCTAATCGATGACAAAAGTTACGAGTGCCTTGAGAAACCCTTTCAGTAGACAGCTTCACAGACAGCACACGCACGCACACCTAGAGTGGGGAATTTCATAGAGACAAAGCACGATGAACTTATAGTGGAGCAATGAAGACTGAGAGGACGGGAAAGAGGAGAATGCTCTCCCTCATATCTCTCCTCTCCTTTTCTCATTGCTATTACTACGGGAACGACGTCGTCGACTAGGACGAGACGAGGCTTTGGAACGTTGCCAAAATGCCGCCGGTAAAATTAATCGCTCTCTGACACGAATTCCTCTCCAAGTGGGAATACCAATTTGTAGGCTAGGTCGATAGTACCCCCCGCCGAAACGCAGGTGCATCGAGAACGAGGGAGAGAGAGAGAGAGAGAGAGAGAGGACCACGTGGATGCATCATTTAGACAAGAAGGAGTTACGAGCGAATTGTGAACATCAGCCCCCGTCCCCTTTTTCTTCAGCTCCTCGACCTCTCCATTCTCTCTATCGTTTGCTCGACAAGTCGGAAAGAAAAGAAAAAAAAAACATCGTCATCAATTAAACGAAATCCAATTAGACTTTAACGAAGCGAATTTAGCCCTCAAGATAGCTCTTTCAACATTTTCAACAGGCGTGGCACCGTTTTTATATACATCATCACGCCTTGCTTCATATGCCAGCAGGTCTTTTATACCGGAAATGGAAACTTCCGGTTCGATTTTTCTTTTACTATTCCGTTTTGATGACCGTCCAAATTGGTTCGTCCGAGGTTAGAGACGAATAGGAAAAACTTAGCCCGCGTATCTGATTCAACATTAACTTTAACCCAACCTAATTCACTTAGGTTAGGATTTTCTATGTCCGGAAAGTACCCTTATGGGGGGTGAAAAACTGAAAAAATAGTACTTTGCACCGTAAAAAAATACCCAGATTTTTTATGATCCTTAAACGTTTTTCGTCACTACACGAGACCCTGAAAAAAATTTAAACGATTTTCTATGTCCGGAAAGCACCTTTATCGGGGGGGGGTGAAAAACTGAATAAATAGTACTTTGCAACGTACAAAAATACCCAGATTTTTTATTATCGTTAAACGTATTTCGTCTCTACAGGAGACCCTGAAAAAAATTTGAACGATTTTCTATGTCCGGAAAGCACCTCTATCGGGGGGTGAAAAACTGAAAAAATAGTACTTTGCACCGTAATATAATACCCAGATTTTTTATGATCGTTAAACGTTTTTCGTCTCTACAGAAGAACCCTAAAAAAATTTAAAGGATTTTCTATGTCCGGAAAGCACCCTTATGGGGGGGGGGGGGGGTGAAAAACTGAAAAAACTGATCTACAATGACTTTTTCTGGGGATACCATTTATTGCACGGAAAAATAAAAACGTCGAATCGTTGCGCAAAATACTATGGGAATTTGATTACTTTTAGTATCAGCGCTATTGGTGATTGTTATTATGAATTAGCTGAAGTAATTAGTGATTGGAGAAGTACATATAGCCTCTGGGTATCCAAACTCAAAACAATAATATCGCTCGATGATCGGGCGAATAAAATAAAAAAAAAATCTAACGCAAATCTTAAATCTTTGAATTTCAGATCGTCCGATTGCCGATAATTGTCGACGGTGACGAGCGAAAAACCGGCGGATATCCAACGAGGAATTCCATGGTGTCCGAGGGATTAAAATCACTAAAACGTCTCGACACCGAAGCGGCAGTTGGATTTTTTGTTTAAACGTCAGTGATTATACGTAGTTTGAATAGTTCGTCGAGTGTCGTACGGGGGTGATTCAATAGGAGTGTACAGTGGCTGTGATCGATTGTTTTTTTTTTGGTGATGATCGGATACAAGTGAGGATTAAGTGGGT
Organism: Oxytorus armatus; assembly: GCA_958009045.1. Classification (NCBI taxonomy): domain Eukaryota; kingdom Metazoa; phylum Arthropoda; class Insecta; order Hymenoptera; family Ichneumonidae; genus Oxytorus; species Oxytorus armatus. The sequence continues at coordinate 3,097,900 of OY253746.1, read as the reverse complement.
GCGGATAAAGAGAGATAGTTCGCGAAAAGAAATTTACAGAGAGGCGGGAAAGTGCGCGAGAAAGGATTAAAAGAGTGTCGTCAAAAAAAAAAAGGGGGGGCGGGGGCGGGGGGGGGGGGGGCTGAAAGAAACAGAGAAGAGAAAGGTCGTCGGAAAGAAAGGTCGTCGGACAATTGAAACAGCCGAGGAGTGATGTGTTCGATGGACGTGACGCGTCTTGCGGGCGGTGGTCGTCGTCGGGGCAAAGCAACAATCGTCGTGACTGTAACAACGGGGTACGGGGACTCGATATCGGGGAGAAAAGGCGTCGTGTCGGTGGCCAGGCTGGCGGGCGCCGGGGAAACGGTTTCAAGGGCATGGCGACCACGCCAATAGGCGGTCGCCTCCCTAACCTCAACCGCAAAGGAAACTCGCCGTGCGCGGCGTCATCAACGGTAGCATTAGCCTCGCCGAAATCGGACGTTGCCGATTCAACGGAAACGGATAAAATCGTCACGTCGACGTTCGTCAACGGTCCTAACAATTCGAGCAAGCGTAACGTTCAACAACAGTACGATAGAACGTCAACGGCGTTACGTGAGCCGACAGCAGGCACGGTGGCTGCTAACGCCGTGGAAACGGACACGGCCGCGACGAATGCGACCAACAACTTCGAGTACGACGACAACGAATGGGACATTGGCATTGGCGATCTTATAATCGATCTTGATGCTGACATTGAGAAGACGAGGGACGAGAAATTGAGCTCGGGAAACGGGATGGCTTCAACGCCTGCCTCGGCAGCAGCCACGTCTAATACGGCCGGACAACAAAATTCTTCATCATCATCATCATCATCGTCGTCGTCGTCGTCTTCTTCGTCGTCGTCGTCCTCCTCCTCCTCCTCCAGCTCGTCCGGCACAGGTCCGGTTAACGGTTCTATAAACAATAATAACAACGTTAACGCCGTTAGCAACGGTCAATCGTCGTCGTCATCGTTGTCAGCCGCCTCCTCGTCCGCCTGTGGCAATAACAGCCCGTCGAACAACGTCACCGCTAATAACACCCTGACAACAACGTCGAGCGTTAACGGCGCTGTCGCCGTTGTAAACGGTACGAACAATCTGAACGGCGTTGCTGCCGGTAACGTTACCGGTACCGTTAACACGAGCAACGTTTGTAACGGCAATAATACGTCGTTGGGCGTTAACGGCAGTGGTAACATTGGTAACGGTCAGTCGTCGGGTTTGATCGCTGGTCCCGTTAACGTTGGTGGTGCGGGCGGCGTCGTTTTAACCGGAACCGGGAAACAACAGCCCGGTTCGGTTAACGCGTCACACACGAACGCCGGTAATCCCGGCAAGATGGCAGTTGAACACTCGGCTACCGTGGACAAAGGCCTCAAGATGAAGATCAAGAGAACGAAACCCGGTACAAAGACGAGCGAGGCTAAGCACGAGATTGTTAAGTCGAACGAGATTAACGGTAATGGCTCGACGCAGGACGGTAATAACGGTAATACGTCGTCGAACGTCGCTAATTCGTCGTTGTCGACCTTGTCGAATTCCTCGACTATTTCATCGTCCTCGTCGTCCTCGTCCACGTCGTCCACGTCGTCGTCGTCGTCGTCGTCGTCAACGACAACACCAACGACCGCTGCCTCGTCGACACAAAGCTCCAATGTCGAGGCTACGACGACCGGTAACAATACGAGTGGCGCGTCGAACAAAACAAAACCCGCTCATTCACCGGCCACGACCGGTTCGGCCACTACGGCGTCGTCGAACGCCGGCTCGAAGCGCGGCTCCAGCGGTCATAGACGCGACAAAGCACGCGACAAACACGAGAAACAGCCGCAGAACAACAGTCACGGTGGACAAACGACGAAAACCGAGATTAACGGTAACGCCAGGCCCGTCACGCAGAGTCAGAGTGCAACGGGCTCGGCGACACAGTCGCAGGGACCAACGCCCGCGGCTACCGCCCCCCAACAAACTCAGCCACAGGCGCCAAACTCGAGAACGGGCTTTCCCGTTTCTCAGGTCGGTGGCGCTGGACCACCCGCCACCAGTGCCGCCGCTCCCTGTCCACCTCCTAGTCCCGCCGCCGCTACCGCCGCTGGCTCCGCCGCCAAACCCGAACAGACCAAAGTCGCCGCTGTACCCGGACCTAATTTAAATACAACGAACGACGAAACTATGGACACTGCCGCGTGCAGTCCCCCACCTGCCAAGAAAATGAAGACTTCCAACTCGTCGGACACGAAGGTGAGCTTTTTTTCTTCTTCTTTTTTTTTTCGCTTTGCATTCACCCTTTAATTATTCGCGAAACGATCGGAAATGGGGACGAATGAATATGTTCGCCGGATGTTACGTTTAATGGAGGGGAATAGCGGATGGAAAATTTGAGAATTATAGGTGACCTGGCTCGGACCCTCGTCACGGCTCCATTTGACTCTCACCCCCAAAGAGTAAAAAAATATTTTGTCTTTCTGTAAATTATCGGCCTCTTTTTTGGCTGCCGAATCTCGCGAAAAAAACTAATTCACAAATATCCCACTGAGATTTGGGAAAAATAATGAATTTTACACTTTTTCAAAAGTATTTTGCCTCTGTGTACATTAGAGGCTTTTTGTGGGCTACCGAATCCCGCAAAAAAAAAACAAATTTACAAATATCCCACTGAGATTTGGAAAGAATAATCGATTTCACACTTTTTTTTAAATATTCTGTTTTTCCGTAAATTATAGGCTTTTTATGGACTGCCGAATTCCGAAAAAAAAACAAAAAAACAAATTCACAAATATCCCACTGAAATTTGGAAAAAATAGTGAATTTTACACTTTTTTAAAAATATTTTGCCTTTGTATACATTATAGGCTTTTTATGGGCTACCGAATCCCGCAAAAAACAAAAACATATTTACAAATATCCCACTGAGATTTGGAAAGCATAATCGATTTCACACTTTTTTTAAATATTCTGTTTTTGTGTAAATTATAGGCTTTTTATGGGCTACCGAATCCCGCAAAAAAACAAATTTACAAATATCCCACTGAGATTTGGAAAGAATAATCGATTACACACTTTTTTTAAATATTCTGTTTCTGTGAAAATTATAGGCTTTTTATGGACTGCCGAATTCCGCAAAAAAAAAAAACAAATTCACAAATATCCCACTGAGATTTGGAAAGAATAATCGATTACACACTTTTTTTTAATATTCTGTTTCTGTGTAAATTACAGGCTTTTGATGGACTGCCGAATTCCGCAAAAAAAAAAAAAAACAAATTCACAAATATCCCACTGAGATTTGGAAAGAATAATCGATTACACACTTTTTTTAAATATTCTGTTTCTGTGTAAATTACAGGCTTTTAATGGACTGCCGACTTCCGCAAAAAGAAAAAAAACAAATTCACAAATATCCCACTGAGATTTGGAAAAAATAATGGATTTTACACTTTTTCAAAATATTTCATCTTTCTGTGAATTATAAGCTTTTTATGGGCTGCCGAATCCCGCAAAAAAACAACAAATTCACAAATATCCCATTGGGATTTGGAAATAATAATAAATTTCACTCTTTTTGAAAATATGTGCGGGGTACGCAGGACCGCGAGTGCAGGAAAACTCGCCCAAGAGACGAGTTTTCATTTACCTCATCGTATACATAACTATTTTTAACGGATTTTTTTTAGACGAATTATACCTCCATCACAGTAGTCAGTACACAATAGAAAGAAGTAAGAATGAGCGAATGGAAAAAGGAAGAAAAAAAAAAAAAAAAAGAAGTGAAACAGCGTATTTTCTTCGTGAATTATTATTCCAGCTTTGTGTTTCTCCGCTTTGCGTAGAAAAGCCTCGGGGTTATTTCCCGTTCTTCTTTTCCCCCTTTGATTTCTCGCGACCGAGCGTAAATAAAGCTGATTGCCTGAAATCAGATTGTCAGTGGAGCCAAACAGCGCGCTCAGTCCGGAGTTCAAAGAATCTCCACCAGAGGGCCAGCAAGGTTCTCTTGTAAAGACTTCTCCCCCCGCGCTCCTTCGTCATGTTTCTTTGTCGCATATATATATATATATACTCATACATTGTACATTGTACTCATTTTCGTTCGCTTTTGTCTCTTCCCTACTTATGCAATTCACTTTATTGTCGGTGATCCGTCTGCGTCACGCTACAAACGTGTATACGAGGATGTAAGAAATTTCATAATTTCGAGTAACCGAAAATCGACAACGATCGACCGGTAATACACATATAGATGTCTATCATGTAATTCAGGCTTTTTGCCGCATATCACTTGCGTGTTTCACCTGTTTTTTTCTCGCGACAATTGCTCCGCGGTGGTTGTAAAACGGTTCCTGGCGCACGATCTGTCGTCGCGAAACGCGAAACATTTTTCGCAGCGACCCTCAACGACGCGGTCTCTTCGTTCTTCTCGAGTAATTCTCCTTGGCACAGATATATAAACGAGAAAATCGAGAGAGAGAGAGAGAGAGATCACGCGCCATCCGTATGGCGTTCGAACATCGTAATTCTCAAACGAATGTCGTGTGTGATCGGTTTTTATTTATTTTATTTTTCTTAAAGCGTTCACGAAAGATTTATCCTGAAAGAGATTTAAAATTATGTGCCAATTGCCATTTGAATTTTAGCACTAATTTTGCGCCGACGTTCGTCTATATTCACAGTTTTTCTTTTAGCTTTTTTGCGCTTATGAAGATTATTATTATTATTATTATTATTATTATTATTATTATTATTATTATTATTATTATTATTATTATTGTTAAGATTGAAAGGGGGAGCTCGAAATAACGAGTGTCATAGACACTCGGTTGTTCGATTATTCATTTTGAATGTGACGAGGGTAGTTCGTCGTCGAGTCTTCATTCCACAAATCCCGATCAGACATAGAAAGAGAGAGAGAGAGAGAGAGAGAGAGAAAGGAGAATGAGGGATAAACGTTCATCCGTTCTCGGCAAACAGAGTTCAAATGGGGTGGGTTGCTATATAGATAAGCTGGGAGTTTGGTAAAAGAGGGTCGGGTCCGGACGACACGACGAAAGCATTCATCGACGATTCAGCAACCGAGCGAGATATCAAGACAGAGAGAGATGGAGAGAGGTAGAGATAATCCGATGCGGATAAAAGAGATCAGCCGCGATCGACGTTCGCCAGATTGCCGGTTGGTGGTCTTTGGCCTTAATGCATATAAATAGCTGGTGACGTGGTCAACGGGAAAGTGCTACTCCATTGTAATACACATGTTCACAATATAATTATTTATATATATACTAGCGCGACACCCCCCCCCCCCCCCCCAGCGATTTTAATAAAGCCACTGTTTTTGGCCGAAATGCAAAAAAATGTTGAATTTTTAAATTTTCTTTTAGGACGCTATATCGATGTATTTTGACTCGCTGATTACTAATTCAGTAGCCATTTCTTTGAAAAACTCAAAATTTCATTGACAATCGTCCAAAAAGTGATTTTTTTCGTTTTTCGCCTTTCTCATATTGATATTTTGAGATTTCGACTGAAACTCGGTGCTATTCGTAATCAGCGGAAAATTTCCGATCGAATAGGGTATCGAAACATTGAAAAAAAAAAGAAAAATTTTTTTTTGTAATTTTTTGCCCACCTTTTCGGAAACTTAAAAACGTCGAAATTTCAAATGGTTATAACTTGGCTTCCGTTTCATCGATTTTGGGTTTTGACGAGCGTTTTCAAAACGTCTCGAGTAGACTTAGAGAATGCATTTTGGATCGTCCCGATATCTCAATTATTGTAGCCGTGAGAGCGGGTTGAAAATCGGCGAAAAAAATGAGAAGGGGTATGTATGGAAAAATTCGCAAAAATCGATGGTTCGACTTTAAAAATCTGTAAAAAATCGAAAAGTAATGATAGCACAATGATTCAAGCGCCGTTATAAAGGGTGTTCGATCACGAAAAGAATGAGCACAGAGTGGGGTTCCAACTCCATCGGGAAGCAACGTTACAGCGATTTTAGTGAAGCCACTTCTGTTTGGCCGAAGTGGCCAGCCAGCCTACTCGATCCCGCTCGCTCTCCTCAACTCTTGTACACGGCGGCGGCGACGATATATTTATATAATATAGAGAGATACATACATTTAGTTATATTGTGAACAATAACATAACAATAGTGGTTTCGAAGGAATTTTATGAGAAATCAAAACTGAAATGCCTGATTTCCAACATTTTTACTTTCATCAAGTTTAATTAACATAATTTTTTTTTTTCTATAAATCTTCCAATACCGTGGCATCAATATGTCGGAAAAAAAAAGTTTCTCAAAAAGAAAGCTTCCGGTGGTAACGTTGTTTCCACTGTGAGGAAGCTAATGATTATCATGTGTTCATTTTTATTTTATCATAAACTAATTCAGAGGGTTTTCATTATTTGTTCGAACAGTGCGCATCTCCGATACGAATGTCGTGTCGCGTCGCGAACATATATTTTTGTTTTTTAAATTGGTCTCTGATCCGCACGGTGTGGCATCAAAATTCCGCAACGACAATGTGTAAAATCGTGTTCGTGTATTGGGGGGAAAAAAGAGAAAAAAAAATATAAAAAGTCCTCGTCATACGCCACATCATTCCGTGTCGTCTCGTCCCTGTTTTCCACTCTCGCCTTTATAGTCACGCTGAACATTTTTTTTTTCCACGTCAATTTATCGTACCCCAACCCGCGACTAGGGAGAGAGAATGACGCGAGGGTTTGCGCCACGTTTGTGAGCTTTCCCGAGGGTTGATTCCTCGTCGCCAGGGGGAATGAAACACGCAGGGAAAAAAATGTTTCGTCGTTGTGTGTATACATGGGATATACTCGAGCTCGTGTGTGCGTACCTCAAAGACAAAAGAAATTGAAAAACGTCAACGAGGGAATAGGGTGAAAAGAAGAGTGAGATTATTGCAACGAGAGAGAAACGAATTTAAAAATTGAACATTCATTATAAATGTAAAGATTTAATTACGTTTGTAATTACCTTTCAGTATTTTAGCGTAAAGTAAAAACGTCAAAAATCTTCGTAAGAATAATGGTCAAAAGATATTAACGAAGGAATTTAAAAACCACGTGTTTTCCAAATATCTAAAATTCCCTGAAACATTTGCAACAATAAAAAAATGAATATTTCTTCAATCCTCGATTCTTGATAGAAAAAAATTATACGAAATTGTAATAACAGAGCGTCATATCGAAAATTCACGGCTTTCGCTCAATTTTCATTTCAAGGTTTGAAAATTGAACATTCATTATAAATGTAAATATTTAATTACGTTTATAATTACCTTTCAGTATTTTAGCGTAAAGTAAAAATGTCAAAAATCTTCGTAAGAATAATGGTAAAAATATATTAACGAAGGAATTTAAAAACCACGTGTTTTCCAAATAACTAAAATTCCCTGAAACATTTGCAACAATAAAAAAATGAATATTTTTTCAATCCTCCATTCTCGATAGAAAAAAATTATACAAAATTGTAATAACAGAGCGTCATATCGAAAATTCACGGCTTTCGCTCAATTTTCATTTCAAGGTTTGAAAATTGAACATTCATTATAAATGTAAATATTTAATTACGTTTATAATTACCTTTCAGTATTTTAGCGTAAAGTAAAAATTCGAAAAAACTTCGCAAGAATAATGGTAAAAAGATATTAACGAAGGAATTTAAAAACCACGTGTTTTCCAAATATTTAGAATTCCCTGAAACATTTGCAACAATAAAAAAATGAATATTTTTTCAATCCTCCATTCTCGATAGAAAAAAATTATACAAAATTGTAATAACAGAGCGTCATATCGAAAATTCACGGCTTTCGCGCTCAATTTTCATTTTAAGGTCTGGTAACTTAAGCCGATTTTCATGTCTTTTTTGGAGGGCGTTTTTTTGTAGGAAAATAAAAATGAATCGTTTTGGATATTTAGGATGTTTTTATTTACATATTAAAGATACAAAAAATTTTTTTTTTTTTTCATTCAATAGTTTATTATTATTATTATTATTATTGATCGAATTTGGCACATCGAAAAAAAAGCGCGTGGGTGACCCCGGTGATTTTGGCTCTTGATGTTATCTGAAATAAAAAATTCTTGATAATTCTTAATCTATAGACATGTCATTCTGGTCGGAACTACTGAAGTTAAATTTCATGGATAAATAACAAAATGGCCGACTTTAGAAAAAAAAGCCAAAAACACCGGGGCCACCCACGCGCTTTTTTTTCGAGGTGCTAAATTCGATCAATAATAATAATAATAATAAACTATTAAATTTTTTCAAACAAATTTTTTTTTGTATCTTTAATATTGTAAATAAAAACATCCTAAATATTCAAAACGATTCATTTTTATTTTCCTACAAAAAAACGCCCTCCAAAAAAGACATGAAAATCGGCTTAAGTTACCAGACTACTACCTCAATTTAACCTCTCGTTCACACCCCAAACATCCATAATATCGATTTTTACCCGAAATTTTTTTTTTTTCTAACCATCCATCGTTTCAACGGAAAAAACAATAATAATCATTGTTAATCCTGTCAGTGTCTGTCGCGCTCGATTTACGCCCGAAGCCTTAAAGCTTTTTTCAACGAACTTATCATTAGGTTCAAACGGGGTTGTTAAACCCGAGCTTTTGGGGTTATTACCAACCACAGCGTAACTTGCTGAGTTTGTAGCTATAGATAATCGTGACATTGCTCAAAATGATATACACCAACGTTGATATACATATCACTGGGATAAAATAGCGCAACCCTTGTATTTTCTCCTGTCACGAACAAAAAGGACGTAAGCTCGATAACTTTGTCGTTTTAAATCGAGCGGGTTACGCCTTTTTGTTTAATAGCACTCGGTATATATCTAGAAATGGTATTATCGTGGACTCTCTTGCCACAGGCATTTCAAGCAGTAACCCCTTCGCTCTATGTATATTCTCCCTCTCTTTCTCTCTCTCTCCCTCTCTCTTGAGTCTCTAACTTCACGTTGGAGAGTTACGGAAGCGAAATTGGGGTTTTCGCTACCCGTGAGAGCGAGTGGAAGAGAGTTAGAGGGATGGTAAAGCTGGCTTCCCGAGGTAAAATCGTTTCTGCTTTCCCTGCGGTTCCGCACACCTTTGCTCGGCCATATCACTATATGGATGAATTTTCCGGTGCCGGTTTCTCCCGGTGAACTGTTATACTCTTGCCGTGGCCCGAAGGCCCGAGGAAAGAGACAGAAGAAGGATAGTAGGGGTGGAAAAGCGTCGAGGTCGCGAGCGCCAGCGCGCGGGATCCCACTGAAATCAATACTTTGCGGTCTCCGCCCCCGCGAATACACGGATGAATACACGAACAAACACGTAGAGGGCGCGGACTACGGGGAGAAACGAGCCGCGAGAGGGTTACGGGGATGATGGGGGTGTTTGGCTCTTCCATTCAAATGCAGACATACATATAGGTATGTTTGAAACGACCAGCGAAGATAAGGACTCGAATCACAACAGTTTATGCGTTAAATCGAGGAAGTTAGGACCTTTTGTTCGTAAGCTGTTGATACATATACATTTACGTGTGTCTGAGTTTGTTGTGTGTTTACGTGACGTTTCACCTCTTCTTTCAACCCCCTCCGTATTCAGGTTTTTTTCTCGTCTCTTTTCCACTCGCTCTCGCGAGATTTCCTCGTGAGGAAAAGAGCGAAAAAGTGTCATGGACTGCCATGATACTTTTTCACTCTTTCCCCCTTTTTTTTCCTTCATTCTTGCTCCTTCTTTTTCATCCCCATCTCTCTCTATCTCTCTCTCTTCCTCTGTCACTTTCATCTCTCTTACTTCGTTCTCTCGACGACTTTGCCTTTCTTTTTTCTTCCTGGTCCCTCTCCCTCTTATACACAGCTTCTCTTTATTCGCACAGCTTCGTTCACTTTCTCGATTCCCTCAACCCTCTCTGCCACACAATTCTCGTCTTTTCGCCCCCCGCCCCTAGTTCTCCCGACACGAAATTGCGACACCGACGTAAAAGCCCTCTCTAAATGAAATACTTTCCGTTCCACGACGGCGGAGAGAGAGAGAGAGCCCGACAGTCTCGGAGAAGATGGAACGAGAAAATTTTGCTCTTTTTTTCGCTTTGATTCTCCGTTTTTTTTTTTTTGGCCCTGTCATGCAGAATCTCTCTCGTTCAATCGCGATCGCTTCGTCGAGACTTAGTCGCGAATTTATTCTCGCGATCAGTCATCGTCGTTTTATGTATAATCTGCCTCACTCAACCACACACATTTCCGACCCCTCGGGGACTTAACGACTACGATTATAACCATTGGAGAGGAAATAACGAAACTAAAGTGACTTTTTTTTTTCCTCATCTTATATCTTTAATTGAATTTTTCTCATGTTTTTTTTTTTTTTTTTTTTTCAATTTCAATTTCAATCTCCATTTATCTGATCTAAGGAGCCAAATAATGATGAGTCTATTAGGGACTAATGATGAGTTAGGACAGATAAAAATTAGTTTATAATAAATTTATAATTAATCGAAATTAATGAAGTGGACTTTGGATATGGAATGGAATGAAATGGAAAAAAATTCATTCTTAACGGGGGAAATCGGGTTAGGACAGCGTTTTCTCAATGATTTTCATGAATTTTTTTATAGTATAAAAAATGAATATAATTTATTAAAACTTTGTGAATGTTTTATACATATATTTAAGTATATACTATAAAATTTGTATACACATATTTAAGTATATACTATAAAATATTAGCGACCCCATATTGCAGGTCACAATCAGACTCAGCATTTTGCGTACATTCTGGAAGCCGCAATTTTCATCTGAAATCAAACGAGGTTGGAATTTACTTTTATTATATGTCTCTCTTCTATATGAACCTAAATGCTATCAAAAAAATAGAAAACTGAATTTTTTACAGGGGTCAAAACAAAAAAGCATGATTTTTTGCCATTTTTTTACAACTTTATTTGCAAAAAAAAATTATTTTAAATAATGATAATATACCGATTTTAGGTTCATATAGAGCCCAATACTATGAAGAAAGTAACTGCCAATTTTCAAAACGATTGGTTGAAAACTTTTCAAATTAGCGTGTACGCAAGTTGAAAAAAAGTCGTTTTCAGAAAAACGCGTTTGAAAAAATAGTACCAAGGAAAACATGCAATATGAGGTCGCTGATATTTTATAGTATATACTTAAATATATGTATACAAATTTTATAGTATATACTTAAATAAATGTATAAAATATTCTCAATGTTTCAATAAATTATATTCATTTTTTATACTATAAAAAAATTCATGAAAATCATTGAGAAAACGCTGTCCTAACCCTATTTACCCCCTTAATGGCTTATAACAATAGAACGAGTCGGAATTTTCATTTAAAATTTTGGGAACATATTTTTCAATAGTTTTTCTAACAATTTATGAAAAAAAAAAAAAATCGATTTTTTGAACCGTCTAATCCTATTTGCCCCCTTAACGTAACTTTGAAAACTCGCTTAAAATAAGAATAAATTTCATTTATCACTCTCATTATGTTGAATGGACGCGTTATTTGAATAAAATAGAGAATTAATGACAATTTTAGAATATAAAATTTTTTAAAGCGTTTACATGATTTTGGCACCTCGTTAGTGATTTTAAATCATCGGAAGTAACAGCCGGACTTCTTAAACTGTTCGTTCAGTTGCACAAAGTCTCATTTAAATTAATTCTGTAAAAGTGTAATCTTGTAAAGGTCGAAGTTCGTTCAGGAAAGGATTTCAAAAGGGTGTATAAGTCGAGGGTGATGAAAAAAAGAAGAAGAAAAAAAACCGGGAAATGGTTAGCATTTTATGACAACTTTGCGTCTCGCACAATCATCGACCCTATCATTCGTTTATTACGTTTCGCCGTCTCGTCGACGAAAGAGGTTTCTCCGCGGAGGAAACGACACGACGTCGACGACGCTCTCCCGGTGATTTTGGCAATTAAGCGTCTCTGTTCTAATTAAAACGACCTAACGATGTCCGATTACGTCTATCCCCATCTGGAATTTGCTATTGCCTTTTTTTATCGCGCTACCCTCAAAAGCTTCACAAAAGATAATGGTTTTACGTCAAATTAGTATAAATAATGGTGTTTTTTTTTCTTCTTAATCACCGATGACGAGGAATTAATTTATTTTTAATCTAGAACATTATTTTATTTTAATTCTAAAAGAAACGAGCGTGAGTAACAAAATAGAACAATCCCAATGTTCCGTTTCTTAAACGACTCGGCTCTTCCTCTTCTTCCGCCTCTCGGAATAAAGAGTTACCGATCGGAATTAAAAGATAAATAAAACCTGCGGTAGAACATCGACTTTAATTCCCTCCATGTTTTTTTCATTTATTTTAACGCTCCTATCCCCCCCCCCCCCCTCGTTTGCCCTCCATTGTTCCCTTTTTTTTCTCTTCTTTCTCTCCTCGTGCATTCATTGCACGAAGGTTGTCGGAAGGTTCTCCTTTTGTCTCGCTCTGTTTTTCTTCTTTTTCTTTCTTTTCCTCCTCGCCCCAATCTCATCACATTATATATTTTACCCTCTCTCCTTCGCGTATTATCAACTACCCTGTATATACATATATGTAAGGTTCATTGCAGACGTTGGGATTTAACCGCGGAAGCGAAAATTCGCGTGTCGAGGAACGTTGAGCTCTCTTTGCCACGTAATCCAACACGTGTATCGCGTGTCTAAAGACAAAAGACCGTATTTTTCTTGTGCATGTGCCAGGTGTATACGCCCTTTTGCCTTTGGATGCGAGATACATCGATGGGCTAAAAATCAAAAGGGCTTATCGTGTGTGTTTAAGCATAGACTTGATACCTTTTTTGTTTTAAGGGAGGAAATAGGGTTAGGACAGCGTTTTCTCAATGATTTTCATGAATTTTTTTATAGTATAACAAATGAATATAATTTATTGTAACTTTGAGAATATTTTATACATATATTTAAGTATATACTATAAAATTGGTATATACTATAAAATAAAAAAGACTCAGCATTTTGCGTACATTCTGGAAGCCGCAATTTTCATCTGAAATCAAACGAGGTTGGAATTTACTTTCATTATATGTCCCTCTTCAATATGAACCTAAATGCTATCAAAAAAATAGAAAATTGAATTTTTTACATGGGTCAAAACAAAAAAGCATGATTTTTTGCCATTTTTTACAACTTTATTTGCAAAAAAAAAATTATTTAAATAATGATAATATTCCGATTTTAGGTTCATATAGAGCGCAATACTATGAAGAAAGTAACTGCCAATTTTCAAAACGATTGGTTGAAAACTTTTCAAACTAGCGTGTACGGAAGTTCAAAAAAAGTTGTTTTCAGAAAAACGCATTTGAAAAGATAGCGCACTCGGGGCCTGAAGGAGAGCTACTCACTTTAATGGCTTATAACAATAGAACGAGTCGAAATTTTCATTTAAAATTTTGGCAACATATTTTTCAATAGTTTGACCAACTATTTATGAAATTAAAAAAAAAACAATTTTTTGAACCGTCTAACCCTATTTCCCCCCTTAAGCCTTCGCCTTGGCGTACACATTCCCGGACAAATGTGAAAAATTCGACGAGAATTTCGGGTAAAAAATATCAAAGACAATAAGAACATTAATTTAAAGCAACAACAATAGAAATGTTCTCTTATTTCTTGAAATTTCCCTTTTATGTCGTTTTTGTAAATTTATGAAAATAAGCTGAAAAAACAAACTTCGTAAAAGATGGAAAATTCATGAGAAAGTACACATGCAATCTGGCACATCAGCGAATTCATTTTGTGAGAAAATAAAGCGAGGATTAACGACGATTCGTCGAACAATTCTTGTTCAACCATTCAATCGATAACTTTTTTGTCATTGTCGTTATTATGAAAAGTCATTCGCCAAGTAATTTAGTTTGCAGAGAACTTTGAGTTGGGATTATACACGCGAGGGATCCTTAAGCCATAGTTAGATGTGTATATATGCAAAACCACCGAGGGAGCAAAGGCTCGCGTGAGTTTATTCCTTTGGTCAACCCGAGAACAATATATGTATATATGTATTAAGTATCCCCGAGGCGCGTACAGGAAGCCACTCTCGTGACGGTGGCCCTCGAGCGATTTATCGAGGGGCCACCGCCTACTACTCGCGAGCTACCGAGTACTTATAACACAAAACTCACCCCTCCCATGGCACTGCTTTTTACCTCTTCCCATACACATGTATTAAAATATAGTTATAACGAAGTTTAGAAAATGATATCGCAACGTAGAAGCGATGTTTTATCCACGTTATTACAAAGAAAATCTAATTGGCGAGAAGCTCTATGCTCGTGACTCGCGATAATTATCGTCATAGCGACGATAAACACGCGCTGACACCATCGTGCTCGCTAATAATTTCGTTATTTGTAATTGTACACGTTTTGTTTGTTCATTCTTTGTCCGTCGACTTTTCGATGCCTGGTCCGGAGCTTGAAAGACCAAAAAATTCACAATTCACTCGCGAGATCGAGCCTGATTTTTGTTTTCCGTTCTTTCGATTCTTTTAAGCCTTCGGCACGAACTAGAAGCCGTTCCATTTGTGAATTTCACGAGTATATGGCGGCATTGTCTCGTCGTGTCGACAGCGTTTAAACGGCGATGAACGGTATAAATATATGTCCATATATATAGATGTAGGTTGAGTATGGTGTATAGGTGACGGTGCGTTGGATATACGAACGGAGAACAGCCCTAGACCGCCTTTTATCCGCGCCGACAAGTGCCTTTGGCGCAGGTAATTAGCGTGGCGGTTAGAGCGATTAACGAGCGAACGTGCTCGTTCACTGTGCAATGGTGAACGAGCCCGAGCGAACGAACAGCAGCACAAACAACTCACACACAAACACTAAAAGAGATGAACTATATCTTTCTTCTTTATGTTTTCTTCTCGACCATCCTCTCCCCTAGCAACACCGCATGAACCGTAAAGTGCACTCGTTCCGTTGTTCCGCTAATATGTTCTTTTGTACAATCATTTTTTTTTTCCCTGGTGTTTTTTTGTGTTTCGTCCGAGTTAACGGGCATCTTCATTATTCGTCTCGCGACGAAACGCCAAAAATTCCAGAATCGCTGCGAAACACTGAACGTAACTCAAACGGCAGTCAAATTGACCCACTTCAAAACTTTTACTTTAAGGGGAGATATACACCTAGGAACCGCAAAAAAAGGATCATTTTTTGAGAATTTTTTTAAGCGAAACTATTTGAAATTTCGGATCGGGAGATTTTTTATCTAAAAGTACACACATTCAGAAATATGTTCAATTTTTTTTCATCAAAAAAAATTAACAATTGACGAGGTTGTTGTGTAATCTTCGGAGCGCGCCGTAAAAAAATCTGGGTAAACGGCACCCACTGGCGTTTCTTCAAAAATCATCTGAAACGAAGAAACCAAAAAGTTTATTAAATAAGATACTAAAATCTAGTACTTGTCATAGCCAATTTTGAAAATATCGATTTATGACAAAATGGCGGACGTTTGAACACAACATAGCGATTTTTCGACTAAAAGTTAGTTATTATTTTGCCTGTAAAACAAAAACTAAGAAACGAAAAAAAAAAATCCTATGACAAGTAGTAGATAATGATGTATACAATAACCACGAAAAATTTCACGGTAATCGGTTCATTGGTTTTCGAGAAATTTTGGGTACCGATTTGAAAAACGTGGTTTTGAGAAAAACGTGTTTAAAAATTTGGGAATGAATAAATCATGAAATTTGTCAACTTACATGGAATCTACGATACCAGGCCCATAGTGTAAGTCTTTTACGGTCGACGAAATGTTCATGTCTTCTAAATTTTGTTGTCGGCGCTGTATTCGACCTTCTCTCGTTTGTTCTTGCGCTTGCAGCTCGGCTTTCTCTATGCGAGTTTCGTCTTTTTGCGCAGCGTACAAGTGCGCCCCCGATCCTACCGATATTCTCGTTCATGACTTCTAACAATGACGTGACACCATTGTTGAACGTGCATGTTGCAAGAAATGCAGCAATGTTAATGATTTTGGACCCCACTGTGCATCGTTTTTGGAGCTATCTTCCAAATAAGTTTGTTGAAGCTCTCATTGCTGTTTTGTGTGTAGCCGCCAACACAGCGTTCTAACAATTTGTCATTGCTGAGGTCTTCGTAAATCGGTTCGATGGCATCTAACACCGTTTTTGGTAATGCTAAATAATCGTGACGGAAATTCCTCAGTCCTCTTTTATGGTAATAGTCTGGTAACTTAAGCCGATTTTCATGTCTTTTTTGGAGGGCGTTTTTTTTGTAGGAGATTTAAAATTAATCATTTTGGATATTTAGGATGTTTTTATTTACATATTAAAGATACCAAAAAAAATTTTTTTGAAAAAATTTAATAGTTTATTATTATTATTATTATTGATCGAAGTTGGCACCTCGAAAAAAAAGCGCGTGGGTGGCCCCGGTGATTTTGGCTCTTGATGTTATCTGAAATAAAAAATTCTTGATAATTCTTAATCTATAGACATGTCATTCTGGTCGGAACTACTGAAGTTAAATTTCATGGATAAATAACAAAATGGCGGACTTTGGGAAAAAGTTTTTTTTCCACGGACTTTGGAAAAAGTTTTTTTTCTCCAAAGTCCGCCATTTTGTTATTTATCCATGAACTTTAACTTCAGTAGTTCCGACCAGAATGACATGTCTGTAGATTAAGAATTATCAAGAATTTTTGATTTCGGATAACATCGAGAGCCAAAATCACCGGGGCCACCCACGCGCTTTTTCTTCGAGGTGCCAACTTCGATCAATAATAATAATAATAATAAACTATAAAAATTTTTCAAACTAATTTTTTTTTGTTTCTTTAATATGTAAATAAAAACATCCTAAATATCCAAAACGATTCATTTTTATTTTCCTACAAAAAAACGCCCTCCAAAAAAGTCATGAAAATTGGCTTAAGTTACCAGACTACTGCCTTAATTTTCGCTTGTTGCCACTTGCACCACGATTCGGGGCCTTTGGGACACAAAAATGATGTTCAGGCTTGCTGTCCGTTCACTCTCTCAGCTGTAACTTCGTTGTTTATCGAGATATTGAGTTGCAATTTTCACTCGATATTCTTGAGACTTCAAGCTTCAAGAAAATGCAAAAAAAAATCGATTTTTTCGACCATGCTAGGTGTATATATCCCCTTAAATTCATACATTCATTGTTATTTCATTTGCTCGTCTTACGTTCCGTAAATTTGTTTGATTATTTTATTAAAAATCAGAGAATTATGTTACGAATTATTTGCTTCAATAATTAAGAATTTCTTGTTAAAAATCAACGTTTATTTCATAAGGGGTCAAATGACCCTTTATAAAATAAACGTTGATTTTTCTTATTTTCTCGAATTAATAAAGTCAAATCGTACTTTTCAACGAGTGCAAAAAGAATCACCAAGCTCCGGCCCTCCGCCTCTTTTCCTTTATAGAAAAAAAAAAAATTATTCAAATCTACACCTCACCCAAATACATTTTATATTACGTAAATAAAATTCGTTCGAATCGATAAATCCTTTTTAACGGTCTCCCAACGCTATTTATTCACGTATTCTTTTCTCTTTTTTTTTTTTTAAATCCAATAATTCCAATGTATCGGAAACCGCTTACAGAGCCGCGTGAAAACAACTCGTAAAACCATATCGTTGGATAACATACAAGATCGCACATTCTTCGTGGATGTTAAATCTATTGGCGGGGCAGGGGAAAAATAAAGCAGCGTGTAAGCTCTCGTATATATATATTTTTTCCTCTCTCTTTCCCTCTACGATCCGCGATCCTATCGTCGGGAAAATTGATAATAACAATAATTCTTCAGTCACGAGGTTCTCTCCCCACCCAGATTTTTTTCTCAGACGTATATACATACATGGTCCTCGCCTCCATCAGTTATCCATCGAAGGAAAGGTGTAGTTTGTTCGGTGGATATACATACATAGACTTTTTTTTTTTTAGTACCGCGGGCTATAGAATCCGGTCTCTTCCGGGGTAGATGATAATATGGACTTTTCCACACATATACAGCGCATACCTGACTCGAACAAAATGAAATTATCGTTGAACTATCTTTTACTTTCGATCGATTTCCATGTTTTTCTTTCTCTCTCATTCTTTACTCGTCGCTCTCACGTTTGCTCCACTTTTGTCGCTGTCCATACAAAGAAAACTAATAGTGCCTGAACAAAGTACAACTCGTTTACATTTTTTACATTCAATTCTCAAAGCATTTATGAGATAATAAATGGAAGAAATAAAATAAAATAAAATAAAATTCATCACTCGTTACGTGCAACTTGTGTCTGTGCCGCAATGTACACTCATTCCGTTATCGATTTTTCCCTCTACGAGTTTAATAAATTAATGTAAATGTCTCGCGCAATCGTTTGCTTATTACCGGGGACGACAACAAACGATTCTATATACATATATTTACATATTTTCCTACATAGAGGAGCGCTCGCAATTACGATCCTCGTCATCGCGAATTAACTTGCGTCTACCTCCGGTGAGGGTTTCAATGATTTTCATGAATTTTTTTATAGTATAAAAATAGAATATAATTTATTGAAACTTTGAGAATATTTTATACATACATTTAAGTATATACTATAAAATTTTTATCCATATATTTAAGTATATACTGTCAAATATTAGCGACCCCATATTGCAGCTCACAATCAGACTCAGCATTTTGCGTACATTCTGGAAGCCGCAATTTTCATCTGAAATCAAACGAGGTTGGAATTTACTTTTATTATATGTCTCTCTTCTATATGAACCTAAATGCTATAAAAAAAATAGAAAATTGAAGTTTTTACAGGTGTCAAAACAAAAAAGCATGATTTTTTGCCATTTTTTACAACTTTATTTGCAAAAAAAAATTATTTCAAATAATGATAATATTTCGATTTCAGGTTCATATAGAGCACAATACTATGAAGAAAGTAACTGCCAATTTTGAAAACGATTGGTTGAAAACTTTTCAAACTAGCGTGTACGCAAGTTAAAAAAAAGTCGTTTTCAGAAAAACGCGTTTGAAAAAATAGTACCAAGAAAAAACAAGCAATATGGGGTCGCTAATATTTTATAGTATATACTTAAATATATGTATAAAAATTTTATAGTATATACTTGAATATACGTATAAAATATTCTCAAAGTTTCAATAAATTGTATCCATTTTTTATACTATAAAAAAATTCATGAAAATTATTGAGAAAACGCTGTCCCGCTACTTCCCGCTATTTCGCCCCCTTAATGGCTTATAACAATAGAACGAGTCGGAATTTTCATTTGAAATTTTGGGAACATATTTTTCAATAGTTTCACTAACAATTTATGAAATAAAAAAAAAATCGATTTTTCGAACCGTCTAACCCTATTTTCCCCCCTTAATCTTTTACCTCCTCTCCTTCTCCGCCGTGCTCATCGTTCCACGAGTGCGCGCGCTCCATATCCAGAACCTTTCTTCTCCCCCTTCGAAACTACCCCGTACTTTATCGGTCGCGTTCGTTAATTCGCGGAGTGTCATTTGTCCACAGGGAGAATTGCACATCGCGACGAGAGAGCGGAATGAGAAAGAGGGAACAAAAAATATAGAGAAGAACCAGCGAGAGGGTGTGGAAAGGTGGTGAGAAGAGACGGGAGGGATGCTGTGCGGGTAATCGTTGCGCAAGTTCAATGGACGTAATTGCTTTTCATAGGACTCGATCGACGTTTATTGGCCAGCCTCGTCTCGCGCCATCTGTATATAATCCTCGTCCACACGTCATTGCCATTCCGCTCCCAATCTCTTTTACTTTTTATTTATTTTAATGTCAAACGAAAATGTCCGCTTTACTTTTAATCGCGAGAGACGCGCAAGTTTATTTCCAGTCTTCGCGAACGTTTATCGGTAATTTATGAAAATGATAACGATTCAGCACGTGCTTTTTTAAACGATTAATCCGGTTATTAAAGGTTTTTTTTTTAGCAATTCAATTACTCTCCGAAGTTGAGCGATAAACTTTAATCCAGTCTTTGAGCTCGGAAAAAGATCATTGCGGTTGGTTTTCATTCTCACGTTTCTTTTTTCTCTCTCGTAGTTCATGTTTTTCTCTCTACAAACGCACGATTTTCTCTTTTTTTTGTTTGGATTTTTTTTTTTTTTTATAATATTTTTACCACACGAGTTTGGGAAAAAATAAAGATATCTTCCTTTTCCCAGAAATTCATTGTAGTAATACGAAAGACAAATATTTAGGGAAACATTTTTGTTTTTCGTATTACTGCTATCAACTTTTGGAAAAAGGAAGATATCTTTTTTTTTTCTCACACAATCCAACGCGGTTTGGCTTCGTTTTTTTTTTGTTTTTTCCTTTCTCCTCCCCTTTTCTCGCGTGCAATTTCTTTTCCGTCCACTTGGCTAATTACGCTCCATAACGTTTCTCGCAATGTTCGTCGGGTTTCTCGAGCTGCTACATCACGAATGAAAGAGAAAGAGAGAGAGAGAGAGAGAGAGAGACGAGATTCAGTTTAAATATAGCGAGTTTCGCAAAGCAACGACGACGAACTCGCGTTGGGTCTTTCGACCTCCTCGTCGTCGTCGTCGTCGTCGTCATCATCGTATATTCCTTCTCCCCCGCTTTTCTCCGTCTCGTTTTATCCTCGCTCTTTCTCTTCTTCGTACCATTTACCAAATATCTGTGTCTCGCTTTATACACTTTGGTGGTACTCGTCATCGGGATAAGCGTGTAGCAAAAGTACACACCAGCTTCTCTCTCGTCGTCCTACTATTTGAATAATTTACCCGACCGTCCAATTAGAGACTCCCGGGCCCGAAAAGAGTCTCGTCCTCATCCTCCGACTCTCGTCGTTCATTCTCTCTTTCTCTCTCTCTCCCTCTCACTCTTTCTCTTCTATTTCTCTTACACTTCAGCTAATTTCGACTTTGTCGCTCTTTTCGTCTACCGCATAATTTTCTCACTCCCCGCAACGAGATATGCTTTGCTATACATGTACAATACATGTATATATATTCATATAAACGAGAACTGGGTAAACTAGTCAACGAGTGCGAGAATTAATCACGCTCCTCTCCTTCTCGCTCTGCCAAGTTTGCCTTGCATTCGGCCGCAATCACTCTAGGATGTAATGAGGCAAACAGGAAAATAATTAACGAAGACCTAAATTTATTTATTTCACGTTTAGCTTGATTTAAAAAAAATTATTTACGATTCGTTTCGTCTACAAATTTCTTCGGGCTCTGGTTCGGGCACGGGAAAAAAATTACTTTTTTCTGTCGGCGTATTTTTGTCTTCCTGGCGCAAACAAATTTTTGTTATTTTTCTTTTTATTGCTCTTCTCGAGCGATGATCGTCGTAAGCCCAACGGTGGGAATGCTCCGGATTAAAATTTTTTTAATAATCAATCAGTGCTTCCTTTATTCAATATCGATAAACATAATTGCGTCGAGATACAGCGAAATGTGGACTGGTATTTATGAAAATAATAACAATAAAAGCGTGAAAAATATTTTCAACGGCGTTACTTGCACAAAAGTCAATCGTAAATTTTGTTCTTTTTTTTTGTTTACTTAAAAAAGTTTAGCTTCCTCAATGTAGGACTAAAAGCATTGATAAGCATTTAAAAAAAAAATCCAAAATTCCTTGATCGATGCTAGTTCTTTCAGAAAATTTAACGTCCATAGTTTGAGCATTTCACAAGTTTTCAATGAAAAACTGTTTTTTTTCCCTTTCAAATCGAAAATTTCATGGTTAATACCGAAAATAAGGTTTTCTCTATGAGGAAGTAATAATTGTAATATTAAAAATGATAATTATTCATTTCTATAATTGTACAAATTCAATTGCACAAAAGTCAATCATAAATTTGATTGATTTTTTTTTCCTGACTTAAAAAAGTTTAGCTTCCTCAATGTGGGACTAAAAGCATTGATAAGCATTTTAAAAAAAATCAAAAATTCCTTGATCGATGCTAGATCTTTCAGAAAATTTTACCTCCATAGTTTGAACATTTCACAAGATTTCAATGGAAAACTGTTTTTTTTCCTTTCATATCGAAAATTTCATGATCAATACCGAAAAAAAGGTTTTCTATATGAGGCAGTAATAATACTAATATTGAAAATGATAATTATTGATTTCTATAATTGTACAAATTCAATTGCACAAAAGTAAATCATAAATTTGATTGATTTTTTTTTCCCAACTTAAAAAAGTTTAGCTTCCTCAATGTGGGACTAAAAGTATTGATAAGCATTTGGAAAAAAAATCCAAAATTCCTTGACCGATGCTAGTTCTTTCAGAAAATTTAACGTCCATAGTTTGAACATTTCACAAGTTTTCAATGAAAAACTGTTTTTTTTCCCTTTCAAATCGAAAATTTCATGGTTAATACCGAAAATAAGGTTGTCTCTATGAGGAAGTAATAATTGTAATATTAAAAATGATAATTATTGATTTCTATAATTGTACAGATTCAATTGCACAAAAGTAAATCATAAATTTGATTTTTTTTTCCTAACTTAAAAAAGTTTAGCTTCCTCAATGTGGGACTAAAAGCATTGATGGGCGTTTGAAAAAAAAGAAAAAAAAAATTCCTTGACTGCTATATCTTTCAGAAAATTTTACCTCCGTAGTTTCAAAATTTCCACAAGTTTTAATGCAAAGCTCTTTATTTCCTTTAAAATGAAAAACTTCATGATCAATTTCCCAAAATACGGTTTTTTCTATGAGGAAGTAATATTGATAATGGATAATTATTGATTTTTCTAATTGTACGTTGATCCTGTGCGCGGTGCACGCGAACGCTCAATTCCGGAATGGCCGTACACGATCTCCGGGCATTTAATTCGCTTCGTTTAATAACGTCAGATCGTTTTCACCGATATCTCATATCGAGTTGGGGTATAATTACTTCGCGCTCACGGATATAATCGCTCCTCTCGCGTCTAGACTCCAAAGACCGCGTTAGTACTCGCAAAAAAAAAACAGAAAATATAAAAGCAAACACGCATACACATCGTCCACTGTCAACTTTGTTATCTATTCTCGACGGGATTCTTTTTGTTATTTTTTTTCACAACATTCAATTCCTCGTCTCATCGTCATTAGTCATTGCCACTCGTTGACGAGAAATATCAGTTTATAAAACGCGATATATCGATTAACGTTTGTTCCCGATTTCTATACAGCAATAAGAGAAAGAGAGATAGGACTCAGCTGTTTTATCACCCCGAGATAAGCCCGACACCGGTGTCTTTTTTTTTTATCGAGAATTTGCGGACGTGTTGTTTTATTTTTATCTCCTTCACAAATTCATCCCCATTAATCCAGCATGTATTTTCAATCATTCGTTACATAGATATGTTGATATTGATCCGACCGAGAATCCGGATGGTACTTTGATTCCGTCGGAATGCCAATAACGCACGAGCGAGAAAAAAATCTCTTACGACAAAAGTAATCGCAAAACACAATATTTTCGCGATCAAATAAAAATTCTAATGATTATTATTCATAAAAATTGTAACTTTATCGTAACTTATGAATTATAAACGAAAAATCGTTGGCTCCAAATGCTAATTTCCATCACCCTTAATAATTGTCTTTTGAATCGTTCGAATAATCATTATAATGTTTATTCGCGTTAATAAAAGTGACAAAACCCTCTCGACGAAATTGTTAAAATATTAATTGAAATCAGAACCCGCAAAGAGAGCACCAACGACGAGTAAATTAACGGTGAACGGCCGAGAAAATATATAATATTTCCACAAAATATACAAAGTGGTTGCGCGATTATTCGGGCTAATTCACGTTAAGTACACATACGGTCGAGAGTAAACTTCTCACAATTCGTCTCGATTAATTGAGGCCGCGGCTTTGTAATTTCTCCATCCGGTCAGAGTGACTCATCTTCCCCCATGTATCTTTCTATTTGGAAAAAAAAAAAAAAAAAAACAGAAGAAAAAAAAAGTCGAACCAAGTAGTGAACACATCTCGAGAGGTTAGGGTGAAAAATTGCGAGATAAAAACTAAAATCTCTTCTACACGAAATTTCGTCTCTTTCCTCTGAGTTGTTTTTTTTTCTTTGCGTGGGTGACGTGTGTTTATTTGAACGATTGGACAAATATTTAACCGTTGGTCTTACGAAACTGAGCCAAACCCGAGAGAGAGAGAGAGAGAGAGTGAGTGAGAAAACGAGAAGCTAACACATACGCATATGCATATACATCCATGTATATATATATATTTGTTTATGAATATATTACTATATATTGTGCTATAATATACACGTCGGCTCTACGGTCTGCTGACAGATGGCGCAGACCGGTGAATCAATATTCTCCGGGTATACTATGTATACATAGAACTCTTATATATATATGATATATATGATTATATATATGATATATCCATGTGCAAATGCACTCTTCATCTCTGTATACTTGTATGTCGTATATTATGTATAAACATGGCTATGTGCATACTACGTGTACGTAATATCGAATCACCGGCGATGCAGTTTGTACTGCACCGACTCACCTGAAAATGAGAGAGAGAGAGAGAGAGAGGAAGGGACGGAGGAAATAGAGAGATAGAGAGAGAAAGAGAACGCAACGAGCCAGGAAGGATGATAGGGGGTTGATAGACATCGTTGTGCTCCCTCCCTTGCTCGAAATTCGCCGGGGAATGGATTTTCTAAAGCACATGTTACACGCATCGGCCATTCTACGTGAAACCGTACGATTTTTCGTTGCAGGCAATTTCTCAAATTAATTTAATTCACTAACGATTGCACTGAAAGAAGAAAATTGAGACGAGCCTTAGAAACGAGATCGTTGAATTATTTACCTTCTCTTTTTTATCAGTCATTTTTCCGAGAAGTCGAGTCAAATCTGTTGCAGCCTCGTTAAATTAACGTCGAATGAAAAAAAAAATGATTTTTTAATTGACCCGTGGTATGCTTTTGAAAATTCTCGGTTAGTCGAGCAATTTTATTTACTCGATACAATATTAACTTCCTTATTTCCTAAGAATAGTTTTATTTATTGATGGTTTTTTTTTTTTTTTTGGAGTATTGCCCAAAATTATATTTAATTTCATAAAATTGAATATTATTCGTTTTTTGAAGTCTCAGGATTTCCTGGTCACACACAAGTTCGCATAAATAATCCTCAACGAACTTCAAACGTGCATTGATAATTGTTTTCCGGTTCCACAACGATTTCATTACGAAATACACATTTCTCAAAGGGTTCGGAAAACTTTTTCGAATAAACGTGTTTCTACTTGAGGTGGAAAATCTCATAAATATTTATAGATGATGCTTGTCCCACGCTATGAGATACTTTGACAAGTATGTAGAGAGCATGGCGTCACGAATTGCTCTCTTTTTTCCCTTTCGACCTCTCTGTCTCTCCAGCTATTTCTCTTCTCCTCTCTTCTCGTGTAGCATATTCTGTCACTTACATTCTCGGGCCAAACAGACGGTTGTTGCGCTACATATATCGAATAGTTATACATAGATTAGGGCGATTTTTTTTTCGACTATCTTTGTTTTTTTTTCAGTCCCCACCCGAAATTTTGTTGGATATGTCGAAAAAGAAATTCCCTGAAAGTTACAGCCCTTAATATTAATTCTAAGTACTTTCCCAAAGCGTGAGAAGATTTTCCATCTAAAATACACGTAAATCGAACTTTTTTTTCAAATTTCTATAACTCAGCCGCATTTTATGCTATCATATTGCTCTTGGTTTCGATTTACTCAGAATAAAACAATCTAAAAAAGTGCCTTTTGCGGCGAAAGTGTAAATTGTACTGGTGAGTTGGTACGGGTCACTGAAGTCGATTTTTACCCAAAATTCTCGTTTTTTTGCTGTTATCTCCGAAACAATTAACTTTATGAAAAAAATGTAAATGAAAAATTTGTTGGAAATTTAATTTCCTACAAAAAAGGTCCTATCGACCCAATTGCTTAGATTATTATTTCTCGAGATGTTGAACTTTATTTTTTTTAATTTTTTTTATTATTTAATATTTCATATTTTATAAATTTTATACTACTCATAAGTTAAAGTTCAATATCTCAAGAAATATTAATCTAAGCAATTGGGTCGACAGGACCTTTTTTGTAGGAAATTAAATTTCCAACAAATTTTTCATTTACATTTTTTTCGTAAAGTTAATTGTTTCGGAGATAACAGCAAAAAGACGAGAATTTTGGGTAAAAATCAACTTCAGTGACCCGTACCAACTCACCAGTACAATTTACACTTTTGCCGCAACAGGCACTTTTTTAGATTGTTTTATTCCGAGTAAAACGAAACCAAGAACAATATGATAGCATAAAATGCGGCTGAGTTATAGAAATTTGAAGAAAAAAAAAAATTCGATTTACGTGTATTTTAGATGGAAAATCTTCTCGCGCTTTGGGAAAGTACTTAGAATTAATATTAAGGGCTGTAACTTTCAGGGAATTTCTTTTTCGACATATCCAACAAAATTTCGAGTGGGGACTGAAAAATAAAAAATAGTCGAAAAAAAAAATCGCCCTAATATAGATATATGTAAACACTGTAGGATTATTAGATATCGAGGATGAATCGAGTTTACCGAATATCAAATCACGTTCCTCTCCTTCGTAATACCTGGAAACGACGAATTGACGTTGCTCGCTCGTCGAATATCCATCAATGTCGCGCGGCACTGATTTGTCGGTGGGTACTGAAAATTTCGTCCCCCTTTCATTTCGGTGACGGTCAATGGTTCGTTTCAAAAAGATACTTCGTACTTTCATACGATAAATACGTATGTTATTTTTAGTTTTATTCCTAAAGTGCATATATTCTGGTCATTTTATAAAAAAATTTAGATTATCGTTGGCATTTTACGAAAATATAATATGCCGCTGATTTTTCCAGAGCATTCATTGCCCATCAAATTTCATTTTCAATTTATTCGTTCCCATCATCGATTCTTCGCTTTATTTTATAAATACGCTATTTTTGAGTTTTTTGTTTTTGTGACAGTTACATTTCAGTCATATCGTCACAAACTTTGTTGTCAAACAATACAAACACAATAATTGTCGTGACCATCATATATTTCGGTCGTTTTATAAGAAAATTTATATTACCGTTGGCATTTTACGGTAATATGCCGCTGATTTTTTCAGAGCTTTCATTGCCCATCAAATTTCATTTTCAATTTATTCGTTTCCACATCGATTCCTCGCTTCATTTTATAAATACGCTATTTCTTAGTTTTTTTGTTTGTTTTTTGTACAGTTACATTTCAGTCATATTGTCATAAACTTCGGATTATGATGATTCGATTAAAATTAAAAAAAATAAAATATAACGAGTTTTCGATAAATTATGTAGATTCGATAAAAACTGTCGCGTTATTTTCTCTGTCGTTCATTATCCAACGTAATTATCCTTCTTTACATAAGTCGACAAAAAAAAAAAAAAAAAAAAACTATATCCATCGCTACTATAAACGATTTCATTACTCCAGTTCTTTTTTCACTGTTTTATCGTCATACATTACGACGCGGGTCTATAAATCTTGGCAAATTCTCGGGTATAGTTTTGCTTTTTAAACAACTCCTTGACGAGCTTAATTCGCGACTATATGTAGTAAATAATTATACGCTGTGTCTATAGATTGCGGCAATCGTTAAATTAATATCCGACGGTATCGACATACCGAGTAAAACATTCATAAATATATACGGTATATTCCTCAACGATTTATCAATTCACCGTGTCGATATATAGAGGAAACGAGAGAGAGAGAGAGAGAGAATTCGATCGAGAGGTGGTGGTGGTAAAACATGTTCGAGTCTATAACCACAACGTTTATTTTAAACGTTAACGGGGTACACGCCTCGTTTATAAACGAATCTCCAAGACTCACCGCCGTATGTCGCTTATAAAATTCAACTCGACACAAGGCTAGTGCTCTTGCCAGTAATAAGACTTTATATAGTTACGTACGTTATACACGTGTGTAAAACAATGAGCCGTAATAAACGGGTATGTGGTACGCGAGATACGCGAGCGTTTATAGTAGAGTATAGTGTATATATAGGGGAGTCTCTTTTGGAGCGCTAGGCAGCGCCGTTGCGAGTACCGACGTTCCGTAATCTAAAGTTTGTTACGACAAGTGCACGCGATATCTATGCGTTACACTACCTCGCACACGTACACACGACATAATAATATATGGATGAATGGGGGGACGAGACGTGGCTATAAGTGGAATTTTCCATGCTTCCACAAGAAGTATCGTTTTTTTTAATCGATAGAGCGATTCGTAAAATTCTTATTCTCGGGCCGCATTTCCTGTTCGTAAAACAAATACAAAATTATTCACCCGATGTTCGAATATTTTCAAGAAAATTATGAGCGATGAAAATGGCTATTTTTCATCCCTCGTATATGCTCGGTAATTACTTGAGGGACTTTATGGGGGGAAATAGGGTTAGGACAGCGTTTTCTCAATGATTTTCATGAATTTTTTTATAGTATAAAAAATGAATATAATTTATTGAAACTTTGACAATATTTTATACATATATTTAAGTATATACTATAAAATTTTTGACGAATTTTCTTGAAAAACACCGGGGATATTAGCGACCCCATATTACAGTTCACAATCAGACCCAGCATTTTGCGTACATTCTGGAAGCCGCAATTTTTATCTGAAATCAAACGAGGTTGGAATTAACTTTTATTATATGTCTCTCTTCTATATGAACCTAAATGCTATCAAAAAAATAGAAAATTGAATTTTTTACAGGGGTCAAAACAAAAAAGCATGATTTTTTGCCATTTTTTACAACTTTATTTGCAAAAAAAAAATATTTTAAATAATGATAATATACCGATTTTAGGTTCATATAGAGCGCAATACTATGAAGAAAGTAACTGCCAATTTTTAAAACGATTGGTTGAAAACTTTTCAAACCAGCGTGTACGCAAGTTCAAAAAAAGTCGTTTTCAGAAAAACGCGTTTGAAAAAATGAGTGACCGCTCGGTTATACACGTGGCGCGCCCGGGGCCTGAAGGAGAGCTACTCACTTTAATGGCTCATAACAATAGAACGAGTCGGAATTTTCATTTAAAATTTTTGGAACATATTTTTGAATAGTTTTCCTAACAATTTATGAAATAAAAAAATAAATCGATTTTTTTGAACCGTCTAACCCTATATCCCTATTTAATTTGAAAAATTATTGTAAAGGTTATATGGTGAAAAAAAAATTAAATTGTTGATTTCACATTTTTTATTAACTTTTCAACTATAAGAAAAAAAATTAAACTTTTTTTTTTTTTCAAATATTAACATTATTTTTTACGGGGATAAATGGACTACCGATGAAAAACCATGGGCGCCTCGTTGTCGACATCATAACTTCACCAAAAATTATTCAATCTGCAAAAATAAAAAATTATCTAGTAAAATAATGTAGTAGTAATAGTCTGACGGCGGGATTTTTTTTTTTTTTTTTTTTTTTTTTTTCAAAATGAAGAAATTACCGTATTTCAAACTTTAGTTTGCAATTAAAAAAAAAAATTGTGTTTAATAATTTATAAAAAATTGGCAAATCAAACAAATTAAAAAAACCTCTCGTCAGGCTATAGAGAAAATAAATATGAAGATAATTATGAAAGTAATTATGGAGAGAAAAGAAATTTTTGAATATTAAAAATTGACTGAATTATCGTGCTGACACTGTCTTAAAACATAGTTTCGAGAAAAACGAGACGTCCGGTGACATTTATCGCTGCAACTTTTCGACGGAGTGGAATTGTCTTAAACATTTTTTTTTTAATTCTCAAAAGTATAAAGAATAAAAATCTGTAAAAAAAAATTGATTTTTTGAAAATTTCAGGGGTACGTGAGCCCTTAAACTTTTTTTTTTTACATCAACATTCCAAAGCCCTCCCTTTCTCATTTTTCAAAGTGATAACCCAAGAAATTTGCCTCGCCGAGGTCTCGAGGATCCCAAGGATTGACTCGAACGAGATTTATCTCATAAAATTGGCAATCACCTTCGTAAAGGAAAACCGCACTGGTTTTCTCGCGTGCACGAAAATCGAATATTCGACGATTGTACATATATACGGTCGGACATTGTCACGCGCAAATCGTCTCATGAGCCATCAACGGCAGCGGTGGTTTATCGAATTTCCCCGATGGCCATCGAGAGACAAGAATAGCGCGTACGGCCAAATTCAACCAATAAAATCGATATATCGATGAATTATTCGCGGGAAATTGGAGAAAAAAAAATGGTTGCATAGTCATTTCGCTCGTATAACCGATATAGCGTATAGTGAACGTCGAGAGGGGAATGAGGAGGGAGGAAGAGGGTACGTCCTCGTCGTACCGTTTGTCCATCAATCCTCTACGATTGCGTTGGAAACGCTCGATAGCAACGTAAATCGTGTCGATCGCGCACCGACGTGTAATTGGAGAAAACCCGCGTATGTGTGTGTCTGCGTTTGCGTTTCGATGTATGCCGAAAACGAACGCAGTCGAAGTCGATCGTTCTACCTGCAATTCCTATATAAACGCTCGCAAACGACAAAGGGCGTAAAGCATCAATTTAACTCGTAGCCGTAGCCGCTAGTTACGCCATTTTTGTTCGATCATACATTTCTGCCATATTCCTCTTACGGAAAAATCCAATGCAATTTCCCCATTCCCCCGTTTACCACCCGCTTCTCTCACGCTTCGCCACAGTTATGCCCCCCCCCGGGTGTGTTCCACGACGCGCGACGAAATAATAATCGTCCGACGCCAATTAAAACGCGGATGCGACCGAAGATCCCACATGTATGTGTGTTTGCGTGTCGTGGTTTAACCCGACGAGGGGAGACTTTTAACCATTTATTACACACACTCCGACTATCTATAGTAATGTTTAGTTAACTTTTACCGTATATCAGGTTTGTGTGTCTAAAAAGTGAATGCAGTTCAATTGTAACAATGATGATCGAGTATTTACTTTTATCATTGTTGTCATTATTCGTATTTTCATTTTTTGGACAATCGTTCGAACGATGAGTTAAAAATGACTCTTTTCAAAGTTCGCGATGCTCTTCGAAATACTTCTATTTCAATTATTTAGAAAAATCGATTATTTCGAGCGAGAGGCCTGTGAAACAAATCTTTACTATGGCATCACTGATTGTGTCCTGTCTCTCCGAGGTTTGCAACAATAATTACTTTAGTTTCGATACTGATTTCACGAAAAAGTAGTCATTACTCTTTCTCAGAATTCGCTTCCTCTGTCGAATTGATAACAAAAAGTTTGTGAATCTTCCATTTTTGTTGTTGTTGTTAATTCTTTACTCCTGTATAAATCATTTAGTCGTTAGCAATAGTTTGACAATGGAGATATACAGTGGGTAAAAAAAGTATTCATACACCTTGTTTTTTTGCGATAACTTTATAGACATAAGCGATACGCAAAGAAAGCCAATTTTATTTAATAGTACATCAGGCACAGAGATAAACTGCAAATGGAGAATTTTTTTCCAGGAATAATAGAAGAATTATGCAAAAAAAACGAACATTTTCGGGCTAAAAAAGTATTCGTACACTTACGATTGAGCTGCTAAACCTCGATATTCACTCACGGACGGTCTGACCTCTGCGTACGATGTAAACAAGTCTTCGTTTACACAATGGTTTTGACCTATTCCATGCGGTAGTAGATCTTCGAGCTCCGAACAGACACGATGGCAAAGAAAAGCGAAATATCAATATCCATGCGAGATCGAGTGATTTTTCTTCGGAAACGCGGTGAAAGTTGTCGAAAAATTAGTAAAGAACTAAATCTAAGTTTCGCGACGGTGCAATATATAATAAAAAAATACGAAAGAACAAACAGCAGAGAAAATAAGCCACGAACCGGTCGACCGAGAATACTAACGGTACGAGAGCGTCGGAGTATCGTTACAGAGGCTACAAAAAAACCGTTCACAAGTGCTCGCAGTTTAGCGAATGATGTCGCGTCAACATCGGGGAAGAGCGTGTGTCCCCAGACTATTCGAAACGTTTTGCATTCTGCCCAAATATACGGCGGAACTGCCCACAAAAAACCATCAATTAATAATATAAATCGAGAAAAACGTTTAGGTTTCGCAAAAACCTACGTAAAAAAATCTATAGAATTTTGGAAACGTGTCGTATTCTCGGATGAATCGAAGTTCAACATCTTTGGGTCCGATGGAAAAAAATTCGTCTGGCGGAAACCAAATACCGAGCTCCAGCAGAAAAATTTAACGGCGGGGTAGGGTTTTAAAAGCGAAAAAAAAGCATATTTTTATGATTTTTTTGCGGCGACATGAGTAATATAATTTTATTAAATAGGATTACATATTATTGTACAACTATTGAAGTATCTCAGAAAAAATGTTCAATGAAAAATATTGATAAATAAGCCGGTGACGTTGAATCCCCAGAGGCGCCTTGAAAAAAAGTGGTTTTGCGGTGAACATTATAACTCGTTACCGGATCATCTGAAACAAAAAAATTGATATGCATTTTAAAGGTGATGTATTTCTCGAGGTAATCAGGAAGATTATTTTTGTTTCTATATTTTTTTTTTCTTTTCTATTTTTTGCAGCACTTGGAAGTGAAAAACGCAATTTTAGCTAAAAAAAATCGAGTTTAATTTGTTATTAAAAAATTGAAATAATTGAAAAAAAAACTCCTGATTACCTGTTGATTTATGTGAAGAAGTAATGTTTAAATTTTCAAAAGGATCTATAATGTCCGCAAACAATTGATTACACCACCACAATCTCCGGACATCAATCCTATTGAAAATTTATGGCACTTGGTGGATGGAGAAATTAGAAAAAGAAAAATAACAAACAAATCCGATCTCCAAAGAGGGCTTTTAGAAGAATGGACGAAAATAGCAAAAGAAACAACGCAAAAGCTAGTAGAATCCGTGCCTAAAAGACTCGAGGCGATAATTGAAGCAAAAGGGATGCACACTAAATATTAGTTATAATTAACAACTATGATGATGTAGGTTTTCACTATAATCGTAAGTGTATGAATACTTTGTTTGCCGGAAAATTTTCGTCTTTTTTGGCATAATTCTTCTATTATTCCTGGGAAAAAATTCTCCATTTGCAGTTTATCTCTGCACCTGATGTACTATTAAATAACATTGGCTTTTTTTGCGTATCGCTTATGTCTATCAAGTTATCGCAAAAAAACAAAGTGTATGAATACTTTTTTGACCCACTGTGCATAACCGGGAAGCTTTAACACTAAACGTACCGAGCGGGGATCAAATGACACCTTTCGAAATTTACTTTAAATTCGTACATTCATTGTTATTTCTTTCGCTCGTCTCACTTTCTGTACATTCGTTGGATTATTTTATTAGAAATCAAGTTACGTTGCGAATTATTTCTTTTAATAAATTGAGAATTTATTAAAAAATCAACGTTTATTTCATAAGGGGTCAAATGATCGTTTATGTGCCGGCACGTTTACTGTTAATGGCTATTCGATGTGAATCTGAGTTCAGTTGAACACGAGAGTACAAAAGTTTTATGCAGCATATACAGAGGAGCATATGGTCACTATTACGTATCCTTTAGCCTTATCGGATCGCTACAGGAGTAGACTAATGTGTAATACTTGTACTTTAAGTGCATTTATTAATTAACATTCTCTCGTTCGTACAAAAATTCACACATTGCATATAAATAACGGGGGGCTTTTTTTCCTCACTTCTATCTTTCATCTTCGTCGTCACGGGATGAAGGTTTTGTATGAGCTGGAAAAATGTGTGAGGATAAAACCTAATTGAGCGAAATGTTCACGACAGGTTAAATCTCTCTCTCTCTCTCTCTTTCTCCTTTCTCTCTTTAACTATGTATCTATATTTCTGTATACACGTCATTCGATCGCGATGCGACTGAAACAGATAAAAGAAGAAGTTCATTGAGTTCTTGTCGCCTTGTTGAATGCCCGCACGGATGAGCACTCCTCTCTCCACGTTCGCGTTCATCAAGAAGCATCGCGAGAAAGGGTTCTTGATCGATTCGCGGTACTAACTTTTGCTCCCTCTATTTGCTGCTGGAACGGTCTCGTGTTTTTTTCCCATCCGGCGTGACATTCGTTAGCGCGACGATCTCTTACGATATATATACGTTATATATATATATATATATATATATATATTTATATATATATATATAACTTTGTGAATATATAGAGCGGTGAGAACCATTGGCGTGTACACCATCTATGTATCACGATCTTACTCGTCACCCAGTAACCGATGATAATCTGGAATGTCGTACCTATTGACCCAGGATTCATTGGATTTCATTGAAACGAGACCGGCGAGAACCAATTTCAATCCGATGAACATGCGGATTTATTTAAATATTATTATTAATTAATTTAATTCAAATAAAATCAATTAATTCACAAGATGGCTCTTCCATCTATGAAAAATTATTGTAGTAATTTATTATCAAGTAGAATATAGAGAATATAATTTTGTTCATTGAACGAAAATATAAATCTTCAAAAATTTCTGCAATTCGAGTGAAATTTTCAAATAATTCACCGTTATAACGGTTCAATATTTTCATAACATTTTGCTGTAATGCCCAAGTCCTCGTTACTGTCGTTTAATGTTTAACAGTTTTGTCCAAACAATTGAATCCAGATGTATCACTCGTTTGATGGTTTTTTTGTCTTCAATTTAACGGAGAACACCACTGTGACCCCCTGTTTTTTTTCACATTTTTCAAGAATTTTTTTTTTGTGGGAAAAAAAAGAGATATTCGAAAAATTTTTTTGGGTTTTGTTCCTTGTTTATTAATGTATCAAACAACATTTTTTTTCACATTTTTCACGCCGCATGGTGGCGCTGGGGAAACTCTCGCGTCAGGTGCTGTCATCTCCGCGGCACGCAGCAGAACTCTCTTCAACGTCGATCTGAAAAATAATACCGAGCGTTTTCGCTAATAATATGATATTTTGAAGAGAAGTACATAGGGATTTGAAAAAATATTGTTTTAAAAAAAATAGGCACACCTTTGAAATTAACTTTAATTTCAAAGGCGTGCCAATTTTTTTTAATACAATATTTTTCCAAATCCCTATGTACTTCTCTTCAAAATATCATATTATTAACGAAAACACTCGGTATTTTTTTTCAGATCGACGTTGAAGAGAGTTCTGCTGCGTGCCGCGGACACGACAGCACCTGACGCGAGAGCTTCCCCAGCACCACCATGCGGCGTGAAAAATGTGAAAAAAATGTTTTTTGATACATTAATAAACAAGGAACAAAACACAAAAAAAATTTTCGAATGTCTCTTTTTTTTCCCACAAAAAAAAATTCTTGAAAAATGTGAAAAAAAACAGGGGGTCACAGTGGTGTTCTCCCTTAATGGATGTGAAAAGGGAAAAAAAATTATTTTCGAAGCGTATGAAACTATACTGAAATTTATCCGTGTAAATTCTTTCAAAGTCCAGAAAAATCCGCAAAGCGACTACAATGGTTATATTGAACCGTGTTAAGTGCAAGATTTACGAAGGTCTCTCCTCCCTCTCGTCGTCGACGTCCATGAGCTTCTGTATGCTCTGCAGGACAAAAGTAACTGCAACCGCGAGGTCGATCTTTATCGTCCGCGAACCAACGATCTCTCTCTCTCGCGATCGCTCACTCTCGCATCGTTAAATCCGACACAACGTTTAATGCAAACGCGGCGCAAGATAACGACGATACAAATAATTCAATACTATACACGTATTCCATGTGTGGATCGATTGGTTGGTCTAAAAGAGTTGAATTTTACAGTTTATCAGATTTTATCGTCATTTCCACTCGTTCGTTTCTATGGGCATTGCAATTGTCGATATACAAGTCTGTCGAGAGGCCACTCGAAACTGAAAAAAAAAAAACCCCTGCCAACCATCATTTTCAACCAAATAGTCCACGTCCCATTTCCGTAGTAACCGCGCCACCACTCTCTTCGTACAAGCTATTACTTTTTCCGCTATATGTGTACTAAAAAAAAAACCTAGCCACAGTTTTATTTTCTGTTCTCCTTTTTCTGTTTCCTTCTTTTTTTGCTTTAAAAATCTCGCTTCTGGCGAATTCACATAACCACAAAACGTGCGAGGGTGTATATGTCGTATTTTGCAAGCCTCGTACGGCGGGGGCCAGAGGGTACACGAGCTCTTTCGATAATAAAATGAAACGAGGCCATCGAGCTTTTGCTGGTGCGAGTGTGTGTTGTACCACCGTATAGAAGGGTGCTTAACCGCGAAGCAGCTATACACTATGTTGGAAACTCGCGCGAGAGAAATGGATTTAGATATCCTGACGGTGATTCTACAGCCCAACAGGGATATATGTGTATATATACGAGCAGATAGGATAGTTTATTGCAGTCACAGTACGCCAGAAGGTTTCTATTGGCACATTACATCTACGAAGCTTCAACGCGTTTATGGCGAGGCGAGAAAATCAAATTGACAATTAAAAAAAGACGTTACAATTAAATTTACAAATGCCTCGTCCTATTTTTCAGTAAAACCCGAAAATTTTCGTGTTTCTCCACTTTGACAATGAATTTTATGATTTTTCAACAAGAACTCCTTGTGATTAGTGATCAACGCAAAATTTCCTAAGCGCCGGAAACTTAAAGCGTCGCGAAAAAAAAAAATGATTTCCCTTTTTTTTTTCCGCCTCATTTTTACAGAAAATTTCACATATCCATAACTTGACTTTCTGTTTGGCCGATTTGGCTTAAAGGGTGGGTTTTGAAAAGGGCACGAGTAGACTTAGAGAATGTCGTTAGATTCATCCCGATACCTCAATTATCGCGATCGTAAGAGCATCGTGAAAATTGCCGAAAAAAATGTGTGGAAAAATTCCCTACAAAACGATCGTTCGACTTTGATGATCTTTAGAAAATTGAAGAAAAATCGTAGCTCAGTGAATGAAGTGGCATTTCAAAGACCGAACGGTTACGAAGAGAATGAGCACAGAGTGAAGTTCCAGGCATGTTGCAAAACAAAATTACAGCAATTTTAGTGCATCCACTAATTTTTTGCCAGCATGAAAAAAATTGTTGGATTAAAAAAATTTCTTTTAGGGCTCTATACAGATGTGTTTTTATCCGCTTTTCACTAATGAGCTGGGTATTTTCTCGAAGGAAAATTTAATTCCATTAGAAATTATCCAAAAAAAAGGTGCTTTTTCGCCATAGTCAAGAAATTACAGTTTAGTCAACTTTATTAAACGTCTATTTCTACAAATTAATCAGTTCCAACGGATACAAATGAATCAATTTTTTCCATCGTCAAATCGTAATATACAAAAGAAGAAATTTGGTCACTTTTGCTTCCATATAGATATCGATAAATAATTGTGAAAACAATGAGAGATTTGAGGGGGGAATAGGGTTAGGACAGCGTTTTCTCAATGATTTTCATGAATTTTTTTATAGTATAAAAAATGAATATAATTTATTGAAACTTTGAGAATATTTTATACATATATTTAAGTATATACTATAAAATTTTTGAAGAATTTCCGTGAAAAACACCGAAAATATTAGCGACCCCATATTGCAGGTCACAATCAGACTCAGCATTTTGCGTACATTCTGGAAGCCGCAATTTTCGTCTGAAATCAAACGAGGTTGGAATTTACTTTTATTATATGTCACTCTTCTATATGAACCTAAATTCTATCAAAAAAATAGAAAAATGAATTTTTTACAGGGGTCAAAACAAAAAAGCATGATTTTTTGCCATTTTTTACAACTTTATTTGCAAAAAAAAAGTTATTTTAAATAATGATAATATTCCGATTTTAGGTTCATATAGAGCGCAATACTATGAAGAAAGTAACTGGCAATTTTCAAAACGATTGGTTGAAAACTTTTCAAACTAGCGTGTACGCAAGTTAAAAAAAAAAAATCGTTTTCAGAAAAACGCGTTTGAAAAAATAGTGAGGAGAGCTACTGAAGGAGAGCTACTCACTTTTAATGGCTTACAACAATAGAACGAGTCGGAATTTTCATAACAAATTTTGGGAACATATTTTTCAATAGTTTTACTAACAATTTATGAAATAAAAAAAAATCGTTTTTTTGAACCGTCTAACCCTATTTCCCCCCTTAAGAAAAGCCAACACCAAAGAGAGAGGCAAGATCAGAGAGTGATAGAGATAATCATCTTCAAGATTCATTAGATGTTCCCCAGGTGGTTACGCCCTTGGCGCAAAGGTTTTGCGCACTCTGGGATACACATACGCACACGCAGAGCCATACAAACAGAAGACAGAGGGAATGCGCGGCACTGGCACCTGCATTTTATTGCTTCCATTAAAGTTGATTGCTGTAATGCGCGTCCCTCTTCTCTCTCTCTCTCTCTCTCTCTCTCTCTCTCTCTCTCTCTCTCTCTCTCTCTCTCTCTCTCTCTTCCTGTCTCTCACTCTATATCCAGGGTAACAAAGACGAGTTTTTTTTCTTCTTTCTCTGCTTCTTCTTCTGTAATTGCTCAGCAGTTAACGAATCTACCGACGCGGGCCGCGATTCCACTAATTCTTCCTCGTCGTTTCTCTTCTCCACTCGTATCCAGAGCATTATTTCACGTTTTATTTCCTGCTTTTTTTTTTTTTTTCTTCGACTCGCGACTCTTAATCGCGGCGCGGAGTGTCTCTTCGTCGTTTATCCATTGGTTCTCGAGATCAATCGCTGTACAGGGTATTACATCAACGCGCAAATAGCAACTTTAAGTGGTCAGAAATTATACAATAATAATTATAATCAAAGATGCACAATTCTAGTTTCTTCAAAATGCGACAACAACGTTCAAGAAAGAGAGAGAGAGTATATATGGGAATTCAAGTCAGTAGGCTAAGACACTTCTCGTCTCGTCGTTAAATTATTCATACGATCAATCCTCGGGCTCAAGTGGCTCGGTGGCTCGAGCTAACGTGAGTGCAACCTGCCTCACGAGTATCTCCCGTATATATATATATATATATATGTATACTTAATAATGATAGAGTGATAACCGGGTATCAGTTTACACACGACGTAACTATCCACGCACGTATACACAGTTAAACGTTTATGTACATGATCAACTTTATAAAATAGTAACTATATTACGAGAAGAAGGAAAAAAAAAACAAAGAAGGGAGAATAATTTCACGTCACTCTCGTACACGTAACTCTTTATTTTACAATTTTTTTTTCTCTGTTTTTATTTTTCTATTTCTCGTTACGATTGACCGTGCCTGTAAAAACTTGCCACGGGTCAAGATCGAGCGCTCTGCATTTGTAATTACGTTTTTCTCCGTGTCGCATTAAAAATAATCACTAAATAGGGAATCCTTTTTTTTCTTCTTTTTGTTCAATTCTTCTTTTTCCCAATAACCGCACGCACAACTCAACGTTGTTTTTCTTTTATCATTTTATTCATTCAATTTTTCATCGATTTTTTATGTTGGACCATGGATTTTTTGTGAATTTCTCCATTACCCCGTCTAATTTTTTTTTGACGATTTTTCAAACGGTCCTCGCAGCCACAATAATTGAGATATCGGTGATAAATGAAACGGCATTCTTGAATTCTAATTGAGACGTTTTCAAAAACCTCCCTCGAAACCCAAATCCACGAAACGGAAGCCGAGTTATGGCCAATTTGAAATTTCGAGATTTTAAGGGCGGTCAATAGCGTTAGGACAGCGTTTTCTCATTGATTTTCATGAATTTTTTTATAGTATAAAAAATGAATATAGTTTATTGAAACTTTGAGAATATTTTATACATATATTCAAGTATATACTATAAAATTTTCGAAGAATTTCCTTGAAAAACACCGAAGATATTGGCGACCCCATATTGCAGGTCACAATCAGACTCGGCATTTTGCGTACATTCTGGAAGCCGCAATTTTCATCTGAAATCAAACGAGGTTGGAATTTACTTTTATTATATGTCTCTCTTCTATACGAACCTAAATGCTATCAAAAAAATAGTAAATTGAATTTTTTACAGGGGTCAAAACAAAAAAGCATGATTTTTTGCCATTTTTTACAACTTTATTTGCAAAAAAAAATTATTTTAAATAATGATAATATTCCGATTTTAGGTTCATATAGAGCGCAATACTATGAAGAAAGTAACTGCCAATTTTCAAAACGATTGGTTGAAAACTTTTCAAACTAGCGTGTACGCAAGTTAAAAAAAAAGTCGTTTTCAGAAAAACGCGTTTGAAAAAATAGTACCAAGGAAAACAAGCAATATGGGGTCGCTAATATTTTATAGTATATACTTAAATATATGTATAAAAATTTTATGGTATATACTTGAATATATGTATAAAATATTCTCAAAGTTGCAATGAATTATATTCATTTTTTATACTATAAAAAAAATCATGAAAATCATTGAGAAAACGCTGTCCTAACCCTATTTCCCCCTCTTAATGGCTTATAACAATAGAAGGAGTCGGAATTTTCATTTAAAATTTTGGGAACATATTTTTCAATAGTTTTACTAACAATTTATGAAATTTAAAAAAAATTGATTTTTGGAACCGTCTAACCCTATTTCTCCCCTTAAGATGTTTGAAAAAGAGGAGAAAAGATGATAAAAATTTGTTTTTCTTTTTTTTCCATAATTCGATGTGGTATTCGATCGGAAATTTCGTTACGTTAGGCGTTTTTCTCTTTTGTTGTTTTTTGTTCTATTCGAAAATCACGCGCGTATCTTTGATCGGTAAAGTGTTAATAACGGTTGCTCTTCTCGGCCGCTGACAAATGATACGTCGTTGGTCGATTGTATTACTCGGTTCGTGCGGTCACTCGGTTTAGAAACGCGTATGTCCGACCGCGCAATATCTCGCGCTGGTGTCAGCGAAGCTGCGAGATTGTATACCGTTCCACTCGTTCGTTTATATGTATATTCATACCGTGTGCACACGGTTATTGTAACGCTCACGGACGTTACATTCGTGGAGGTCGCGCGTGAACGCTGTTGTGAAAGAAAAAAGGGCGGTAAACGCTATTATTTTGAGCGTTGGTGTAGGCTACGAGTTACGCCTTTTTGCTAGGAATCAATAAACGAGCGCTGTCGCCGATGTGCGCTCTTTCCCCTCCAAGTGTCTCCTGTTTCCATTTTACTCCCGGGTGATGGATTAACGGCGAGCGAGCCAACAGCTGCTACATCGATTCCTCGTAATCTGCAAAGCTCTTCTATCTCTTGCTCTCTCTCTCTCTTTCTCTCGCTCTGTATTATCTCTGCTTCATTCGCCCGTGCATAAATCAAATGCGTATAATCAGAAAGCCGCATTCCGTGAGATTAAACGGGTAAAACGTTGTTGAAATACGCCCTTTTGTCATTTTGTAATCGATGCACATGTGGGTTTGTCCTCTTTGGTATATATCTTTATACACTACCCGCAAATTCGACCGTTTACGAGCTGTATTAGCGAGAGAGAGAGAGAGGGAGAGAGCAGCTGCGAATTTGACAGTGGGAAAAAGATGGAAGCGGCATGTTCCTCATCTTCCACCTCATCATACTCATCATATCCCTCTCGTACTATACTTTCCTCTCGTCGTACTCTCCGGAGGCACGTCTTTACGGGACTTTAATATTCCCTTCTCCCTCCTTCACTCTCCTCTTTGACGGACCTCCGCGCAAGATAGACGCCTCGCGCGCTGTCTCATGACTGCTAATTTTCTCCTATCTCTCCACGCGGGTTGATGCTGCGCGATTCGCGCTACTTCACCCTGGTTCGCGATGAAATTTATACGAAAGAACGTGGTGCTACGAAGAAATGAGATATCCGCCAGGTATAAATGTGTAAAAATAAAAGATAAAAAAAATAATAAATAATAAAAAACAACAACAACCGAACGCCTCTTGAATTCACAAATTGGCCTCGCTCCAGACGTTCTATAATCTTTATTCGCTCGCGTCATGTATACATAACTCATTTATTATACGTATGATAATTATTAATCACTGTGAGAAAAAAAAAACACATTTTTCTTTAGAATGAATAATTTCATCCGAGAATGCGAAAATCAATATAAATTTTTTTTTTTTTTTGTTTATTTCAAATTAATCGCTGATGCAATATCCGGTTGGAAAATCAGCAAAATATTAATGATCGTTGAAGTTTGCGTCGTTGGAACGCAACGAAAATAGATTTTTCAAATTTTAATTTTCGATATTGCTCTCGCTTCTCTTGTCCATTTGGGCCCAGATCTTTAATGGGGGAAATAGGGTTTCAGCGTTTTCTCAATGATTTTCATAAATTTTTTTATAGTATAAAAAATGAATATAATTTATCGAAACTTTTAGAATATTTTATACATATATTTAAGTATATACTATAAAATGTTTGAAGAATTTCCTTCAAAAACACCGAAGACATTAGCGACCCCATATTGCAGGTCACAATCAGACTCAGCATTTTGCGTACATTCTGGAAGCCGCAATTTTCATCTTAAATCAAACGAGGTTGGAATTTACTTTTATTATATGTCTCTCTTCTATATGAACCTAAATTCTATCAAAAAAATAGAAAATTGAATTTTTTACAGGGGTCAAAACAAAAAAGCATGATTTTT
The DNA here is from genome assembly GCA_958009045.1 of Oxytorus armatus. Classification (NCBI taxonomy): domain Eukaryota; kingdom Metazoa; phylum Arthropoda; class Insecta; order Hymenoptera; family Ichneumonidae; genus Oxytorus; species Oxytorus armatus. The sequence goes on along the minus strand of OY253746.1, from coordinate 3,055,166 downwards.
TGCCATTTTTCACAACATTGCAAAAAAAAATTATTTTAAATAATGATAATATTCCGATTTTAGGTTCCTATAGAGCGCAATACTATGAAGAAAGTAACTGCCAATTTTTAAAACGAGATTCGTTGAAAACTTTTCAAACTAGCGTGTACGCAAATTCAAAAAGTCGTTTCCAGAAAAACGCGTTTGAAAAGTTAGTGAGGAGAGCTTCTGAAGGAGAGCTACTCACTTTAATGGCTTATAACAATAGAACGAGTCGGAATTTTCATTTAAAATTTTGGAAACATATTTTTCAATAGTTTTCCTAACAATTTATGAAATTAAAAAAAAATCGATTTTTTGAACCGTCTAACCCTATTTCCGCCCTTAAAGGAGACCCCAAAAGAACGTTTCAACGATATTTGTCTTAGAAAATTTAACCTCAAGGGTCCTGAATGGTATAAATAAATATATTTTTGTCGCATTCTAACGATGCAAACTTCAACATCATAAATATTATATTTCTCTTCCGTTTTTTTTCTCTCGCACCGCGCCGCGCCCCGTCAAAACACAACAGCGAGTCCGTCGGAACAAAGATTTTATCGTTCCGCGAAGAATTGAGATCGGTTCGCGGTCTCTCATATAATATAATACGTGGTTTTGTAGCCACGCGGTATCTTGCGACTACATCGGTCGGGACTCTGTTGTACCGTGGACGCGCCCGCTCGTAATTGGCCGGCAATTAGCGAAAAACCGCGCGCGCGACGCTCACCGGGCGCTCGGAAAGGGACCTCTCTATCTCGCTCCGTCATTTCTATTTCCGGTTAATGTCGGAATTTTTTTTCTGCAGATATCTCACTTTTAGCCAGGAACCTACATAATTATGCAGTTAAATATATGTTATATCCGTATGTACGTGTATACAGATATATGTACACTTAACGCCGACTTGGTCGCGTGATTACAACATTACGTATCAGCGTGACTCCGTGAAACAATGTCATGCAAGTTTTTTTTTTCTTTTTCATAACGCACGATATCCATATTATAAAAGTTTAATCGCGATATACATGACTCTTGCTACCCCTATCCCTTCTCTCCCTTCTCTCTCTCGCTCTCCCCTGACCTACACATAAACAACACGATAATTTAGCATCTCAATGTGTCTACGAACGAATGACTTTTCATTTTTACATATTTACCTAGCGAAATGTGCGCTCGAAATAATAAAAAATTGAAGATATCTCTGACGTTTTAACGGGGGAAATAGGGTTAAAACAGCGTTTTCTCAATGGTTTTCATGAATTTTTTTATAGTATAAAAAATGAATATAATTTATTGAAACTTTGAGAATATTTTATACATATATTTAAGTATATACTATAAAATGTTTGAAGAATTTTCTTGAAAAACACCGGGGATATTAGCGACCCCATATTACATGTCACAATCGGACTCAGCATTTTGCGTACATTCTGGAAGCTGCAATTTTCATCCGAAATCAAACGAGGTTTGAATTTACTTTCATTATATGTCTCTCTTCTATATGAACCTGCATGCTATCAAAAAAATAGAAAATTGAATTTTTTACAGGGGTCAAAACAAAAAAGCATGATTTTTTGCCATTTTTTACAACTTTATTTGCAAAAAAAAAAAAAATTTTAAATAATGATAATATTCCGATTTTAGGTTCATATATAGAGCGCAATAGTATGAAGAAAGTAACTGCCAATTTTCAAAACAAGATTGGTTCAAAACTTTTTAAGGTAGTAGTCTGGTAACTTAAGCCGATTTTCATGTCTTTTTCGGAGGTCGTTTTTTTGTCGGAAAATAAAAATGGATCGTTTTGGATATTTAGGATGTTTTTATTTACATATTAAAGATACAAAAAAAAAAATTTTTCATAAAATTTAATTGTTTATTATTATTATTATTATTATTATTGATCGAAGTTGGCAGCCCGGGTCCTAACTTTTTTTCTACCGAACCGATTTCTTTCAAATTTTAACAGGCTACTCTACACACTTATAGTGCTCGTCGGAACTACCGAGAAATTTTTTCACCCCTAACTTTTTATTTTACAACCCCTTCTTTGCTAAAGTCCTTTTATTTTAGCAAAGAAGAGGTTGTAAAATAAAAAGTTAGGGGTGAAAAAATTTCTCGGTGCTTCCGACGAGAACCATAAGTGTGTAGAGTAGCCTGTTAAAATTTGAAAGCAATCAGTTCGGTAGAAAAAAAGTTAGGACCCGGGCTGCCAACTCGAAGTTGGCACCTCGAAGGTGCCAACTTCGATCAATAATTATAATAATAAAAAACTATTAAATTTTTTCAAAATTTTTTTTAAATAATTAATAATAATAATTAATTTAATGATTAATTTTTTAATAATAATTTTTTAATAATAATAATAATAAACTATTAAATTTTTTCAAACAAAATTTTTTTTGTATCTTTAATATGTAAATAAAAACATCCTAAATATCCAAAACGATTCATTTTTATTTTCCAACAAAAAAACGCCCTCCAAAAAAGACATGAAAATCGGCTTAAGTTACCAGACTACTACCTTAAACTAGCGTGTACGCAAGTTCAATAGAAGTCGTTTTCAGAAAAAACGCGTTTGAAAAAATAGTGACCGCTCGGTTATACAAGTGGCGCGCTCGGGGCTTGAAGGAGAGCTACTCACTCTAATGGCTTATAACAATAGAACGAGTCGGAATGTTCATTTTTAATTTTGGGAACATTTTTGAATTTACTAACAATTTATGAAATTAAAAAAAAATCCATTTTTTGAACCGTCTAACCCTATTACCCCCCTTAAAACATCCCTACGTAACGACCTACCCTCGCCTTATTCTCGATACTTTATTCTCTTTCTTCTTTTTGCAACTTTGCAACTTTTCGCTTGGGGGAGTAAATTAACAAGTAGAATAGAGAGAGAGAGAAAAAAAAATACCGCGGAGAGGCGAGACGCTGATGTAAATTCAATAAGGGTTTTTAAATGAGGTGAAAAAAAAAGAGGAAAAAAAAAGCATCTTTAAACGAGGTACCGCGAGGTCGCGTTGAGCGAAAGAAAATTTATATTTCATCGCGCTCCTTTTTCTCTCCCATTTCCCTGGCGCCGATTTAAAACGACGAAAGTTCGATAAAGGAAAGCTGTCCTTATCGCTCGTTCTTTCGTCGTTTCGCCTCGTTTATTTAATCGAAAAACCCTTCGTGTCTCGTCACGATAGTCAAATATACATAAATTATTATTGTCATTATTGTTATACGTGTAAGAATTGCTAGCAGCCACAATGGCGTAACTTGCGGTATTTAACACACATAGCGAGCTGTGTCATATCGTTCGCTGGCGTTAAAATATATATCTATGACGTCAGAACTCGGCGATGGCACGTCTTGTCGTCCGTTTGAAGCACCGAGAATGCAAAGCGCTGCTCTTCGCTGCTTCGCTCAAAGTCTCGTCGTAGTATTCACGAAACTTTGCCAGAGGACACCAAGCTACTTAGCCTCAAAGTTTACGTACAAGTATACTTACCTCGGTGCAAAATGTACATGTACTCCGATGAAAGAGCCGAGATATAGAGAGAGAGCGACAGCTGCCTTGCGTGTATAGTTAACGCCTGTCATATATTATAAACTATAACTTGTTTAACAAGCATTTCGTCATTCCTTCATACACTTTATCCGTTGAGAGGGAATCGATTGTTACAAAGTGTACGTGCATACACTATACGCATCTGTTATTTATCTTTCAGTCATGTGTAATTGCTCACAGCGAGTAAGAGATACACACGGAAGATCCCCGCGAGTTTCGTTTTCTTCATGTCGAAAGTTTGAATATATTCGTGAAAAAAAAACATGGCTGCCTCAATGAGCTAAAGAATGGGAAAATAAAACAGAAGTTTTCTCGGTTCTTATCACACTCCGATAAAAAAAATTCTCTATTCATCGCGTCGTCAATGAAAATACATTTTTTTTTGTGTTTGATTAAAAAATGTTGTTAACCGGTTATACGCAGTCAGGAGACCGAAAAAAAGCGATTTTTCACAAATTTTTCCTGGGAAGATATTTTTATTTATTAATGTCAAAATTTATATACATATCGTGGTAACTTTTCACTTTATTTTCATATTTTTTATTTGTAAAAATAGCGATTTTTAAAGCTGCTATAGTCGATCTCCGGGAGATCCTCTAAAATTCTAAAAATAAGGCCTCTCGCCGTGAGCACGATATCTCTCGATTGGATCGTGTAAAATGAAAAAAAAAAAAAAAAAAAAAAGATTTCGTTAATGTAAGGTATTATCTAGTATTTAGTCGAAGGAATAAGCAAAATATTAATTTTTAACAAAGTGATCGGTTCTCAAAAGAAAATTTCGATTTTCGATAAAAAAATGTTTGCCTTAAATTGTTTAGAAAATGAAAAATATTTATCGGCGAGAAAAAATCTTCGATTAATCACTAAAAAATATATTTATCAAGCTTGAGTAAAAATTTGAGACTGATCGGTTTAGCCGTTTCCGAGCAATCTTGCTCACCAACTTTAAAAACACAGTTTTGAGAAAAACGCATTCAAACTTTCTCATCTTTACAAAAATGCGTGTAACTTGGAGAATACTTGTCGGATTGACATAAAATTTTCGGTGTATATACATAAATATACGTACATTACGGAAATGAAATTAAAAAATTTTATTGTTGAAAATCCTGACTGCGTATAATCCCTTAAAGCAAATAAAATTTGTAGCCGATTAAGATAGTAGTCTGGTAACTTAAGCCGATTTTCATGTCTTTTTTGGAGGGCGTTTTTTTGTAGGAAAATAAAAACGAATCGTTTTGGAAATTTAGGATGTTTTTATTTACATATTAAAGATACAAAAAAAAATTTTTTTTTTTAATTTAATAGTTTATTATTATTATTATTATTGATCGAAGTTGGCACCTCGAAAAAAAAGCGCGTGGGTGGCCCCGGTGATTTTGGCTCTTGATGTTATCTGAAATCAAAAATTCTTGATAATTCTCAATCTATAGACATGTCATTCTGGTCGGAACTACTGAAGTTAAATTTCATGGATAAATAACAAAATGGCGGACTTTGGAAAAAAGTCTTTTTTTCCAAAGTCCGCCATTTTGTTATTTATCCATGAAATTTAACTTCAGTAGTTCCGACCAGAATGACATGTCTATAGATTGAGAATTATCAAGAATTTTTGATTTCAGATAACATCAAGAGCCAAAATCACCGGGGCCACCCACGCGCTTTTTTTTCGAGTTGCCAACTTCGATCAATAATAATAATAATAATAGACTATTGAATTTTTTCAAAAAAATTTTTTTTTGTATCTTTAATATGTAAATAAAAACATCCTAAATATCCAAAACGATTCATTTCTATTTTCCTACAAAAAACGTTCTCCCAAAAAAGACATGAAAATCGGCTTAAGGTACCAGACTACTACCTTAAATCGAAAATTCATTCTCTAAAAAATTCTTTTTATTCAAGAATCATGCTATTTTGTCCGTGCAATTAACAGCAACAACGAAAAATCAACGAATTTCATGGAGATCAATTGAAAATTCAATAATCGTCATGAATGAATTTTCCGTGGAATACGTTTTTTTTTTTTTTTTTCTACTCTGAATATAAAATTTAAATCAAGTTCTCCATCCCTTTCGATCATTGCAGTTTCCGCCACGCTCACACCGTGTAGTTTAATCTCTCTTGCTCGTTTATTTTTTATTTATTTTTTGCTTGTAATCCTGATCGGTGCGCCAGTATCTTGGCTCTCTTGTCGCCCCCTCGTAACTCGCCGGATGGACGATCTCTGTCCTTCTCGGGGTCTTTTTATTTTTTTATTTTTTTCCTTTTCATTCTCGTCTCCATCCTCCTTTTATGCGCGTTCAGAGATACACGATGTTTCTCCTGTTCCCCTCGTGTGACCACTCCACCCAGGATCAGACCTATACCGGGTGTCGTTAAGAATCGATGCTGCGCTCGTTAAACGCTACTGTGATATTTAATGATTGCTTTTATACCGTATAAAAGTAATTTTTAAATCGTCGAAATTTAGTGCAGAGAGGATTGTCGGGCAAAAAATAGCAATTCGATCGTCCAATTTGCAATATCGGTAAAATGAAAATAAAACAAAATGTAACTCAATGAATGAAGTGTCATTTTGAAGCCTGCAATAATTACGACGAGAATGAGCACAGAATAGAGTGATAACATTGCGAGGAAACAGATTTATACGGATTTTGGTGAGACACTTTTTTATTTATTTGCCATAAAACAAAAAGAATTTACATTTTTATTTAAACCCCTTTTATTATCGTATCTCGATGGTTTATTTCCTCGCACGATTAATAATTCGCCATGAAAAATCAAACAATTTCCATTAAACAAGCTCGAAAAAAAAGCTTCGACACCCTCCCCCGTTCATCAATCACCGCGAACAAGAGCGATCAATAAGCGGGGGCGGTCGTGACAAACAACTGCGTTGTGAAAATTTTCTCATAAATTGCGTCCTCTTTTGCGTGAAAGCTTCGATCGATTTTCTCCCCGTCACCGATAGCCCTCTTTCGATCCCTCATCTTTTTTTATGCCACACACACACACTTCGAGGCTGAACGTCTTTTTTTTTTTTTACCGCTTCCACCCTCTGAAATTCGCGAGTGTAAGGGACATTTTATTGTTTCCGTGTGGCTATATTGTGTTATCTAAATAAAAAATTATCGGTTTTCAATGAGTGAACGGTAAAGCTCATCCCGGTGATATTTGCATATTTAACGTGTCTGAAGAAACAATTTTTGTTTTTTTTTTTTGGTAACAATAATACAATTAAGAGAACAATTGCCATTAGTAATTTAGCGAAATAGCTGATTAGTCATTAAGTTTTATATCATTTTGAAAACCGATCTACTCCGCTGCGTCTCGACTCACTCGTTCATATCTCCCCGTTGGAATCGGATCTCTGCCCGAGGCCAGAACGACATTCCACTCGCTCTCTCTCTCTCTCTCTCTCTTTTACTCACTCGTGTGGCGTCTCAGGTTCGAAATGAAACGCGCACCAGCTGCCTGGACGACAAAAAAAAGTAATGAAAAAAAAACAGAAAAAAAATGATAAAAAGACAAAAAATCCTGCTTCATCGTCGCGCCTTCAGCCAGTGTGATGTGCCTGCGTGTCGTCGCCGTTGAGAGCACACTCCCTCTCTGTCGAATATATACGGAATCACGGACTCGTAAGTCACGCGATAAAGCGCAATCCGTGGATAATAGAAATTTATACGGAAAAACAAACGTTAAAATTCGAAAATAACGAGAAAAACCTATTTTTTAAATTTAGGATTTCGGTACTTTGTTGAATTCATCTTTAAGGCCGTAGTCTGGTCTAGAGCGAGATTTTTGACGTCATTTATAATGTGCAATAACGTTTAAACCGTTGAAGTTGTCTTGATGAAAATTTACACGTGCATTTATTGATCCTCAGAGAATACTTGTACCTTAAAAAAAAATGATTTTAAATATTTTTACGTAGTTTTTTGCCTTGTTGCAACATGGTGCGCTGAAATCGGCGCCCACTCTATACGATGTTTAATGCATCTGAAAAAAAAATATATATATATATTCTCAATCTGTATGAGTATTCTGAGCACTGGTAGCAGAATTGGTACTTAAAAAAATTTTTTTTTGAGTCGAACAATAATTTTGCCGACATTTTATAAGTCGTCGAATACCCGAAAATGCATGAATTATCATTAATGAAAGTTCAACAGGCCGCCATTTTGTCAAAATTTTTTTTTAAGTACCAATTCTGCTACCAGTGCTCAGAATACTCATACAGATTGAGAATATATATATTTTTTTTTTTTCAGATGCATACAACATCGTCCAGAGTGGGCGCCGATTTCGGCGCACCACGTTGCAACAAGGCAAAAAACTACATGGAAATATTAAAAATAATTTTTTTTTTTTATGTACAAGTATCCTCTAAGGATCAATAAATGCACGTGTAAATTTTCATCAAGACAACTTCAACGGTTTGAACGTTATTGCACATTAGAATTGATGTCAAAAATCTCGCTCTAGACCACACTACGGCCTTAATACCATGTGCATTTAGATTCACCATATTTATATCTTGATTTGTTGTCGTACCACTTATGATTATCGCAATTTTTAATTATCAAAAATTCATAATTAGTATACGAATCGCGGAATCGTAAGTCACGCGATAAAGCGCCAATCCGTGGATAATATAAATTTATATGGACAAAAAACAAACGTTAAATTTGTGAATAACGAGAAAAACATTTTTTATTTGGGATTTCGATACTTTGTTGAATTTATCTTTATGATTATCGCAATTTTTAACTATCAAAAATAGTTAGTAAGTTTAATATCGTCGGATTCTTTCTGTAAAAAAAAAAGAGAATTTTTTCAATCCTTTCCCTAATTCCTCGATATTTTATTGTTATTGGTCATAAACCATTTTCAGAACAAATTCCACGAAGAATATGAAAATTGAGAGACGTTCTAGAATTGTGTCCTTTTTACCTTTCACCAAATTTTCTCACTTTTCCGCAACATTTTAATTCAACACTTTAAACGATTCGAACTCTTTGGACATTCGTCTCGCACATTCTTCATATTTTCGTTTTTCTTCCAAGAAAACATAATGCAAGGTAAAAATACGTATTAGGCGCCAAGATAGACCGTGGACCTCCCATCTAAACGCTTTTCTTGCAATTACCGGATACCAGTTGAATTATTATTATTATTTGTACTACGAGAAAATGTATATTTGTACACACACACGGACTCATATATATGAGTACATGGTCTGGTTTAATATGTACATCTCTCGCTTTTCTCAAGCACGCGGGATCGTAGGCATTTGCTTCGCATAACTCGAGCGGCATTGCTCTCGGAACGTTGATCACGAAGTTGCACTCGGTGAGAGAGCCTGTGCATACCCCACATGTATACTCGACTTTACCCACGTCCACTTATGCTAATAATAACGAGACTGGATTACCGAACGAACATCTCTATCCGTATTTAGCTTTCCGGAAGCTGATAATAATGATAATAATGAGAGTTAGCAAATCCGGAAGCTACAATTTACTTTCTAATACAAAATTGCATTATCATTTTATTTTATTTTATCTTTTATTTGTTCTCAGGATATGTCGGACGTTTGCGTCGGGACCAGTGTGGGGACCATCACGGAACCCGAGTGCTTGGGACCTTGTGAACCGGGCACATCGGTCACACTCGAGGGTATCGTTTGGCACGAAACGGAAGGAGGTGAGGACCTATCACGGACTAGTTCCTTGATTTTAAAGATCTATTACGATCGTATCGAAAATTTATAGTTTTATAGCGAAATTTTAAATTTTGCACGGTACAATAGGAATCGGGATGGTCATTAAAGGGGGAAATAGAGTTAGGACAGCGTTTTGTCAACGATTTTCATGAATTTTTTTATAGTATAAAAAATGAATATAATTTATTGAAACTTTGAGAATATTTTACACATATATTTAAGTATATACTATCAAATTTTTGAAGAATTTTCTTGAAAAACACCGGGGATATTAGCGACCCCATATTGCAGGTCACAATCAGACTCGGCATTTTGTGTGCATTCTAGAAGCCGCAATTTTCATCTGAAATCAAACGAAGCTGAAATTTACTTTTATTATATGTCTCTCTTCTACATGAACCTAAATTCTATCAAAAAAATAGAAAATTGAATTTTTTACAGGGGTCAAAACAAAAAAGCATGATTTTTTGCCATTTTTTACAACTATTTGCAAAAAAAAAATTATTTCAAATAATGATAATATTCCGATTTTAGGTTCATATAGAGCGCAATACTATGAAGAAAGTAACTGCCAATTTTCAAAACGATTCGTTGAAAACTTTTCAAATTAGCGTGTACGCAAGTTCAAAAAAAGTCGTTTTCAGAAAAACGCGTTTGAAAAAATAGCGCTCTCGGGGCCTGAAGGAGAGCTACTCACTTTAATGGCTTATAACAATAGAACGAGTCGGAATTTTCATTCAAAATTTTGGGAACATATTTTTCAATAGTTTTACTAACAATTTATGAAATAAAAAAAAATCGATTTTTTGAACCGTCTAACCCTATTTCCGCCGTTAACGGGTTACGGCCACAGCGGGTATAAAATCATGTGCACATTTAACAATTTTTTTTTGGTATGACAAAGTGATTTATTTATAAAACTAATTGCACATCCATTTAGTATAAATATCAATCCAATCAAAAATATTTTTTTTTGTTTTTTTGTTACACAAAATGGCCGACTCACGGCTATTTGCTTTTGGTATCTTTTTCCTTTTGAGGCGCTCCGCGGCGTGACATTTGGCATCCACAATTTTTGACCTAGAACGAAAAACAAAAATTCTCGTTGATCTACATCGGAATACCTAGAGAAGTACGTACGGAATTTGAAAAATATTGTTTTACTCGAATATTGCAGGCGCTTGAAGTTAAAAGGTGAATTTCAAGTGAAAAAGTTTTCGTACGAAACTGCTCATAAAATGGAAAGTTTTTAATTAATCAGAAATTCCGCACGTAGTTCTCTGCGAAATGCAATTAGAAACATAATTAAAAAATTTCAAGTTAATCGGATAAAAATTTTCGAAGTTATTTATCACGCCACGTGGCTCGGGGGTTCTGTACGTTAAAATCTAAATTACGTTATACGCTCAAAGTCGGTGGAAAAAAATACATTTTTCGCTATAAATCGAATAGTAACTCATTTTGATGATAAAGTATCGTTTAAGCAAAAAAAAACATCAATTTAATGAAAATTCTGCCGTGGTCATACCCCTTAATATTACATTTTGTTACGTACGAAATTTGTCTTGTTTTTTTTTTTAATTTAATTCCAAAAAATGTTTATCGATTCCGGCCAATATCTACACTGAAAATGTGAGGTAAAATTGTCGCCCAAATGGATTTACTTTTCTCTAAAAATTGCATTCCATTTGGCCAAATTCATTTTTATTTCTTAAACGTTAAAAAAAAAACACACGCACACGTTGGATGAATTTCGAAGGATTTATTGAAAAACATGGACAATAGATAAAGGTACGGGGTATTGAGAGGAAGAAGAGGAAAAAAAACTAGTATTTGATTCAACGCTCTCTATGAAAGATCGCAATTTTATTCCCTTTCGTTCGTCTCTTACGTACAAATTCGCAAGGACCCTTATAACGTCGAATATCCCTCACCGATGACGAGGAATGAATAGAATCGGAGGGGGTGGACGTCCGCTCTACACTTTTCACCGTCGATACACGTACACGTAGACGGCCCGAAGAGGGATTGAGCAAAGAGTAGAAATCCCTGGTAGAGAGTGGAAAAGTCGATCGTGACGGAATTTCTTTTCGTATATATCGGGGCGTGGCCAGGCCAGGAGAAAGAGAGCGTGAGGAAACGGGCAAAGAGCGAAAAGAAGAAAGAAGTTGAAAGATTCTGTATGTGCGTATATATACATATAAACGAAAAAGAAAGAGATATGATAAAAGGAGAGGTTGGATGGAATCAACTTGGGCCGGATGAAAGGACCTTCTCGCGTCACGTCCTACACGTTCTTCTTCTCTTTTCACCTACCCAAAACGAAATAGCTCTTCTCCCATCTTCATCATCCTTCCTTTTCTCCTTCTCGTTCTCGCATACGTTTGAATGATAAATTAATTTGCTTCGGGAACACCCGAGGAGCTTTTAGAAGTTCGAGTCTTGCACTCTTGAATTCTCTCATCGAAAAAGCTTTCATCTGTTCCCGATGATCCGCGAACTGTACAAAAGAAAACGATATACAGTGGGTCAAAAAGGTATTCATACACCTTGTTTTTTTTTGCGATAACTTTATAGACATAAGCGATACGCGAAGAAAGCCAATTTTATTTAATAGTACATCAGGTACAGAGATAAACTGCAAATGGACAATTTTTTCCCAGGAATAATAGAAGAATTATGCAAAAAAAAACGAAAATTTTCGGGCCAAAAAAGTATTCGCACACTTACGATTGAGCTGCTAAACCTCGATATTCACTCACGGACGGTCTGACCTCTGCGTACGATGTAAACAAGTCTTCGTTTACACAATGGTTTTGACCTATTCCATGCGGTAGTAGATCTTCGAGCTCCGAACAGACACGATGACAAAGAAAAGCGAAATATCAATATCCATGCGAGATAGAGTGATTTTTCTTCGGAAACGCGGTGAAAGTTATCGAAAAATTAGTAAAGAACTAAATCTAAGTTTCGCAACAATGCAATATATAATAAAAAAAATACGAAAGAAGAAACAGCAGAGAAAATAAGCCACGAACCGGTCGACCGAGAATACTAACGGTACGAGAGCGTCGGGGTATTGTTACAGAGGCTACAAAAAAACCGTTCACAAGTGCTCGCAGTTTAGCGAATGATGTCGCGTCAACATCGGGGAAGAGCGTGGTGTCCCCGGACTATTCGAAACGTTTTGCATTCTGCCCAAATATACGGCGAAACTGCCCGCAAAAAACCATTAATTAATAATATAAATCGAGAAAAACGTTTAGGTTTCGCAAAAACCTACGTAAAAAAATCTATAGAATTTTGGAAACGTGTCGTATTCTCGGATGAATCGAAGTTCAACATCTTCGGGTCCGATGGAAAAAAATTCGTCTGGTGGAAACCAAATACCGAGCTCCGGCAGAAAAATTTAATACCGACCGTAAAGCACGGCGGAGGAAGCGTCATGATTTGCGGCTGTATGGGATATTATGGCGTTGGTAATCTGGCTTTTATAGATGGTACAATGAATGCCCGGAAGTATATCGACGTGTTGCGCAGCAATTTGAAAGCGAGTGTAGATAAAATAGGCCTGGATGGAAATTTCTACTTAAAACAAGATAACGACCCGAAACATACTGCCACGAAAACGAGGGTATGGTTACTCTATAATGTCCGCAAACAATTGATTACACCACCACAATCTCCGGACATCAATCCTATTGAAAATTTATGGCACTTGGATGTAGAAATTAGAAAAAGAAAAATAATAAACAAATCCGATCTCCAAAGAGTGCTTCGAGAAGAATGGACGGAAAATAGCAAAAGAAACAACGCAAAAGCTAGTAGAATCCATGCCTAAGAGACTCGAGGCGATAATTGAAGCAAAAGGGATGCGCGCCAAATATTAGTTATAATTAACAACTATGATGATGTAGGTTTTCACTATAATCGTAAGTGTATGAATACTTTTTTTGCCCGAAAATTTTCGTCTTTTTGGCATAATTCTTCTATTATTCCTGGGAAAAAATTCTCCATTTGCAGTTTATCTCTGCACCTGATGTACTATTAAGGGGGGGGAGGTTAATTCGTACAAAAAAAAGGCATGTTTTTGTGATTTTTTTGTGACGACGCAGTTAAAATCTCTTTATTAAAACTAATGGTACAGTAAAATATGACATTCGAAGAATATTATATAAAATTTTCGCGAAGAAATATTAAAAAATACGGCAATGGCGCAGCAATTATTCGGACGTTTCTCGGAAAAAAGTAGAATTGCGGTGTCCCTCATAACTTGGTGCTGGATCATCTGAAATGAAAAAATGAAAGTTCGTTTGTTAGATAATAGTTTTCCCCAGGTAACGCTGGGAGAGTTTTTCGAAATTTCAATTTTTCAATTTTTTGGAACATTCTGAAGGGAAAAACGCGATTTTTTTTTTTTTTCGTAAAAATCGCGTTTTTCCCTTCAAAATGTTCCAAAAAAATCAAAAATTGAAATTTCGAAAAACTCTCCCAGCGTTACCTGGGGAAAACTATTATCTAAAAAATGAACTTTCATTTTTTCATTTCAGATGATCTAGCACCAAGTTATGAGGGACACAGCAATTCTACTTTTTTCCGAAACACGTCCGAATAATTGCTGTCATTGCCGTATTTTTTAATATTTCTTCGTGAAAATTTTATATAATATTCTTCAAATGTCATATTTTACTGTACCATTAGTTTTAATAAAGAGATTTTAACTGCGTCGTCACAAAAAAATCACAAAAACATGCCTTTTTTTTGTACGAATTAACCTCCCCCCCCCCCCCCCCCCCCCCAAATAGAATTAGCTTTCTTTGCGTATCGCTTATGTCTATAAAGTTATCGCAAAAAAACAAGGTGTATGAATACTTTTTTGTTGAAAACTTAATTAATTTTTTAAATTAAGCTTGAAGATCTACTACCGCATGGAATAGGTCAAAACCATTGTGTAAACGAAGACTTGTTTACATTGTACGCAGAGGTCAGACCGTCCGTGAGTGAATATCGAGGTTTAGCAGCTCAATCGTAAGTGTACGAATACTTTTTTGGCCCGAAAATTTTCGTCTTTTTGGCATAATTCTTCTATTATTCCTGGGAAAAAATTCTCCATTTGCAGTTTATCTCTGCACCTGATGTACTATCAAATAAAATTGGCTTTCTTTGCGTATCGCTTATGTCTATAAAGTTATCGCAAAAAAACAAGGTGTATGAATACTTTTTTGACCCACTGTACGTTGACTAATGATTCTCGGGAGACGCGATAAAAAAAACATTATTGCATCCTTCTCCCCGTCGTTAGAAGTATTTCCAGACCCAAAAGTCTTTTTGGGTCTAGAAATATCGATTTTTCTGAAAAATCGTTCGAAGCTTCAAATCGAACGTGCTTTATTGACTCTAAATTTTTATTAAATTAGCTGTAGGATGAAGTACCGTTCAAATGTGTACGACATTTTGAATTCTCGATGAAATGTATCAGTGCACGTTGTTTTTTCGCATCACAAAATAATTGTAGTGTTTTATTATCAAAGTACACTGATTTGTGGCAATTTTCGTAAAGATTTGTTGTCGTTCAGTTTTTTTTTTTTTTTCAAAGAATTACCTAACATAATGCCCACGATTTTACATTCTACTTCCTACTTTCTTCTCTCGCCCTCTCTCGTCATCTTATCGATATAAAACGAAACGGATCTTATCCCCTGTAGTATCGGAGCCATACAATTGGAAAGTAAGAAAAAAACACGAAGAAAAAACGAAATTTCCATCGAGGAAAAAGTTGTTTTTTGCCAGAGTATCGTGGACACGTTGGCAGCAGTACTTTTCCATTAAAGATACTGTAGTACAGTGGCGTATAAAGAGGAAGATAAACCTGAAAGGGTTTGGGGAAGGGGTTAGCGAGAGAAAGGTGCAAAAACACGTAAAATCCCGACGAGAGCTTATTTTCATCGAGCCGAGAGATGAGTAGCAGGAAGAAGAAGAAGGCGCGTTGTAGAAGAAAATGCCCTTAATCTCGGCCCCGGCGCTTTACCACGTTACGATCTTATTTTACTCGTCTCGCTCGGGGTCCCTGCTGTAACTTTTTCCTTTTTTTTTCTCTTCTCTTCTTTCTCAATTTTTTCCCGTTTTTTTCGTCAGCTTTCTCCACTGCTAAAGCGAAAAGATGCATCTCTCTTCTTCTCTCGTGGGAGACACTCTTTGGCTTAGCTCTCGGTTGTTCGAAGCGGCTTATCCTTCCCGCTCGCTTGCGATTCTACGTTTTTTTTTTCTTCTCATCCCTCTCTTCGATTTCTTTTTTTTTTTTTTTCTATCCTCTGCCGTCACTCGCGACACGACCCGGGAAGAATGTTCGCGACCTCGACAGCTGCCAGAGCACACACCCTTCGGCCCGATCGATCCGCTCATTCACTTTTCTCCACATAATTCCAGAAAACAACATATTTTCCTCGTTCCTTTGGGATAAACAAGAACAAAAATACTTGTACTTATTTTCTGGGGATGAAAAAGAAAAGGAAAAAACTGATTGTAACGCCCATTTTGTAGAATGTGTGTCTAGATACGTATATCGTTCTTTGATATAAAATTGAGCAGGTATACGCGTTCATGGTTCGAGCATTTATGGCCCCCTTAAAAATTTACGATTGCCACTATAGAGATCCGGTATTTCTTCGCGCGCTATAATATCCCGAGAGAAACGTGTTCGACAAGGTCATTATCGTCATCGCCATTATCGATATACTGCTTCGTTTTATGTATTATTTTATAAAATAAAAATCAAAAATAATAATAACGTTGCAAACCCGGCTGGCTAATGGAAGATTGTATTTTTTTTTGTTTTTTTTTCGTAAAATAAGAATGTCAGCGATTATTGAGTGACGTTAATTCGCGAAGTGTTCGATATTAAGATCCAGTTATCGACGAGAACAAATGGTGAAAGGGAAACATTTTTTTCACGTTTAAGGTAGTAGTCTGGTAACTTAAGCCGATTTTCATGTCTTTTTTGTAGGGCGTTTTTTTGTAGGAAAATAACAATGAATCGTTTTGGATATTTAGGATGTTTTTATTTACATATTAAAGGTACAAAAAAAATTTAATAGTTTATTATTATTATTATTATTGATCGAAGTTGGCACCTCGAAAAAAAAATCGCGTGGGTGGCCCCGGTGATTTTGGCTCTTGATGTTATCTGAAATCAAAAATTCTTGATAATTGTTAATCTATAGACATGTCATTCTGGTCGGAACTACTGAAGTTAAATTTCATGGATAAATAACAAAATGGCGGACTTTGGAAAAAAGGACTTTTTTTCCAAAGTCCGCCATTTTGTTATTTAGAAAAATATCAAAAATAACAATTTATTTTGTTATATGGAAAAAAGGACTTCTTTCCAAAGTCCGCCATTTTTTTATTTGGAAAAATAACAAAAATAACAATTTATTTTGTTATATGGAAAAAAGGACTTTTTTCCAAAGTCCGCCATTTTGTTATTTGGAAAAATAACAAAAATAACAATTTATTTTGTTATATGGAAAAAAGTCCTTTTTTCCAAAGTCCGCCATTTTGTTATTTGAAAAAATAACAAAAATAACAATTTTTTTTGTTATATGGAAAAAAGGACTTCTTTCTGAAGTCCGCCATTTTGTTATTTGGAAAAATAACAAAAATAACAATTTATTTTGTTATATGGAAAAAAGGACGTTTTTCCAAAGTCCGCCATTTTGTTATTTGGAAAAATAACAAAAATAACAATTTATTTTGATATATGGAAAAAAGGACTTTTTTCCAAAGTCCGCCATTTTGTTATTTGGAAAAATAACAAAAATAACAATTTATTTTGTTATATGGAAAAAAGGACTTTTTTCCAAAGTCCGCCATTTTGTTATTTATCCATGAAATTTAACTTCAGTAGTTCCGACCAGAATGACATGTCTATAGATTAAGAATAATCAAGAATTTTTGATTTCCGATAACATCAAGAGCCAAAATCACCGGGGCCACCGATGCGCTTTTTTTTTCGAGGTGCCAACTTCGATCAATAATAATAATAATAATAAACTATTAAATTTTGTCAAAAATTTTTTTTTTTGTATCTTTAATATGTAAATAAAAACATCCTAATTATCCAAAACGATTCATTTTTATTTTCCTACTAAAAAACGCCCGCCAAAAAAGACATGAAAATCGGCTTAAGTTACCAGACTGCTACCTTGAAAAAACGATTTCTTCAAATTTCACATCTGACACAATGACGTATAAAGAATTCGAGTATTTTGGAATGTCTGGTTTAACGTCGTCGAGGGTACAAACGATAGTTCGTCTGTAATACAGAAGGTATACACGACTCGAGAATGGAAGGGGTTGGTTTCGAAACTATCCTGTGAAATTCACTGGCTCGAGTCTCTTTAGAGATAGAGGAAATGTTAGTGGAGAGACGCAGGAATGTGGAAGGACGTATTGATGCAATATCCATGAAAATCGCGGTCCTAAACACACAAACGTATATAATACCACCACAGGACGTGTATGCCGGTACATATCGATTGCTAGTAAGTAAAAAGGGCCGGAACAACGTTACTTTACGTCTTGGATCGTGGGAATTGCGTCGTTATGTTTGGTAGCCAGAAATATCTAAGTTTATACATGGTCCTATACGTTTCTGTATACCAATCTACTTTAATATATCTACATTCTACAAATGTATATCTATAGTTATCGTAAAGCCTCCAGCACGATTATAGCTATCTCTCCCACCGTGGTTCCCTTCGTCCTCCCCGATTCTCGTCGTCGTTCACGATGTCAACCAACCGAGAGTATTAGAGAGAAGCTTTCCTCACAGTCGCATACACGCGAAAAGGGGTAGTTTCTCGGGATACACGGATCACGGTGACGTTGTGCGATATGCTCTCGTGAAAAGCGATCGAAGAAGACGCTCTCTCTCTCGCTATACAGATACTTTACGAGAGGGTTGAGGAGCGAGCTAGAGGGAGAAATGTGAGTTGTTATCGAGCTCTACTTTTATCATATATATTTCCGGTCGTCTTTCTTCGGGGGTCTTTGATATTGGCAAGATGGCTTTAGGCGTCATTAAACCACGTGCGGACGTGTATATTGAACGAAAAAGAGCATCTCTTTCCTCGTTCAATATTCGTCAGGCTAGGAAGGGTGAGAAAAATACGCGAGGGCAGCGAGCTTTCGGATACGTTCGTAAATTTAGTTTTCATACGCAGACACTTTTCAACCGGATCTTTTCACGCAATCATGGTTTTCACTCGATTCCCAACTAGATAATAAAAAAAAAAAAACAATTGCACAATCCACAAAATAAAATGGCAATTGGTTTATTTTTTCTCTGAAATATTTATGACGAGCGATTTTCACGTTAGCTTGAGCGATTTAATTGAAAGATTTCCCCGGAATCGTGCGGTACATGAGAACTAACTCCAAAATTTCATTATGATGTTGAAGTTTGCATCGTTGGAATGCAACGAGAATATATTTTTTTATACCATTCAGCCCCTTTAAGGTTGAATTTTCCAAGACAAATATCGTTAAAACGTTCTTTTGGGGTCTCCTTTGAAGATCTGGGCCCAAATGGACAAGAGAAGCGAGAGCAATATCGAAAATTAAAATTGGAAAAATCTATTTTCGTTGCGTTCCAACGATGCAAACTTCAACATCGTATTTTGTTATCATTTAACGGAATTTAACAAATAACGATACTTCATTTGAAACAAAAGGGTCGTTACCACGAAAATTAATTAATATAAAACGTTAAAAATTTAATTGCCACCCTCCGTTTTAGAAGATAATAGACAGAGACATTATTACGAAAGATAATTATTATTGTATTAACGTCAGCGAGATATTAACGCACTTGATGGGAGGTATGCTGTGGTAATCGTATTATATGGTCTCGAGCCTATTGTTGGCTGTACTAAATTGTACGGAGCCTCAACTATATACATATCCGCGAAACCTAGAACCTACTTCGTAATTACAGCGTTGACAGGGTGTTAATTAAAATACATTGGGACGGGGGTGCGGTGGGGGGTTGGAGGGAAATAACATAATCGTTCTCACGGGAGGTGACCACACCTTCGGTATATAGTAACCGAGTCAGCGACGCTGTGACCCGTCTCCTAACTCCCTTCTATCAGACTACATACTACGTAAAAGCTTTATATGCTGGTACTTTTTTTTTTTATCAACATAAAAGAAATATACGGTGAACACGCACACACGTTTACAACGATTATTCACGTTTTTTTTTTTTTGTATTCATGACGTTTTATTATTAAATCTCGTATATACTCTCTCGGCGAACTTCCGCTCGAGGATACTGAGAATTTCACGCGCAAGGATTGTACAAAGAGCCAAGGAAGAAAGAGTGTGGGCGAGGACTGGATATGAGGAGTTAAAGGATGAAGAAGGAGGTTGAATGAGTTCTGTATAGTTGCGGTGCATAGTCGGGTCTTTATTGGTAGCAAGACCCTCGGAACTTTGTCTTGTATGTCTGTACATATACAGGATGTCGTAAAACTAGCGCGTCAGACTGACACGGGGGTTAGATTGGCTACGGATCTATCGGAATGAACGAATTTCACCTCGGTAAAAGTCTCATGGTTCTCCAAAAAAATTTGCCTTTTTGATTTTTTCGAAAAATCGCTAACTCAGTATTTGTTATTCCGCTACCATTGACTATGAGTTACTTTGGGTTTTAATGAAAGGCACTAAAGCGGATGAAGTAGGCACCTAAGGCCTACTGGCCCTTAGGTGCCTACTTCATCCGCTTTAACTAAGGCAAAATGGTTTTTTAAGAAGAAAAAAAATAGTACCTTTGTGGGAGTATAAGGAAACAAAAAAAATTATTTTCAATGATTTATTTAATTTTTACAACATCTATTCAAATTCTCTACCTCCAGCTTTAATACACGAAAGGCACATATTTTAGGAACGAAATATGAATAAACCCAAAGTAATTCATAGCAATGGTCGCGGAATAACAAGCACTAGGTAACGATTTTTCAAGGAATCAGAAAAGACGATTTTTCTCGAAATTCATGAGACTTTTACTGAGATCATATTTGTTTATTCTGATAGGTCCGGTGCCAATCAGTAAAAGTCTCATGGTTTTCCAGAAATATTGTCTTTTTTGATTTTTCGAAAAATCGCTAACTTAGGATTTGTTATTCCGCTACCATTGGCTACGAGTTACATTTGGGTTTGAATGAAAGGCAATAAAGCGGATGAAGTAAATACCTAAGGAGGTGAGCAAACTGGTTTTTTTAAGAAGAAAAAAAATAGTACCTTTGTGGGAGTATAAGGAAACAAAAAAAATTATTTTCAATGATTTATTTAATTTTTACAACATCTATTCAAATTCTCTACCTCCAGCTTTAATACACGAAAGGCACATATTTTAAGAACAAAATATGAATAAACCCAAAGTAATTCATAGCAATGGTCGCGGAATAACAAGTACTAGGTAATTATTTTCCAAGGAATCAAAAAAGACGATTTTTCTCGAAATTCATGAGACTTTTACTGAGATCATATTTGTTTATTCTGATAGGTCCGGAGCCAATCAGTAAAAGTCTCATGGTTTTCCAGAAAAATTGTCTTTTTTGATTTTTCGAAAAAGCGCTAACTTAGTATTTATTATTCCGCTACCATTGGCTATGAGTTACATTTGGGTTTGAATGAAAGGCACTAAAGCGGATGAAGTAAATACCTAAGGAGGTGAGCAAACTGGTTTTTTTAAGAAGAAAAAAAATAGTACCTTTGTGGGAGTATAAGGAAACAAAAAAAATTATTTTCAATGATTTATTTAATTTTTACAACATCTATTCAAATTCTCTACCTCCAGCTTTAATACACGAAAGGCACATATTTTGGGAACAAAATATGAATAAACCCAAAGTAATTCATAGCAATGGTCGCGGAATAACAAGTACTAAGTAACGATTTTCCAAGGAATCCAAAAAGACGATTTTTCTCGAAAATTTGTCTTTTTTGATTTTTCGAAAAATCGCTACCTTAGTATTTGTTATTCCGTTACCATTGGCTATGAGTTACTTTGGGTTTGAATGAAAGGCACTAAAGCGGATGAAGTATTTAATTTTTACAACATCTATTCAAATTCTCTACCTCCAGCTTCAATACACGAAAGGCACATATTTTAGGAACAAAATATGAATAAACCTAAAGTAATTCATAGCAATGGTCGCGGAATAACAAGTACTAGGTAACGATTTTCCAAGGAATCAAAAAAGACGATTTTTCTCGAAAATCATGAGACTTTTACTGAGATCATATTTGTATATTCTGATAGGTCCGGTGCCAATCAGTAAAAGTCTCATGGTTTTCCAGAAACATTGTCTTTTGTGATTTTTCGAAAAATCGCTACCTTAGTATTTGTTATTCCGCTACCATTGGTACTACTTTTTTTCCTTCTTAAAACCAGTTTGCTCATCGCCTTAAGTACCTACTTCATCCGCTTTAGTGCCTTTCATTCAAACCCAAAGTAACTCATAAGTTACTTTGGGTTACTTTGTGAGAGTATAAGGAAACAAAAAAATAATATTTAATGATTTATTTAATCATTAAAACTCTATTCAAATTCTCTACCTCCAGCTCTAATACACGAAAGGGACATATTTTAGGAACAAAATATGAACAAACCCAAAGTAATTAATAGCAATGGTCGCGGAATAACAAGTACTAGGTAACGATTTTCCAAGGAATCAAAAAAGACGATTTTTCTCGAAATTCATGAGACTTCTACTGAGATCGTATTTGTTTATTCTGATAGGTCCGCAGCTAATCTAAGGGGGTTAGAGTGTACTAGTACATCAGACTGACACGGGGGGTGTCAGGGTGACGTGCTAGTTTTGGGACATCTTGTAGATATACTATAATACTACTTTAAGTGGGGAAATAGGGTTAGGACAGCGTTCACTCAATGATTTTCATAAATTTTTTTATAGTATAAAAAATAAATATAATTTATTGAAACTTTGAGAATATTTTATACATATATTTAAGTATATACTATAAAATTTTTGAAGAATTTCCTTGAAAAACACCGAAGATATTAGCGATTCCATACCGCAGGTCACAATCAGACTCAGCATTTTGCGTACATTCTGGAAGCCGCAATTTTCATCTGAAATGAAACGCGGTTGGAATTTACTTTTATTACATGTCTCTCTTCTATATGAACCTAAATGCCATAAAAAAATTAGAAAATTCAATTTTTTACAGGGGTCAAAACAAAAAAGCATGATTTTTTGCCATTTTTTACAACTTTATTTGCAAAAAAAAATTACTTTAAATAATGATAATCTTCCGATTTTAGGTTCATATAGAGCGCAATACTATGAAGAAAGTAACTGCCAATTTTCAAAACGATTGTTCGAAAACTTTTCAAACTAGCGTGTACTCAAGTTCAAAATAAGTGCAAAAAAATTGCGGCTTCCAGAATGTACTAATGGTCGATAATATCTTCGGTGTTTTTCAAGGAAATTCTTCAAAAATTTTATAGTATATACTCAAATATATGTCTAAAATGTTCTCAAAGTTTCAATAAATTATATTCATTTTTTATACTACAAAAAAATTAATGAAAATCATTGAGAAAACGCTATCCTAACCCTATTTCCCCCTTAATGGCTTACAACAATAGAACGGGTCGGAATTTTCATTAAAAATTTTGCGAACATATTTTTCAATAGTTTTACTAACAATTTATGAAATAAAAAAAAAATCGATTTTTTGAACCGTCCAACCCTATTTCCCCCCTTAACGCCGAAGGCATTACCGTTCCTTTCCTCGTTCTACGGGTTTATCTCGCTCCTTTGGTCGTTTCTCTTCGTTCAATTACACTCGCACTCCCTCGTCATTTTCTTCCTATTCTTCTTCGTGTTCTTCCCACCTCACCTTACGTCGTTCCATCTCTTTTCATCGAATCAAAATCAATCGAGGTACCGCGTTTCTCGATTCTTCAAGTTCGTGCAGTGCCGTCTCCGTGGCGGAAGACAGCTACCCCGGCTGATAGATGGCGCTCTTTCGTGAATACTTTTAGGATCCACCATTGAAGCGATGCATCCGTGACTCTCGGAGATTTTTTTTCTCTTCTAAACGAACCGAGGCTCTTTTTCAAACTACACAGATAGTTCGATTCTTGTTCGGAAGGCGAGAGAAAAACGACGTTACCGTATCGATTGCGCGTCGGGAAGAAAAGAACTTACACCCACGTTGCCATTAAACCGTGCGAGTTACCTTTAATGTTTTTGTCCATGCGGTCAATATAACTGTACGTTAGTAGTATTTTAGTTGCTCATTCAACGCCTGCCGCAATTGAAAGACAATCTTTCTTCGTTTCTCGTCCGTGTATTAATCTCGTACAACAGCGACCGAGGCCCGGTGAACTCTCCGAGAGCCCGTTCCCTTTAATTCGCTCGATGAATATAAACCGTTCGTGCAAGTGGTGTGGCGTTGAGGGGAGGGGTGAGGCGAGAAAGAGAGCTCGGGAATCGTTGATGAAACAGGGCCCCAATTTCATTCATCCGAGAAACGAGTCTTCGTCAGCTCTATCTCGTTTCTCTTCTCGTTCGCCGCACGGAACAAATTCCGACGAAACGATATCGTGAAAAGAAACGTGGGTGTACGTCGTCGTACATGCTTTTATAATTTCGTCGTACAAGTTTTGTGACTCGAGCAATCAAGAGATTCCGTCGAACTCTTACGCATCTCGAGGAACTCAACGAAATTCCCGTTTCACCCAATTTACCGTTGGAGATTTTCGACCTCTTGCAAATCTTAACGCGAAAATGGTATTAAAAAAACAAAAGTTTAATATGAAATGGTAAATATAT
The DNA here is from genome assembly GCA_958009045.1 of Oxytorus armatus. Taxonomy (NCBI): domain Eukaryota; kingdom Metazoa; phylum Arthropoda; class Insecta; order Hymenoptera; family Ichneumonidae; genus Oxytorus; species Oxytorus armatus. The sequence goes on along the minus strand of OY253746.1, from coordinate 3,030,991 downwards.
TTTACAATTTTATATTACACTTTACAATTACAATTCCATATGGTTGAACTTTTTTTCTACTTTTGTTTCTCCGATTCCATTTCGTTGGCAAGTCTGCCAGCATTTTCCCTTCAGCGCATATTTTCTCTTGCTCTCTCTCTGTCTCGGTTCTTCAAAAATTGTTTTCGTACACGTAGGAGTGTAATTTTTCGTTGCCCGATGACATTTGTGTTTACTTCTTTTTTTTTTTTCTTTTTTTTTTTTTTTTTAACATTCCATCAACTCGAAGCGCCCTGATTGCTCTCGAGTATGCTGTTTCTGCCTGTCTCTCGGTTAAAAGAGAGTGAGGTAGAGGATAGGAACACCTACGTCATCCCCTGGCTCCGGGCCAGGCCACTCTCGAGAGCGAACCTCACTTCCGAGCACACCGTTATACAGAGATATATCGAAATGTTAGTTGAACGAAAGGGCGCAAACGCTCGTGATTTGAGACTCGAGGCTGCTGAAGTTACGACCGTTTGTTTGATCGTAGCTCGTACGACGGAGAGTTAGGAGAAGGGCCTTCTGTTCTGTATTCCACACGCTGTTACGTGTGTGTCTCTCTGTGCAACGGCTGGATGCTTCATAGTCCTTACGTGTACTGCACTCGAGAGTACTCTCCTCGAAGCACCCCCGTAGTGTCACCGAATGTCGTATACCTCCTCCAAATGCAACCGGAGCAAACCACTCTCTCTCTCTCTCTTCGTATCTCTTTCTCTCGCTCGCTCTCCATAAATTCACATCTTCCTACTTCGCCGCATTCTCGCCGGTCCCTCCGGGCGCTTGATACGGAACATGCCGTGGTACTGCGGTAGACACGGTATCCTGAAACACGAAAAACAAATGTGAAAAATAGACAAAACTATTTTCCTTTTTTTTTTGTTTTTCAACACCGCCGAACTACATTATATATTTTATTTGGTCATCTTACAGAGTCAATGTTTGGAAGTCGTCGTAAAAATTACTCGTAGAATGTCTATTTGGATACGCGTATTTATATTATGTAATGTACACCATGTCATCGAACGTTGAGGGGGGAAATTCGGTTAGCGTTTTCTCAATGATTTTCATGAATTTTTTTATAGTATAAAAAATGAATGTAATTTATTGAAACTTTGAGAATATTTTATACATATATTTGAGTATGTACTATAAAATTTTTGAAGAATTTCCTTGAAAAACACCGAAGATATTAGCGACCCCATATTGCGGGTCACAATCAGACTCAGCATTTTGCGTACATTCTGGAAGCCACAATTTTCATCTGAAATCGAACGAGGTTGGAATTTACCTTTATTATGTGTCTCTCTTCTATACGAACCTAAATGCTATCAAAAAAATAGGAAATTGAATTTTTTACAGAGGTCAAAACAAAAAGCATGATTTTTTGCCAATTCTTACAACTTTATTTGCAAAAAATGAATTATTTTAAATAATGATAATATTCCGATTTTAGGTTCATATAGAGCGCAATACTGTGAAGAAAGTAACTGCCAATTTTCAAAACGATTGGTTGAAAACTTTTCAAACTAGCGTGTACGCAAGTTCAAAAAAAGTCGTTTTCAGAAAAACGCGTTTGAAAAAATGAGTGACCGCTCGGTTATACACGTGGCGCGCTCGGGGCCTAAGGAGAGCTGCTCTCTTTAATGGCTTATAACAATAGAACGAGTCGGAATTTTCATTTTTAATTTTGAGAACATATTTTTCAATAGTTTTACTAACAATTTATGAAGTTAAAAAAAATCGATTTTTTGAACCGTCTAACCCTATTTCCTCCCTTAAGGGATGTGGTCACGGTAGCGAGTATAGGATGTGCAAACAATTTTTTTTTTGTATGAAAAAATGATTTATTTATCAAATAAATTGCGCATCTATTTAGTATAAGTATGAACCTATTTAAAAATATTTTTTGTTGTTTTTTTTGTTATACAAAATGGCCGACTACGGCTATTTGCTTGCGGCGTGACATTTGGCATCCACAATTTTTGACCTAGAGCGAAAAAAAAAAATTCTCGTCAATCTACGTCAGAATACCTAGAGAAGAACGTACGGAATTGCAAAAATATCGTTTTATTCGAATATTGTAGGCGTTCGAACTTAACGTAGTAGTCTGGTAACTTAAGCCGATTTTCATGTCTTTTTTGGAGGGCGTTTTTTTGTCGGAAAATAAAAATGAATCGTTTTGGATATTTAGGATGTTTTTATTTACATATTGAAGATACAAAAAAAAATTTGTTTGAAAAAATTTAATAGTTTATTATTATTATTATTATTGATCGAAGTTGGTACCTCGAAAAAAAAGCGCGTCGGTGGCCCCGGTGATTTTGGCTCTTGATGTTATCTGAAATAAAAAATTCTTGATAATTCTTAATCTATAGACATGTCATTCTGGTCGGAACTACTGAAGTTAAATTTCATCGATAAATAACAAAATGGCGGACTTTGGAAAAAAAAGTCCTTTTATTTTAGCAAAGAAAGGGTTGTAAAATAAAAAGAAATTTAACTTCAGTAGTTCCGACCAGAATGACATGTCTATAGATTAAGAATTATCAAGAATTTTTGATTTCAGATAACATCAAGAGCCAAAATCACCGGGGCCACCCACGCGTTTTTTTTTCGCGGTGCCAACTTCGATCAATAATAATAATAATAATAAACTATTAAATTTTTTCAAAATTTTTTTTTTTGTGTCTTTAATGTGTAAATAAAATCATCCTAAATATTCGAAACGATTCATTTTTATTTTCCTACAAAAAAACGCCCTCCAAATGAGACATGAAAATCGGCTTAAGTTACCAGACTACTACCTTAAAAGGGTGAATATCTCGTGAAAAATTTCCTATAAAACTGCTCATAAAATGGTGAATTTTTAATTCATCAGAAATTCCGTACGTACTTCTCAGCGAAATGCAATTAGAAACATAGTTTTTAAATTTCAAGGCAATCGGGTAAAAATTGTCGAAGTTATTTATCACGCGGCGCGCTCGAGCACTCTATGACAGTCCCAGGGGTAGGTTTACACGTTATACCCTCAAAGTCGGTGAAAAAAAATTTTTCTCGCTACAAATCGAATAGAAACTTATTTTTATGATGATAAAGCATCGTTTAATCAAAAAAAAAACATCAATTTTTTGAAAATTCTACCGTGGCCATACCCCTTGATGCATCAAGTGATATATTAAAGATAATTCATTGATAAACGATATATCAAATCTTCAATATATACATACGAATGACAGTGGACAAATTTTCGCGTCGTTTGTCCATAATTATGTGGAATTCAGGATCATAACTTTGGATATCTCGAGATAAATTCATTGACTTTAGTTCAGTTTGATTCCATATTGGAAATTTCCCCTGATTACGGAATTACGGATTTTTCTTAGGTTTTATAAAAAAATGTGTCGAATCTATGCGTACGCTCGTTGGATCTTTTTAATTCTGAGCCATCGATATCTGAATATTAACGTTTTAACGACGGGAGTACCACTATTCTGTACCCTCGAAATTAATCACCGATCGACACGTACTTTTGCCGATTAATATCGAAATGACGATCGATATTAATCGAGGAATATCGTGTTATTCCGTCGTCCTGAATGTCGGTTATAGACCGGATTTTGGCTCTTCCCCGCCATTGTCATTCTTTTACGGTTAAAGAGACAGAGCACGCGTTACGATCCTTATCGAAAATGCTCCAAGCTCGAGTCACACATTGAACCACCATTATCTATACGTTTCGTAGTATTATTACTGCACATATATATAGGCGTAGGCGAGCTTGGATTCCTCTAGTAATATATATATATATATATATATATATATATTACTAGAGGAATCCAAGCTCGCCTACGACTTCCGGAGAACGAGGGTATGCACGATTTCGTGTTCGTAAAAGACGCACGACTACCGGAGTATCTACTCACGGCTATCTTTGTTCCTATTGTGTTCGCGTTTTCTGTACCCATTCGATGCGAACGTTTCGCCGCTGGCTTCTTTTCCCTTTATTCCATTATATATCTCTCTCTCTCTCTTTCCATTCTCCAATTCTTTTCTTTCCATTCTCTGCCATTCGGGTCCCCGAGATTGTCGGAGTTTCTCTCGATAGCGCCGTTCTCCATTATCAATCGAGCGATATCACGAACAGAATTTTCTGTTTATACAAAGGATCGAAAATTTTTTGTGACTTCGGCAACGTGAAATAATCCCAGCGAACCGGAGACAGCGTTGATGTAATTTCGAAATTCCGGATTTTTACATATTATTCAAAATTAAATAAACTTTTTCGTGTTTCAAGCGACATGTACATCACGAGAGTTCGAATTTCCGTTCAATTATCTTCTCTGCATTGCGAAATAGTCAATGAAAATCATTTTTCTCCATTCGTCAAACTTCACTGCTATTATTTAGCAACCAGTGACCATTATACTTATGTTTTAATCACATCTCGTTGTTTTCGATTTTCTTTTCTCTAATTTTTTTTAACCATGGTATTTTTTTACTCCAAAACGACGAGACATTTGCCGTTTGCCATCTTATGATAAGCCTAGCAGACCAAAATTCAAACAGTGAAATACGTATGAAATAAATTCAAACAAAAAATAAAACAGTATAAAATGACGAGCATAAATATTTCGTCAATTTGGAGTCAAACAGGGATGTTGAAAAAACGTGGAGTAAAAAAATGAGAAACACTTCCGCGTGATACTGAAACATGCTAATTTTCGCGGTGAAAGTCGAAACCTGCTAGTTTTCGCGGTGATATCAAACGTGCTTGTTATCGTAAGAAATCTGAAACATGCTAGTTTTCGTAAGCAGCGTCGATATGATAGCCCCCGTTGTCCCATGCAATTTGTGTTTCAAAAAATTTTCTACTACTATCGTACTTTCGGAGTTATTCTACGTGACAACAGTCAGTGCCTCACCCTGTGTAACTATACACTCGTACTTAAACGTATTCGATGATCATCAGCGGCAGAATTTTGCTAATCGAGCTTAATTCCCGTTGACCGAGAGAACGATAGCCGTACCATCTACATTTGTGTCTCTATATGGATGAGAAATTCATGAAATGTCGAATGAATCATTCATACATAGCCTCGTTCGACGTTGAGTGAAATGCCTGGGTTCTCGCGAATTAAATGCGACCGCGGGTATTATGGAAATCAAAGGGGGGTGGTGTACCTGTTTTAACGTTCATGTACTCTCTTTGTCTCTCTTGCTCGCAGCTCAAGAGCTTTTACAATATGTGTATAGTAGAGACATCAGCACGAGTAAATCGATATTTCTCGTCTGGCTCTCGGGGTCGTCCGCACAGCCACCCACTCATCCCAGCCACAAACACACACACACACACACACACACACGCGAACACGTACACCCCGAGATATTCACTCGCTAATATTTCGCAGCGAGAACAAAATCCACAGCTCTCGAACGCGACATATATTTCTTCAATTTATTCTGGCCCTCCATTATCAATCGTCGGCTCGTATATTCATCCAATTGTCATAAATTCAAATGAATAGGATAAATACACCGGCGTATTACCGACTGAGAGGATATCGTAATGTGAATTATGTTGCCGATTGAATGATCGACGCCGGGTCAGTGCACAAAAATTATGTCGAATTAAGGGTGAACACCACTGTGAACCCCTGTTTTTTTATCACATTTTTCAAGAATTTTTTTTTGTGGGAAAAAAAAGAGATATTCGAAAAATTTTTTTGCGTTTCGTTCCTTGTTTATTAATGTATCAAAAAACATTTTTTTCACATTTTTCACGCCGCACGGTGGCGCTGGGGAAGCTCTCGCGTCAGGTGCTGTCATCACCGCGGCACGCAGCAGAACTCTCTTCAACGTCGATCTGAAAAAAAATACCGAGTGTTTTCGTTAATAATATGATATTTTGATGAGAAGTACACAGGGATTTGGAAAAATATTGTTTCAAAAAAAATAGGCACGCCTTTGAAATTAACTTTAATTTCAAAGGCGTGCCTATTTTTTTTAAAACAATATTTTGGTAAAAAATACCGAGTGTTTTCGTTAATAATATGATATTTTGAAGAGAAGTACACAGGGATTTGGAAAAATATTGTTTTAAAAAAAATAGGCACGCCTTTGAAATTAAAGTTAATTTCAAAGACGTGCCTATTTTTTTTAAAACAATATTTTTCCAAATCCCTGTGTACTTCTCTTCAAAATATCATATTATTAACGAAAACACTCGGTATTTTTTTTCAGATCGACGTTGAAGAGAGTTCTGCTGCGTGCCGCGGAAATGACAGCACCTGACGCGAGAGCTTCCCCAGCGCCACGATGCGGCGTGAAAAATGTGAAAAAAATGTTTTTCGATACATTAATAAACAAGGAACGAAACGCAAAAAAATTTTTTCGAATATCTCTTTTTTTTCCCACAAAAAAAAATTCTTGAAAAATGTGAAAAAAAAACAGGGGGTCACAGTGGTGTTTTCCTTTAAGTGGGGAAAAATCTTAATAATCCAGTTACCGAGACGAATAGCTGAAACTCTGATGCCAAAAAAAATGAGTACAACAGTTTTTAATTACCACGTATGATTTTCACGAATATCCATGAATCCTTCGCGATTCACGACAATAGAAATTAACGAAAGAAAAAAAACAAAAAAAAAAAAAAATCAATCAAAACTTACGGACAATTACTATTTGGGACGTACTAATTCTGTTGCAGGTGTATTGGTGGTGAACGTAACGTGGCGGGGTAAGACATACGTGGGTACGTTACTGGATTGTACGAGACACGATTGGGCGCCGCCGCGTTTCTGCGACTCGCCGACGAGCGATCTCGACGCGCGAACGCCAAAGGGTCGAGGAAAGCGCGGTCGTGCGGCGGCGAATTCGACGCCCGGCAATGATCTCAGTAATTTCACGGAAACGCGAAGTTCCGTACACAGTAAGCTGCGAAACGGCGGTGCGAAGGGACGTCGCGGTGCTCAAGGTTCGCCGGCAGCGAGTCCAAGTCCCGCGGCGTTTGTACCGCCGAGACCGGATCCAGCGGCAAAGAGGAAATCACGTGGTCCCGAGGAGGAAGAAAAAAGCAAAAGAAGAGCACCACCGCCGACACCGCCGAGCGGTTCGCCGCCGGCTTCACCGATTCTCCTGGAGTGCCCGGAGCCGAATTGCAGCAAAAAGTACAAACACATAAACGGTCTGAAGTATCACCAGAGTCACGCGCACGGTTCGGCCGACGACGAGGACACGAAAGAGGGTATAACGAGCACGTCGGAGAACGACGAGAGTAACATCGAAGCGCCGAGTCCAGCGACACCGGTTAAATCGCCCGCCGAGAAGACCGAAGTTACCCCGGTGCGAGCGACGAGTCCTCCGGTAAGTTCGTTACCACCGGAAACACCGCCGCCACCAGCCCGTGTACCATCGCCAACGGCCGAACCGTCCGTTCCCGTTATAACGGAAAAGAGCAATATCGTGAAACCGGGCGTTCTGAGATTCGGTCAGGATGATCTACCAGCGCCCGCGGTAGTCCCGGTACCACCGGTTGTCAATAATCCACCTGTACCAACGCCAGCAACGACCACGGTACAGCAACAACAACAACAGCAGCCACAACAACAACAACAACCTCCCACGAGAACCCAAGCTCCATCCACGACGAATCCTCCTCCTCAAAGTCCGAGTCCACATCCGAGTCAATCACCGAGGCCAGTTCCTTCGCCCCATCCGTGCACGAGCATTCCACAACCGTTGAACATACCTCAACCACCTCAACCGACGCAAGCTCCCGTAGCGTCACATCAGAACCAACAAAATCCTCTTCTTCAAGTTTCCCAGCAGCAGCAACAGCAGCAAGTGCAACAGCAGCCACAACCGTTGACGGTACAATCGCAGTCTCTTCAGCCTCTTCAGCCTCTTCAGCCTCTTCCACAGTTGCAATCGCCCCAGCAACAATTGCCACCGGCCCATCAATTGCCACCTCTTCAGCATCCAATTCCAACGTCCCTCGGTCAACCCGCACCGGCTCACGTTGTCCATCAGCCTGTATTACCGCCTCAACAACTGCAACCACAGCAGCAACAGCCGCAACAACAGCAACAACAACAATCTCAGAGTTTACAAGCTTTAAGTCAACATCCGAGTTTACAGGGTCTAACGACACAGATATCGCAACCAGTGGTTCTCCAAAATTCGGCACCTCCGATCGTACATCCGGTTCCCGGTGTCCAGTCGCATCTGCAGTCCTATCCGAGCGTCGGTCTTCATCAAAAGATGCCGCAATTCAAGGTGAAACCAACGGCCGCGCTGATGCCCGAGCAGGACAAGAGCAAAGATTCGCGGGTGTCCAAGTCCGGTTTCAAGAAGAAATCGCGAAAGTCACCGGGTGGCAGTCCCCATCCGTCGCCCCTCGAGCCACCGATCGTCGATTCGTCGCGCGACGACGTCCAGAGTCCGGCTTACTCGGACATTTCCGACGACGCGGCGCCGGTTCTCGAGGCCGAGCCCGCCGACAAGGTCAAACAATGTCAGGACAAGGACGTTAAGCCCCCTCCGCAAACACATTTACCCGCTCACTTCGGTATGTATCCGTATTACGGACAACCGCCGTATCTCGTGCCGAGCGTCCAGGACAAACAGATCGAACAGAAGCCGAGCGATCTCACGCCGAAGCAGGACATAAAACCGTTGAACATACCGCAGATGCCTTCGATAACGAGTCTACAGAGCGTCGAGAAGGAGAAGAAGGAATTGAATCAACAGCCGCAGGGTAATCCTTATTATCAGTGCGGTTACAGTAGCTACATACCGGGTTATCACGCTTATCAACAACAAGTTGCGGAACAACGACAGCAACAACAACAGCAGCAGCAACAGCAGCATAATCAACAAAATCAATCGATGGATCAGGATCCTCACGAGCAAAAGTCGAAAATCAAACAAGAGCCTCAGTCACAACAGACAATAATGAAGGACAAACAGCACGAGAATCATCAGATTCTCAAAGAGAGCATCGAGATGAAGAGTCAAATGTCACCGTATCACGTTTATCACGGCTCGCAGAGTCAACGAGGTCCGCCACCGCCGCCACCGCCGAATCCCGTGCAGGACGATCGACGCTACTATCTCTATCCCGATCAGCGACGCAAGGAGGAACCGACGAAGACGCAACTGGCGAAACCACCGCCGCCGAGTCCGAAGCATCAGCCGAAACAGGAAAAAGCGCAGGATCTCGGTAAGAGCGAGGACTCGAAGAGCAAACAAGAGGGCGTGAAACCAACAATGGAAACACAGGGTCCACCGCCACCGCCAACCTCGCAATACGCTTACATACATCCGGGTTACATGCCACCACAGCATTACGGCGGTTTACCCTTTGATCCGAGTCATCCGGTCTATCGTGGCTTGAGTCCGATGCTCGTGCCCGGTCCTTACTCCGGTAATCCGTATCTTCATCAATTGCCGAGGTACCACGCGCCCGAGGATCTCAGCAGACCGCCCGGCAAAGCTCTCGATCTTCTTCAGCATCACGCCAATCAGTACTATTCGGCGCACAAAATTCACGAACTTCAGGAACGCGCGCTCAAATCACCGACGCCAAAAACCGCCTCCTCGTCGGCGAGTCCGTCGTCAGCGGGACCAACACCCGCCAGACCACCAAGTGGTCCACCGTCCTCGGCTGCTGGTCCCGGACCACCTCCCACCGGACAACAACAGACGAACAAACAATTGCCCGGTGGCCAACAGCAACAGCAACAGGGCGCCGTTGACGGCGTTGGTAATCTCGGCAAAGACAACAGATCGCCACCGCCCCAGAGACACGTTCATACACATCATCATACTCACGTTGGACTTGGTTATCCCCTGTTGACGGGACAGTATCCCGCGCCCTATGGAGGTAAGCCACTCGTCCGACCCTGACAGTAAGGCTACCGGCGATCCGCGGCTCCAACTCGGTGAAATGAGAAAACAAAAAAAATTTTTAATGAAACAATTAGGACGATTGTAATGCGGGAGAACAAAGTTATCGACGAAATTTAATCGGATTCACGAAACAAACTTGAACAATCGTCGTCGGGACTTCGATTCGTCCCTGTGTGTTCCCCTCTTCCCCTCGTTACAACCGTTATGAAAAATGTTCAATTATGCGGAAACGGGGGGAAAAAAAAGAAAAGAAAAACGTTCGCGCTATTGTGTGCGCGTGTGAGAAGGTCGTATGGCGACTGGATTTTATTGACTCTTGTCACAGAACAACGACTAAATGAGAACGATTGTTTCGTGTGAGAGACCAAGAGCGATAAAATCGTCCGAGATGTGCGCGTTTTTCAACGGGGCGAGAGGGATAAAACAATTTTTTTTTCATTATCATTGAAAAATATTCGACGACGCGTTTGTTTCGTTGTACTCGCGCGGATTACCGAACACTAGGGCGAAACTCGTGTGTGTATGTGTGTGTGTGTGTGTGTGCGAGGTCTCTTTTATCATTGTAAAACGAGAATCGACGACGAGACGAGATGAGGAAGATGATTAAACGCGAACACGACGCCCCCCTTCGAATTAGTAACTGTTCGATTGTTGCGACAGCTATTTTATTCGCGATATTACGCGGACGGGGAAAAAGTTCTCACACGAATATTTTTCGTACGACGACAAATTCGTCGTCCTCTCGTTATTCCTCAACTAATTCTAGTCGAATCGCGGATTATCGAGTCACGGTTAGAAGAGTGAAAAAATTTAAAACGACATTTTTCGCGGGCTCGTCGATGAGTATCCGACGCGAATTAACGTATTCGAAATACATCCTTCGTCCTATCGCTATCACCTCAAACGCGTGACGACCCCGTTTTTGGCCCAAGAGCCGATGGAATTCAATGATGTTTCGTTTTTCTTCACGTCGAGATCACTCTCGTCCGACAGAGCGAAGAATATTTTATACCGTGACGAGAGACTTTGCCGAGATGAGCGAGTTTCGAGATTCACCGAATAGATGATTTTTTTTTTCTTTATTTTATTTTTTGTAAATAGTACATTTTTTGCGACTCGATCGAGACTCTTCGAATAATCGTGTGTCGTGGAACGGAGACCGGTAAAACACAAAAATTATAACGAGCCTTCCTCTCGTCGAGGCGGAAGGAACGCGATAACAAAAAAAAAAGCGCGGATTTAGGCGGCGCTAACGAGATACCCTCGTGGCGTTTTATAGGATAGTTTAGAACTTTAGGCTAGTTCAGACTGTGATAATTATTTATCGTGCTTCTTTCTCCGAACTTGTATTTAGAAAAGTAAAGAAAAAAAAATAACAGGACATCAAAATAAAGATAGAGATAACAGAAACAGGATGAAAAATTGTCTCTGTCGACGATGACACGTGTGCGAGAGTGTGAAAGAGCGATCGTTTTAACTGCGCGTCGAATTATAAACATATGTTTGCGTTGTCAGTGAACGTGATTGAAAATTTTTAAAAATTAATGTTGAATCGAGACACGAGCGTTTACGCTCGTTCGGACTCTCGTAGTCTTCCAGGCTTATTCGCGACAACCTAACGTAAACGATCGTGCGATATTCGGAAAAGTAACGAAAAAAATGGGCAAAGGAAGAAAAAAACAACAAATTCAAGGCACGTTCGATTTTGTTTGTTTTGTGGATAATGTAATTGGTAACGTGGCCGCGTTTTAACGATGGAAACTCGAACGACCAAGTGTATCTTATCATAAGACCAAAAATCACTGCCAGGTTTGGGGAATTCCCCGAAATCCTATTCTCGATAAGAGCAAGAAAAAACAAAAAAAAAAGATCGATAAAAAAATGCTTTTCTCCATAGCCGTTCGCATATCCGTTCAGATCTCTCTTTATCGATGTGTAGAACGTCTCCTAGCGCTTTATCGATTATCAATGTGGTCGTAGGATGAATTTTTTTTTTTTTTACCCCCGTCCTATCAGTCTCCGAGAAATCAACGAGGTCCAACCGATCTTAATTTCTCGCAATTGCAATTTTTTTTTTTTTTCCTCTTTGCTTCTTTTGCATATCTCGTTCACTGCCTTGCTTATCGTCCATTCTATCTCGTTTCCTCCGAGACGCGAACGGGTGACGAGCGTGGGTCGCCGCGGGCTATTTGCTTCCAACTTGTTTTGTGCTATTTATTTTATTTTTTTTTTAATTCAAAATCGAGCTGGCGAGATCGCTGATCGCGTTCATTGTCAAAGTCACTCTGATGATATCGATAAAAATCGGTAATTTATTTCTTTGTTTTGTGCCTTATATGGAATCTTTGTAGAAAAAAAAAAAAACGAGTCACTAAATCACATTCATCGTTTTCATCAACTCATTGACTTGATTACAAAACGTGACTCGTTTAATTCAATTTTTGATAGTTGTTTTTTTTTTTTTTTTTTAACAACATAAGAACCATTCGATGGTTCGTGTTTTTTTTTTTTTTTTTTTTTTTTTCTTCATTTCAAATTAAACTCGGTGTTTGTTGCAGCGGCAGTGCTGGCGAGTCAGCAGGCCGCCGCGGTAGCTGCCTCGGTGATATCGCCTTTTCCGCCCAAGTGACCCACGGCCCCCGTCGCTCCCGTACCCGTCGCCGGAAACTCCGCACAAACCCATCACAATCATCCGGCTACGAACGTTGGAAGCGCGGCTCACTTGCACGGCAATACCGGCGGCAGACAGCCTTAGGAGGAACGAGAAGAAGAATTTGGACTTAATCAAAAAAAAAAAAAAAAAAAAAAAGAAAGAAATTCAAAAAATGGAATTTTAATTCGCGTTTAATCGAAGAAATAACCGAACGATCGGTGGTGAACTCGCGCGTGGGTTAAGCTTGTGTTAGTACGCGACGCCCTCCGGCGTTGAATCGTCGGAAGAAAAAAAAAAAAAAAAAAAATGAATTGAAAGTTCCAACGTTTCTAGCGATAGTGCTTCGAAGACTGAGTGATACCGCGAGGCTAAAATTATCGACGGTTTCGCGGAAGAAAAAGGAAAATGACGATCCTCTTGTTTTGCTCGAAATTTGTGACGATAGTGAAATTTCAAGACTTTCCCAAAAATTGATCGCACGTGGTTGTACTTCGGGATTAAAAAAAATTAACCGAATCGGTTGAAGTAGAGCGTCCTGAGATGAGAAATCGTTTGTCGACGAGCGAGACAGTTCGTGAAATTCGGAAGAGATTTTTAACGGCGGAGGATTATGAATGGTGAGGGCAAATGTGACTCTTTCGTAGAACGATTTATTCGCTATAGACTCGGATAGGAAATGTCGATAAGTCGACACACCTCGTGATACGTTCCTCCCATACGCCCGGGATCCTTCTGCACGCCCATTGTCCTTCTTCGATTCTTTTTTTTTTTTTTTGTCGTTCTTCCAATGTTCCATTCGAAGATAAATATCGTTCGCGTCGAACGATTATCCTCTGCAACGAGAGAAATACGATATTTTAATCGTGACACGGTCGGACCTCTCCAATTTCCATTCGAGACAAGCTCCAGATGGTAAAAAAAATGCAAAAGAAAAAGAAAAAAAAAACAAAATTAATGAGAATTAATTTTGAAACCGCGACAATTCGTCGATTACGATTATTGTATGGAATACTCCTGTATCGACTTCGTAGACGTAATTGGAAATGGGGTTGATTGACCTCGCCTGTAATAAAAAATAACGAAAAAAAAAAATGTCGAATCCTCTTTGTACATAATGTAATTAAAGTTATAGTTTATATATATATATATATACATATGTATATATATATATATATTGTATGTACATGTATACATTTAATTGTAGTTGAATTTTAAGAATTGTAATACGAATAATTGTAACGAGACGTCACGCGAGTGCACACTGTCCCCCTTAAGCGTGACGTTTGTTCCACAGAGATCTCGAGGACTGGGAAGGGGTGAATGGAGATAAGTGTGGAGGAGGACAAAAGTTGATCCTAAATATTCCCGGCAATCGAACTAATTAACGTTGCGGGCGTATTAGTCCGAAAGATTAACAGAACAAACAAAACGAAAACAAAAAAACTTTAACACGGGTCGTTGACCACCGGTAACGAAACAAGAGTAAAATTGGATTCATCCCGAGTCCCGCTAGACTGAAACTCACGGTGACATGACGTACGAGAATTTTCATCGCGAAATCACACTCGCATCCCTGAATTAAAGTTCCAATTTAATTCGTGGCTTGGTAGGTGTACGATTTACGAAAATAGAAGGAAAACAAAAAAAAAACATTAATAATGAAGAAAGTAATCGACGCGACCGTGAGTTGACACAAAGTGAAATTTTTGTCCTAAGTGTTAAGAGAGAGAAAGAGAGAGAGAGAGAGAGAGAGACCGTGGTAGCTTGCGAATTGACACGAGTGAACGTCAGTATAAATGCGTGAGTGACACAAATTGTGAAGAAAAAAATGTTGATGCACGTACGAGAGCAAAATGCACGAATCAATGTATTTTATTGTAAAGAATAATTGCAGACTTCGATTTTTGTAGAGAACAAAATAATAATAATGATAATAATAATAATGCGTAAATTTGCTGAATCTATCTCTTAGAAACAAATAAATTTTAATTATGTAACGATAATTACACCGGTAACGATATATAAAGTATATATGAAAAAAGGGATATTTCGTAAGGCGGAAATCATGATTCTAAATAATTAAGTGGCGTTAAGTAATTGTAAATTGAAAAAAAAAACTAGAATGCTATTTGTTTACTAAAAAAAAAAAAAAAAAAAAATATATAAAACAAAAAAGAATAAAAGAATAATGAATAAACTACGTTTAGTTAGTACTGTACGCGATCGTAGAAGAAGAGCGAAAGAGGAGACGAGAGAACAAGAAATGTAGACGAGGATGGAAAAAAGAAAAGAAAAAAAAACAAACGTATTACTTATAAATATACGAGATACGAGTGTATAAGTAAGAACATAATATTAGTTCGGTAACGTTAATCATTACGCCTATTATTATTTTATTTTTATCATCATCATTGCCATTGCGAAATGAAAAGAGTTGTATGAAAGAATTTTTCTTCGTGGCCCTGGAGCGGAGTTCGCAGGGGTCAAACGGATAATCATTGGGATAGCATAGTGTTGCAAATGCCAAATCAAAAGAACGTTTTCCTTTTTTTTTTTTTTTTTGTAAAAAAAACCCACAAAATAAAACCGACAAAAGTACATTCAACAAAATGCTGACGATTTTGAGCGATGATACCACAAAACCAGAAAACGGTGTCTCAGTTTTAGTGGGGCGCTACGCGGAGAAAGGGGTAGGCTTTTAAAAAAAAATGCTGGTGCTGTGCTGTGATTTTTATAAAAAAAAAAAAAAAATAAAGAAAATACAAAAACTTAAACAAAATGATAACGAGGAGCGAACTTGAGGAAGGTGGGAAGAGAAAATAAGCTTTTTATGAAAATATACAGATAGCCTAAGTACCTGGATCCTGCCCTGCGTTCTCCGCCAGCTGAACGGAGGTCAACAACAACAACAAAAAAACAAAAAATAATGTTGTATCGATTGTATAGGCTGTACAATGTATTTGCTTTAAAAAAAAATGTAATATAGATGATTAAATGCTGTAAGGGGAAGAAAGAAGCTGTCTCCAATGGTGAAATACGTTTTGCTTATTTTGGCCTCGCATAAAAAAAAAGACTTGTCTACCTAAGAAATAAGTCAACGAGCAAAATGAGATTAATCGATTAAGGTATATCAAAGGCATTGCGAAAGAGAGTATCTCCTCTGAAAACACGTAAAAGTCGGATGTAATTAACAATTGGAGACAAATTCCGTCTAAATAAATCTCTACTCCTCTCTCTCTCTCTCTGTCTCTCTTTAAACGAGTATTCTATATTTGTCGTAACGTTGCATAATTGATCGCAAAGCTATCGAGAGACGAAATGAAAATAAAATGAAAACGAAAAAAATCATACGCATCCGCACCATATATTCGCAAGGAAATCGAAACAAAGTGGACTGAAAAAACAGTAAATAACATAAATAACGAGACCCTTTTTTCATTTTCATCCTTTTATTCATTTTCTAGAATGGAGAAAAAAAAAAAAAGAATAGAAAATTGCGTTACGCTTTATATATTAAATAACTCGTCGAATATATAAATATACGAAATTAACATAAAAAACGTACAGAAGCAAATACAGAAATGCAGACATCTTGTCGTTAAATTGTAAGATATTGTGTTCAGACTCCAGAATGTACTCTGATCCCCCTTCCCAGACTACTATATATATTAAATATATTGTGCACTATGCTCCGACTTGTCCATACAAATAAATATATTAAAAAATCTCATTTATCTATGGTTTTGGATACAGTTATTGATCCTAGTTCATAATTAACGTCATTGTTCTTTTAAATGAATGATACATTTTTTTTTATGATTCACAAACTTTTGTACACTAGTCAACAGTCATGAGGTCTTCTCTGTCGCACGTGTTCCTGATATGCAAAAGGGTAAATATGGAACAAAGGGGACCCACTTCCGATTGACTTGCCTTTAATATATGTTGTCTAGGGACCCTTTCCGGGGGGTCGTTATTTATTTAAAAGTTATTAACAAATAAAGTTAATAATTCATATAGCCATTTTCATTATAGCAGCCAGTCCCAATCGTCTCGTCCTTCACGTGTGTTGTTAACAATAACCCCCCTGAGTAACATACCAAAAGTTT
Organism: Oxytorus armatus; assembly: GCA_958009045.1. NCBI lineage: Eukaryota > Metazoa > Arthropoda > Insecta > Hymenoptera > Ichneumonidae > Oxytorus > Oxytorus armatus. The sequence goes on along the minus strand of OY253746.1, from coordinate 3,014,299 downwards.
TATCCGTCCTCATTGTTTGTTAAAAAGTTATTAACAAAAGAAAATTCATAAATAGAATAAGAAATACTTGCATGGCGGCCAGTACACGTATGACCGGAGGGGCTGCGGCCCCCCTGCCCCCGCCGCATCCGGCCCATAGACAAACCAAAAACAACCCAAAACAACTCCAGTAAACTAAAGAAACAAACAGACAAACCCAACAAACAAACAAACAAACCCAAAACCCAAACGAACAAAACAAACCCAAACCCAATAAACAAACAAATCCAAAACAAACCCAAACCCAATAAACAAACAAATTCAAACGAACCCAAACCAAAAAACCCAAACCCAATAACACAAACAAATCCAAAACAAACTCAAACCAAAAAACCCAAACCCAATAAACATACAAATCCAAAACAAACCCAAACCAAAAAACCCGAACCCAATAAACAAACAAACCCAAAACAAACCCAAAATCCAAGCAAACCCAAACCAAAAACCCAAACGCAATAAACAAACAAACCCAAACCAAAAAACCCGAACCCAATGAACAAACAAATCCAAAGTATCAACAGTTTCTTCGACATTACGAGTACCATGTATCCGCTTCATAATATAATAATAAATAAAACAAATAATTGTTTGTTTGCGTTGTTTTTGGGCTGTTTTTGGTTTGTCTTTGGGCTAGTGAGTGGAGGATTGCAGGGGGGCGCAGCCCCCCCTCTCATGCGCGTGCTGTTCACCATACACTAGAACAAGTAGTTCATGTTTGATTTATGAAACTTTTTTTGTTAATAACTTTTTAACAAACAATGAGCGACGGATAAAACTTTTTGTATGCTACTCAGGGGTGTATTCGTAACAACAAATGTGAGGGACAAGATGATTGGGACTGGCTGGTATAAGGAAAATAGCTATATGAATTATTAACTTTATTTGTTAATAACTTTTTAATAAATAACGACCCACAATTGTGTCAGAGGAAAAAGTTGTTCGGGAAGGGTCCCTACACAACATATATCAAAGGCAAGTCAATCGGAAGTGGGTCCCCTTTGCTCCATATTTAACTGCAAAAGTATTAACGGTTAATTATTTGCAAATGTCACCTATGTACATTTCTGAAGAATTGCATTATCGTTTGTCCCTTACAAAGAACATCCCGCGCTGTGGATATATTTTTTTTGTTCTATTGCAATAAGACATTGAAGAATTAATCGATGAAAGTTTGAGACAATGATTTCAAATTTAGTACTCATTTGACTAACATTAGTACCGTAACTTCCGGTACCGGAAGTTTACCCGGTTCGCCGAAAAACGTGGTCGGTCTCCATGACCAGAGTACAATGATTTTTCAATGGCCGTTGTCTACCACGCGATCAGTATTAGTTCCTAAAAATTCTACTCGCTAAAGGCGCCACGGTTCGTAACAAAAATTCTATGTTGAGGTTAGGTTCCCCAGGGTTGGAAATAGCACTGAACATAAGAAGCTTGAAGTGTTATTAACTTTAATATTTTTATAAATATCAAATGTAATGATGCTGATTCTCCGTTAACAGATGCTCTGTTATAGATTTGAAAAAAAGATAAAGCCAGGATGGACGTTATAGAATATAAATTGGCTACCAATAATCCAACCCTCATATCTCATGTAAGTCATGCGGTTCTTTTATATTTATAAATTTAACATTTTTCATTGACAATTACTTTTCACTCTGTATATTTCAGGCAATATGGAAACTACTGGATGCGGTAAAACAAAAAGTAGAGAACGGCGAGAGCGAATCGAAGGTATCCATTAATCGATCTGTTTTTCAATTAACTAAATTTTATTGCATAGATTTGTAGAATAAATTTTTCACTCTTATCAAGATAACGGAGTTGAAGTATCTACTGAGTCAGTGCGAAAGTAACAATGGAATAATAAGTATCACAGCGTGCCAGGCTCTAGTTGCGCTTGCAAAAAGTGGAGTACTTACTGGCTCTTTGATCCTAACGAATTTAACGGTATGCCTGGGAAGAGCAAAGTTAGTAAGATCCAAATAAAGCAACTACGCTAACAAATTTACTTTTTCCATTTGTCTCTTCGATTCATTTGTCTGTTGCTTTGTCCTCAGACACTGCGGCGCGGTTGCATCGGCGATATGCAATCTTTTAACTCTGGATTTGAAAGTCTCCAAGTCCGAGGGTCCCTATGTTTGTCCCTTCACTCTGAAAACACCGCAACATCCGTTGATTACAGTGCTGATACAAAAGAAAGACGCATGGAGAGATGTTATTAGTAACGTACAGACAATGATGAATCATTGCGAGGCAGGGTAAATAATTTTCACATACTTTAAGGATATTGATAAAATTAGTACTACATTTTTTTTAAATGATTGACGCTGTTAGTACAATTATATTACCGCAAAACTCATTTTTTTTCGAAAGATGAATTTAAGAAATTAAATTTCATAAAAATTACCGTCAATTACAAGTTGCTGTGATTTTACTCTACAGATTGAATGTGAGATGAGACAAAAAATCATTGCATTTTTTTAGATTGCTGGAGCAACATGTAAAACTTTTACGTCCCCTATTTCTCTATATTCTTTGCGATCCGAAGCTTTCTCTATCAGAGAGTTGCAGACAACAAGCATGGCATTTGTTGATTCGTGCAAACGGTACGATCGATCTACAGATCGAAGTTTTACATTGGCTTCGTACTTCCCCTTTTGAATGCTGCCTCGACACAAACAATCGAATCCTCGAGATCGCCGAGAGAGCCAGTGCAAACATCGATAAATCATTTTGCTCTGCGCTCGTACCTCTTATGATGTCGATGGCTCTGGAATTATTGCGACATAACGGGGATCCGCGACCAAATCTCGATATGATCTCGGCTATTCTCGTATATGGCAATAGCAACTCTGGTAGCGTTTTAACATGCTTATTGGCGGAAATGATAACGATATGTCCTAGTGTTTATCTGCTGAATGTCGTTATGACAGGTTAGTCGATTGAAAAATGTGTCTTTTGAAAAATGCTTATAAAAACTTTGAGGTTCAAGAAATATAGTTTGATCGAGCTAAGAATTGAATGTCCAAATAATTGAGCTTAAGAGCAAAAAAAAATCATTGAAATTAGAAGTCTGCGCATTATCACCTGGAATTTTTTATTCATTTCAGGTACCACAATCCTGGAAAAGACCTCGTGTAATCGAACGATCGCCCACGCATTGATATCGTCTATTCTACAGTGGATGGCGTATCCTTCGATATTATCCTCGGACGCTCTGGACCTTGCAAAACGCCTGGTCAACAAAATAGTCACTGAAACTTCGAAACAATGCGAAACGCACACAATCTACACGGAAAAACCGCTCGATCGACTAATTCAGATGGACGCGAATCTCCAATTCTACAGGGAATTGTGTATAACCGTGGAATCCTGGGGAACCGAAGATATTGTACCGTGGCTCGATAGACTATCGAGATCACCGAATTACGTCATATCGAGCTACAAACTCATCATAGGTGGAATATTTTTAGATAACAAAAATTCGTCAGTAGTCGAAAAAGCCTGCAATCTACTAGTAGAATTGGGGAAAAACGATGGTCAAATATTACCCCTGATTCTCTATAAATTGGCGAATACGCACGAAGTCTCGCAGACGAAAATTTTGCTCTTCGCGTTGCCGAAATTAACGAGATCGAAGGAAAACGTACCGATCGTAATGCACACGCTAAAGACATTATCGTCAGCGGGAAAACCTCTCAATTATCTAGCTATAGAATTGTACGTTCAAGCATTGGCCGTAGAACCCCGATGTCACCGGCATCTTCAAGCCGCACTCGTTGAACTCAGTAATTCCGATCGTTCCTGGCAATCCGACGTTACGTGCGCTCGTGCCATGAAATATATTTGTGAAAACCATTCCGACCACGGTGCCGAATTAGTGCCACTTTTGTCGGAGACGTTAAATCGTTCTTCGGCAAAAAGCGGAAGTGCCGCTAGTGCTCTCGCTCTAAACGGAATTTCAGCACTGTGCGTCGCTGGTGTTATCGAAATATGTTCAACCTGGCGCGTGCTCGCTCCAAAAATGAACAACGAGAAACGTTCCATCGTGGTACAAGCAATTTGTGAGCTTTTCGGTGATATACCGCATAATCCATCCCAAGAGGGTACGGAATATAGTAAACTCGTTGTTGAAGTTCTCACGAAACTCTGGAACTACGCTCTTAACTCTAAGAATCTCGAAATAATCGAGTCTGCGTTTAAGGCACTAAAATCATACAAATTATCAAATATGCCACTCTGCGTGCTTCCGATTGATTTTATAAATCGCGTAGAAAAGCACAAAGTAACGAACGAACTTAAGGAGATCGAAGAAGAAAAAATGGAAAATCTTTTGTCATATATCCCAGCCTATTATTGGATACCCTTGTTGGAAAATGTTAATCGAGCTTCGGTTTCGGTTGCCGGTGATTTTTTGAGACATTCCGTCGAAGAGGAATTGTACAATTTTCGTACGGGTCTTTATCGTTGGCCACACGGTGAACCGGGCAATTTTAAGTATTTGTCGGAGAAAAGTCCTCTCAGAGCGATTGGAGAATACATAAGGCACTACAAGCCTACCAATGATGAGAATAAAAAATGTATAACTATCGAGTGCATGAGAATATTTTCTCACAAATATCCGAAAGCTTTGCCACCAATGGAGTGGGAAAATTTTAATCCAGCTATCGGGATATCCGCTCGAACACGAATTTACGGATTATCTCTGGCTTGTCATCAAGCCCCAATATCACCGTCGGCGAAGGAATATTTGGAAAAATATTTGACAGCGTTCACGAAAAAATGTGCGAGCGCGAGTCCCGAAGAATTTAACGAGTGCCTGAATATTTATGAAAAATTGGATGACGTTTGCCGTGCCGTTGGATCGAATTTTTTGAGTTCATTTTTAGAAGTTACGATAAATAATATTCTGGAAAAAGTGAGTCGCGATAATGAGAACGCTGTAACAATGTTCGACGAGATAATGGAATGCTTTTCGAAAGCTCTTAAAGACGAATTAATCCACAACGATAACAGATCACTGCTTACGAGTACTTTGGAAAAATTAATGGATCGCATAGATGTCGATGGTAAAATATTTAAATCTTATACAAAGGCGATACTGACACTGACCGTAGAACAATTGGAAAGGATGACCTTGCCGAGCGTGTGGCTCGATGTTACAACGGATAAATTGCGAAAAGCAATTTTTATTCGCGCTGAGCTTGTACTGAAGAAGAGCGACATTACTCCATTGAGTTGGATGAACGAGATTATTCGAGCTTCCGCCTCGACCCCAGCGTAAGTTTCTCTATCTCTTGTACTCGATCGTGAAGTTATCAATTTTTCGGATCAATTATGTATCTTTTAAGGGAGAACATCACTGTGACGCCCTGTTTTTTTTCACATTTTTCAAGAATTTTTTTTTGTGGGAAAAAAAAGAGATATTCGAAAAATTTTTTTGGGTTTTGTTCCTTCTTTATTAATGTATCAAAAAACATTTTTTTCACATTTTTCACGCCGCATGGTGGCGCTGGGGAAGCTCTTGCGTCAGGTGCTGTCACGTGCTGCTCCGCAGCACGCAGCAGAACTCTCTTCAACGTCGATCTGAAAAAAAATACCGAGTGTTTTCGTTGATAATATGATATTTTGAAGAGAAGTACATAGGAATTTGGAAAAATATTGTTTAAAAAAAATAGGCACGCCTTTGAAATTAAAGTTAATTTCAAAGGCGTGCCTATTTTTTTTAAAACAACATTTTTCCAATTCCCTATGTACTTCTCTTCAAAATATCATATTATTAACGAAAACACTCGGTATTTTTTTTCAAATCGACGTTGAAGAGAGTTCTGCTGCGTGCCGCGGAAATGACAGCACCTGACGCGAGAGCTTCCCCAGCGCCACCATGTGGCGTGAAAAATGTGAAAAAAATGTTTTTTGATACATTAATAAACAGGGAACAAAACCCAAAAAATTTTTTCGAATATCTCTTTTTTTTCCTACAAAAAAAAATTTTTGAAAAATGTGAAAAAAAACAGGGGGTCACATTGGTGTTCTCCCTTAATATACCCGAAATAAGTATAACGTATGTCTTATTCTACAGCGTTCATTCGTACCTGCTCGAGCAGATGCAAAGAATTTTACCGCAGATGAGACTGGAAAGGTCAAACGCGAATTGGACGTTGGATCTTATGCGTCGTATCGGATCTATAATGGTCGATTGCAAAGATAATGAAGGAAGTATCAATACGGCAATATTTTTGTGTGAAATTTTATTCATCAGCGTTGTTTGTTTGTCAGCAACGGATTGTTTGCCGTTGAACGATCGTAATCTCGTGACGTCAGACGACGCGCGAGCAAAATTATTTCCTCAGGCCTTGGCCAGTATCGTTCAAACGGCATATTGGAAAGACATAGTTTCGCAAGTAAGTTTCTCCGTTAAATAATCTTTGGTTTTTTTTTCCCCCGTCATTGCGTTTCTAATAATCAGTCGTGTCTGTCTTTTTTTTTTTCTGTCGACAGACTATGGAATGGTTGAGTCACATAAGAACCACTCCGATACCCAGAATGTACAAAATCGTATTTCACAATGCTCTGGTATCGCTGAAGAACGAAGGCTACTTCGATGTTATGTGGACGAAATACTTATCTATCAGACCTCCAATAAATGCGTGATATTTTTTTTCCATTTTTTTTTTGTTTTCACAATTAACAGAGATGGCGCGAATTATTTTACTTATGATAGACATATCGTTTTTTTAGAACTTATGGATAAGACATTTACGGCGTTTTTTTTTTCTTCCCGTTGCGATTCCCGTCGATGCGATTTTTTTTTAGGATCACCGTACGGATAAATCGAACGCCACAGTGGAACATCTCTCTTTTCATCATAATGCTGTTCAATTTCATTCCTGCTATGTTAATTTAACGGGACTGTTGGCAAACGAATCTCACGAAGTCGACGACCGATCGCCCGGCTTTTCATTTCCGACGGTCGATTTTTCATACGCGTAATTTTAATATTTCGATTCGAACAGATTTATGTGCACGAAAATCCATCCATTTGATGTCAGCGGCTCGTGTCAAAATCGACCGAGACGTTGAATTCAGAAGTAATTGTTGACTCGTCACATGTGCTGTATGTGACGATACTCATAATGCTACACCGATGTCTCGTTATTGTCAAGAGCCATTACCGTAAGAGTATTGGGACGCGAACCGGTCAATATTTGTTCATCGGGTGGTCGCATTCTTGGCTCCAGGATATTCCTCTTGGTCTCGACGTTTTTCTTTATTGGCGTTCTGCTTGGACTCGATTTTCTGCTGCTCGGATAAGATTTGAGGAGACGGGCTCTGCGAACACATTGTATGGTTAATAAAATTGATTCGAGGTATACCGGAACTCGGGGAGAAGGCTATAGCGAATATTTTTGTGAATTCTTTGACTCGTTGGTAAATTTAAGGGGGGGGGGTAAGGTTAATTCGTACAAAAAAAGGCATGTTTTTGTGATTTTTTTGTGACGACGCAGTTAAAATCTCTTTATTAAAACTAATGGTACAGTAAAATGACATTCGAAGAATATTACATAAAATTTTCACGAAGAAATATTAAAAAATACGGCAATGGCAGCAATTATTCGGACGTGTCTCGGAAAAAAGTAGAATTGCAGTGTCCCTCATAACTCGGTGCTGGATCATCTGAAATGAAAAAATGAAAGTTCATTTGTTAGATAATAGTTTTCCCCAGGTAACGCTGGGAGAGTTTTTCCGAAATTTCAATTTTTCAATTTTTTGGAACATTTTGATGGGAAAAACGCGATTTTTTTTTTTCGTAAAAATCCCGTTTTTCCCTTCAAAATGTTCAAAAAAATTGAAAAATTGAAATTTCGGAAAACCGTCCCAGCGTTACGTGGGGAAAACAATTATCTAACAAATGAACTTTAATTTCTTCATTTCAGATGATCCAGCACCAAGTTATGAGGGACACCGCAATTCTACTTTTTCCGAGACAAGTCCGAATAATTGCTGCCATTGCCGTATTTTTTAATATTTCTTCGTGAAAATTATATATAATATTCTTCGAATGTCATATTTTACTGTACCATTAGTTTTAACAAAGAGATTTCAACTGCGTCTTCACAAAAAAATCACAAAAACGCCTTTTTCTGTACGAATTAACCTTACCCCTCCCCCTTAATGGATTTCGATGCGAGGTAAACCTACGCGTCAATGAGTTTGAGGTGCAGTCTAGAGTAAACCTGATACTCTTCGTCGCTGAATTCCGTCGGATCGTGTCTAGCGTGCTCGTAGAGATCGCAAAATTGATGAATCATACGCTGACCACTGCCATTGAGCGGCGCAGCAAGACTCGTGAGCAAGTAAGCGCGTAGATTTTCTGACGGATGTCTCTTCAGACAATTGTCATACTTTGTTATCTCTGACTCTGCGATATAACGTAACGATTTAATAAAAATATGCCGTAACATATGTCATCTATACGGGTGGTCAAATCTTACATATATTTTCATTGTTATTATTAATAAATAATGATAAACTATTGTGAATGAGAAATGGGAAAATGGAACGTAAGATACTGTCTGTTTTTATATTTCTTGAAAAATGTATTCAAATTTGTGTGTAACACACTGTAAATTTGGAAAAGACCTTGGCGCTCGAATGCGCATGTAAATTAAGGAAAAAAATTACTTACCTAACGTTTTAACATCATCGACGGCTTTGAGCCTGTAATAATGAGGCGGCACTTGACTGCCAGGTGCTAAAATATATCTGTGATCGTTTATTAGCTGCGGTTCGTACTGCACTCTCGGTATTACTTCTATCCTTCTCTCAATCTCTTTTTTCAGCGACTGGGTGACAGAACAATTTTCATCCATTTGTTATAATCATCATTTTTGTGTGTATTCAATATTAATTTCAATTGTTGAACGTTAGGTCAAACATAACCTAATTCCAATTAGCCCCTTACCTTTTTAGCGTCATGTCCAATCGGGATGTGCGGACCCCGTCTTGATCTCAATGCAAATCTCATTATTTGTCTCTTGGCGAATATAAATAGCAGCAAAATTGTCAATACCCCGGCACCGATAAATATGACAATTGTCACACCAGACAATTCCTCCGTCATATTGCTACTGTAATCCACGGAATACTGACCATACTGACAACAAAAACAAAAGACAACAGTGTTGCCAGATAATTGTTGCGGCTTATCGTCAGAAACAGGTTGTCGATCTACTTTAACGACGGCTGGTAAAGGAAATGCAACGTATTCATTTTTGTTTCTCAGCAGATACTTGATATTATATATATATTAGGGCGATTTTTTTTTTTCGACTATTTTTTTTTCAGTCCCCACCCGAAATTTTGTTGGAAATGTCGAAAAAGAAATTCCTCGAAAGTTACAGCCCTTGGGGGGGGATTTAAAATTATTTTTTTGCATTTAAAAAATTTTTTTTCTGAACGAACAATATGTCGAGAATATTGTGTATAGATTTTAAGTCAATCGGAGTAAAACTAACGGAGTTACAGCGTTTCAAACGACCGGCCGTGATACCTGATTTTCACGTATAAAAAACTTTAAATCGATTTTCCCGAAAACGTCATTTTTTAAGTTTGTGAACATTAGAACTCAAAATCTACTGAACCGATCCTTTTGAAAATTTAAACATTACTTCTTCACATAAATCAACAGGTAATCAGGAGGAGTTTTTTTTTTTTTCAATTTTTTCAATTTTTTAATAACAAATTCAGCGCGATTTTTTGAGCTAAAATTGCGTTTTTCACTTCCAAGTGCTGCAAAAAATAGAAAAAAAAAAATAAAAAATAAACTCTTCCTGATTACCTCGAGAAATACATCACCTTTAAAATGCATATCAATTTTTTTGTTTCAGATGATCCGGTAACGTGTTATAATGTTCACCGCAAAACCACTTTTTTTCAAGGCGCCTCTGGAGATTCAACGTCACCGGCTTATTTATCAATATTTTTCATTGAAAATTTTTTCTGAGATACTTCAATAGTTGTACAATAATATGTAATTCTATTTAATAAAATTATATTACCCATTTCGCCGCAAAAAAATCATAAAAATATGCTTTTTTTTCGCCTTTAAAACCCTACCCCGCCGTTAATATTAATTCTAAGTACTTTCCCAAAGCGTGAGACTTTCCATCTAAAATACACGTAAATCGAATTTTTATTTATTTTTCCAATTTCTATAACTCAGCCGCATTTTATGCTATCATATTGTTCTTTGTTTCGATTTACTCGGAATAAAACAATGTAAAAAAGTGCCTTTTGCGGCGAAAGTGTAAATTGTACTGGTTGAGTTGGTACGGGTCACTGAAATTGATTTTTACCCAAAATTCTCGTTGTTTTTTGCTTTTATCTCCGAAACAATTAACTTTACGAAAAAAATGTAAATGAAAAATTTGTTGGAAATTTAATTTCCTACAAAAAAGGTCCTATCGACCCAATTGCTGAGATCAATATTTCTTGAGATATTGAACTTTAACTTATGAGTAGTATAAAATGTATAAAATACGAAATATTAAATAATAAAACAAATAAAAATAAAAAGTTCAATATCTCAAGAAATATTGATCTAAGCAATTGGGTCGATAGAAGCTTTTTTATAGGAAATTAAATTTCCAACAAATTTTTCGTTTACATTTTTTTCGTAAAGTTAATTGTTTCGGAGATAACAGCTAATATAACGATTTGAATATATAGTGTTTGTTATCGAATAATAATTATTAACACCCGTTGTTAATGAACGCTAATTATTCTTACAACTCGTTATTCTGTCAATCCTGCAGAATAGAGTATCGACGAAATGAAGAACAGGGGAAAAAAATTGATGGAGTGATAATCCGAGTAAAGGAGTGATTTAAATAATGAGAATTGAAGTAATAGTTGAAACGATTCTATTTCATTTATGCGTAATAAAAAACATCTCCATTTTTCTTCTGTATTTACATATTGCTTAATCGTACAATTGGCCGATTCTCACTGCCGAGAGATGTTAGAAAATGAAAATTAAAATTAAACTGGCTTGAGCATCACGCGACAATTTACAAAATGTCATTGCCGGGTGAAGTTTCTGTTCCCGAATGGGTCAACATATTTTACAAGTGTCACATTACGGCGATTTACTTCCTTTTTTTCCCCACTCAATGTATATGGGGTTCGCCATATGTTCTAGCGTATAGTATATGTACAATGGCAACAACTAAAAATATCAAAAGAAGCATACTCCCAATAATAATCATTATCGTACAGAATATCATCCTGACGGCGGCAACGTAACACAGAACAAAGTGTATTAATAATATTTAATTTTGTTTTTTCGTTCAAATTTTATCGACAAGTGTTCGTTCTCAAAAATACTAAAGTTTAATATCACAGCGCAGATTTCTCATCTTCCGGTTCTTTCTTTATGGGATGATCACATTCCATTAGCGCGGGATTCGCTACTGCTATAATGTTGTCGCCTCGGGACGCGATGACCTGAAACAAATATGGAAAATAACATTATCAACGCGAAAGAAAATTATACACCGTATGATGTCTCGACAGTCTCTGTTAGCAGCACACTTGAATTTCAAACTTTTAAAGTCGTTGCACCGTGTGCCTGTGTTATTCATTTTGGAAAGTTTTTCACTACAGTGTTCAAATATTTCGCCTTCAAATATTTTGTGTTACAGCCATTGGCTACGCAACCAATAATACAAATAATAATAATAATAATAATAATAACGATAACGATAATTAAATAAATCGGATTACCTTCAAATTGAAATCCCCCTCCTTGTCAGTATTATCAGCTTCTCCCTCGTTCAACTCCTGCAAAAGCGATAAGCGTGATAAATATTTTACTGTAACGGGAAACATTTTTTTTTAAATCTTTCGAGTAATCGTCACATTACAGTTAATCATAAAAAAGAAGAAACTTACGTGCATGGACGAAGATTCCTCGTTTGAGAATGAAAATTGACTGTCGGAATCGCTTATTTCCTCGATGCTCGTACCGAAAATACCGTTGTTACTCCTCTTCCGCCAGACTGGACTGAAAAAATGGTCAATATCTGAAAATCAATGAGCAAAACGACCTCTAACCACTCAAATTTTATAACAAAATATATTGTTATCAAATTAAAGTTTTATGAATAATGGCTCGATTAATATGAAACAATCAATATTCACCTGGACGAACCGTGTCGTCGAGCGTTTAAATTATTAATATCCGATCCGGAACAACGAAGGTCCAACTCCGGCTGGAACAGTTCAACTGCTACAGACGGTATAAGGAAAAATAGGCGGGGAATTGGCTAGGTGTATCGTGAAAGAGAGAGTACGCAAGTGTACGCAAAATCAAAACAGAGTTGATATAAAAACAGTAGGATTTGGAGATATAACGGGCAGAGTGTCCGAAGAAAGGGCACAAGAGCACAGAGTCGTCGAAAAACAACATCGAGCAAACCGTAAGCCCGTAACTACACGATTTCCTCGAACTCTAGGTAAAATCGAACGTACAGCCCGAGGAACTCGTTACAAACACCTTTTCCCATACTATCGAAGTAAATTTTATAATCAGTTATCTTCCGGATGAGTCTATAGGCCCGACAACGACGAGGATCTCGCTGGTAAGTGCAACGAGGAATAAAAGCATTTTTTTCATGCATGAAAAACGTTCGTTCGTGCGGAATAATGTATCACACACGCCGAGTAAGATCGACTAAACTTTTTTTTTAAACGATTCTCATTACCGCACCGAGAAAAAAAAAAGAGAAGAAAATAAATATCGTTCCATCCCATAGTCACCGGTATCCAAAACAACTCGATAGAACAAACAAAATCAAACAAACAAAATCACACCCACGCCGTTACATCGATTTCGAAATACCTGACCTTTTCGTTTCCAGAAGCCCAATGTAGTTTGCTTTTTGACAACGAATTTCGATCGGCTCGTTATTTATCACGCGGTTTCTTTCACTTCGCGCGGTTCAGCATAATTAGAGGGCGATCATCGCAACGAATCCCCGTGTTACAATTGTTAGTATAGCGTGTGTTATTCTGAGAGCCATGCTATTGGAGCGATCTTCGGATCTTCGATGACTCGGATTCAAAGGCGTACAATTTTCTTTTTTTTCTGTATTCTAAAAATCTATTTCTTCGAAGATTGCGCTCTAACCTGGGACGTGTCGTCGCCCTCACCGTCAACATTCTCAAGGTGACGACGCTTCAAGCGTTCACTCTCGGAATCTGCGCCGTTGTCCCTCGATCTCGTCATCGACAAGCTGTAATAAAAGAAGAGAAAAAAAAACACCGATCAACGCACAAGTAAGTGGAATAAAATAGATTGTTAGGCGCGAATTTTAGAGCGCAAGTTCGACTTAAATCAAAATCGAAGTTGACATGAAATGCTGCGTATATGCATTCGGGTTGGAAATAAGTGTTTTTTTCTTTACTTAAAAATTCAAAATGAAAAATAAATCGGTCTTACTACTGGCTCTTCGAGTAGTGATAACCGGAGTCTCGTACGACTCGACGCGCAAGCGGAAAGAGTTCGTCCCTTCGCGTTAGTAGTGCAGGTACGAATCTGCAAATTTGCGCCGCCGCTTCGTTCACCGATACCTCGTGCAACGTCAGTGGCTTTTCGGGTTTTCTCTTGCAGTCGAATCGACCGTAGATCGCCGCGTATTTTCTTATCTCCTCCATTCTTCGCGGATCGCTGTCGGGTATCGCCATCACCATCTGTCGACGAGATACAAATGATAATAAAAAAATAAAAATAAATCACAGGAAAAAAAAACAAACAAACATTCTGTGCTCAGAATGAAGATTTGACGAGAGACGGGCTATGGTATAAAATCTCGTAAACGTACCGGGAGCGTGTTCATTACAAGCTTGAAAAAAAATAAAATAAAAAAATCTATACGAGAAAGAACGGAGGAAAGAGGAGCAATGAGCAACGACCCGACAACAAAAGTGGACAAGTTACTTTTATCGTCCATCCGTACGACGATCTAGCAAAACCAAACGCAATAAAACTGAGGAGAGAGCGAGATATGGAGAGAAATGATGAAAACATATCGGGACGATTCTCGGTCCAGAATGAAGAGAAAAGAAAACGGTTCGAGTGCGTGACTTACGCACAAGTCAGAGCGTAGCAAATAGCGGCCCTTCTGCCAGTTATGAGTCTTGCCTTGAACTTTTTTATTTCAACAAGACAGAGAGAGAGAGAGAGAGAAAGAGACAGAGACGGGAGTAGAGAGAGAAAGAATCAAAAAGAGGATTCTCGCGAGCTGCGTTGCGACGACGAAGAAAAGATATACAATTTCTTCTGGCATACACATAGGAAAAGAGAGTGGTGTACCTCGAGATTCTTGCAAATCTTCTTCTTGACGTTGTGAGGCTTTGGATCGAGAGGACGAATAGTTGATGCGAGACGCTCGGCAGCCTCGGCCAGTCTCTGTACCTGCGAACCAAGAAGTGACGGCGTTGGTTGTGTCGGACTTGCAGGTGCTCCACCGCCGCTCGGACTCGGTGTTGTTCCGCTACCGCACGAAGATTCGCACGTTCCAACCTGAGAAATGAAAAAAAAAAAATGATAACAATTGAGCCAACATTCGCCATTGTTGGTGATGGATAAAGAATTTTGATAATTAAGATAATTAGGATTTTCGTAAAATATCAATATTATTTGGGGAAAAAAAAAAACGTTACTCGTCCAAATTTCAAGGTATCTGATAAAACTTCACGCCGACAAAGTTAATTATGAAAGACGTTCGGTATTGACTATGGGAGAGAATTGACAAAAACGTTCAAATCGTAATTTCTTTTCTTAAAACAAAAAAAAATGACTAAATGCTTTTAGCTCCGAGAACCATTTGTTTTACAAGCCGCGCATTTTTCAGCTTAAGGTAGTACATTCAATCGTTTCATATACTTATCTGTCAGTCATGTTGACATGGAATTTAAGATCGGCAAGTTCGAAAAACTCGTGGTAGCAGTTCTTCGTTCGAACGTCGACGCGGATAATGCGTCAGTTTTTAAGGTAGTAGTCTGGTAGCTTAAGCCGATTTTCATGTCTTTTTTGGAGGGCGTTTTTTTGTAGGAAAATAAAAATGAATCGTTTTCGATATTTAGGATGTTTTTATTTACATATTAAAGATACAAAAAAATTTTTTTTGAAAAAAATTAATAGTTTATTATTATTATTATTATTGATCGAAGTTGGCGATTTTGGCTCTTGATGTTATCTGAAATAAAAAATTCTTGACAATTCTTAATCTATAGACATGTCATTCCGGTCGGAACTACTGAAGTTAAATTTCTTTTTATTTTACAATCCCTTCTTTGCTAAAATAAAAGGACTTTTTTTTCCAAAGCCCGCCGTTTTGTTATTTATCCATGAAATTTAACTTCAGTAGTTCCGACCAGAATGACATGTCTATAGATTAAGAATTATCAAGAATTTTTTATTTCAGATAACATCAAGAGCCAAAATCACCGGGGCCACCCACGCGCTTTTTTTTCGAGGTGCCAACTTCGATCAATAATAATAATAATAATAAACTATTAAAATTTTACAAAAAATTTTTTTTTTGTATCTTTAATATGTAAATAAAAACATGCTAAATATCCAAAACGATTCATTTTTATTTTCCTACAAAAAAACGCCCTCCAAAAAAGACATGAAAATCGGCTTAAGTTACCAGACTACTACCTTAATAAATTAGCATGCAACGTATATAATAGCAATAATCCACATTATTTTCTTCCGAAAATTTGATTTATTCAAACTCGCTCATTCTATCATTCTGTCCTCCCAAGTTTCCGTAATTAACAAAGCTTTCTCAACAAAGACGGCTATCAATTAGCCACAAAGAATCACGAAGAAATGTTCTAACTTTAAAGAAATTTTCTCATCGTCAAACTTTCCAATTACTTTTCCATTTGCGAAGGAAAATAAAGGTGGTTAACGGAAAATACCTTACCTTAATAAATTACCCTACCTTAAGGGAGAACACCACTGTGACCCCCTGTTTTTTTTTCACATTTTTCAAGAATTTTTTTTTGTGGGAAACAAAAGAGATATTCGAACAAATTTTTTTGGGTTTTGTTCCTCGTTTATTAATGTATCAAAAAACATTTTTTTCACATTTTTCACGCCGCATGGTGTCACGCAGCAGAACTCTCTTCAACGTCGATCTGAAAAAAAATACCGAGTGTTTTCGTTAATAATATGATATTTTAAAGAGAAGTACACAGGGATTTGGAAAAATATTGTTTTAAAAAAAATAGGCACGCCTTTGAATTAACTTTAGTTCCAAACGCGTGCCTATTTTTTTTAAAACAATATTTTTCCAAATCCCTGTGTACTTCTCTTCATAATATCATATTATTAACGAAAACACTCGGTATTTTTTTTCAGATCGACGTTGAAGAGAGTTCTGCTGCGTGCCGCGGAGATGACAGCACCTGACGCGAGAGCTTCCCCAGCGCCACCATGCGGCGTGAAAAATGTGAAAAAAGTGTTTTTTTGATACATTAATAAACAAGGAACAAAACCCAAACAAATTTTTCGAATATCTCTTTTTTTTCGGACAAAAAAAAATTCTTGAAAAATGTGAAACAAAACAGGGGGTCACAGTGGTGTTCTCCCTTAATAAATTAGCATGCAACGTATATAATAGCAATAATCCACATTATTTTCTTCCGAAAATTTGATTTATTCAAACTCGCTCGTTCTATCATTCTGTCCTCCCGAGTTTCCGTAATTAACAAAGCTTTCTCAACAAAGACGGCAATCAATTAGCCACAAAGAATCACGAAGAAATGTTTTAACCTTAAATAAATGTTCTCATCGTCAAACTTTCCAATTACTTTTCCATTTTGCGAAGGAAAATGAAGGTGATTAACGAAAAATACCTGCAATACACCGGGACTGAGCGATGTGGAGTACGATAACGTTGCGTTGGGACTGGGACTGTGTCGAAAAGTCGCGGTAGCGACAGGGGCTGCGACGTTAGCGACTGGAACGACGGGACTGACGCTTCTGCAAGGCAGTGGTGTAAGAGCGACGTGACTACTCGCTGTATAAGCGATCGGTGTGACGGTTGTCGTTTGTAAATTTCCGCCGAACAACGACGTTGACGTTGATGTCGTTGTTGTATGTTGCTGAGATCTCGGACTTGAGCATGGAAAACCCGTAACGACGCTCGTTAAATTTTTGTTACTCGACGCTGCAGGCACTACCGGTGTTTGAAAGAGAGCTGCAAGGAAAAAACAAAAACTCGTTTAACGGAAGAGAAAGAAAAGAATTTAACGAAAAAAAATAAATAATCAAACGAGGATACAAAACACAAAATGACGAATGGACAAATTTTACGTAGCATTGATTTCCATTGCGTGCTGGAATTGAAGAAAAAAAACACAAAAATGCTTTTGCTGATTTGCAATCGATGAAACGAATTAATGGGCGGGTTTTTGAGGGGGAGAACGGTTGACGGGGGTTCGATGAGATATACAAAAAAAAACAGAAGAAAAAAAAAACTAATACGCTACAGGGATTCGTGATCCATTCTTGAAGAGCCTTCTGCAATCTCCTCACGTGCAGTGGCTTGCTCGCCATACCAACGAGCGCCATTATTTCCAGAAATTCCTCCTCCCCGGCGTCGCAGAGTTGCTGCACGTCGTCACCACCTTGTAAAAGAAAAATATTCAAGATGACACAAAACAACGCTGAGTTCCATAAATTTTTGTCTCTGTAATTTATTATTAAAGAGACTCCCCTCCCCCCCGTGCCATACGCTTTACAAAGGGATATTTCAAATGCGATATAAGAGAGCGAGAGAGAAGGAGGAAAAGGGAAATTTTAAGAATCAAAAGAGAAAAGAAGTGGAGATTCGAGACTTACCCATTTCGAGAAGGGTGTCGTAATAACCGAGCAGTGATGCTCGCTGCATTACCCTGTAGAGTTGTAATTCCGCCTCGTTCTGAGGCACCGACGTCTGTACCACTGAAAAACGAGAAAGAACAAAAAATAAATAAAAACAATTTAGCAGATATTCTGGATTAAGTGATATTTATTAATTTTTTGTTTTTTTTTTGTTATAGATTATACGAGGATAGCTGTGACGAGAAGGAAACGAAAAATTATGGAACAGGCCAGAATTATACTTCGAGGTCCGCTAAGGGGTTCGTTAAGAAAAAAAAACTTTTTGTACATTTTTTCCTGCCAATGTGATAAATCGGAAAAATTGGTCGAACATCGAAACGCGATTGTATAATCATTTTTTTTTTGTCACAACATAGAAAGTATCGAGGAAATGATTTATGACATGCAGGACGAATTGTCGTATACATCGAGCAAAATACGAACACTCATGGACGATCTTCGTTATAACAAACAGACTCACGAACTCGTTCCTCTGATACGCGGTTCGTTGAAAAATTTCCTATTACGTTCTATACTCATCGATTGTTGTTGTTTTTTTTTGACAATTTTTTTTTTTACCTCGTCTCCCAGATCATCTCGAAAAATTGGAAAATTTTTTAACCCGGCGCTGGCAATTGTATAAGAATATTTTGAGGTCCGACAGGATCCCGGTAACGAGACGCCACGATCTTTTAGACTTTGTGCCATATTTTCGCGTGATTTTGGACGAGATGGAATCGGCGTTAGTGCTGTGCGAGGCTGAAATGACAGAAATCATTGCTGATCGGGGAGTCTCGAGATGTCCGTGAGATTAATTTTCATAAATATTATCGTATCGCAATACAATATGACATTTTCTATTCATATATTGACACTTATGAAACCATTGGACGACAGTAAAATAAACGATTTTCAAAGATTATCACGAACTTTAATTGTATTTGTGTTACCTTATGGTAGTAGTCCGATTAATAGTCCGAACTTAAGCCGATTTTCATGTCTTTTTTGGCGGGCGTTTTTTTGTAGGAAAATAAAAATGAATCGTTTTGGATATTTAGGATGTTTTTGTTTACGTATTAAAAATACGAAAAAAAATTGTTTTGAAAAAATTTTATAGTTTATTATTATTATTATTATTATTGATCGAAGTTGGCACTTCGAAAAAAAGCGCGTGGGTGGCCCCGGTGATTTTGGCTCTTGATGTTAACTGAAATAAAAAATTCTTGATAATTCTTAATCTATAGACATGTCATTCTGGTCGGAACTAGTGAAGATAAATTTCTTTTTATTTTACAATCCCTTCTTTGTTAAAATAAAAGGACTTTTTTTTCCAAAGTCCGCCATTTTGTTATTTATCCATGAAATTTAACTTCAGTAGTTCCGACAAGAATGACATGTCTATAGATTACGAATTATCAAGAATTTTTGATTTCAGATAACATCAAGAGCCAAAATCACCGGGGCCACCCACGCGCTTTTTTTCGAGGTGCCAACTTCGATCAATAATAATAATAATAATAAACTATTAAATTTTTTCAACAAATTTGTTTTTTGTATCTTTAATATGTAAATAAAAAATTCCTAAATATTTAATAGTTTATTATTATTATTGATATTGATCGAAGTTGGCACCTCGAAAAAAAAAGCGCGTGGTTGGCCCCGGTGATTTTGGCTCTTGATGTTATCTGAAATCAAAAATTCTTGATAATTCTTAATCTATAGACATGTCATTCTGGTCGGAACTAGTGAAGTTAAATTTCTTTTTATTTTACAATCCCTTCTTTGCAAAAATAAAAGGACTTTTTTTTCCAAAGTCCGCCATTTTGTTATTTATCTATGAAATTTAACTTCAGTAGTTCCGACCAGAATGACATGTCCATAGATTAAGAATTATCAAGAATTTTTGATTTCAGATAACATCAAGAGCCAAAATCACCGGGGCCACCCACGCGCTTTTTTTTCGAGGTGCCAACTTCGATCAATAATAATAATAATAATAAACTATTTAATTTTTTCAACAAATTTGTTTTTTGTATCTTTAATATGTAAATAAAAAATTCCTAAATATTTAATAGTTTATTATTATTATTATTATTGATCGAAGTTGGCACCTCGAAAAAAAAAGCGCGTGGTTGGCCCCGGTGATTTTGGCTCTTGATGTTATCTGAAATCAAAAATTCTTGATAATTCTTAATCTATAGACATGTCATTCTGGTCGGAACTAGTGAAGTTAAATTTCTTTTTATTTTACAATCCCTTCTTTGCTAAAATAAAAGGTCTTTTTTTTCCAAAGTCCGCCATTTTGTTATTTATCTATGAAATTTAACTTCAGTAGTTCCGACCAGAATGACATGTCTATGGATTAAGAATTATCAAGAATTTTTTATTTCAGATAACATTAAGAGCCAAAATCACCGGGGCCACCCGCGCGCTTTTTTTTCCGAGGTGCCAACTTCGATCAATAATAATAATAATAATCAACTATTAAATTTTTCCACACATTTTTTTTTGTATCTTTAATATGTAAATAAAAAATTCCTAAATATTTAATAGCTTATTATTATTATTATTATTGATCGAAGTTGGCACCTTGAAAAAAAAGGCGCGTGGTTGGCCCCGGTGATTTTGGCTCTTGATGTTATCTGAAATAAAAAATTCTTGATAATTCTTAATCTATAGACATGTCATTCTGGTCGGAACTAGTGAAGTTAAATTTCTTTTTATTTTACAATCCCTTCTTTGCTAAAATAAAAGGACTTTTTTTTCCAAAGTCCGCCATTTTGTTATTTATCTATGAAATTTAACTTCAGTAGTTCCGACCAGAATGACATGTCCATAGATTAAGAATTATCAAGAATTTTTGATTTCAGATAACATCAAGAGCCAAAATCACCGGGGCCACCCACGCGCTTTTTTTTCGAGGTGCCAACTTCGATCAATAATAATAATAATAATAAACTATCAAGATTTTTCAACAAATTTGTTTTTTGTATCTTTAATATGTAAATAAAAAATTCCTAAATATTTAATAGTTTATTATTATTATTATTATTGATCGAAGTTGGCACCTCGAAAAAAAAAGCGCGTGGTTGGCCCCGGTGATTTTGGCTCTTGATGTTATCTGAAATCAAAAATTCTTGATAATTCTTAATCTATAGACATGTCATTCTGGTCGGAACTAGTGAAGTTAAATTTCTTTTTATTTTACAATCCCTTCTTTGCTAAAATAAAAGGACTTTTTTTTCCAAAGTCCGCCATTTTGTTATTTACCCATGAAATTTAACTTCAGTAGTTCCGACCAGAATGACATGTCTATACATTAAGAATTATCAAGAATTTTTTATTTCAGATAACATCAGGAGCCAAAATCACCGGGGCCACCCACGCGCTTTTTTTTCGAGGTGCCAACTTCGATCAATAATAATAATAATAATAAACTATTAAATTTTTTCAACAAATTTTTTTTTTGTATCTTTAATATGTAAATAAAAACATCCTAAATATCCAAAACGATTCATTTTTATTTTCCTACAAAAAATCCATGAAAATCGGCTTAAGTTACCAGAATACTAGCTTAAAAAAAATATATATATACCAACGATTATTTTTCATCCCTCGTTAGTATCAGACATTTTTCGTTGTTCGTACCCTGTATACAATTTAATCTAAAAGGCCTGCTCTTTCGGCCAAGTATCGTGTGGGACTTGTCGATACCTTTTAGTCGAGATAGAAGGTACATTCGTCGTAGCGGGTTGATATCTTCGCGAATGAAGCTTCAGAAAGACGAGAAAAGGGGGTAAGAGAGAAGAAATAATAAAAAGTAAAGATCAGGTCGTATATATATCCATCTCCTCTCTCCTCCCCGGCCCCTCTTTCTCTCTCTCTTGTTATATAGGATCGCAAGGGTGTCCCGACTAGTTTCTTGCAAATTTCGAGGAACTAAGATAAAAAGTGGCGAGGCTCTCTCGACGCTGCTCTTGAGCTTCGAGTCTCTCTGGCGTGCACACACGTAGAACGTATAAATTAATACCGGCGAGACGCGTGAGCGGCAGGCAAAGACTGAGGAAAGAGCGAGTGAGAGGAGATTAAAGGAGGGAAAAAAAAAAAAAAAGTCCGAGAGGTAAGAGAGCATAGGGACACAACGGTGAGCTACGGGCAGAATGAGAGGGGTAGAAAAGGAGCTTCTGAAAAAACTGGCCGACGGTCTTATTACGAGTGGTCGGGGCCGGTCTCACGCTTATATGTGCCCTCTCGTTCTCTCTCTCTCTCTCTCTCTCTCTCTCTCTCTCTCTCTCTCTCTCTCACTGTTTCTCTTTCTTTTTAGCCCCGGTTATCCACTCTCGCATCGCGCTCACCGCGCGTCATATAGCGCAAAGCGCGCGGGGTAGGGTGACTTGCTTCGCGAGATTTTTATATGCCACCACCGCGTTTGTTCGTAAAGAAGAAGCAAAAGGGGCAGCGCGCGGGGGGTGGGGGGTGGGGGGGGGCAGATCGAGAACCGAAACGAAGCAGGAGGATCAGGCGACACAACGAATGGAAATAAATATGTTAGTTTCAACAAAAGTATAATATATTAATAATTAATGATGTTAATATAAATTGATTTGATATTAAAGGTATTTAATAACTAATTTATCCTTCTAAAAGACATTTTTTTAAAAACCGTGTAAATGACGTCGATTAAACAAAAAATATTCAAATGTTACTTCTCATTCAAGCAGCTTTTTTTTTCTTCGATTCGACTCAATTTCAATGAATGTGTTCCTAGGTCTCTAATATCGATTTACGATTAATTTTTTTTTAAATCTATTTCAAACGAACGATAAAAATCGGTTCGTGAAAATTCATGAAATACGAGCACGGAGAGGAGACGGTTTTTTTTTTTGTAATTTTCATAAGTATTCGAGTTATGCGGTTCGGCAAGCCTGACGAAAATATGCCCTCGGAACGTTCTTACGTGACACAGACACAGATTTAAATTTGTCTCTATATATATATGGGGGCGATTTTTTTTTCGACTATATTTTTTTTCTCAGTCTCCACCTGGAATTTTGTTGGATATGTCGATAAACAAATTGCCTGAAAGTTACAGCCCTTAATATTGATTCTAAGTACTTTCCCTTAGCGTGAAAAGATTTTTCATCTAAAATACACGTAAATCGAATTTTTTTTTTTTCAAATTTCTATAACTCAGCCGCATTTTATGCTATCATATTGTTCTTGGTTTCGATTTACTCAGAATAAAACAATCTAGAAAAGTATCCATTGCGGCGAAAGTGTAAATTGTACTGGTGAGTTGGTACGGGTCACTAAAGTTAATCTTTACTCAAAATTCTCGTTTTTTTGCTGTTATCTCCGAAACAATTAACTTTACGAAAAAAATGTGAACGAAAAATTTGTTGGAAATTTTATTTCCTACAAAAAAGGTCCTGTCGACCCAATTTCTTAGATTAATATTTCTTGAGATATTGAACTTTAACTTATGAGTATAATAAAATTTATAAAGTATGAAATATTAAATAATAAAAAAAATAAAAAATAAAAAAGTTCAATATCTCAAGTAATATTAATCTAAGCAAGTGGGTCGGTAGGACCTTTTTTACAGGAATTTAAATTTCCAACAAATTTTTCATTTACATTTTTTTCGTAAAGTTAATTGTTTCGGAGATAACAGCAAAAAAACGAAAATTTTGGGTAAAAATCAACTTCAGTGAGCTGTACCAACTCACCAGTGCAATTTACACTTTCGCCGCAACAGGCACTTTTCTAGATTGTTTTATTCCGAGTAAATCGAAACCAAGAACAATATGATAGCATAAAATGCGGCTGAGTTATAGAATTTTGAAAAAAAAAAATAGAAAATTCGATTTACGTGTATTTCAGATGGAAAATCTATTCACGCTAAGGGAAAGTACTTAAGATTAATATTAAGGGCTGTAACTTTCCGGGAATTTGTTTTTCGACATATCCAACAAAATTTCAAATGAGGACTGAGAAAAAAAAATCGCCCCAATATATATATATTGATTGGAGTTTCTTCCTACCCAAAAAACTCCTCCCTCCCATCTTTCTCCCATTGCGGATTTTTTATTTTTCTATTTCAGAGCGAATTTACCATGCGTACCTGACGGTTCGTTCGTTATTCAGCCTATCATTTGCATAACGACTTTTTTTTTTTTCACCAACCTCGTAGGTTTTTTTTATAGTGAATATACGCGGCGAGAGAAACGTTCGGTGCTCTCGCAAAGTCTCGTTTTTTTTTTTTTTTTCGGTTTCTTCCTGTTTTTTATAATCGAACAACGGGAACGGTGCGCACGATGCTCAAGACAATCTACATTTTATAACGATAATTGTAATGACAATTCGAATGTATAATTGAGATAATATTTTACATCGTGCAATGTATGAATCTAGACATATAATTATATTGTCAAGGAAAATGTGACTACACGGTGCACTTATGACTATAAACGTGCCAGAGAATAAGAGAGGATTGACAAAGAACGAAGGGGGGGAATAAATAAACTTGATCCCTCCTCACTGTATTCCCTGTGGGAACTCTCGATCGTCATCGTTTTATCTGCAAATGTGTACCCCGGTGGCTGGCTATGATATGACACCCTTTCGCGGAGAGTCCAGCGTGACCGGTATCCCATCATCGTGACCTTTTTTTTTTCTTATTTTTTTTATTTCCATAACCCTTTTGGTGTACATGCAGGACCGAGGGATACGCTGCTACTTTTTGGAACACGAGCAGAGACCCTCGGATATCGTGCGGCCAAGAGGGAGTACTCCTGCTGCCCAGGTGCAGGATCGAATAATTCGTGTTGTATATACAGATTTTTTGTGTGATTCCCTTTGGCTCGGAGATCACGTTGAATCATTAATTGGTTAATTAATTAAGTGCTTTTTAATTAACGAATTAAAATGATCTCTCTGTATGTTTGAGAAAAATCGTTTAAACAAATTTTTATATACAGCAGCATGTGTTCTTAATGTACAAATAAATCGTTAAGGGCGAATTATTTGAAAACAACAGCTATGCCCATTTTTCCCAGTAACACTTTTGTCAGTGTTTCTCAGAATAATCTATAAAATGTTTGCGACAATATTATAATCGAATTACCTTCTAATTGAAAGAATCAATATGAAATTAAGCCTCACCAACGCGCGTGAGTAAAGGATTCTTCAATGGAATAGCAATACAAAATCGAACTCCCAATGCAAAAATGTATCTTTTCAAAAATGCGGAAAAATGCGGAAAAATTAGTGCAACTAGGTGATTTAAATAAATGATTATAATCATTTTTTCCTGATTCAAAGACCTCTTCGTAACTCTATTTCGTTGACAATAATCTATAAAATGTTTCGGGCAATATTATAATCGAATTACCTTCTAATCGATAAATTCAATGTGAAATTAAGCCTCATCAACGTCTTAAGGTAGTAGTCTGCTAACTTAAGCTGGTTTTCATGTCTTTTTTGGAGGGCGTTTTTTTGTAGGAAAATAAAAATGAATCGTTTTGGATATTTAGGATGTTTTTATTTACATATTAAAGATACAAAAAAAAAAATTTTTGAAAAAATTTAATAGTTTATTATTATTATTATTGTTGATCGAAGTTAACATCTCGAAAAAAAAGCGCGTGGCAAAAAAAAGAAATAAAAAATTCTTGATAATTCTTAATCTATAGACATGTCATTTTGGTCGGAACTACTGAAGTTAAATTTCATGGATAAATAACAAAATGGAAAAGGACGTTTTTTTTCAAAATTCCGCCATTTTGTTATTTATCCATGAAATTTAACTTCAGTAGTTCCGACCAGAATGACATGTCTATAGATTAAGAATTATCAAGAATTTTTGATTTCCGATAACATCAAGAGCAAAAATCACCGGGGCCACGCACGCGCTTTTTTTTTTGGGGTGCCAACTTCGATCAATAATAATAATAATAATAAACTATTAAATTTTTTCAACAAATTTTTTTTTTATATCTTTAATATGTAAATAAAAACATCCTAAATATCCAAAACGATTCATTTTTATTTTCCTACAAAAAAACGTCCTCCAAAAAAGACATGAAAATCGGCTTAAGTTACCAGACTACTACCTTAAGTAAAGGATTCTTCGAAGAAATAGGAATAAAAGATTCAACTATAATGCAAAAAACCTATCTTTTCATAAATACAGAAAAATTAGTATAACTATGTGATTTTATTAAATGGTTACAATCAATTTTTACTGATTCAAAGATCATTACAACTGTATTTCGTTGACAATAATCCGATTGTTTTTCCATTGATTAAAAAATAATTAGAATCGTTTTATAATATGATAAAATAACACGTTGTAATAAAGGTCATCGAGCATTATCGTTAATTGATAAAAGATAGTAAAAACAATTTGTTCAATTCTAGAACCTTATTCGTCAACTACCCTGGTGCTTTAAGGTAGTAGTCTGGTAACTTAAGCCGATTTTCATGTCTTTTTTGAAGGGCGTTTTTTTGTAGGAAAATAAAAATCAATCGTTTTGGATATTTAGGACGCTTTTATTTACATATTAAAGATACAAAAAAAAGTTAGTTTGAAAAAATTTAATAGTTTATTATTATTATTATTATTGATCGAAGTTGGGACCTCGAAAAAAAAGCGCGTGGGTGGCCCCGGTGATTTTGGCTCTTGATGTTATCTGAAATAAAAAATTCTTGATAATTCTTAATCTATAGACATGTCATTCTGGTCGGAACTACTGAAGTTAAATTTCATGAATAAATAACAAAATGGCGGACTTTGGAAAAAAAAAACTTTTTTCCAAAGTCCGCCATTTTGTTATTTATCCATGAAATTTAACTTCAGTAGTTCCGACCAGAATGACATTCCGACCAGAATTTCATGGATAAATAACAAAATGGCGAACTTTGGAGAAAAGTTTTTTTTTCCAAAGTTCGTCATTTTGTTATTTATCCATGAAATTTAACTTCAGTAGTTCCGACCAGAATTTCATGGATAAATAACAAAATGGCGAACTTTGGAAAAAAGTTTTTTTTTCCAAAGTTCGCCATTTTGTTATTTATCCATGAAATTTAACTTCAGTAGTTCCGACCAGAATGACATGTCTATAGATTAAGAATTATCAAGAATTTTTGATTTCAGATAACATCAAGAGCCAAAATCACCGGGGCCACCGGAGCGCTTTTTTTTTCGAGGTGCCAACTTCGATCAATAATAATAATAATAATAAACTATAAAATTTTTTCAACAAAATTTTTTTTTGTATCCTTAATATGTAAATAAAAACATCCTAAATATCCAAAACGATTCATCTTTATTTTCCTACAAAAAACCGCCCTCCAAAAAAGACATGAAAATCGGCTTAAGTTACCAGACTACTACCTTAAGAATCTTAAGCTCGCGTCACCTATTGCCAGTTATTTTAAACTCGGAAAAATCGGTAAAGTTCACCTCACATTTGTAACTACTAGAATCGGCGTGCTCTGCTTTTTTGGTTAAGTTCGTTGTCTACGATTGTGCGATCTGAACTATGCACACGAACGAACTTCAAGGAGGACATCGACTGCCAATCATAATGACGAGTTAGCCGGCTTCAGAAATGAATCGCGTTTCGAGATATTTCGTGACGTGTCTTGTTTCTAGGGGGGGGAATAAGGAAACCTGCATAGGCTGGCTCGAGAATTGGACCAGTAAAACAAAGTCCCAGTAACGTGTGCCATTTTATCATTCACGCTTTCGCCATAAGGCACAAGGGCACTATATTCCTCCGATCCGGAGGTAGCGAGGGAGAAGAATCGAGAAAAAGAAGAAGAAGAAGAAGAAGAAGAAGCGGATAAGGAGCAAGAGGAAGAGAAGACGGATACGAAGAAAGAGGAACGCGCCCAACTCTCTCCTTCGCCTCTATAATACACAAAAACGGGTCTAGTTTCTTAGCCCAACGTCCGTGCGGGTTCGCGCTCTTCTGGCAACGAGCAACTATAGAATATATATATATATATATATATATATATATATATATATATATCTATATATAATACCATAGAGGAGAATCGAGCCAGTGGCGGCGACGGCGGTTAGTATTTCGTTTTTTGCCGGCATTGTAATCAAGGAAGGGTTAGGTGAGTTTTTGCCAGCGGGTGCCCGTCCCTGTCCCTGCGTCGCTCGCTCACCCGACGGTCAGAGGACAAAACACCGGGCAGCGGGCAGATGGACCGAGTAGCGCGCGTCCAACACCACCGCCCAAAGCGTATCGATGGCAACAAAGTTAAAAAAGGGCCTATCGAGTTTGTTAAAGCACATAAATTTTACGCCCTTCCGGGTGTTGGAGCCTCGATATCATCCCCACTGGGCAATTTTTGTCCATACAGGTCTCTCGCGCGTCCCTCAAAGCGTTCTCCACGACCGCGAGTGGGAGAGGGAGCTACGGCAGCGCCCTCTACCGTAAAACCTTTGTACCCTCGCTATCGTTTTTTTTTTCCTTCTTCTTACGGTCACGACAGTGGTGCGGACCGCGTGAAACTCTCTTACTCAACCTTTTTTCTCGTTCTTTTTTTTTTTTTAATTCTATTTTATCTCCCTTTCTCTCTGTTCGCCGCCACCACCCTCCAGCGCCCTGCTTTTTTTTTCACGGCAGACTTTTCTTTCGTAACCTCTCTGTCTCTCTCTCTGTTTCTCTCCTTCGGTTGCTCTATGTACGCGCAAGAGTTTCGCTCGTCCGTTCTTTTGTATACGCTCCTGTTTCTCGTTTCTCATTCGAAAGTTTCTCTCGCTCTGCTTCTCGGACAGTCCTTTTTAAATTAAAAAGAAGAAATAAAACGTTATTACAGAGCTGTTGTTTGTGGTACCGATGGTTCGAGCTTCATTGTGTATACATATGCATCGAGTTTTTTGTCGGATAGACGCATTTAATATTCGGGACAGATGTAATAATGATTATAAAAATTCGATTTATCAAATTTCCTTACGAAATTCTCGGATGGCCAAGATCGGACGCTGATGAGCGATCTTACGGTAGTAGTCTGGTAACTTAAGCCGATTTTCATGTCTTTTTTGGAGGGCGTTTTTTTGTGGGAAAATGAAAATGAATCGTTTTGGATATTCAGGATGTTTTTATTTACATATTAAAGATACAAAACGAAAATTTTTTGATAAAATTTAATAGTTTATTATTATTATTATTATTGATCGAAGTTGGCACCTCGAAAAAAAAGCGCGTGGGTGGCCCCGGTGATTTTGGCTCTTCATGTTATCTGAAAGCAAAAATTCTTGATAATTCTTAATCTATAGACATGTCATTCTGGTCGGAACTACTGAAGTTAAATTTCTTTTTATTTTACAACCCCTTCTTTGCTAAAATGAAAGGACTTTTTTTTTCCAAAGTCCGCCATTTTGTTATTTATCCATGAAATTTAACTTCAGTAGTTTCGACCAGAATGACATGTCTATAGATTAAGAATTATCAAGAATTTTTTATTTCAGATAACATCAAGAGCCAAAATCACCTGGGCCACCCACGCGCTTTTTTTTTCGAGGTGCCAACTTCGATCAATAATAATAATAATAATAGTAAACTATTACATTTTTTCAAAATTTTTTTTTTTTGTATCTTTAATATGTAAATAAAAACATCCTAAATATCCAAAACGATTCATTTTTATTTTCCTACAAAAAAACGCCCTCCAAAAAAGACATGAAAATCGGCTTAAGTTACCAGACTACTACCTTAAGGGCGGGGTAAGGGTATTCACTTTCGAAAAATCGAATTTTTTTTTTTCTTATCTTATTGTTTAACATGTCAAGAATATGTCCTTAAAATTTTAAACCGATCTAAGCAATATTCTTGAAGTTATTGTCCTATTAATCTCCTGGCCTTTAACGCTATACCTGTAACAGCTGCGGGCGGTCGGGCTAGCAGTGCACTTTAGACGCGTTTTTCTCAAAACTACTTTTTCAAAGTCCGTGTTCACTGCCATTTAAAAACTGCTTGACCGATTCATTTCAAACTTTGTACACATTTTCTACATATAAAATACCTCCCCCCAACGTTCAGTTAAATTTTTTTTTTTTTACATTAAGGGTGTTTCCCACCCACAAAATGGCGGAATTTTTCGTGGAAAATAACAGTTCACACTTTAGATGGCCGCCAAAAATTTTTAAATGAAAAAAAAAATTATCAGAGAACGTTGGGGGGAAGATTTGATTATAATTTGACTAAATTTCCATGGTTTTTCATTTTCAGATAATTTCCGGCCGAGTTATAGTGAACACCGCAAATTGTTTTTTTTCCAAGACGTTTTGGGGGAAGCTTTGTTACGGGCTTATGCTTCAATATTTCTGCATGAAAAAAATTACACAACATTGTCAAAAGTATGCTTAAGAATGTACAAAAGGTTCGAATAAAATTGCTCAATCCATATTTGAGAAAAAAAATCGCAAAGTGTTTTTTTTACGCTGAAACCCTTACCCCTTAAAAACTGACGCATTATCCGCGTCGACGTTCGAACGAAGAACTGCTACCACGAGTTTTTCGAATTTGCCGATCTTAAATTCCATGTCAACCTGACTGACAGATAAGTGAATGAAATTATTGGATGTAAATGGAAAAAATGGTACCCGATGTTTGTTTCAGCTGATTGGGGTTCGAAATTTAATATTAAAAAATTCGAGAATTCGAAATAACGCGACAAACGTTTGTCCGCAAAAGGATGATCCTCGGTCGGTAATTCTGTTATTGCTCATTGTCGAATTTTTCCATTGGCTTTTGGAATCTGAGATCGCAGAATCGCTGGGTACCATTTTTCATTCAAGTTCAATAGTTTTCCGTTTTTTTTTTCGTACCAGCCATGTGTCGATTGCGTTATTGACAATTTCGAAGATTCTGGTACTGGATCTGAGACGAACGAATTCTAAAAAGCCACGGGTATCGATGTTCACTTTGTTCGGATAATTTTTTTTTTGTTGCTGGCCGTATTGAGGCCGGCTATTTGATTGTAGACTCTTATGCAAAACCAATGAACATCCGGATCTGTCGGTCTTCCTCGAATTATTGGTACGCTATATACGCCGATATCGCCATGAATGGGGGGTTTGCGGTGATGGGAACGCCAAGAAGAAGACCCCGAGGATCTCCGGGCTTGCCGAAATATTAATGAATTGTCCAAATGCACGAGTACCGTAATTCCCATTCAAATAACTGAACAAAGCTTTTTTTTTTTCTCAATCTACAAAAGGGTTCGTTAAAAACGTTCGTTGTTATTCGCGAAAATCAATTTTGACTAGGGTTGCTAACCCCGTGTGACGCAAAATTGTACGTTGGTGAGGTAAGAAAAAAAAAAAAAAAAAAGTAGAATTTCGAGTCTTGTAATTTAGAAAATGACGGTTGACTCGAGGCTTCTGGGGTGGCGAACGTTTGTCAGGATATTTGGCGTTACCGTGTCCACACGGGGGGGTGAGGGATGGTACTGTTCAGCCATAGGCTCAAAGAGAGCGCCGTTCGAAATATTTTCGTGGGGTACGGCCCACCGTTTCAACGAACCGTAACAACATAAAATTCTATCCCCTGGCCCATCCTTCGTTGTGTCCCAGAGATTTTTCAACCCTCAACGAACGCCCCGAAACGCCGAGGGGTTGCGAAAAAATGGCTGCCTCGTGTGCAGCCGGCCAAACCCTCGGGGACGAACCGCCATTGACAAAAAAAATTTCTCAACCACCCTTGCCGATAACGTCGTTGGGTTTGTGAATAACAACAAAAAAATAGACAATGAGAGTCTAACGGCTAATTGTCATTTTGTAACGGTCGTTGGAAAATTAAAAAAACAAAACAAACCAGACTAAGATATTCTGAGCCTGAAAAATTTGTCTTTTCTCAGGCTAGAAGAGTTGAGAAAATGAAAATTTATAATAAAGGAGATTGCACGTGAATTTATTCGCTACTAACTGTGCCTCGCGGTTTGACTCGCATTAAATTTGGATTATATATCTGTTATATATCTCATACGCATTATGAGTACATAACCAAGTGCATCTTATATAAATACCATGCGGAAATTATGTGGAAAATTTAAAGGATCGATCATTAAAGAATAAACCGACGCTGCCGCCGTTCCTTAAAGTGATAGGATGAAGTTATATGGCCTTAGAGCCTTACTGAATAAACGAGCTATCTAATGCAAAAAGAATTTTTCAAGTCGCATTAGTATTTCCCGAGATTAGCGCGTTCGAACAAACATACAAACTCTCCAGCGTTATTATAGTGGTAAGATAAACATTTTTTTTAAAATGATAATCCCTCGTAAATTATGAAAATGATTTAAATTGCAAATATAAAAGAGTTAAGGGGGGAAATAGGGTTAGACGGTTCAAAAAATCGATTTTTTTTTTATTTCATAAATTGTTAGTAAAAATATTGAAAAATATGTTCCCAAAATTTTAAATGAAAATTCCGACTCGTTCTATTGTTATGAGCCATTAAAGTGAGTAGCTCTCTTTCAGGCCCCGATCGCGCTATTTTTTCAAACGCGTTTTTCTGACAACGGACTTTTTTTTAACTTGCGTACACGCTAGTTTGAAAAGTTTTCAACCAATCGTTTTGAAAATTGGCAGTTACTTTCTTCACAGTATTGCGCTCTATATGAACCTAAAATCGGAATATTATCATTATAAAAAATTTATTTTTTGCAAATAAAGTTGTAAAATTAGGCAAAAAATCATGCTTTTTTGTTTTGACCCCTGTAAAAAATTCAATTTTCGATTTTTTTTATAGCATTTAGGTTCATATAGAAGAGAGACATATAATAAAAGTAAATTCCAACTTCGTTTGATTTCAGATGAAAATTGCGGCTTCCAGAATGTACGCAAAATGCTGAGTCTGATTGTGACCTGCAATATGGGATCGCTAATATCTTCAGTGTTTTTAAAGGAAATTCTTCAAAAATTTTTTAGTATATACTTAAATATATGTATAAAATATTCTCAAAGTTTCGATAAATTATATTCATTTTTTATATTATAAAAAAATTCATGAAAATCATTGAGAAAACGCGGTCCTAACCCTATTTCCCCCCTCAAATCACTATTGCAACAAAAATTAAAACAACAATTTATATCCCTGCAAAAATTATTGTCAAATATCCAGAGCATTCCATTAAAATTTCTTCAAACTCACGTTACGAATCAATTGTTAGGTAATAAAAAATGTAAAAAAGAAATAAAATAAGTTTGAAAAGTTTTCAACCAATCCTTTTGAAAATTGGCAGTTACTTTCTTCACAGTATTGCGCTTTATATGAACCTAAAATCGGAATATTATCATTATTTAAAATAACTTTTTTTTTGCAAATAAAGTTGTAAAAAATGGCAAAAAATCATGCTTTTTTGTTTTGACTTCTGTAAAAAAATTAAATTTTGTATTTTTTTGATAGCATTTAGGTTCATATAGAAGAGAGACATATAATAAAAGTAAATTCCAACCTCGTTTGATTTCAGATGAAAATTGCGGCTTCCAGAATGTACGCAAAATGCTGAGTCTGATTGTGACCTGCAATATGGGGTCGCTAATATCTTCGGTGTTTTTAAAGGAAATTCTTCAAAAAATTTATAGTATATACTTAAATATATGTATAAAATATTCTCAAAGTTTCAATAAATTATCTTCATTTTTTATACTATAAAAAAATTCATGAAAATCATTGCGAAAACGCTGTCCTAACTCTATTTCCCCCCTCAAATCACTATTGCAACAAAAATTGAAACAACAATTCATATCTCTGCAAAAATTATTGTCAAATATCCAGAGCATTCCATTAAAATTTCTTCAAACTCACGTTACGAATTAACTGTAAGGTAATGAAAAATATAAAAATGAAAAAAAAACATTACGAACGTTTAAGTACCAATGAAACAGTTATTTCAAGTTGTTTCAAGCGATAAATTCCCAACGTGCTAAATTCTTACGTACTTCAATATATGTATAAAATATTCTCAAAGTTTCAATAAATTATATTCATTTTTTATACTATAAAAAAATGCATGTAAATCATTGAGAAAACGCTGTCCTAACTGTATTTCCCCCCTCAAATCACTATTGCAACATAAATTGAAACAACAATTTATATCTCTGCAAAAATTATTGTCAAATATCGAGAGCATTTCATTAGAATTTCTCCAAACTCACGTTACGAATTAATTGTTAGGTAATAAAAAATGTAAAAAAGAAAAAAAACATTACGAACGTTTAAGTACCAATGAAATAATTATTTCAAGTTGTTTAAAGAGATAAATTCCCAACGTGCTAAATTCTCAAGTAATAATAATAAAAAATAAATTAAAAAAACCCAACAAGAATTAAGTGACTGTGGTGTATCGTGAGACACGGAATTTTTTTTTCTCCTAATTTTTCTTCAGCCTCGGTAATGAGACTCGTTGAATGATATTCAACGAGAGTTCCCACACAGGCGCATGAGTATCGCGAATAAATTATCGCAAAGCGAATTCCCGCAGTCTCCTCATTGAGAGCCCTTTCGCTCAGACTCTCAGAGGGGGGTGACATTTTTTTTGGGCTTTTTTTTTTTTTGTTTCCGAGCGATAATCCGAGAGGAGGATGCGTGGAAGCGCCCTCACGTGTCTACCTGTCCATCGTTAATATATATATATTTTTTTTTCTTCTCGAACGCACATGGTCCATTTCCCCTTCCACTGAAAGTTGCGTAGCGCGCGGAGTTCCCCTCCTCGTTCTTTTCACCCCTCTCGCTTCTTACCGAGGGTAATTTCGCTCTCTCTCTCTCTCGCTCTCTCACCCCTTTCGCACGGGGCGCATATGCATATGCACCTATAATCCCCTCGCTCCACCGTGAATGAAACGCCAGTAGCACCCTATATATATATATACACCGGCGTACAATGGCGAAGAAGAAGGAACAAAAAAATTTGAAGGAATCGGGAAAAAAAAAACAAAGGGGTATAATACCCCACGAGCAAGGATCCGGGCGCCTCTCTTCTCAGGACTCGATTTTTTTGAGAGTTTTTTTTTTTTTACTTCAACCCTCGTTCCCACTTACTCTCTCTCTCTCATTCTTATGTGTATACTCGCGGTGACGTTCGCCACTCTCGCTTTCTCCCTCTCGGTTACGAAACAATTTTTTTCTCGCTCACGCACAACCCCGCGCGACCCTCTGTACACGAGCCTCCTTACGATCAGCTGTGTGGCGAACCAAACAAAACGACGAACCTGACTCAGAGACACGAAGACGGGATGAGATTTTTTTTTTCACTAATTTTTTTAATTTTTTTTTCTTCCATCTGGGATTAACCTAAGTGGTTCTTTTGAAACGGAGAACAAAAATTAATTGCAACGTTGGTTATTTATTTATTTAGTTTTTTTTTCTCGCTATTTAATATGTAATTGTGCTTTGTCAATTGTAAAAAAAAATTATTGAAATATCAACGACGAGCTGTGCCCCGCGGTTTCACACGCGTTAAATTTCCGTCCCCCGTTTCAACGCGCCGCCCCCGCCGCTCCTCAGGGTCGCAGCACAAAGTTATATGGCTCAAAACCTTCCCGAATAAACGGGCTATCTAATGCACGAAGAATTTTCCAAATCGGATTAGTATGTCCTGAGATTAGCGCGTTCGAACATACAAACATCGCAAACTCTCCAGCTTTATTATACACCAGTAAGATAACAAAAAAAAAATTAAATATTCCACAATATTGACGATCCTTGATTATTAACAATTGTGAAATATCGAAGATTACGAAACGTCAATGATATTTCACGATTGTTAACATTTTGTGAATTATTCATTTCTTTTAAGGGCGGGGTAAGGGTTTTCACTTTCGAAAAATCGAATTTTTTTTTTTGTCTTATCTTATTGTTTAACATTTCAAGAATATGTCCTTAAAATTTTAAACCGATCTAAGCAATTTTCTTGAAGTTATTGTCTCATTAAGGGAGGGGTAAGGGTTTCAGCGTTAAAAAAAACACTTTTTTTTGCGATTTTGTTTCTCAAATATGGATTGAGCAATTTTATTCGAACCTTTTGTACATTATTGAGCATACTTTTGACAATGTTGTGTAATTTTTTCATGCAGAAATATTAAAGCATAAGCCCGTAACAGAGCGTCCACCAGAACGTCTTGGGAAAAAATGTTTTCTTCACTTTTTTACTTCGTAAACTTTAGACGCGTTTTTCTCAAAACTACTTTTTCAAAGTCCGTGTTCACTGCCATTTAAAAACTACTCGACCGATTCATTTCAAACTTTGTACACATTTTTTACATATAAAATACCTCCCCCCAACGTTTAGTTAAATTTTTTTTTTTTACATTAAGGGTGTTTCCCACCCACAAAATGGCGAAATTTTTCGTGGAAAATAACAGTTCGCACTTTAGATGGCCGCCAAAAATGTTTGAATGAAAAAAAAAATTATCAGAGAACGTTGGGGGGAAGATTTGATTATAATTTGACTAAATTTTCATGGTTTTTCATTTTCAGATAATTTCCGGCCGAGTTATAGTGAACACCGCAAATTGTTTTTTTTTCCAAGACGTTCTGGGGGAAGCTCCGTTACGGGCTTATGCTTCGATATTTCTGCATGAAAAAATTACGCAACATTGTCAAAAGTATGCTCAATAATGTACAAAAGGTTCGAATAAAATTGCTCAATCCATATTTGAGAAAAAAAATCGCAAAAAAAGTGTTTTTCTTTACGCTGAAACCCTTACCCCTCCCTTAAAGTAAAAAATAGCCCTGACACAACCTGTTGTTTATATTAATTGAAAGTTTCATCGTTGTCATTCCCATAGAAACCACCGTAGGGGAGTACGATTAAAAAAAAATAAAGAAGAAAAAACTGACACCCCTGATGAACCCTTTGAGCCCGAAAGATGGTGTGTGCGACGCCGCGAAAAAAAAAGTCCCGAAAGTCGCGAAGAAAAAAGTTAAT
Source organism: Oxytorus armatus (assembly GCA_958009045.1). Taxonomy (NCBI): domain Eukaryota; kingdom Metazoa; phylum Arthropoda; class Insecta; order Hymenoptera; family Ichneumonidae; genus Oxytorus; species Oxytorus armatus. The sequence continues at coordinate 2,977,356 of OY253746.1, read as the reverse complement.
GTATTCAATGGGAACGTTGTTCGGGGCTATGCGGGCAAATATGCATGGGAAAGTAGTTGTTGAATTTTTCCCTCGAGTTTGTCTCGCTTGATATATAAAAAAAAAAAAAAACACATGTCTCTAGATTGATTTCGCGATGAGACCATGATTTCTCTATAAGCAGAACGTAAAAATGGATCTCGCACAGACGAGCACATTTTTTTTTTTTCGCATTAATTTCACCAAACGGACGTACGAGAATCCTGCTCTGAACTTTCTCACCATTCACGCGAGCTCCTCCGCCTCGAGACTAGTCTATACAGAGACTTGTAAAAAAAAGCGAAGAAGAAACAAAACAAAAAAGACAATCAATTTGTTCGGTTCGCTCACGAAGCCAGTCTTACGACTTTATTTTCTATATTGTTTTGTTTTTTTCTTCTTTCTTTCGGTCGAGCGAGAATTATGATACTAGAATTGTTTCGTTTTATTAAAAAAAAAGTCGGATTTTTGGATACTAGTTTTCGTGCTTAATCCTCTTTCGCCGCTTTTTTTTCTAAATAAAAAGTACAATAAATTCGTTGGATTTTTTAATTATTTTATCAGAATATATGAGAATCGAGCACGAAAACAAGTCTACAATTCTCATATATTCTGATGGAATATTAAAAAATTCAACAAATTTATCGCATTTTTTGTTTAGAAAAAAAAAAAAAAAAAAACGAAAGAGGACTAAGCACGAAAACTAGTATTCAAAAATCCGACGGTTTTTTTTTAAAACAATATGATAATTCAATCAAGATAATAATGTTCTACCAGTTAGAAGAAGATGAAGGAAAAAAAAGACAATCGTTCGTTTTTTTATTCGTCTGGCATTCGAGTGCAGCCACCCACTGGCTAAAATGCCTCTCTGCATCGCGATCGTATTTAGATTACATTCACATTATTACCATTATTATAGGGTCCTGTATGTAGAGCCAGAGTGAGAGTAAACAGTGAACGGATGAGAATCAACGAAAGATTTTGGTCTCGACGATCGAGGGATCTATTAAGAGCGCAAGTGCAGCTGCACGTTTGTAATCACGCACGAGCGATCATTTTATTTTTTTCTCTCTCTTGTTCAAGAACAATATTAACGATGTTCATACACCTTGATAATAGTCTAATCAAACAACGAGACTCCTAAGTTCATAACAGATATATATATACAGGGTGTCCCAAAACTAGCACGTCAGACTGACCCGGGGGTTAAATTGGCTGCGGACCTATTAAAAAAATTAATATGACATCAGTAAAAGTCTCGTGGTTTTCGAGAAAAATTATCTTTCTTGATTTCTCGGAAAATCGCTATTCTTGTCATCTCGCTATTTTCGTTTGTGTTTATGACCACTTTAGGATTTGGTGTGAATTTGGACTTTGGTTTGCTTATGATTTGAATTTTCATAGCAATGGTAGCAAAATAACGAGTATTGGGTAGCGATTTTCGTTTGCGTTTCTGATTAGGATTTGATGTGAATTTGGACATTCATTTGATTACGATTTGAACTTTCATAGCAATGGTAGCAAAATAACGAGTATTAGTTAGCGATTTTCGTTTGTGTTTCTGACCACTTGAGGATTTGGTGTGAATTTGGACTTTGGTTTGCTTATGATTTGAACTTTCATAGCAATGGTAGCAAAATAACGAGTATTACGTAGCGATTTTCGTTTGCGTTTCTGATTAGGAGTTGGTGTGAATTTGGACTTTCATTTGCTTACGATTTGAACTTTCATAGCCAATGGTAGCAAAATAACGAGTATTAGTTAGCGATTTTCGTTTGTGTTTCTGACCACTTGAGGATTTGGTGTGAATTTGGACTTTGGTTTGCTTATGATTTGAACTTTCATAGCGATGGTAGTAAAATAACGAGTATTAGGTAGCGATTTTCGTTTGCGTTTCTGATTAGGATTTGGTGTGAATTTGGACTTTCATTTGCTTACGAATTGAACTTTCATAGCCAATGGTAGCAAAATAACGAGTATTAGTTAGCGATTTTCGTTTGTGTTTCTGACCACTTGAGGATTTGGTGTGAATTTGGACTTTGGTTTGCTTATGATTTGAACTTTCATAGCAATGGTAGCAAAATAACGAGTATTGGGTAGCGATTTTCGTTTGTCTTTCTGACCACTTGAGGATTTGCTGTGAATTTGGACTTTGGCTTGCTTATGATTTTAACTTTCATAGCAATGGTAGCAAACTAACGAGTATAAGGTAGCGATTTTCGTTTGCGTTTCTGATTAGGATTTGGTGTGGATTTGGACTTTCATTTGCTTACGATTTGAACTTTCATAGCAATGGTAGCAAAATAACGAGTATTAGTTAGCGATTTTCGTTTGTATTTCTGACCATTTGAGGATTTGGTGTGAATTTGAACTTTGATTTGCTGACGATTTGAACTTTCATAGCAATGGTAGCAAAATAACGAGTATTAGGTAGCGATTTTCGTTTGCGTTTCTGATTAGGACTAGGTGTGATTTTGGACTTTCATTTGCTTACGATTTGAACTTCCTAGCAATGGTAGCAAAATAACGAGTATTAGTTAGCAATTTTCGTTTGTGTTTCTGACCACTTGAGGATTTGGTGTGAATTTGGACTTTGATTTGCTTACGATTTGAACTTTCATAGCAATGGTAGCGAAATAACGAGTATTAGTTAGTGATTTTCGTTTGTGTTTCTGACCACTTGAGGATTTGGTGTGAATTTGGACTTTGGTTTGCTTATGATTTGAACTTTCATAGCAATGGTAGCAAAATGACGGGTATTAGGTAGCGATTTTCGTTTGCGTTTCTGATTAGGATTTGGTGTGAATTTGGACTTTGATTTGCTTACGATTTGAACTGTCATAGGAATGGTAGCAAAATAACGAGTATTAGTTAGCGATTTTCGTTTGTGTTTCTGACCACTTTAGCATTTGGTGTGAATTTGGACTTTGATTTGCTTACAATTTGAACTTTCATAGCAATAGCAGTAGAACAACAAGTACAAGGTAGCGATTGTTCCAAAAAATCAAAAGACACGATTTTTCTCGAAAACCACGAGACATTTACTGAGGTCACATTTATTGATTCTGATACGTCAAGAGTCAATTTACCCCCCTTCTAACGTGCTAGTTTTAGGACACCCTGTATACACGAATGAATAATTCGTAGAAATAAGAACAATTGAAAACCGCCAAACTCTCTCGAAATATTCAAAGCCGAATAATTTTCTAAGTCCATATTTTTTCAACAGTATCGTTGCATAACTTGTTTACGAATTTTTCCATACGCCATTTTTTTCAAATATTTTTTCTCTCCAATCGACAAATTTGCAATATAGCATCTGACCGGACGTGAAAAAAGAATGGCGAAAAAATTCATAAATAAATAATGTGCGTGTCTCAATTCTCTCGTCCAAGGCGATTAATACAATATCTTAAAAAAAAAAAAAAAAAGGCAATAAAAAATAAAAATAAAAAACCGCGAGTTTCCTCGACTTCTTTCATACGATCTTATAACGGAGAGATATATAGAAAAGACGCCTGAACGCTGATGCTCGAAGCAAAACCGCGAGTATTTTTTTTCTTCTTTTTTTTTTCTTCCCGTTACTCCCTCGCCTCACTCCTCATTCTCCTCTTTTCTCATTCTCTAGCGCTTTTTCTACACACATACACTCTCTCTCTCTCTCTCTCGTTCTTTCTCTCTCTGGCGAACTCTGCGGGCGCACGAGATGTTTGTCTCGTGCAAAAACGAGGCAAAAACTTATATCCTTGCAATAGAGGTATACGCTCGTTGTTTTTATTCTCTTCTCTTCAAACTATACGAGTATATATATATGTGTGTGTTTATATAGGTATGTACGTAGCCGCAGGGCTTGATATATATAGTATAGCACCGACGGCGGGTGTTCACGAAAAACCAGACACTTTTTGTCAGTCGTTACGCTTTTTTGCAGTCGCCGAGAGAGACGGAACGAGAAGGGAGGAAACTGTAGCCGGTAGAGGTCGTGAGAGACACACAGAGAGCGAAAGAAACATGACGAAAGAGTGCCTGAGTCATCTTCGCTTCGTGAGTTACGATATGGCTAAAAAAAAAAAAAAAGGCGAGACGATCGCTGGTATAGCGAATTAAAAAAAATATCGATCAACTTTTCGACTGAACGAATATTATTTCTGTAAACTACACGATCGAACGATTGGATCGCGATGTACGAAACAAACTTTGAAGCGGTTTCGCCGGAGTCTCTGAAAAATATATGCAAATGGCCGACCTTTTTTTATGCCGAGAACGACGTCTCGTATTTACAATTCGATCTGCATTTCGTACGTCCTCCCGCTTGTCGCGCCACTATACACGAGATCGAACACTTTTACCGATTGTGTGAAAACCGAACAATGTTACCATGATACTGAACTTGAGGACGTGTACGAAGGAAAATTCAGTTGGATTACAACCCTTCGTGGTCACGCCGGGTCAAAATGACCCCAAGCGCAACTTTAAGCTAGAATTACTATGCCTCGTTGCTGATTTTTTTTCGCCATTTTGAAAATTTGATAAAAATTTTTTGCCATGATATTCTCATTCCGAAAGGTTCAAACTAGTATCCTGAATTTTTATTAGTCGTTCGGAACGATACTGGCAACGCGGCAATTGTTTAAACGTGGCTGTGACCAGCGTGTTATTTTTAGAACGTGTGACCACGAAGAGTTAAAAATGGCGGAGATAATATGAAAATTGATTTTTATGAAAAATGCCTATTAGGACGATTCTTGAGATCGGTGAATTTTAATTATTCGCGGTTAAAATTTAAAGAATTCAAGACGGCGAATTTTGTATTTAACGACGCGAAATTTAAAAAATCAACTTTTACTGAAAATTACAAATTTTTCTCAAAATTATAATTAATAAACGTGACCGTTTGTTATTTCTTGATTATCACGAGCTGAAACGATCGGACGTACCGGAAAAATGAGACAAGAATTCGAATGTAAGAAAGAAGAAAAAAAAAAAAAAATGAAGATGCCATTCTTGACCGATCTCTCTTCCATCCTTAATCGCCTGTAGGAATAAATGCTCGAAATGCAAGAACGATATGTCGTACAAATGTAGCGTTATGAAAAACTGATCGTCCACGGTATGGAAGTCGAGAAACCTCCTTATATATAATATGTTCACGGGGAAAAGATAGTGTGTGCTCTCTTAGGAAGCCGATAAAACCCCTTTGTGTGTTTCTTAAGCCGAAATATTTATGGAGCAAGTTTTTCGTCAAGTCTTATAACGAAAGTCTATATATATATATATATATGCGTAGGAATATACGATAAACAACCGGCAAAAGAAAAAGGGAGAAGAGTAAAGAATGAGAAAGAGATATTGCACTGGTGTACTAAGTTAATATGAGGAAAAAAAAACTCAACCGATCTTCGTCGAAGAGCGCGCTCTGTTTTACCGACCAATCTTACGAACATCATCATATATCTCGCTCTCTCTCCTTTTCTCTATATTCGCGTGTAAGTATTAGGGCGATTTTTTTTTCGACTATTTTTTTTTTTAGTCTCGACCCGAAATTTTGTCGGATATGTCGAAAAAGAAATTCCCTGAAAGTTACAGCCCTTAATATTAATTTTAAGTACTTTTCCAAAGGGTGAGAAGATTTTCCATCTAAAATACACGTAAATCGAATATTTTTTTTTTTTCAAATTTCTATAACTCAGCCGCATTGTATGCTATCATAGTGTTCTTGATTTCGATTTACTCGGAATAAAACAATCTAAAAAAGTGCCTTTTGCGGCGAAAGTGTAAATTGTACTGGTGAGTTGGTACTGAAGTTGATTTTTACCCAAAATTCTCGTTTTTTTGCTGTTATCTCCGAAACAATTAACTTTACGAAAAAAATGTAAACGAAAAATTTGTTGGAAATTTAATTTCCTATAAAAAAGTTCCTATCGACCCAATTGCTTAGATTAATATTTCTTGAGATATTGAACTTTTTATTTTTATTTTTTTTATCATTTAATATTTCATATTTTATAAATTTTATACTACTCATAAGTTAAAGTTTAATATCTCAAGAAATATTAATCTAAGCAATTGGGTCGATAGGACCTTTTTTGTAGAAAATTAAATTTCCAACAAATTTTTCATCTACATTTTTTTCGTAAAGTTAATTGTTTCGGAGATAACAGCAAAAAAACGAGAATTTTGGGTAAAAATCAACTTCAGTGACCCGTACCAATTCACCAGTATAATTTACACTTTCGCCGCAAAAGGCACTTTTTTAGATTGTTTTATTCCGAGTAAATCGAAACCAAGAACAATATGATAGCATAAAATGCGGCTGAGTTATAGAAATTTGACAAAAAAAAAAAAAAATCGATTTACGTGTATTTTAGATGGAAAATCTTTTCACGCTTTGGGAAAGTACTTAGAATTAATATTGAGGGCTGTAACTTTCAGGGAATTTCTTTTTCGACATATCCAACAAAATTTCGGGTGGGGACTGAAAAAAAAAAATAGTCGAAAAAAAAAATCGCCCTAGTAAGTATCTTAGGCATAGAACGAAATTCCTGTCATCGATTACGTTGGTGACAAGTAAATTGAACGAAGTGAATCAGAGCACAAATGACGGAATAAAAGGAAGAGAGAGACAGATGGGTTTATTAGACGAGAGCGAAGAGAAAATACACTGTTGACTTGATAAATTAATCCCAGTTTCTCGATTCATTCCTTTTAGGGTATTTTTTTCTCTCTCTCTCTCTCTCTCTCTCTCCCTCTTTCTCATTGGCTCATCCAGTATCTTGTAAGTCCGGGAAGGGGAGTTGGACAGGGTCATGGAATCTCATTCCTGTACTTTGTTGTAAACATACTATTACTAAAAACCCTCCCCGGTAGCTCTTAAACTAATTGCCCCCCGGGTTATATACACTCGGTAAGTACAAGCCGGGACGATTTCTTCGCCTCCGGATAACAAACATTATCGAGTACTTGTGTGCAACTCACGGGGGGGGAGGTCTTTGTCGATTTAAAACGCTTTACTCTAACCACTTCAATGTATAAATAAATAATCATTAATAAATATGTATAATAATACATTTTTTTATACATTACACCTGCGTACTCATTGCCGGTTCATTTGAATAGAAAATATCGGAAATTTCTCGTGAATTTAAGTAACGTCGAAATAATAAGTCCACTTTCTCTCTGTCTCTCTCCTTAATTTTGCTCTTGAAGAATTTTTATGTTTCAAGTTTTGCGCGTACTTTTCTTTTTAACCTTCCTACTTTCCTCGTAATGTGTACTTACTGCGAATACAATAAATTACCCGGTGTATCATAATAAAAGTTCACTATATTTAGCGATTGAGTAATTGGGATAATTTTTGCATTCTGTTACTCCCATCGGGATGTAATATATAACAAACCTGAAAGTCCTTTTTTTTTTCTGTGTTAGATGGAATATGACGATTGTTAATTTTTTTTTTAAGGGGGGAAATAAGGTTAGACGGTTCAAAAAATCGATTATTTTTTAATTTCATAAATTGTTAGTAAAACTATTGAAAAATATGTTCCCAAAATTTTAAATGAAAATTCCGACTCGTTCTATTGTTATATGCCATTAAGGGTGGAAATAGGGTAAAGGACAGCGTTTTCTCAATGATTTTCATAAATTTTTTTATAGCATAAAAAATGAATATAATTTATTGAAACTTTGAGACTATTTTATACATATATTTAAGTATATACTATAAAATTTTTGAAAAATGTCCTTGAAAAACACCGACGATATTAGCGACCCCATATCGCAGGTCACGATCAGACTCAGCATTTCGCTATTTTTTCAAACGCGTTTTTCTAAAAACGACTTTTTTTTATTTTGCGTACACGCTAGTTTGCAAAGTTTTCAACCAATCGTTTTAAAAATTGGCAGTTACTTTCTACATAGTATTGCGCTCTATATGAACCTAAAATCGGAATAATATCATTATTTTAAATAATTTTTTTTTGCAAATAAAGTCGTAAAAAACGGCAAAAAATCATGCTTTTTTGTTTTGACCCCTGTAAAAAATTCAATTTTCAATTTTTTTGATAGCATTTAGGTTCATATAGAAGAGAGACATATAATAAAAGTAAATTCCAACCTCGTTCGATTTAAGATGAAAATTGCGGCTTCCAGAATGTCCGCAAAATGCTGAGTCTGATTGTGACCTGCAATATGGAGTCGCTAATATCTTGGGTGTTTTTCAAGAAAATTCTTCAAAAATTTTATAGCATATACTTAAATATATGTATAAAATATTCTCAAAGTTTCAATAAATTATATTCATTTTTTATACTATAAAAAATTTCATGAAAATCATTGAGAAAACGCTGTCCTAACCCTATTTCCCCCTTTAACGGTTCAGATAACTGTGGTCGAAGCGAAGTACCTCTCCGGTCATTTTGTTCGTTAAAAGACGAAAGAAAATACACCTCGGACCCCTGTCGTCAACTTGCGAAAACGATAAACGCGAGTCTCCCGTGAACGCGAGAATATGAAGAAAAAAAATCAAACAAAAGTACTCACGTGTTCCGTTGACGTTTCTACTGAGAATTCTCGGTAGGCCGGTGTTAGTTTGTTGTTGTTGACTGACCGACGAGCTCGGAACAACGACGAGAGCGCCCGCGGAACTTTGGCTCATCGAGGCGGACGTGATTTGTCCAAGACTCGCGACATTAACGCTCAACGTTGACGAGGACGTAACGACGGGCGTTATCGTCGTTAAAACATTATTTTGTTGCTGCTGCGACTGTTGCGACGCGATCGGCGGTTGTACGGGGGATGGTGTCGCGACGCCACGCGGCGTCTCGCCGACAATCCCTTGTACACCGGAAATACGCGTTTCCATAACCTCGATTAAACTCCCACCACCGCCACCACCGTCACCCACGTAACAACAGCTTATTGTCCTACTCCCGTACGAGTAGCCCTCCGAAACGCAATGTCCCATTCAATCAAAAACATTCGCGAATCTTCGAGCTTTGCACGAAAAAAAAAGTCACCAAAAACAGAAGAAAAAAAACTCTATTCGTGAAAAGTCAGAACGCAACTCTTGGTAAATTCAGTTTCCAAACGGACAGGCGGGAAATTTGAAAAAGAAACGAAAAAAAAAACTATGTTGAAAGTGCAAAGAAAGATCGAGCGAAAAATCAGGAAAAAACACACTTGGATCGATGCGTAAGAAGAATAGAAACAAAAACAGAAATAAAAGAATAACAGGCACGTGCTTCGAAAAAAACAGCAAGAATGCTTTTCGAGGGTATAATCGGGAATTGGATTTTGTGGTGCACGAGAATTGCCGGATCGGCTTTTATCAAACAAATTTCGTCACCCGTATAATTTAGGATATTTCGCGATTATTTCTCTATTTTTTTTGTCAATCAGTTTATCGCTATTTTTACTAAATATCCGAGCCGATTCTCGTTATCCTCTCGTACTTAAAATGTCGCACACACGCTTTTTCCCACTCCTCCCCGACAGCCTTTTTCGCCAAAGACTCAATATTTTTCCCTAGCTCCCTCTATCGGACTACGCCAATTTTCTCCTCTCCCTGTCTTTTTCGTATTCTCTTCGTTAACAGTCGACGTAACCCTTTGGTCCAGTTCACTCGAAATGATCGCGTCGGACGTTTATTTCGTATCGGGGGTGACGAACGACGGATAGAAGATTAGCGGACGGGAGAGTTCGTGAGCCGAGAACGCAGCGATCCGTACGATAGCGTGCTACACATTGTTTGTCGGCTCGTTTCAGCCTCCACGAGATTCTCTTGGCCGTTACCCCCACCGTTCGGACAACCGGCGAAGCTTCGTTGGACGCGCCGCCACTATCGCAACCCCCCGTGTTCAACACAATGCGCGCACACACACACATTCAAACGTTGACTTTTTTCCCGCGCGGTTTCGCGCGATGCACGATGGGTGCACACCATAGAGAACACGAGCTAAAGAACGCCGAGCCAAAAAGAGAGAGAGAGAGAGAATTGCAGAAAAAAGATTAAGAGGGCGGGGAGAGAGGGATAAACGCGGTGTCCCGACGTACGCTCCACCCTGAAAACAAGCTGCATCTGTATACCTACCGTGTAAAAAAAAGAAAAACCTTATCCCCACCTCCCGCTACGATCTAATAGGGCTTTACGCGTGTGTACAAGGGTGAGAGACAGAGAGAATGAGAAAAGCGCAGTTTCTTTGGGGCTGTTGGATACCGCGAAGCCGGGACGAGAAAAAAGAAACAGAGAAAGAAAAATACAGTTGCCTCCCTCCTTTTCCGAGCGCGCCCAACCCTCTTTTTCTTCCGTCTCTTTCGTTACGGTTCCACGTACAGTTCCGATTCTGTTCTTTTTTTTTCTTATTCGTGTAGATATATACAGTTCTTTCGCTCGTACGTTCCTCCCTGTATAATCAGCCTACTCTACGAACCTTTCCCCACACCCCATACTGATAATTGCGGATATTATTGTTCGGCGCACAACCCTGGTGGCAAGATTCGAACTATCAATGATGGCCGCTCGAAAGTAACTTTTTAGATGGATTTAAGGTAGTAGTCTGGTAACTTAAGCCGATTTTCGTGTCTTTTTTGGAGGGCGTTTTTTTGTAGGAAAATAAAAATGAATCGTTTTGGATATTTAGGATGTTTTTATTTATGTATTAAAGATACAAAAAAAATTTTTTTTGACAAAATTCAATAGTTTATTATTATTATTATTGATCGAAGTTGGCACTTCGGAAAAAAAAGCGCGTGGGTGGCCCCGGTGATTTTGGCTCTTGATGTTATCTGAAATCAAAAATTCTTGATAATTCTTAATCTATAGACATGTCATTCTGGTCGGAACTACTGAAGTTAAATTTCATGGATAAACAACAAAGTAGCGGACTTTGGAAAAAAAAAAACTTTTTTCCAAAGTCCGCCATTTTGTTAAGTTAAATTTCATGGATAAATAACAAAATGGCGGACTTTGGAAAAAAAAAACTTTTTTCCAAACTCCGCCATTTTGTTAAGTTAAATTTCATGGATAAATAACAAAATCGCGGACTTTGGAAAAAAAAACTTTTTTCCAAACTCCGCCATTTTGTTAAGTTAAATTTCATGGATAAATAACAAAATGGCGGACTTTGGAAAAAATAAAAACTTTTTTCCAAACTCCGCCATTTTGTTAAGTTAAATTTCATGGATAAATAACAAAATGGCGGACTTTGGAAAAAAAAAACTTTTTTCCAAAGTCCGCCATTTTGTTAAGTTAAATTTCATGGATAAATAACAAAATGGCGGACTTTGGAAAAAAAAAAGTTTTTTCCAAACTCCGCCATTTTGTTAAGTTAAATTTCATGGATAAATAACAAAATGGCGGACTTTGGAGGAAAAAAATTTTTTTTTCCAAAGTCCGCCATTTTGTTAAGTTAAATTTCATGGATAAATAACAAAATGGCGGACTTTGGAGAAAAAAAACTTTTTTCCAAACTCCGCCATTTTGTTAAGTTAAATTTCATGGATAAATAACAAATTGGCGGACTTTGGAAAAGAAAAACTTTTTTTCCAAATTCCGCCATTTTGTTATTTATCCATGAAATTTAACTTCAGTAGTTCCGACCAGAATGACATGTCTATAGATTAAAAATTATCAAGAATTTTTGATTTCAGATAACATCAAGAGCCAAAATCACCGGGGCCACCCACGCCCTCTTTTTTTCGAGGTGCCAACTTCGATCAATAATAATAATAATAATAAACTATTACATTTCTTCAAACTAATTTTTTTTTGTATCTTTAATACGTAAATAAAAACATCCTAAATATCGAAAACGATTCATTTTTATTTTCCTACAAAAAAAACGCCCTCCGAAAAAGACATGAAAATCGGCTTAAGTTACCAGACTACTACCTTAAGTAAATATCAATAGAATGTGAGGTTATTTTAAACATTGAGTATTACCAAAACGTCATCTCGGAGATAATAATAATAATAATATATAACGAATTAACGTAATTTAAAATTATCTATAGCAATTCTTCAATGTTTCACCTATTATGCTTTATTATGTAGAGGTTATTTTTAAGAAGAAAAGAAGACAGTACAGGAATCTCGCCCGTTCGTATTCTTTTCGTTTTTTTTTCTCTCCAAGTCTCTTTAGGATCTGTATAAAACTTTACTACGTCACCCATTTGCGGCATTTTTTTGCTCTTGTTCGCACCGACGCCATCTTCCGGATTTCTTTTTTCGTTTCCGCGCACTCTCTTTCCCGACCGCTATACACTCACCGCCGCGATTTTCTTGCCATCCGCGGTTTTCCGCGGTTTTTCATTCGAAAGTTTCTCTTCCACGAGCACGGGAATGAGAACGCGCGAGCTTTCCGGCGCTTTTATCAATCTTATTTTTGTCATCGCGCCCTAACACCACTTTCTAGAACGCTTCTTATATCCTCCAGCTACACTAACCCCCCTCACTACCCCGGCCCTGACCATCCCCCTCCTGCTATTTTCTTTCCGCGAACGACGGAAGCGAGGAGAAACAAGAAAAAAACGAGACGATCTTTATTTTTGCTGTAGAAAAATACGCGAGATTCCGAGAAATTCTGCCAGAACGAAAGCCGTTAATGCTATATATGTCTGTCCGATGGTTTTTGTCCCTTGGGAGGTGGGAGGCGGGTGAGTTACGTTACCGCCAGTGTTGGGGAAAGGGTTGCCGAAAGAAAACTGGAGAAACGAAACTGGGACGTTTTCTCGCTTTCTCTGTTAATGTCCCGTTCGGAAGAAATAAACTAGGCATCTGCATTAAGGAGGGTTCGGTCATTAGGTCCAAGATGGAAATCTAAATTTTCCATCTCGGAATCAGATCTCATTGGAATATCAAAAAAAAAAATCTCGTAAAAAAAATAGATTACGGTTATACCTCGAGAGAATTATGTTAATTTCATGTATTAGCAATATCGTGACCGAGTCCTCGTTCATTCAAACTTCTCAAACTGCAGACCTCCCTTAATGCGAGATAGTTGTATAAACAATTTTTTAAAATCACATACCCATTTGACTAGTACGTAGAGGGCTGTACCTTAGTTTTCGAGAAGAATGAAGCATACTGCATTTTATGATAAACGAAAAAAAATCTTAAACAATAAGATTGCATTGTTACTTCGACTCCCCTCCGCCCTTAAATCGATTATCCGTAGCTAAGGTGCATTCACACGATCGAAAAGTTTTCGTCGTCACATTAAGCAACAAGCTATAAAAAAAAACCAAGACGCGCCTTCATCGCGAAGGGATAATGATTTGATGCTATACATAGACACTAGACACTGTAACTTGGTTTTAAGAATTCCTAGATGAGACAGAGAGGAAAGTCGAGTATGCAAATTTTTTTCGTGAGCCTGAGAACTTTTCATGGGGTGAGGAGCGAGACAGACGTGAGCGGTGGGCAGTTTTTTTGACCAAGACCTCCTGGGCCCGTGAGAATGATAATAAAAAACTTTGGAAGCCCTTCTCTCTCACTCTCACTCTCTCTCTCTCTCTCTCTGTCTCTGTTCCTCTTTGCTCCCCTCAAACCAGCGCCACCCGGGCTCTAAGAAGATCGTCGAGCTCGAAATACCATACCCAACGTGTCCTCGTTTAATATGCCGGTGAGGGTCCTCGAGCAAAAAAACACCGGCTCATTTTGCGACGGAGCCAACTTTATCGTTATTCGTTCCCTCGCGATCGAACAATTAAATATTCCAAAAGGATAACAATGCCCGTGGTAAGGATAGACTCGAAGGATATTTACGGATAAAAATCGCTGGATATCGAAACACCTGGCTATAAGAAGAAAAAAACGTTAATGTGCAAAAAATGTATTTGCGATAATATAATGAAAACGGAAAAAGAAAAAAAAAAAAGAAATCTTAAAAACTATGAAATGCGAGTCTTTAGTACTTTAGTAATAATACTTTGCTATATTGCTATCGCACTATATATATGTATATAAATATTGTACATCATACCTGTTAACAAATCGTCGATGGGTACTTATAATACTTACAAATAAATCAGTTACGAAAAAAAAAGAAATTTTACCTTTCGTCATAAAAATTCAAAAACCTATGTATATCACAATGTAGAAAAAAAAGCTGCTCTCTCGTCACGAGAGTCGGAAAATTCTTCGATTATTAGCCGTTTAGATAATTGAGATAATCGGTGAAATAACTCCGAGGATAAGTTACCGACATTTGTTTCTCGTTAGAGAACAGGAGAAACTCTGTCTCTCCATCTCTGTTTTTACCCACGGAGCATTGTTGCTTATGAACCTTAAGGTTATTAGATTAGTTGCGCGATAAGCAGAATACAGTGACCGTATATATTTGTTTTTCATCAATTATTTCGTAAATCGTAGCCGGCAGCGATCATATCAGTCTATTGTTATTGTAAATGCCGACGATTTGTATAAGATAAATGTTATACGCACCCGTACTCGTACCAAACGGGATTTCTCGTTTTTGGATCTTTTACAGTTTGTGGGACGGCGGCAATATCGTCGTTCTGCGCCTCTTCTTTAACCGTCGCATTCATACTATTCGACTCGTTTATTACCGCCGATACTTTGTTGTAAATGAGAAACGGACGTGGCTCGCAGGGAGGAACTTCGGCTCGTGGTGATTGTTCCGGCTGGCTCGATCGACCGTCCAAACTCTCCGGACGAACGTTTGTCAATGGTGCGGCCGAGGGTAGTTTCTGATCGTGCTGAATTTATTTTAACAAAATTAAAAAAACATTGCGAACGAATTAAATTATAATTAAATTAATTCGTAGATATAAATGTCTTGCGCGTCGAGATGCTTGTACTTTTTACTATAATCTCCAACCATCTCGATGAGCAGGAACGCTCTAAAAAAAAAAGTCGCTTTTTATTAACCATCCTAATGTATTTTTCAATAATTTCCTTGAGAAAAGCTCACCGTTAGCGACGATGCTGGAGACGGCAAATCGTCCGTGTAATAAACGGTTCTTCGCGTTCCCGGATGACCCAACGAAAGAGCATCGGCCTCGAGCACCGGTGGATCGACTAATCCCGTAACACGCTGATCATCGATACTCGCGTCCGAATCTCTCGAACTTGAATCGGACTCGTACGTCTTGCTGCTGTCCAGTTGTTTCGACTCGTCGGCCCACGAGCGTCGATTCTGAAATAAATAAAGGAACACAAATGAAATCACTATAGTCACGAGACAATCGAGAATGCGCAGAAATAAAGAAGAGACGAGACTTCTTGCCTTGTTCAAAAGTTCTGAGCCCGCCTTTTTTATTCTCATAACCAGACTCGCGCCGAATCTTTTGTTCTTCGTCGAGCAGCTCTCCAATTTTCTGTAATGCTCCATTATCTTCTCCTCGAGTTTTTCCTTCTGCCTGTACAGATGATTAACCTTGTCCCTGAAACATTTATTATACTTTTGTAAATGCAATATCGCGAGATTAAGAGGGGGTAGGGTTTTTAAATTATTTTTTTTGCATTTTTTTTTTAATTTTTTTTCTGAATGAACAATATGTCGAGAATATTGTGTATAAATTTTAAGTCAATCGGAGTAAAACTAACGGAGTTACAGCGTTTCAAACGACCGGCCGTGATACCTGAATTTTCACGTATTAAAAACTTTAAATCGATTTTCCCGAAAACGTCATCTTTGAAGTTTGTGAACATTAGAACTCAAAATCTACTGAACCGATCCTTTTGAAAATTTAAACATTACTTCTTCACATAAATCAACAGGTAATCAGGAGTTTTTTTTTTTATTTTAAAAATTTTTAAATAACAAATTAAGGGCGATTTTTTTAGCTGAAATTGCGTTTTTCACTTCCAAGTGCTGCAAAAAATAGAAAAAAAAAAAAACTCTTCCTGATTACCTCGAGAAATACATCACCTTTAAAATGCATATCAATTTTTTCGATTCAGATGATCCGGTAACGAGTTATAATCCGCCTCTGGAGACTAACGTCACCGGCTTATTTATCAATATTTTTCATTGAAAATTTTTTCTGAGATACTTCAATAGTTGTACAATAATATGTAATTCTATTTAATAAAATTATATTACTCATGTGGCCGCCAAAAAATCATAAAAATATGCTTTTTTTTCGCCTTTAAAGCCCTACCCCGCCGTTAAAAGATTTAACGTTAATACGTAATTTTGTAATTGATGTTTTTAAATGTCAAATTGTCGACTTACGTGTACAATTTCTCTTCCATATGATAATGCTCCTTGTCCTCGAGCGAGTGGGTCAATAAATCATGATATTGACTGAACAACAATGTTATATGATCCATCAACGATCGTCTGTTACTGTCCAGACCGGAATTCATTTGAAGCAACATTTCACAGCGTTCATTCAGCTTGCTTATCTGAACTTCCATTGCCGCGCATCTGTCTTCTCGGACACCCAATTCACCCTGAAGCTCCGTTTCCTTCAGGCTCAAACGATTCGTTTCAATTTTGTTTTTGCGATAATCCTCTTGAAGATTTCGGTACTCGAGCTTTACCTTTTCGCCGGTTGTGTAGAGATTCCTAAAATCGTCCTGAATAATCAAATTAAAAAAAAAAATAGAAAGCGCTCGATTAAAATAAGTATTTTCCCTGTAAATATCATTTAAAAAAGATAATATTCGAAATTTCCTTTAAGTTTTTAACAATAAATTCATTCGTAAGTGAAATTTCTGCTAACAATATTGCTTAAAACGAAATAGAAACCGGTTGATAGCAGCGAAGCCCAATTTTCTTTTGAAGCAATAGAAAAATATTAGCCATCTCAATTTTTTGATACCTTGAGTTTCGAATGTTCGCCACGTAGATTATTCAGAGTCTTGACATTTGCGACAGCAATATCGTGATCGGCAATCAACGATTTGTTCTTTGTCTCCAATCTCTCGCACGTTTCGCGCAGTACTCTTGAAGCGTTCTTTGCATCACGAAGATTTCCTTTG
The DNA here is from genome assembly GCA_958009045.1 of Oxytorus armatus. Lineage (NCBI taxonomy): Eukaryota > Metazoa > Arthropoda > Insecta > Hymenoptera > Ichneumonidae > Oxytorus > Oxytorus armatus. The sequence goes on along the minus strand of OY253746.1, from coordinate 2,960,390 downwards.
AGTATCTCACGTTCACGAAGGAGATTCTCATACTCGCTGTTCAACTGCTCGTGCAAAGATTGGAGGGTAACTTGATCGTTAACGAGTTGCGAGTGAATTCGCTGCTGAGCGATGCGATCTTTCAATAGCTACGAGAAAATTGAAAAAAAAAAGAAATAAAGAAAACAAAGAAGCCTCGATCATTAGAATTCACGTGATAGTAATGATAATAACAAAGAAAAATAATTAAGCTGCAGCGATATCGCGTTTGATAAAAAATTCGTTTAATTACCTCTTCTTTCTCGGCAACGAGCTGAGAATTGGCGAGTTGCAGAGCGGTGTGTTGGGTCGTCAGCGAAGTACTTTGCGACTGAAGTGTCGTCACCGATACCTGAAGCTTCGCTTTTTCCGACTTTAACTGTTCGGCTCTTGCCTGACTCGTGTTTGATCGTATCAGGATACTTTCGATTTCTCTCTGTAAGCGATAAATCGTAGGAACATTTTCTTCACTTTTCGAACGGTGACATCAAAGATACATAGAGCTAATGTGTTTAACCTTTTGCGAGTCAATAATCTCCTGTAAATTGATCTTTATCGATGCATCGTGAACGGACACGGCTACTTCGGCTTCCGGAATTTTTTCACTACAATCGCACTTGACCCCGTCGACGATCGACGACTGTATGTAATCAACGACTTCCGGAATTTTTGCAATCCTAGTTATAACGTTTTACAGCGTAATTAATAACAACGCTAGTATGATAAAAGAATTTTTATCGTTAAGTGGAATTTTTTTCTTCTTTTTACCTTTCCAAAATATCGTCGGTCGGAAGAGTCAAGAGCATTTCGACGCTGAGGCCCAATTTCTCGAGAACCGTGTACAATTGTTGACTGTTTAATTTTTCAGCCACAAGATTCGACTGGAGAGTCTCGAGTGTTTCACGATCTATAGCCGCACGGGAATCCAATTCTTTGCTAGATCTCTCGATCTCCTGGAGCCTGGAGAAAAATTGTGCACATTAGAAATGTGTCATTTTGAAAATACCGCCGTTAAGGGCGGGGTGAGGGCTTTCACTTTCGAAAAATCGATTTTTTTTTTTTCGTCTTATCTTATTGTTTGACATTTCAAGAATATGTCCTTAAAATTTTAAACCGATCTAAGCAATATTCTTGAAGGTTATTGTCTTATTAATCTCCTGGCCTTTAACGCTTATACCTCTAACAGCTGCGGGCGGTCGGGCTAGCAGTGCACTTTAGACGCGTTTTTCTCAAAACTACTTTTTCAAAGTCCGTGTTCACTGCCCTTTAAAAACTACTTGACCGATTCATTTCAAACTTTGTACACATTTTCCACATATAAAATACCTTCCCCCAACGTTTAGTTAAATTTTTTTTTTTTACATCAAGGGTGTTTCCCACCCACAAAATGGCGGAATTTTTCGTGGAAAATAACAGTTCACACTTTAGATGGCCGCCAAAAATGTTTAAATGAAAAAAAAAATTATCAGAGAACGTTGGGGGGAAGATTTGATTATAATTTGACTAAATTTTCGTGGTTTTTCATTTTCAGATAATTTCCGGCCGAGTTATAGTGAACACCGCAAATTGTTTTTTTTCCCAAGACGTTGTGGGGGAAGCTCTGTTACGGGCTTATGTTTCAATATTTCTGCATGAAAAAATTACGCAACATTGTCAAAAGTATGCTCAATAATGTACAAAAGGTTCGAATAAAATTGCTCAATCCATATTTGAGAAAAAAAATCGCAAAAAAGTGTTTTTTTAACGCTGAAACCCTGACCCCTCCCTTAAGATATTGATTATATTTTTAATTCAGGTTTGACTCAATATTGTTAAACTTGGTATACTATGTATTGTCATACATCGATTTTTCCATTCATAGGAAATGAAATAAAAAAATTATGATTTTCTTGATAATTACCTTGAAATTTGGCTAACAGAGTTATTAATTTCTTGCTCAAATTGCGCGATTTTTCTCTCAAGCACCTCGACGTTATTCGTCGATTTATCAAGAGCCACATCTTTTTCCTGAAACAATATTTTCTATCAGTCACGATTCCTAAAAAAAAAAATCGCTGATTGAACGATTATTCGTAAAAAAAATGAATCATCAACCTCGATCGTCTCTCGATACTTGTGAATATCGCGCAACGCAGTTTCCTTCTCCTTTTCCAGTAACGCAAGTTTGGTCTCGAGATCGTGACACTTAGCTTCGGCGTTTTCCGCACTGGAACGTGCGATTTTCAGTTCCTCGACCTTTTGATTTGATATTTCCAATGAACGATCGAGATCGTCGGCTCGTCTTTGAACACTCTCCAATATCGATTGAATTCTTTGTTTCTCTTTGATAACCGTATCGTAATTATTCTCCAATTCGATGATTTTGCTATGCTGAATCTGGAAAAAAAAAGTGGTACCTCGTTATTTTTCGGTCATTGAGCGAGAATAAAGACATTTTTCTGATTGTTCTTTGCTACCTGATATTCCTGCTGTTGACGTTCAAACGAAGTTCTCTGATTTTTGAGGGTATTTTGTAACTTTTTATTCTCCTCGAGTGCCTGTTTACAAACGAGCTCCAAGTCCGAATTTTGTTGAGACAGACGCTCGTTTCCATCGTTCAAAGAGTCCATTTTCAAGGATAATTTCTTCTTCTCCTTCTCGAGCTCGAGTAGCCGCGACGATGTTTCGTGAAACGAATTTTCTTTCAACGAATCAATTATAGTCATCAATCGGCGATTCTCCAATTCAAGCTTGAGCGCACGTGTCTGTGCGTTATTTGTCAATTGCTCGGATAATCTGTTGTCCGAGGTATCTATGAAATTGAAATATGACGTTTTTTTTTCAGTGATATTCTTCTCAATTATGTTGAAAATTGTTTAATTATAAAACTGATCAGCGATCAATATCCGGCAAATGCTTCGAAAGTGGACAGAAAAATTTCCGATCTCAATTTCCATTGGATCTAATTGTGTATAAGACCGCATATGAGTGAAAAAAATACAAATGTCGACTAAACGAATAAATGATTACCTGATTCTTCGGTTTCGCTGATCGATCCAGCCAGAGCAGCTTCGTCGGCCGCGGCTTTTTTTAATCTATGCAATTGAGAATTTTCCTCCAATAGTTCTTGATACTTCTCTTTTTCGGCTGTGCGTTCCTGAATTTTTATTATTTTCAATCACGGGACTTGGGAAAGGAAAACATGACTTATGAAAGTGATTGATTTAACTCACCAATGCCATATCATTGACAAGCTGTTTGTATTCAATTATTTGAGTTTCAAGCTCCAAAACTTTGTCCGCTCTTCGTCTCGATGAGCTCAATTGTTCCTCCAACATTTCGCGATTCTCCATCAATACCCTGAAAATCCGTACTCCCATTAAATTATTATATAAGCTTGGCTAAACGTATTTGATCGACGGAAAAAATTTACCTGTTGTCCTCGCGAAGTTCTTCGATGCGAGTTTTGTAGAATTCTATGTCCGTGAGTTTTTCGCGATAGCGTGCTACTTCCATTTCTAGACGATCCGCCCGCTCGGCTCTCTCATTAACGGCGTCCAATTCGTCTCTGTACGATTTTGCCGTACGTGCTTCGTGCATCAATTCTTGATTCTTTAAAAATAATTCATATTCTTTAGATCGTCGAAATAATTTTCAATACTATGAATACATAAATTTAGAAAAAAAAATCTTTATACTTCTTGCTTAAGTTTCACGAGCGACGTCTTGTTATGTTCAAGTTCCTCTTTGCACTCGAGCAGTGCTTCAGTTTTTTCTTCCCTGTATAATTTATCACGCAATCAATTACTGAATTACCAACATAATTAATCAACACGAAAAGTATTGAATGTAATCGTTTTTCTTATAAACATACAATTCCTGACGTTGTTTTCTGACTTTGGACTTCCAATCGGCCAATTCAACGGCAAAATGATGATTCTCTTCACGTTCCAATTTAGCTTGAGTATTATTGTGAGCTATCTTACCAGCGTCTTCACCCTCGGTATCGATCGAACAATCACCAACACCGGATATGTTGCTTCTCGTTGTACCTCGCCATTTCTACGAAATTCGTGAAATAAAAATTTACAAGAAATTCGATAGTTATCATCGAACAGCAATAGCGAAAATAAATAATCTACCTCTCTGTAGAGATCACGTTCCTGTAGCAATTGTTTTATTTGTTTAAAAACACCCGACATATTCGCGTTTTCCATGGTATCCTGCGTTATGACAATATCAGGCTGATCCGTAACTTGCTTTATGCAATCGACAATGGCGAGTTGCGTCTCCAAATTCAGAGTCTTTATTCTCGTGATAAATTGCTTTTTGTTGGGACACTGAACGGCGCAACCGAGCAATAGAAGAAGTAACAATCGAACATCTTGAACGTGAGATTCTGGCTCTTTACCAAGATTCGTCGTGTCCGGTTGTTTAATGATCAAATGACCCAATTCCTCTTCGTAAAATTGCTTGATGTTGCCGACGATTATTTCCAAATTCTTGGCTCTCAGAGTATTGTTCCCGCTCGTCGGTATAACACCGTCGTGAAGAGGCTCCGGATCGCTGACGTTAATATTTAAGATGTAATTCAAAATTGCGCAATATTTTACACTTAAATCTGCTTACAATATTCTGACTTATAATATTCTTTAATAACTTACATTTGCAGGAAAACGCTGTGCAGTAGTACGCCGTCTACCAAATCATTGTAGTTTGTTAAAGAATCGGGATCTTCGAGACAGCTGACGAACTGAAAGAGAAAATTTGCATTATTTAAAAAAGAAATATGTTAATAATCGTCAATTATTATGATTATGCTGGTTTTTTTTTTAAATATTACTCACCCATGTGACAAGGGGTCCTGACAAGAGGTCCTCTATTTCGGAGGATGCCATATTTGTGTTTTTGGCCAGTGTACAATGAACCAATAAGATCGTGGGAAAATTTAACTTATCCACCGTAGCTGCCACATTCTACGAATACTCCAAAAAAATATTTCGAAAACTCTCGAGTATAAAAAAGAAAAAACAATCCCGCATTCACTACTTTCAAGTTTATCATCGAGCTGAACAAAACATTCGGGAATTCGAGAATATTTCTGTACGAGCGCTTTTTTTTTTTTTTTACGAAGCACCGATAAAAATGTTCATCATCAAATTCTTAGCGTCATACTTTTCGTTTGTTGTCGTTCATCTTTCTCTCTTATTTTGGAGCATCGAGAGAAAATTCACTCTATTCAACACAAACGCTGAAACATAGTCATCGACTCTTTTTTCGCGACACTTTCCAGCCACTATGTTTATAACGATCACCTGTTAGCACCGTGCGAAAAATGCGTTTGTGTATCATTCACATAGTGACGAGCAATGGATTGTGAGAATAAAAAAAAAAAAACAACGCTTTCTTTATTCCCTCTCGAAGGGATGGCGTTTGACTCTCTTTAATGATTGATTTTCCGTAGAAAACATCGTTGAAAAAGGACTTGGGAATGTTTACAGATGGATTAAAAACGTTAATTTCGTTTCGTAATCGCGATATGAAACGATTATAATTATCAATCCCCGTATCGTCGTGTCTGGTTACTTCCTGCCAGTAAGCTGTATCTAGTTATGGCTTATCGTTACGACGCTATAGGTGGAGGAGAAAATTGGACTACTGGCGCCCCGGTGGCGAGTTGTCTTATTACGACAGCCATTGGAGAGAGTGAGATAGACATAAGTAATAGTCTTCTGCTAGAAAACTTCTAAAAATGATATAAAATCATTGGCATCTTATTTTTGTGAGCTCTTAATTTTTTTTCGGCATTCTAACAGGGATTTGTCACTTTTAAAAATTGTTTGCCATACGAGCGGTCGCTTCTCATTTCAGAAGAAACAAAAACGTAGACTGACTAGTAGTGCGTGCATCCCACACTACTCTGACTTGAAATTAGTGTCGAACAATCGAATCGAGACCATGAGTCGATTAAAATTTTTTTTTTTACTATCGAAATATCGATGTTCGAGATGAAGAACTGTTCTTCTTCGAAAATAATATTATCCTCAAAATTTGACACGTGGCCTGTTGCTAACACTTATTCTTTACTTTTAGACGAATAAATATATGAGTTTTTTTTTTTATTCACTTTACTAATGTACACATTTATCAACTATAAAGCAGAATCATCGTTACACAATATTTATCGAGGCTAAACATAAATAATCAGCCTTCCTGAAAGTAACTTTTGTTTTTTTTCCCCATTTTCACTTATATCTACGGGTACTCTGAAGAAAAAAAAAAAAGAAAAGAGAAAGCCCTCTGAAAACGAGATTTCGTCGAAGTGACAATTTTTCGAAACTGTAATTTTTCTAAATATTTTTACCTGTAGTTATAACTAGAAGGGGTAAGGAAGCCTTCCAACAGTGTTTTTTTTCTTTTTTTCGAAAAGAGCGTGAGCTTGCATAGTCGATAGTTTCTTTCATTAATCATTTCATATTCGCGTTTCGTTTTTGGTAATCCACTCGTTTACAATCAATAATAATGAGTGGATATTTACGCGAAAATTTTCATATTACAGTGCGATTTAGATTTGTTTGTTTCTTTACATTTTATATATTCCTCACGCGAATCGCCTTCGAATCGTGCCACGAGCGTACGATCATATAATCATAGTATAGATTTTCGGGCACTTATTTTCGCACAAGCTTCGGCAAAGATCTTGTTGTTTTTTTTCTCTATCTATTATATATATTTTTTATTATGGTTGCGGGCAAAAAAAAAAATCTAGTCGAGCGACGATTTATGATCGTTTTTCGACAATATTACAAATAGACTCCAGTCCGTTTCGGCTCATCGGATTTGTATAATTTTATGTTAATTCTCAATACACACATTTCCGCTCGGACTTCTTTCGAACTCCTCCAGACTCGCGCGAAACGATTCGACTGTTTTTTAATTTTTTTTTTTAATGAAAATAATTCCGCGTCGTGCTGATTCCATCGTTTTCTTTTCGCTCTCGTCGTAAGGCGAATTATTATTATTTCTTTTTATTTAACGTACCATCTCGTTACGGCGCGTTCTTCAACATTCCATGGAAATTGTAATTAGTCGCAATACACTTTTTTTTTCGCAATAGAACGCTTACTTAAAAAATAAGTAAATCCGATTTGTATCGATTTTCTGGCGCTTAACAGCTCGATTAATCGATGTTAAACAAAAACCATTCTGGCGCTTAGGTAGGGGCACTGTTTGAATGAAAAGCCATAAAAACTGATCTTGTCAGTAAATAATTACCGTTCAAACATAAAAACAATTTTACTTTCAAATAATTGAAAATTATTTGAAATAATTGAAATTTTATAACGAATATTAATCTTTTTTTTTTGTTAGTACAATTGCCACGTCATGATTATTTTATCAGCAAAAGTATCTTGAAATTTATTAGCCGAAGTATTTTTCATTCAAACGGCGACCCATCTTTTGCCAAATTCCTTTTTCCTGTACGGACATACGGGTCACGAGAACGGGTCCTGAGTAACGAAATTTTCTTCGTCAATTATTTCGACTATTCGCGTCTTTGGCTATATCAAAATGTCGTCTGCAACAAGTGGAAAAAAAGTTCTATAACGTATTTTTCCTTTTTTTTAAATAATAATCGAACCCGATATGAAGTAGCACGTGTAATACAGTTGTATTTTCTCGCTTGGCAATTTTCTTTCAGCTATCGCACCGTTATTGAGATGTATCGTCAGTTTATTGGCGTTTATGAGCAAAAAAAAAAAAAAAATGCGTATGTAAAGTGAGGGTATGGCGAACGTGTGCAAAACGTTACAATATCAACCTACAGTACGGGAGCGACAATGTACATATTGATAATTAATTTTTTCCGTTCTCTTTCCATCTCAAATCTTCGTCGATTGTATGTCGTTACGCCTCGGACTACTCGTCCGACGTCGAAGTTGACGAGGATGATGCAGACGGTGTTCTGCTATTGCTGGTTTGATTAGCCGCCCTGATATTCGAATGAAAGCGATAAATTTGGCGAGAACTCAACGATTCAAAGAGAAAATAATTTTATCCCCATTTTTTTTTTACCTGAAGAGAGCTGCTAGACTTGGACCTACAGTATCGCGATTCGCGTCTGCGGAAGTTTGATCTCCTAAACTTTGTCTACAAATAGGACAAGTTCCGTGCTGAAAAAAAATAAATAAATGAATAAAGAATTACTACAATCGGCAGAATTTTTAATTCCGATAGTTTACGATTAGTACAACTCATTGTATTTCAATATTTTATCGACAATTGGGCACTTACGAGTTCCAGCCACGGCTCGATGCAAGGCGTATGGTATATATGTTTACATGGTAATTGCCTCACGAGTTCAGCCAGTAAAAAGTCCTCCCAACAAATCGAACACTGTAGCTTAATATCTGCGTTTAAAAAAATTATAAATTAAAAAAATGATAATTTGCCCGCTGTAAAGCGATGTTGATACCGACCAATTTGAGATTGTGATACCGTTGCCGTTGGTATTTCATCGATTTGTTTACGAGGCAGCGGCGGTGGTCCACTTCCGTCCATTTGATTGAGTAATTGCGTTACGATCGTGTCCAATCCATCGCGACCCCATACGTAGTCACCGGGATTTCCCAAAAACAGTCTATGCATCGTTTCTAACGTTAATTCAACGATAAGTCGAGTGTCGTTCGAGATTAATGAATCGTAAGACGAAATTGTCAATTTTCAAGGAAGAAAAATATTAGAAATTACGTGAGGCAATAAGAAGAGAAAAAAATACATACTTTGCTATGACCATCTTAATATCATTAAAATTCTGAGTAACAGATCCTATACGAAAGTAATTTGCGCGAATTTTTCTTCTTATAATATAAATTGTACGTGTTTTATTTCACGAATACATACACGGGTTGAACAGGTCCACCTTGAGCGGTTGGTAGAAGTCCAAAACCAGAAAGATTTAGGATAAAATTTTCAATCAAATGCTCGACCTGTTGGAGATGTCTGTGCGGTCTTCCGTGTCGCATCCTGTGAAACAGTGACGCTTTGCAATTCTTTTTTTTTTCTTTTTTTCTCCCAATCGCTTCATGAAAACGCACCTTTCGCGATTTCTACGGTCCCGATAGTCGGAGGGTGGGTCTCCGGCGTAGCGTGTTGCTCTCCTTCTCTGTGCGGTACCACCCCCGACCCGTCCCCCCATTTCGGCGGGTTCCCGAAATTCTTCAACGTCCAGATACATTCTGACAAAATCGTCGCTGCGCGTCTGTTCGAGCTGCGACGAGGAGCGAGGTAGAGAATGAGAAACAATCGAAAGACAAGTGCAACATTTCTTAACAAAAGAAAAATCTAATTTTCCAGTTACATAAAAAAAATGATGGAATTCTTTTTTTTTTCATTCACCTTCGTGCTGTAATTAATGATTCCCTAGAAATGTTATTTAGCAACGAATTTATTTAAAGATTGGATATTTCGTGAGCAGGAAATTTTAAATTTGACCTTTTTGAAATGAAATGGAAATTATTAAATTTGGTGGATCCGCACAATTCTCTCAACTTACATCGAGATCAAAGTCGCTAAAATCTTCGCCGCCGATGTCCATGCTCGAGCTATGGAGGTATGATCTTGAATCTGCGTGAGAGCCATCTTCGGTACCGCCACCTCCGCCACCTGCTTCCAATTGCTCTATAAAACCTGACGTGCAGTGAGGACAAGTATAATCCTGGTGGGCGAAAAAAAAAAACATTATTGATGTTAAGATAAATTCAAGATATTGATGCTAATTCCGTACTCCAAAATAGAAATAATGAATTTCCAGTGCGTTGAATGATAAAAGTAATAACAAAAAATACATTCAAAATATTTCTTATACATTTTTTGGAAAATCTAAACTAAAATTGTAAATATTAAGTTCATTAGCGATAATCGAGCTATTACAAAGCTGGTCCCGTCGATACAAAATTCATTCCAATCATTCGTCAACTTAATATTTTCACTCTTACCATCGGACAATGAAAGAACGATTTGAACGGTAAAAAAAGAAAGTTTATCCTATAGCAATCGTATGACGCAATGAGTAGCATTGTTTGCCCGTACGCGAAACAGCTAATAATGACTTGCTCGATGAATGCAAAACAATTTCTGTTACTAGACGCTGCGTGCTACCAAAAAAAGGGTAACGCTCCATTGAATTACATGTAAAAGATCAGTGACAACGCATTTTGCAATAATTCGTATGTCGAATTTGGTTCGACAATCAAGTTTTCGAATCTAAAAGATTATACCTTTTTGTCGTGAATGAAAATTGGCTGAATTCCGAAATTGTCTGAGCTCCACAAGGAAACTCGTAAATGTTATGATGATTCGACGTAAGAAAGAGGGGGAGAGAATTCGATCGACGGGCAATCTTTCGATGTATCATGAATATTTGTCTCCGCGAAGAACATTCGGGAAAGAGGCATTTTTTTTTTTGTTATATTTACGAATCATTAGCGGCAAGAGAGAGATGGGAAGATCGAGTGAGAGAGAGAGAGAAAGAGAGACGGAGAAATATTTCACGAGTATTTGATTCACACATGGTACAAAGTGACAGTTTATAACGACAAATCTGACCCGTTATGTTTGAAAATTAACGATCAATTGAGAAAGAATTTTCGTGTCGTGTGTTTCATGAGCTACTTACGGGTAGCAAACGTTCAATTTCGATACTGCATTTGTGACAAAAAAATCGGGACATTGGATTCCCATCGACAACGGCTTCAGCCATGTTTTAACGCGTTTTCAGATATATTTCGCGAAATACACACACACACACACACACGCGTACGCATCTACACCCAGAAGAGTGTTAAAACCGAGAGCTGAAACCTCCCGAGATAGCTGACAATGTTCGACAATTCCGGTCGCCCTCTCTTCCCCATTAACGAAACACGCGAGATTTTGCACTATCGAGACGAGCATTGACCACCACCCGCGAGTCTCGAGAGGACATCGCAGTCACGACACACTGCGACACACGTTCTTATCATAACTCCGTATATGTATAGCGCATTTTTCTCGAGCAGCCGCCATTTTGGATTTTCGCTCTATCAGCGCCATCTGTTGAATTTCCTGCGAACAGAGCATTTGGCGGGAAATTTGAATTTGGAAATTCATCAATCGCTTTTTCATTTGTTTCATTGAGAATACAAGTGGTAGGGTGTCATAATCCCCAAAAGACACAATCCCCAAAAGACATAATCCCCAAAAGTCATAATCCCCAAAAGATATAATCCCCAAAAAGTTACTAAATGTCAGAATCGACTGTCATGTTGGAGGTTAGTACCCGTCAATGTGATAGATGGTGCTGCGGTCATTTTCCGTCTCGTTTAAACTAAAGATTCGAGGATTACGCGCGTTAGTCCTTTTGCCCTTTTCCGAATTTTCAGGTTATGTATCGTACTAGACGGCTTTTTTCCGTACAGCCTAAGACCATATAGGCAGAAGAAGATTTAGGTTACGTACACTAAACAAGTGTTTGAAGTGAAATAATTGGTTGACTGCCATTTAAAAAAAATGTTTGTAATAACTCTTCGACCCAATAAATATTCGAGTGAGACGCAAATATTTGCATTTTTATTTATTCAATTTTCATTACAATATTCGTTTATATATGTATGATTGCATCTGTTGCTAAAAGAGCCAAAACAGAATATTGTAATTCGATTTTTCAATGAATAAATAAATAGGAACCATAAATGGAATATTGTAATGAAAATTGAATAAATAGAAATATTGGTGTATCACGCTCGAATAGTTATTGGCTCGAGGAGTAATTACAAAAAATTATAAAAAATCGTGGATAAGCAATTGTTGCCGTACCATTTCAAACAGTTGTTGGGTGCACATAACCGGCTTTTTTCCGTACAGCCTAAGACCATATAGGCAGAAGAAGATTTAGGTTACGTACACTAAACAAGTGTTTGAAGTGGAATAATTGGTTGACTGCGATTTAAAAAAAATGTTTGTAATAACTCTTCGACCCATTAAATATTCGAGTGAGACGCAAATATTTGCATTTTTATTTATTCAATTTTCATTACAATATTCGTTTATATATGTATGATTGCATCTGTTGCTAAAAGAGCCAAAACAGAATATTGTAATTCCATTGTTCAATAAATAAATAAATAGGAACTATAAATGGAATATTGTAATGAAAATTGAATAAATAGAAATGCAAATATTGGTGTATCACGCTCGAATAGTTATTGGCTCGAGGAGTAATTACAAAAAATTACAAAAAATCGTGGATAAGCAATTGTTGCCGTACCACTTCAAACAGTTGTTGGGTGCACATAACCTAAATCTTCTTCTCTTTCCTATATGGTTCTAGGCTGTACACAAAAAAAAAAGTTGACTAGTACATAACCTGAAACCTGATACAAAACCTGAAAATTCGAAAAAAGGGCAACGCACGTGATCCTTGAATATTGACTATACATGGGACGGAAAATGCCTGCAACGCCATCTATCACTTTGACAGGTACTAACCTGTCAACGTGACAGTCGATTCTGTTATCTAGTAAATTTTTGGGGATTATGTCTTTTGGGGATTGTTTCGTTTGGGCACTATGATACCCTGCCATACAAGTTACAAATTGCCGGTTCAGATTTGAACATTACCCCTTTGGTAGTCTGTTTTCTTTAAATCCAAAATCGATTCTCTACAAATTACATATGACACCATCGTGTATGTATTCTTGACCAATTGATAAAGCGATCAATTGATACTTAACTAATTGCGCTAACTTGAGCACTTGACAATTAGTTTGGCCAATTGATAAAAATTATAAATCATAACAAGGGACAAGTGTGTATTAAACTATAAGACAATATATCATCGAAATATCGTTGTTTACGTTAAAAATAATGGAATATATTTTTATAATTTTCTGTCGATACATACTTTTGCCAATAATCGTGCGTAAGTAACATCATTGGACTGTGACGATAATTAATAATAACGAATATTACATAACGAACAATTATATCATATAGAATCTGGTAAGAAATAATGTTGTCGTTTTCTTTTACTCAGCGCATTTATAACTGTTTTCCGGATGAAAATTCGAATTCAACGTGCACTTTTTGTTTCTTTTTATTCCTCTTCGTCTTCCTCTTCGTTTCGCGAGAAATTTCTTTCTAAAAAGCCTTGTGATGATGTTGTTTCGGGCGAAATGAATGATATAAAACGTCGTCGTAACGAATTGCATTCGAATAACAACGAGACGCGTTACCAAGGGCAGGCGTTTATATCAAATTTACTCTGCAAAAAGTAGCAGTAATGACGATCAAGTGTTCGACACTTTGGTAATTTTGATATTACATTTTCACGCTTATTTATGAGACATTGTTGTTGTTTTCTTTCACTTTTTTTTCTCTTGTATAATAACTGTAAAATTGTAACGCGAGGAATTGCACAGCCGTGTGAAAATTCTTTGATAAACTCGTTTATACTTCCGTCGGAGAGTATCGAGTTATCGATACACAACTATGCAGGACTAGAGAGATCACTAAAAATCTATGGCATTGTAAAATACACTATAACGAGGTAAACTACGCTTGTTCAAGGTCGGATCTATTTTTCTCATTTCACATTTTCCTTTGCTTTTTTTTCTCTCTAATGGATATTAGAGAGGGAGTAGCGAGTGATGACGGCAGGTCCACAGAATTTAATCAACTTATGTGCATAATGTTAAAATTAATAAATTGAAGGATGTCTCTTAAATAAGCGATAATATGTCGTATGGACTTAACAATAATTTGTTACGCTGTGACACTCAATCCATACACACTCACATAACGATGATACTTCACATCTCATCACGAGAAATACATTATTTTTTTTTTTTTCCACTGTATATTCGAATTATTATTCTCGTTTTCGTGTTTTCTTTTAAATTTAATAATCGTACTATACGTCATGGTTTCCGTCCCTCTACCTACGCATGAAAAATGAAATAACAAAAATAAAAACGTAATTCCTAAATATCAAAAAAAATATATTACAATCTATCAATCAATATAAATAAAATTTTTCACCTTCTTTTCCTCCTCTTCTTCGTACATTAAATACTTAAAACATACAGGCATGTATCGTTTTTTTTTGTGCTAATATGAAATGTTCATTAACATATATTACAGCGATTTTTCCTAGGGGCAAGTTTATTCGTGAGATTAATTTTTTTTAATTTTACGTTCGCAATCTTCGATCATACAAACGTATTTGTTTTATTTTTATGTACCCATTTTTTAAACTTTGGTTCTTTATACTGCTCGAAAAAAATTCGTCAGATCTCCCGTCGACAATTATCGATAATCGATAGATAAAAAAAAAAACAAAGTTTTACGATTACAATGGAATCTCTTGCTTCTAAGTAAACGATTTTTCTCTTCGATCTCAAGTCGATGCTAACCAAGTGCGAGATATTCACGGTAGAGCAGTTGGAAAAAACGCATTTTTTTTTTCAATAATTCGTTTCTTATTTAGATTGTTGTATTGAAAAAAATTTCAGTGTGAAGATTATTCGTGAAGAATGAAAGTTCTTTTTAAATTTAGTGGCTAATAATCGATAGTGAATTTTTTTTATTAGTGACAAGTAATAAGCTCTATGAGAAAAAAAATCAAAAGTTCCAACGAATCAAAATTTCCATGAGGAACGAAATAATAATTTAAAAAAAAGTGTTATTTTTGTTAAAACCCTGATTCACAGTCTCGTAAGTGAAATGACATACATTTAGTATGGAATTGTCGTTCGGTAGTGATTTTTTCGATCGATTAACCGCTCAATGTTTGACGTCAATGTTAATTCTTGGAGATTAATAAACAACATTCCGTTTCGAATTACTACAACGAGAAGATTTCCTCTTTTTCTTGTATTATTTTTCACACGTATTTAACTCTGAGATTTGATTACCATTACGTTTCATAGGGGTCGGGAGGGCCGATAGTGATTATTGTAAAAATGAACGTGCAACTATTCGTTTTTTTTTCCATTATCTACGATCATAATCTGCGTATCGTTATGACTTTTTTTGTTCGTTTCTTTTAATTAAATGTCTATCGTATATCGTGTCGAAGACGTTTGGGGGAAGAGTCGTTAATATACGTTGGCACTCATCCAGCTTATCGATCGGAGTAAAAGTATTTGTAAAAAAAAAACACCGAAAAAAAAACGAACCCTGCCAGAGCCATAAATAATACTGCGCTAGTTTAGAATTTGTCAATTATCAATTATTTGTAAACTTAACAGCAATTATAAAAAAGGTCATGTGGATAGTTTGTTTTTTTTTTTTGGAATGCAAAATTCTGTATGTACAAATATAACAACGGAGTAAAGAGCGTTGGCGAAAATATCAGAACGTCGAGGTTTGTCTGGTAAGAACGCCGAGAAAAACAATAAACGAATTAATTTTAGTAAGAGCGATGAAATGTCTTTCAAAAAAAAAAAAAAAAAAAAACGAAGAAATAAATTTTAGTCAGATAATAAAGAGGTAAAATGTCTTTCTCTGGAAAGCTCATGGTTTATCCGTATAAATATTTGTTTTTTTTCGTACACCGATTGGCAGACTATCGAGTTCACTTGTGTTATCAATAAAATCTACGATATTCTTCGTCAACATTGATTTTTCTGTTTTTTTAATTTTTTCTAACGACAGAGAAATCGAGACTTTGTCGTTACGAGATCTACGGGACAATGTTTCTCGTGATTTCTAGTGATGCACATTGGGTTTTTTTTTGGCTTCGTTTGAAGTGTTTTTTTTTCTTCGTCCCTTCATTCTTCTCATTTTTTGGCACTCGTATTCATAAATTTGTGCGCAAATTTGTATTTAGATACGCGTAAATTGATTGTGCCACCGAAAAATAATTTCGGGGGGGGGGGGGGGGTTGGTTGAAAAAATTGTATATAAAAAAAAAACCATTTCAACTGTCGCTTCGATATAATCCAGGAACCGATATCATTTTCTCTCTCTTGTTCAATGACTAGTCATCCTATACGCTGGACTTATCGGGAAGTATCGTACATTATCTTAATTCGGATAAAATAATCGTGAAATGTAACTTTCATTAGATACAAATGATTGTACGAACCCGGAAATTTCTTCTTTCATTTTCTGTCGCTGCACACGGCTTCGAGCGCGTGCATCGCATCGTATTTATAACGAAATCTCGTTATTTTTTTGCTTCTATGATGACATTCGCATGTTAAGGGGGGGGGGGGGGGGGGGTAAGGTTAATTCGTACAAAAAAAGGCATGTTTTTGTGATTTTTTTTTTGACGACGCAGTTAAAATCTCTTTATTAAAACTAATGGTACAGTAAAATATGACATTCGAAGAATATTATATAAAATTTTCACGAAGAAATATTAAAAAATACGGCAATGGCAGCAATTATTGATTACATTTTGAAGGGAAAAACGCGATTTTTACGAAAAAAAAAATCGCGTTTTTCCCTTCAAAATGTTGCAAAAAATTGAAAAATTGAAATTTCGAAAAACCCTCCCAGCGTTACCTGGGGAAAACTATTATGTAACAAATGAACTTTCGATTTTTCATTTCAGATGATCCAGCACCAAGTTATGAGGGACACCGCAATTCTACTTTTTTCCGAGACACGTCCGAATAATTGCTGCCATTGTCGTATTTTTAAATATTTCTTCGTGAAAATTTTATATAATATTCTTCGAATGTCATATTTTACTGTACCATTAGTTTTAATAAAGAGATTTTAACTGCGTCGTCACAAAAAAATCACAAAAACATGCCTTTTTTTGTACGAATTAACCCCCCCCCCCCCCTTAAACTGAACAACTGTTATAATAATCGATATATATATATATATAATATATAGGTATCAACGATTTTTGTTTGATATACGTTTATATATATCACTGATAAATTAAATACGTGTTTGGCACTCGCTTATTGATGATATATATAAGGTAAGTATATAATTAAAATAGTCTGATCGTTACGGGCCTAACAAATGGACCGATCTCGATCGTAGCTGTTATCACAAATATCCATTGACGATATTAATTGTTTTGATGGAACCATTGCTTTATCCGTCAGTCGTAAAGATGAAGAGAGAAATAGAAAGAGAGAGAGAGATAGAAGGAGTGCCCTCGATGTCGCGCTTAACTCACGGATATTCTCAGCTTGGTTTAACGAGTGACGAATGAATTTTTTTTTTGTTCTTCTTTTCAATCGTCTCCCGACGATTCGGTGGAACTTTCCGGCATTGAGCTGAACCAATTGCCACGGGCTCCTGTGCTTCTGAAAAAAAATAAAAGTAAAACGTTTCAAAATCCTTCCGGTCTTTCGTTACCTGGTAAAAACCCTCTAAATATCTCGTTACCTAGTACGTTGACGCGTGCTCGTTGGCAGTGTTAGGGAAGTTCTGTAATACTGTGGCGTAACATTAGCGGCAGTTTCCTCGGGTCTTCTGTGCAGCGTCATTGTCTCGTGGGGCGACGTAACGAGTTCGTCCTCGTTGTCCAAATAATAACGAGAGCCCGTTGCGCTCTTGCAATTTTCACACTCGCTTCTGTAATCGTCGGCGTCGTCGTGAATCGTCGGCAAAGCTTGCATACTGCAGGTGCACGTTACAGAGTCGAAACTGCCGTCCTGATTAGCTTCGCCGCTAGCGAGTAACGGAGGCTATGGGGAAAAAATTATTAGTGAAATAGAAATTGTTAGGAATTGTTCGGTAGAATTTCTTCGTACCTTAATATCAAAATGAGTCAACGAGGTGGTAGCAACATCGGGCGGTTTACTCTCGAGTTGCGCCGGCGCGGAAGGCGGACCACGAAGTATATCCTCGTAAAAAGCATCCGATCTAATGACGCTCTGGCCGTTTGTTATTATCGGTGGTGCTGATCTCGGTGATCTCTCGGGCGATAAATTTCTCGGTGATGGACCGAACAACGGTGTTACCTGCTGATGCGCCATGAAATCACGTCTTAATCGTAAATTTCCGCTTGTCGCGAGTGTCCGTGGTATCGTACGATGTGTCGAAACACTGGAGCTCGGTAATGTCGCGGAAATTGTAAATGCGCTGCCCTGCCTTGGTAACGTCGTGTGATAAGTTTTCGACTGCGTTACGGCGAGTTGCAAACCGTTGTTAACGTGCTGTTGCTGTCCGACGCACGAATGTTGAGGCGTCATGGCAATGGGATTTGGTAAATTTTCATAAGTGCTCGAGCCCATTGTGAAACTCGTTGTTGTCGTGCCGCTGTACAGTCCCGATGACATATTGTCGCTTTGACTCGATTGATGACAATTTCCGTGTGAATTTGTCGCGCTCAACGGTCTTACCGTTGTGGAAATTGACGGCGACGCACTTGGCACGGCGTGATTCGTTGGCGTCGGTGAATTAGCCGATAATACATTTTGTCCGGAATTCACAATTGCCACACTGGTGTGACTGTTGTGCGCGGTTAGATATGAATTTGAAAGATTTAACGGCGACAGAGCATGAGGTGTCATCGTTAATAGCGCTTGTTCGGCACGCGCAGCTGCGACAGCTTCCTCGTACGGCGGTGGAGCTTCGCCGCGTGGAAAATAATTACCCGGTGGCTTCCACAACGGATAACCACCGCCGCAAGCCATGTCGTCCAGTTGAACACCATGAGGCAAACCTCCTCTCTCGAGATAGCCCATACTGCCGAGACTTCTTTGATCGTCGGTCAATTGACGACTCTGCCTTCCTGCTACGCAAACTGCATCCATGTTTATTTCGTTATTTCGTTATTGGGGGAGGGACAAAAAAAAGACTTCTTTTCCTCTTTTTTTTTTTTCGTACTTAACGGCGGGGTAAGGGTTTTCACTTTCGAAAAATCGAATTTTCTTTTTTTTCCGTCTTATCTTATTGTTTAACATTTCAAGAATGTGTCTTCAAAATTTTTAACCGATCCACAGTGGGCAAAAAGGTAGAAATCGTGGCCAAAAACCAACTTCATAATTTTGACATGAAATCATAATTTTTCACACATCAATACGTCAGAGGAGATGTAGAGAAAATATTGTGGCTATTGAGGTTCAAATGTTCTTACAATAAGTAGTTGAATGAAAACAAATTGCGTAAAGAATGCGATGGTTCGTTATCTCATAAATATGATAAATTTCAACGAATGTTGCAAATCTAAATGTGGGATATGGTTTTTATCCTCACTAATGGTCGTAGGTATGAGAAAAAAAAATTGAAATTACGGAAAATTAAACATGATTTGGAACACAGTTATCTTTCAGTAAGACTTTTCGGCGTTTGCAGCTCCTCATCATACTTTCGAATGTCGTCAACTTTGGGCAACCCTTGATATCAGCAATTGAAAATTATCGTTGCATTCGTTAATTATCGAGGAATAAAATGAGCCTGCTACTTTTTGCAACTTTTCATCTGAACTCTTAATATTAATGTTTACACAGAGTACGGACCAGAAAACCGAAAAAATGTCCAAAATACTAAAAGTGTTTAAAATGCTTTGAAATGTGGTACTCAAGGAGTTTTCGGGGTCGCTGATACCGAATTCGTACTCAAAATTCATAAATTCAAAATGGCGGATCCAATATGGCGGGCGAAAATACTAAAAATGATTCGATTGTGCTGAAATTCTGTACTAATAAGTTTTCGGGGTCGCTGATTCCGAATCCGTACTCAAAATTCAGAAATTCAAGATGGCGGATCCAATATGGCAAACGAAAATGCTAAGGATGCCTCGATTTGAAATTTGGAACTAATACATACGTTCGTGGCTGAATCTAGCCAGCACCAATTTAAGGACCCAAATCTATCTTTACGGATTCCGAATCAGCCACCCCGAAAACTTATTAGTACAAAATTTCAGCCCAATGGAATCATTTTTAGTATTTTCGCCCGCCATATTCGATCCGCCATTTTGAATTTCTGAATTTTGAATACGGATTCGGAATCGGGAAACCCGAAAACCCCCCAATACCATACGTCACCGCGATTGGAGTACTTTTTGTATTTTGGCCACGATTCCTGCCGTTTTGGCCACTGTGCGATCTAAGCAATATTCTTGAAGTTATTGTCTTATTAATCTCCTGGCCCTTTAACGCTATACCTTTAACGGCTGCGGGCGGTCGGGCCTAGCGGTGCACTTTAGACGCGTTTTTCTCAAAACTACTTTTTCAAAGTCCGTGTTCACTGCCATTTAAAAACTACTTGACCGATTCATTTCAAACTTTGTACACATTTTCTACATATAAAATACCTCCCCCCAACGTTTAGTTAAATTTTTTTTTTCACATTAAGGGTGTTTCCCACCCACAAAAAGTGCGGAATTTTTCGTGGAAAATAACAGTTCGCACTTTAGATGGCCGCCAAAAATTTTTAAATGAAAAAAAAAATTATCAGAGAACGTTGGGGGGAAGATTTGATTATAATTTGACTAAATTTTCATGGTTTTTCATTTTCAGATAATTTCCGGCCGAGTTATAGTGAACACCGCAAATTGTTTTTTTTTCCATGACGTTCTGGGGCAAGCTCTGTTACGGGCTTATGCTTCGATATTTCTGCATGAAAAAAATTACATAACATTGTCAAAAGTATGCTCAATAATGTACAAAAGGTTCGAATAAAATTGTTCAATCTATAATTGAGAAAAAAAATCGCAAAAAAAGTATTTTTTTTTTACGCTGAAACCCTTACGCCCTCCCTTAATGTTATTTACGACGAAACGTACCTCGTATCTTTCTCTGTCGTAAGCGATGGATCAGGAAGAACAAGAGACTGAGCGATAATATTGCGGTGATGCAGCTCGCAATTAGTCTCAGACCTAAATCGTAATTGGCACTTGCGTCAGTAGAATTTCCACCCGTTCCATCGGTTTTGTCGTTCGTCACAGATGACAGTGTGTCGTCCAGGCATATGAATTCGCAGCAGGCGGTACCAAAGCGAAAGGACTTGCAACCTTGTTTCTGCATAGATTTCTGATTGAAGGGTAAAACGTTTTTTTTCTTTTTTTTTGGGAATGCGCAAAGAGCAGAAGCAACGAGAGAGATAATTGGGCGCTTCGAGAGAATTTAATGTCTTCCTTGTGTGCGATTTATGCGAGGAGTAATTGAGAAAATTGGGAGGAAGAAGAAAAAAAAGGGAAAAATACCGTACCTCTGGCAATTGGCAAATGACCGCTTTGCACCATTTCGGATTGCCATGATCGCAAACGCAGAGCGTGCACGGTTCTGGTCCTGGTACATAATAGAAGCCTGTGTCGTACGTATGACCTTGAAAATCTTTGCACGCACCTTCGACTTGTCCTGTTGATTGAAATACAACGATGTCATTTACATAAATGCTATTAATGTGCTTAATGTTAATATTTTTGTATGTTAATGTTCAACAAAAAACGAGGTTTGAATGAAATATAAAAATTATTCGATAGGAGCATAGGATCAAATTTCGGACAGGAATTTGAGAGAATTGTTTTACTCTAAAACATTCGGAGTAAATTATAAAGTGAAACGACCAGATTCAGCCTTTTGAGAGTGGATAAGAGTTCAAATTAAAATCATTCAAAATGTCGATAATCCTCGTAAACAGATAATTACTCCAAATTATTCTCAATTGATAAATAAAATATTTAATTTTTTATCAATTATAAATCATTATCCTGAATACAAACATTTCAATTTTCAAACCTTAAGGGAGAACACCACTGTGACCCCCTGTTTGTTTTCACATTTTTCAAGAATTTTTTTTGTGGGAAAAAAAAGAGATATTCGAAAATTTTTTTTGGGTTTTGTTCCTTGTTTATTAATGTATCAAAAAACATTTTTTCACACTTTTCACGCCGCATGGTGGCGCTGGGGAAGCTCTCGCGTCAGGTGCTGTCATCTCCGCGGCACGCAGCAGAACTCTCTTCAACGTCGATCTGAAAAAAAATACCGAGTGTTTTCGTTAATAATATGATATTTTCAAGAGAAGTACACAGGGATTTGGAAAAATATTGTTTTAAAAAAAATAGGCACGCCTTTGAAATTAAAGTTAACTTCAAAGGCGTGCCTATTTTTTTTAAAACAATATTTTTCCAAATCCCTGTGTACTTCTCTTCAAAATATCATATTATTAACGAAAACACTCGGCATTTTTTTTCAGATCGACGTTGAAGAGAGTTCTGCTGCGTGCCGCGGAGATGACAGCACCTGACGCGAGAGCTTCCCCAGCGCCACCATGCGGCGTGAAAAATGTGAAAAAAATGTTTTTTGATACATTAATAAACAAGGAACGAAACCCAAACAAATTTTTCGAATATCTCTTTTTTTTTCCACAAAAAAAAAAATTCTTGAAAAATGTGACAAGAAACAGGGGGTCACAGTGATGTTCTCTCTTAAATCTGATCTTACGAGTAAAATACGTGTAGTATTTTACTCGTAAGATCAGATTTGAATGAAATATAAAAAAATTATTCGATAGAAGCATAGGATCAAATTTCGGACAGGAATTTGAGAGAATTGTTTTACTCTACAACATTCGGAGTAAATTATAGAGTGAAACGACCAGATTCAGCCTTTTGAGAGCGGATAAGAGTTCAAATAAAAATCATTTAAAATGTCGATAATCCTCGTAAACAGATAATTACTCCAAATTATTCTCAATAGGTAAATAAAATATTTAATTTTCGATCAATTATAAATCATTATCCTGAATACAAACATTTCAATTTTAAAACCTTAAATCTGATCTTACGAGTAAAATACGTGTAGTATTTTACTCGTAAGATCAGATTTGAATGAAATATAAAAAAATTATTCGACAGAAGCATAGGGTCAAATTTCGGACAGGCATTTAAGAGAATTGTTTTACTCTAAAACATTCGGAGTAAATTATAGAGTGAAACGACTAGATTCAGCCTTTTGAGAGTGAATAAGAGTTCAAATAAATATCATTTAAAATGTCGATAATCCTCGTAAACAGATAATTACTCCAAATTATTCTCAATTGGTAAATAAAATATTTAATTTTTGATTAACTATAAATCATTATCCTGAATACAAAGATTTCAATTTTGAAACCTTAAATCTGATCTTACGAGTAAAATACGTGTAGTATTTTACTCGTAAGATCAGATTTGAATGAAATATAAAAATTATTCGATAGGAGCATAGAATCAAATTTTGATGATGCTGAAGTTTGCATCGTTGGAATGCAACGAAAATATATATTTTTATACCATTCAGCCCCCTTAAGGTTGAATTTTCTAAGACAAATATCGTTAAAACGTTCTTTTGGGGTGTCCTTTGAGGATCTGGACCCAAACGGACAAGATCGAAAATAAAAATTTGAAAAATCTATTTTCGTTGCGTTCCAACGATGCAAACTTCAACATCGTAAATTTTAGAAAGGAATTTGAGAGAATTGTTTTACACTAAAACATTCGGAGTAAATTATAGAGTGAAACGACCAGATTCAGCCTTTTGAGAGCGGATAAGAGTTCAAATTAAAATCGTTTAAAATGTCGATAATCCTCGTAAACAGATAATTACTCCAAATTATTGTCAATTGGTAAATAAAATATTTAATTTTTGATTAACTATAAATCATTATCCTGAATACAAAGATTTCAATTTTCAAACCTTAAGTCTGATCTTACGAGTAAAATACTACACAATTGTCATTCTGCGGTTTAAGGAAGTTACACTTATTACTTCCTAGTCAAATGAGTACTGGAATAATAAAAAAAAAAAAGATTCTTGCGCATTGTCAAAACTGCATACATAACATTCAATGCGGTGTTCAATTGAAATATGGGGCTTGAAGGAAACATGACAATTTTATAACGACGCTGCTCACGAAAACTAGAATGTTTCAGATTTCTTACGAAAACAAGCACGCTTGATATCCGCGCGAAAAATAGCATGTTTCGGCTTTTACCACGAAAACTAGCAGGTTTCGACTTTCACCGCGAAAATTAGCACGTTTCAGTATCACCGGAGGTGTTTCTCATTTTTTACTCCACGTTTTTTTGAACATCCTTTTTTACTTCAAATTGACGAAATATTTATTCTTCTCATTTTATACTGTTTTATTTTTTGTTTGAATTTATTTCATAAATATTTTACCGTTTGAATTTTCGTCTGCTAGGCTTATCGCAAGATGGCAAACAGCAAATGCCTCGTCATTTTGGGATAAAAAAAAACCATGGTCAAAAAAATTAGAGAAAAGAAAATCGAAAACAATTGCAGTCTATGCAAAGTTAACAATGTCAGTTTTTTTTTCCCTCTTGCTACTTCGTCCAAGACCTGACATTTCTCGAGATATCTCAATCGATTGTTTTGAACATTTTGTCAACTGTACTTTATGCTTATACTGTACTTTACACTTTAGTCGTTGATCATTCCAAGATTGTGTTTTTTTTTTATGAAATAAAAACACAACGAACGATTCTTCAGACTGTAAGTAGAATATACTTTTTATAAACAATAATTTTGTTCAATTCCATCGCTGACCCCGAAACTTGGAAGTCATGAAAAATATCATTGATGAACAATTTTAGTTTTTGAGTGGTGGAATATTGCTTATCGTATTTGCGAATCGTACTTTTAATAATAGTATTATTTTTTAAATAGAAAACGAATATAAATGTTTAAGGGTGTACGGGCGATAAACCCTTAATGTTTTTCATTTATTCCTTATAGTTCTCACGAAAAAATTATTAAAACATTTGTAAAAGTTCTGAATCTCATTCGATTTAGTTCGGCGAATATACTAGTTTCTTCCAGTGCAAATCGAAATACGCTAGTTTTCGCGACGAAAGCCGAAACACGCCACTTTTCGCGGCGGAAGCCGAAACATGCTAGTTTTCGCGTGGAATATCGAAACGTGTTGATTTTCGTGGTGGAATTCGAAACGTGTTAGTTTTCGTAAGAAATTTGAATCGTGCTACTTTCCGTAAGCAGCGTCGATATATACGTTAATATAAAAAAAACCCTTCAATAAATAAACTCTATATCAATGCCCGTAATTTTCTAAATCCAAACACTAAATCCCTCTGTCAACAGGTAAAAAAAAAAACAAATGCCCCTGCCTAAACGTCAAAATCGAAATATATAGTAACTTTCATACCGTCACTTGATGAAGCGTGCCGATAACAATGGATATATCGGGTGGGCAACAGCGCACTCGAGAGCTCGAGAAAACGAGAGGAGATGAAAAAGAAAAAAAAAGGCCTCGAACGTTTTTTTTTAACGACAAAACTAAAGAGCGTGTCAGCTGTGCGCCACGAAGTGTCCTACTTTCGATGGTGAATCGAGGTCTCGATCAATCCCAGAATGCACTATTATTTTTTTTCTTCGCTATTTCTTTTTCAAATGGGCGTTCGATGTAATTAGCAAAAAAAAAAAAAGAAAGAAGTCGCGGCGCGCGCCCGAACGATAGAATTGAAAATGGGTATAGAGAGGCAACATGCGAGATGATGGAGGAGCGAGTAACTTACGATTGAGATGCAAAGTGAGCGCGAGGACTGCATAACTGAGGAGGTCACTGTTGCTGTATCTCATTCTCGGTTCGTTATCTCATCATAGCCCGTCGCTCTTTTGGCCCAGAAGCGTTTTTTCTTGCTCTTCTCTTCGCAACCTCGTATTTCTATCTATCTCTCTCTCCCTCGATGTCACTACACACGGCAGCAACACATTATATGTCTGTGAGCATCTGCGCGGCAATTATATATCTCGTTCCGAGCGACAATTCACAATTCTTTTCGACGAAATCACGACTCTCCCGGAATCGCTTGACACGAGCGACGCTTCACAAACTCCCGCATAGTATTTGAGTTAAAACGATAATAAGAAAAAAACTTCTTTCGGACACTTATGTTTTGTAAGAGCTACGGAATCTCGCAACGTTGTTCACCGTAAATCGGGCACACAGCAACTCCCCGAATGATCGATTAACGCACGAGGAGTGGGGGGGCGGCGGCGAGAGCGCCTCCGTGGAATTTTATAGTGGCGCTGTCACTAGGCGCTCTTTGGAAACACAAGACAAAGAGAGAGCGGTAAGAGACTTATCGACTATCGGTACGAGAGAGATTTGGGTAATTGTTGAAGGGGGAGAAATAGGATTAGGACAGCGTTTTCTCAATGATTTTCATGAATTTTTTTATAACATAAAAAATGAATATAATTTATTGAAACTTTGAGAATATTTCATACATATATTTAAGTATATACTATAAAATTTTTGAAGAATTTCCTTGAAAAACACCGAAGATATTAGCGACCCCATATTGCAGGTCACAATCAGACTCAGAATTTTGCGTACATTTTGGAAGCCGCAATTTTCATCTGAAATCAAACGAGGTTGGAATTTACTTTTATTATATGTCTCTCTTCTATATGAACCTAAATGCTATCAAAAAAATAGAAAATTGAATTTTTTACAGGGGTCGAAACAAAAAAGAATGATTTTTTGCCATTTTTTTACAACTTTATTTGCAAAAAAAAATTATTTTAAATAATGATATTATTCCGATTTTAGGTTCATATAGAGCGCAATACTGTGAAGAAAGTAACTGCCAATTTTCAAAACGATTGGTTGAAAACTTTTCGAACTAGCGTGTACGCAAGTTGAAAAAAAAAGTCGTTTTCAGAAAAACGCGTTTGAAAAAATAGTACCAAGAATTTATACCTGAGGTTTCTGCAGTGAAAATACATAAAAGGACATTTGCTGCCATTTTACGTAGTATCTGTGACCCCCCAATACATGTCATTAATCACTTCCGTCATACGGTTACACAGACTTAAGGAGGGAAATAGGGTTAGGACAGCGTTTTCTCAATGATATTCATGAATTTTTTTATAGTATAAAAAATGAATGTAATTTATTGAAACTTTGAGAATATTTTATACATATATTTAAGTATATACTATAAAATTTTTGAAGAATTTCCTTGAAAAACACCGAAGATATTAGCGACCCCATATTGCAGGTCACAATCAAACTCAGCATTTTGCGTACATTCTGGACGCCGCAATTTTCATCTGAAATCAGACGGGGTTCGAATTTACTTTTATTATATGTCTCTCTTCTATATGAACCTAAATGCTATCAAAAAAATAGAAAATTGAATTTTTTACAGGGGTCAAAACAAAAAAGAATGATTTTTTGCCATTTTTTTACAACTTTATTTGCAAAAAAAAATTATTTTAAATAATGATAATATTCCGATTTTAGGTTCATATAGAGCGCAATACTATGAAGAAAGTAACTGCCAATTTTCAAAACGATCGGTTGGAAACTTTTCGAACTAGCGTGTACGCAAGTTCAGAAAAAGTCGTTTTCAGAAAAACGCGTTTGAAAAAATGAGTGACCGCTCGGTTATACACGTGGCGCGCTCGAGGCCTGAAGGAGAGCTACTCACTTCAATGGCTTATAACAATAGAACGATGCGGAATTTTCATTTAAAATTTTGGGAACATATTTTCCAATAGTTTTACTAACAATTTATGAAATTTAAAGAAAATCGATTTTTTGAACCGTCTAACTCTATTTCCCTTCTTAAGGTAGTAGTCTGGTAACTTAAGCCGATTTTCATGTCTTTTTTGGAGGGCGTTCTTTTGTAGGAAAATAAAAATGAATCGTTTTGGATATTTAGGGTGGTTTTATTCACATATTAAAGATACAAAGAAAAATTTGTTTGAAAAAATTTAATAGTTTATTTGGACTTTGGAAAAAAGTTTTTTTTTCCAAAGTCCGCCTTTTTGTTATTTATGCATGAAATTTAACTTCAGTAGTTCCGACCAGAATGACATGTCTATAGATTAAGAATTATCAAGAATTTTTGATTTCAGACAACGTCAAGAGCCAAAATCACCGGGGCCACCCACGCCCTTTTTTTTCGAGGTGCCAACTTCGATCAGTAATAATAATAATAATAAACTATAAAATGTTTTCAACAAAATTTTTTTTTGTATCTTTAATATGTAAATAAAAACATCCTAAATATCCAAAACGATTCATTTGTATTTTCCTACAAAAAAACGTCCTCCAAAAAAGACATGAAAATCGGCTTAAGTTACCAGACTACCTACCTACCTACCTTAAGATAAATGCTTCTTTATTTTTTATAAATTAATTATTTATGTATCGAATAAATAATTGATAATTAATAAATAATGCATTAATTAGATTATATCATTCTATTTGTGTCGTAAACTAATATCAATTTAATGAATCGTTTTTTAATGTAATGAATAAGTAAATAGTCGATTGAATATCCATGAAACAGTTGATTTAATTGATTAGTGAACGTACGATAAATTATTTGATATCGTGAAAAACAATAGAAAATGTAACAGCACGCTGAAACGAACCGGAGAACACTTCACACATCTTGAGTCAATACTTTCAAAATTTTCTGACACAAATAAAAAATAAACACAAAAAATCTAATATGTAACTTAAATTTTAGAGAATCAAAGAAATTTCCCTCTCGGCCCCTCAAAATTTGTCGTCCGACGTTAGAATTATAAAAACAAAGAAAAAAAAAATAGAAATCTGAAGAAATGGAAGACAACGAGGATCAGCCCGAGGACGTGAGAAGGGCGACTCCGGTTGAGGAAGAAATTCGAAAAGGTGAAATCGACGAATACTCGGGAAGACCCACGCAGCCTCACGTGGCCGCGAGAAGACGGCATCATCGTTGTGAAAAAGATACAGGGAAGACGAAATTGAAGGTAAATAAAGAAGGTTTTGTAAAAGATGCAATTTGTATAGCAGTCAATTTGTAATTAATCGACTGGGGAAATCAGGAAAAAAGCGATGGTGAATGTTGCCGGACGAGAGAAGCCAAAGCCTCGAGAGTACCGAAAACGGCGACGGTTTTCGTTTACGAGAAGGAATGCACTTTGCCAAAAATTAAAGTCGTACCTCGTCACTGTCTCACGAAAGAAGAATGGATCGACATGCTCGCGACCCCCAAGCAATTTGAAATTGATTCTTCATTTCAATTTGACTCTCATTAGCGCCGCACAAACCTAAAAGATAAATGTATTCTTTAGCCGGAAGTGTCCCTCGCCCTGTCTTCAAAAACCCGTTACAAGAAGAATACGTCCGGTCTCGACTCGGATGGCAGAATTGGCTCGACCACCGAAACAACGCTTGTTAAACACTTTGGAAAGTCGAGCGGGCACTCTGCCAGCCGAACTGGTCGACAAATTGATTCAAACCCTCGAGGGCCAAACGTCTCTCACGCCAGAGTAATTAACAGATAAACATTTATTGCCTCAAGATGTTTTTCACGTATTGAAATTTGTTTTTTTTCCCAAACACGTTGTTGGAGACTTTCACCAGGAATACTTTATTTTTTAGGAGATGACTACTGAATTAAGGGAGAACACCACTGTGACCCCCTGTTTTTTTTTCACATTTTTCAAGAATTTTTTTTTGTGGGAAAAAAAAGAGATATTCGAAAAATTTTGTTGGGTTTTGTTCCTTGTTTATTAATGTATCAAAAAACATTTTTTTCACATTTTTCACGCCGCATGGTGGCGCTGGAGAAGCTCTCGCGTCAGGTGCTGTCATTTCCGCGGCACGCAGCAGAACTCTCTTCAACGTCGATCTGAAAAAAAATACCGAGTGTTTTCGTTAATAATATGATATTTCGAAGAGAAGTACATAGGAATTTGGAAAAATATTGTTTTAAAAAAAATAGGCACGCCTCTGAAATTAAAGTTAATTTCAAAGGCGTGCCTATTTTTTTTAAAACAATGTTTTTCCAAATCCCTGTGTACTTCTCTTCAAAATATCATATTATTAACGAAAACACTCGGTATTTTTTTTCAGATCGACGTTGAAGAGAGTTCTGCTGCGTGCCGCGGAAATGACAGCACCTGACGCGAGAGCTTCCCCAGCGCCACCATGCGGCGTGAAAAATGTGAAAAAAATGTTTTTTGATACATTAATAAACAAGGAACAAAACCCAAAAAAGTTCTTCGAATATCTCTTTTTTTTTCCACAAAAAAAAATTCTTAAAAAATGTGAAAAAAAACAGGGGGTCACAGTGGTGTTCTCCGTTAATGATCAGCCGGGAAAAAAGCACATCGATATAGGATTTAAGAAAAATAAATTTAGATTTTTTAGTTTATTCACTAAAATCGCTGTAACTGTTTGTTCTGATGAATTTGTCATTTCACTCTATGCTCA
This sequence comes from Oxytorus armatus, assembly GCA_958009045.1. Classification (NCBI taxonomy): domain Eukaryota; kingdom Metazoa; phylum Arthropoda; class Insecta; order Hymenoptera; family Ichneumonidae; genus Oxytorus; species Oxytorus armatus. The sequence goes on along the minus strand of OY253746.1, from coordinate 2,930,192 downwards.
TTCCCTTCACAATCGTTCAAGCTTTGACATGGAGCCTGGTTCATTTTGCTACGATTTTTTTTCTATCCTTTACAGATTTTTAAAATAACGATAGAAGAATTTTTAAAAATTCACTCTATCTTTTTCGACGTTTGAAAGCTTATTTGAATTATAAATTTTCCTCCTCCCTTTCCTCGCTAATCGTGGACTCGAAACTGATGTTTGAAACTCAAATTTCCATATGAAAATGTAAAAAAAAAGAGAAAAGAGTTAAAAAATTTTTTTTTCACGCTAATCCTTGATTTTCGACAAATACTCGGTGTAATTGTGTACATATAATGTTGAATTACGGTTCAGACAAGCCGAGCAAATGTTTCGCGACAAGGACATTACGTCGAAGAAGAAATGTCGAAAGAAGAAGAGCAAGTTGAAATGTGCAAATGAAAAATTACAAAATATCAAGCCAACCGTATCTACAAACGCGTCCACGTTCGACAAGGACGCCGTTAATTGTCAGTATTTGATGGCCGAGAGTTTCGTGCGCAGTATCTTGGATTGGAAGTGTCAAATACCGAGGGAAGAATTCAAGGATATTGCCGAAGTGATAATGAAACGTCTTGGTTTCATTCTTGATTATAATCCACTGAACGGCGAGGACAGAAAGTCACAGCAAATGAGATTTCTCGCTGACATCATTGGTTCATGGATATCCGGTGTTTTGTTCGAAGTTGCGGAATTACGAAGAGCGGAACTTGAGGAGGAGTGCGAGAGAAGGAGAAAAGAGAAGGAAGAAGAAAGCGAGGACGATAGCGACGAAGAAACGGACACGGATGTAGCGGCAGTCGTCGATGACGATGACGATGATGACGACGATGAACCGGATGAGGGGAAGAAAAAAGATGACGATAATGACGAAGCGAAGAAGAAGAAGAAAAAAGATGACAAGGACGACGATGACGACGATGAAAAGAAGGGAAAAGGAAGAAAAGAGAGCATTGGAGAGTCGTCGGACAAAGAAGGCGTCGAAGATACAAGCGGAAACGTCGAGGAGCCGAAAGACGAATATTACGACGCGAGAGGTGTATCGTTTGAGGAAACGGACGAAAGAAAAACATCAGTGAAGATACCGGAAGGGCCGGAGGAGACAATGAAGAATGATACGAGAGATGAAAAGTCAGAGGGCAAAAAGATCGAGGACCAAGCTCAGAAGAGACAGGAAGAGAAGAAAGAGGACGATGAAAAGAGTAAAGCAGAGGATAGAAAGATCGAAACTGATAAACCGGAAGCAATTGACACGACAGAAAGTGTCCTCGTGAAACAGAGACTTCCGGTATCGTCTGAGGAACGTTTGGCCATTGAAAAACAAAAAGACTCTGAGATATCGAAGAAAAATTACGAACAACAAGTGGCGAAGGAATCCGGACCAACGAATGATGAAGAAAAGAGGGAGCCAATGGAAATTGGCAAAGATGCTGCGCCAGTCAAAATGCCGGCGAATTCTGACGAATCTTCGTCAATGACGACGACAAAGAAAATGCAAATGGACGAAGAAACGTTAACGAACACGAACGCAAAAATTCCTGAAGCTAAAAAAATGATTTCGAGTCCCGAAGAATCTTTAGCTACGAAGAAAACGATAAGTGGACAAAAAGATACAACGAAAATAGATGAAAGTGTCGTTGAACCGGAAAAAATAGCTACGAGTCGCGAAAAATCTTTGGCAACGAAGGATTCGATTATTGGAAAAGAAGAAATAACGAAAATGGATCCAAGCGTCGATGAACCTAAAAAAGTGGTTGCTGGTCCCGAAGAATCTTTGACGATGAAGAAAATAAAAGTTGGAGAAGGTGACATAACGAGAATAGACGAAGCGGAAAAATTGGAAGATCCTCGTATCCTGAAAGATTCTCAAGGAAAACCGGAAGGGACGCTGGACTCGAGCGTGAAAATCGAGGACGAGAAAAAAATCTCCAAAGAATTAATCGCAGCGTTGCCCAAAGATTTTACGAGCCCTTTACCAACACGGAAATCCGAGTATCAAGAAAAATTATTCAAGGAAGACGCGGACAAAATCGTCGAAACAACGAAAAAATCGTCAATTCCAACGGAAAGATTGAAAAAAAAATCGGCGGAATTGGAGCTTAAGAAAATCTCAAAAATATCATCGAGGGGATTAATCGCCGGGAAGAAATATCGTACTGACACACCGTTCGTCACGTTTGACAAGATATTTCACACTATTTACAACGCTATCGAGAACAGCGAGGAGAATAACGGTACCGATACAATAGTCAATCGTTTACATCGTGCTGTTTACGAAAAATTAGCGAATGTCGTGCGAGAAGAGAAGCCAGGACCACTCGGGGAATTAACGAAGGACGTGCTCGAGGTAATGTCCGGAAAAGTTGCGTTATGGCTGCGAAATATTTTGACGGAATCGCAATTGAATTTTGTCAATGAATTTCCCGCCACGGTCGAATCGGCGGAAATTCGCGAATGGACACAGTGGATAAGTTATTTGTTTGATACCGCTGACGATTGGTCAAAGTGGATACGAAAAACGATTAAACAAGCGGAGGGTATGAGCACGGGAACGGTGACGAGAGGCGATTGGGCGAATTGGACGGGAAACGTCGACGTCGCCGCTTTACGATGGAGACGATTTTACCTTGAGTCGGTACATCGGGCACATCAAAATCTAACGATGATACGCGATCGGCAGGTCGTTAAAACTGGAACGAGACAATTTCACGAGTACAACGGGGACAAAGATGACCACGAGAGAGAAGTTAAAATAACGGATCTCGAGGCTGAAATACACACTGTCAATTAATTCTTGATTCTTTAACACGCGTATACAATAAATGTATGGAGTTATGTTGATTCAGCGAACGGAGAAAGATTGGTGAAAGTTTGGCACTCACCGGAATTTCGTTTGACCGAGGAGAAAGATCCATTATTCATTAAATGAATTTTTGTTTTCTTATTTGGCAATTTCATTTTGATAATTCATGAATGTTTATTGGCAATGGATTGACGTGAATAAAGCAAAATTTTGTATTAAACATTTCTAGTAAATTTCGTGGAGTAGTAATTTAATCGTGCCAGCATAATGAACTATTTCTTCCTTAATTATTATGGAATGACTTTTCGGATGTTGACAATTTGATTTAGGATATTATGATGGTAAATGATACAAAAGCAGATGGAGAATATTTTTAATATTTTGATTGAAAATTTCCCTTCCACTTTGCATTAATATTATAATTTTATTTCTGGTTTAAGGGGTCATACGCAGTTGGAAATTTCAAAAAATGGATTTTTTTTTATGTTTCAGTATATTCGCTGAAAATTTCAAATTGATCCGGCAAATATTCTCGGAGATACACGCATATTTGTAAGGACGCTCGGAGCGTTACAAAATGGGCGGCCTAAACCTTTGAACGCGTTTTTCTCAAAACGGTGTTTTCAAAGTCGGTGAGCACGATTTTTCAAAAACGGCTCAACCGATCGGTCCGCAATTTTAACACAACCTTCTCAGATACATTATTCAGGTACTGATCGAAGGAATAAGATTTCCAAAAATTATTTCTATTTTTTTTAAACAATTCAACGAAAAAGTTTTGGTCAAAAATTGGAATTTTTTCTTTTTGGAGCCGTCATTTTGTCAAAAATCAATATTTCGACTATTCCTTCGATCAGCACCTAGATTTATCTGTCCACTAATAGAATCTTTTTGGTTTTTTTATTTTGGATAATCCAAACCGGAGATATCGTGCTCACCGCCAGGCACCTTTTTTTAGAGGAGCTCCCGGAGATCGGCTATAGCAGCTTTAAAAATCATTTTTTTTACAAATAAAAAATATGAAAATAAAGTTAAAAGTTTTCGCAATACGTATATACATTTTTACGTTAATGAATTAAAATGTCTTTCCAGGGAAAATTCTTGAAAAATTGCCTTTTTTCGGTATCCTGACTGCGTATAACTCCTTAATTATTATGGAATGCCTTTTGGGATTTTGACAATTTGATTTAGGATATTATGATGGTGAATGATACAAAAGCAGTTGGAGAATATTTTTAATATTTCGATTGAAAATTTCCCTTCCACTTTGCATTAATATTACAATTTCATTTCTGGTTTAACGGAGAAGAAATTTCTCCAACCGCGAATAATTCGCTCTAAAATATTACGTGTTGAATTTTCCATTTGGCAACGCAGGCAAAACTATTTTCACAATGATTGAGAAACACAGAGTGAGAGAGAGAAAGAGGGGGCCGAGACCAAGTGAATTTTAATAAGAGATGGAAAAAAAGCTGAAAACGTAGAGCAAAAAAGATGAAAATTCGTAGACGGCTTTCTATAAAACCGGTTGGTAAATCGAAACCTTTCTATAAGCCTGATCCCATTCACGGGTGTATCGTATAACGGAATATTTTCTCTCTCTCTCTCTCTATCTCTCACCATATGGAGAAAGTGAGAGTCGACGATGTTGAATTTAGTGGTCGAAATGTTTTATTTACGAGTAACGCTCAGGCTCCCGAAGATCTTGCTTATTCTTTTTAACTAATTTTGTCGCATTATTAATTTGCAATGTGGCGATGGTCAGGGATTCTCGAATTAAAATCTAATATTCTTGTAAATAGTCAAATAATGACGAGGCTCAAACAAAAATACGCTTATTCGCAGAATTATTTTCTTTCTCACATTATACATTTTTTTTTCCTTCCCTCGTTGAATTACAATTGAAAGTACAAAATAAAATCATCTCTTAGGCTAATTTTTCTTTTTTTTTTCCTTTATTACAAATGAGTATTCTAAATTTTCGTAATTTAGACACTTCGAAGCTCGATCGTTTCTTATTCTTCGAACTATTAATACTAATGATAGCAACACTAAATTAATGTCGAACTAATATTTACATTTTCCATCGGAACATTATACGATAATTTATATTATTAAGATCACTTAAATATATGTGCGTGCGACATTGATCATAATTAACAGTTTTATCGGACGTCTTTGGTTATAATATATTTCATGGCACATCTTCCATATTACGGATAAAATAAACAATTATTATTATTATTATTAAAAAGTATTCACAATGAGATTTAAACGAGAAATCTTTGTGATTTAAATAAATTCGTTAAATTCGATCACTGCCCATTGTATATTTCGTATTAGGGCGATTTTTTTTTTTCGACTATTTTTTTTTCAGTCCCCACCCGACATTTTGTTGGATATGTCGAAAAAGAAATTCCGTGAAAGTTACAGCCCTTAATATTAATTCTAATTACTTTCCCAAAGCGTGAGAAGATTTTCCATCTAAAATACACGTAAATCGAATTTTTTTTTTTTTTCAAATTTCTATAACTCAGCCGCATTTTATGCTATCATATTGTTCTTGGTTTCGATTTACTCGGAATAGAACAATCTAAAAAAGTGCCTTTTGTGGCGAAAGTGTAAATTGTACTGGTGAGTTGGTACGGGTCACTGAAGCTGATTTTTACCCAAAATTCTCGTTTTTTTGCTGTTATCTCCGAAACAATTAACTTTACGAAAAAAATGTGAATAAAAAATTTGTTGGAAATTTAATTTCCTACAAAAAAGGTCCTATCAACCCAATTGCTTAGATTAATATTTCTTGAGATATTGAACTTTAACTTATGAGTAGTATCAAATTTATAAAATATGAAATATTAAATAATAAAAAGATAAAAAAAATAAAAAAAGTTCAATATCTCAAGAAATATTGATCTAAGCAATTGGGTCTTTAGGACCTTTTTTATCGGAAATTAAATTTCCAACAAATTTTTCATTTACATTTTTTTCGTAAAGTTAATTTTTTCGGAGATAACAGCAAAAAAACGAGAATTTTGGGTAAAAATCAACTTCAGTGACCCGTACCAACTCACCAGTACAATTTACACTTTCGCCGCAAAAGGCACTTTTTTAGATTGTTTTATTCTGAGTAAATCGAAACCAAGACAATATGATAGCATCAAATGCGGCTGAGTTATAGAAATTTAAAACAAAAAAAAATCGATTTACGTGTATTTTAGATGGAAAATCTTCTCACGCTTTGGGAAAGTACTTAGAATTAATATTAAGGGCTGTAACTTTCGGGGAATTTCTTTTTCGACATATCCAACAAAATTTCGGGTGGGGACTGAAAAAAAAAATAGTCGAAAAAAAAACGCCGTAATTTCGTATATTCCGTTCAGCAACTCATCGTAAATTCGTTCAGGCTCGTATCCCGGTAAGCCTGTAACACGATGAAAAAAAAAAAAAAAAAAACGAGTGACTTTAATTAATAAAACGTTGAATCCACAAACGCGCTTCTAGCAGCGATCTGCTTTCACCTCGGTGGCTCTTGCGATGTCTACAACACGGAATATCCATTATTTCGTAGAATTTATGTTAGCCTTTTCCCAGAATTATCTTATTTTCATTTCTGCATAATTTTGGAAAATTCACCAAGTTCTCTCGTCGCTGAGAAGTTTCATCTTACGGAACGTTCAAATTTATCGTTCATTGGAGAACGACGATGTGCTTGGAACCAGGAAACTAGGATTCGTTATTGCCAACATATTTTTCGTTTCCTTGGGACTCTGTAAAAAAACGAAAAATAACAAATATCACATGTAATTAGTGTCTTTATCTGGAACTTTTAAGTTCAATCGACGAGAACTGTTGAAAGGAGAGAAGAGAGAGGATCAGGAAGAAACGCAATTTTAGTGAATCGCGTGATTCACTAAAATTGCTTTTTTTTCTGACCCCCTTTCTTCGCCCCTTTCGTAAATTTTTCGATCAGACACTTTTTTGACATTGCAGTAAGGTTTAAAAATAACGATATTGAGAGCTGGTACAGTCGGAAGATCGGGACGTCGACTTTTTCGAAAATCTATAAAAATTATATTCGTACTAAAGAAACTATCAAATCAATAATTTTTCTTTAATTGTTGTGCTGGTTTTTTGTTTTTATTATTCTATTAAAGACTCGCATATACCCATGAAATTTTTTAAAAATCCATTTTTTCTTTTACAGATTTTTATTCTTTATACTTTTAAGAATTTTTGAAAAAAAAACTTTTAAGAAAATTCCACTCCGTTGCAAAGTTGTAGCAATAAATGTGACCTGACATCGGGTTGAGAGGGCTAGCTACTAGAAACTTTACACACGTTTCTCTCGAAACTATGTTTTTCGACAGTGTCAGATAACTCAGTCAATTTTTAATATTTTTTACCTATTTTTTTTTTAAATCTTGATCATTATTTTCTCTATGGTCTGACGAGAGGTTTTTTTAATTTTTTTGGTTGGACGATTTTATATAAATTATTAAACACTATTTTTTTTTTAAATTGCATACTAAAGTTTGAAATACTGTGACGTCTTTAGTTTTGAAGAAAAAAAGAACTTTCCCTGTAAGACTAATACTACTAAATTATTTTACTAAATTCTTTTTAATTTTTGGAGATTGGATAATTTTTGGTGAAGTTATGATGTCGACAAGGAGGCGCGATGGTTTTCATCAGTAGCCCATTTATACCCGTAAAAAAATAATGTTAATATTGAAAAAAAAATTTTTTAATTTTTTTTTCTAATAGTTGAATAGTTAATGAAAAATGTGAAATCAACAATTTAATTTAATTTTCACCATATATCCTTTATAATAATTTTTCAAATTTACTCGGTTTTTAGCGCGCGCAGTATGTGAGCCCTTAAAACCCAAAATTCTGTTTCTAGATGTAAAATTTTTAATATTTTTTACCTCTTTTTTTTTTTTGATATTGATCATTATTTTCTCTATAGTCTGACGAGAGGTTTTTTTAATTTTTTCGGTTGGACGATTTTATATAAATTATTAAACACTATTTTTTTTTTAAATTGCATACTAAAGTTTGAAATACTGTGACGTCTTTAGTTTTGAAAAAAAAAAAAAATTCCTCTGTAAGACTATTACTACTAAATTATTTTACTAGATTCTTTTTGATTTTTGAAGATTGGATCATTTTTGGTGAAGTTATGATGTCGACAAGGAGGCGCGATGGTTTTCATCAGTAGTCCATTTATACCCGTAAAAAAATAATGTTAATATTGAAAAAAAATTTTATAAATTTTTTTTTCTGATACTTGAAAAGTTAATAAAAAATGTGAAATCAACAATTTAATTTTTCTTTCACCATATAACCTTTATAATAATTTTTCAAATTTACTCGGTTTTTAGCGTGCACAGTATGTGAGCCCTTAAAACCCAAAATTCTGTTTCTAGATGTAAAATTGCATAAAAACTTTCTCAAAATTAGCTGTCGATGTTAAGTGTCGGTGTTAAGAGCTGTCGATTGAGAAACGGTACCTGTCTGAAAAAACCGAGAGGAGCCAATACCTGAGATACGCGGGTCTTCCGAATATATTGACCTACTGTCCGGTTGGGGAACGCGTGAGAGTCGCGCGGTTCCCCATTCTTTTGGTAGTTCCGCAAAAATTGAGGGGAAAAAAAAATTTATATATATATATATAGACAGAAAGATGCAGACGAAAGCATCCCAGCATCAACGTAAACACGAAAATCATAGCGGGTCTAATGAGGGCGACGCGGGCAACGGTACTCGCGCCTCGATGCTCGTCGACAGCATTTTGTTAAACACGTTTTTTCTATATATATATATATATATATATATATTCACAGTAATATAATACGTTTAAAGAGAAAAATTCATCAGTCTATTCCCTGATTATTATCATTCCTAAAAACGTGCAATTTTGACAGAAAAAAATTGAAATAAATTGCTCATGCTCTTCTAATTCCAATTCCTATCAATGGCGGCTGATTTGCCATAAATAAAAAAAAATGCTATCTACTAATTTGTCCGGGTCCTCAAAGTAACGGATCATTATCACTCCTTAAGGGGAGAAATAGGGTTAGAAGGTTCGAAAAATCGATTTTTTTTTTATTTCATAAATTGTTAGTAAAACTATTGAAAAACATGATCCCAAAATTTTAAATGAAAATTCCGACTCGTTCTATTGTTATGAGCCATTAAAGTGAGTAGCTCTCCTTCAGTAGCTCTCCTCACTATTTTTTCAAACGCGTTTTTCTGAAAACGACTTTTTTTTAACTTTCGTACACGCTACTTTGAAAAGTTTTCAACCAATCGTTTTGAAAATTGGCAGTTACTTTCTTCATAGTATTGCGCTCTATGTGAACCTAAAATCGGAATATTATCATTATTTAAAAATAATTTTTTTTTTCCAAATAAAGTTGTAAAAAATGGCAAAAAATCATGTTTTTTGTTTTGACCCCTGTAAAAAATTCAATGTTCTATTTTTTTGATGGCATTTAGGTTCATATGGAAAAGAGACATATAATAAAAGTAAATTCCAACCTCGTTTGATTTAAGATGAAAATTGTGGCTTCCAGAATGTACACAAAATGCTGAGTCTGATTGTGAACTGCAATATGGGGTCGCTAATATCTTCGGTGTTTTTCAAGGAAATTCTTCAAAAATTTTATAGTATATACTTAAATATATGTATAAAATATTCTCAAAGTTTCAATAAATTATATTTATTTTTTATACTATAAAAAAATTGGTTTCATCGCTTCAAAAAAAAAAAAAAATTAAAAAAAAAAAATTAATTCCCCAATTTTTGTTAATTCCAATTACCCTCTCTATGGGCCAATTCCGCCAATCCCAAGATCCTTACGATAGGAACCGTACGTTAAGATCGGACAGCCTAGTTTTTTTTTCGACATTTTATATATCGACTGTGCGGCGAGAGGTGAAGTGTAGACCAGCTGGTTAAAAGTGTGCCAGAGAAAGAGGTTTCCCGATGTGCCCCGTGTAGCACAAGAGTCGATGCGGCTTTTATTTTTGTTATTATTATTTTATGTTGGGAAGTGAGAGGTGGATGAATTCCTAGCCCTGACATTGCGCGCGCGCATCGTATACTCCTCGTCGTCGTCGTCGTTGTTCAGAGACCGTCGAATCGACCGCGTGTGTTCCAATGATAACGACCGCGAGGTGAAAACTGCGCTCGCGCGGCACAGAGTGCAATTTTCCTCGGGGCTGAGCTTTCGCGATGTTTCACCACGACGAAGCTCGCGAAGTGCATTGTTAAGAAAGAAGGAAAATTGTTTAAATGTAAATATCACGAATGAATGAACGACAAACGATATAAACTGATTATTGACGTAACGGAAAAATCAATAAAACAACGAGAATTAAAGAATTAAATAATGAAAAATGCAAATATGGAAAAACACTAGCGTAACTATAATTCTTGTTTAAAATTAAATAAAACGTCCCGAAGCGTCTGTGAAACTTCGGGAGATATCACGTGTGTAAAATATACCGGAGTTCATTGCTCGATCGTGGAAATTCTGCGGTCTGGGGAAAAGCGAGTTGCACGACCGAAGCAAAGTGAAAAGCGCAACGAGGAGTTAGACTCACCGTTGCTAGCTCGCTCCTTCTTCTTTCTCGTTTATCGGGTTTGCGCTAGTACGACCGGATGCCAATGACAGGTAAGCATACAAATTTCTCCCCCCAACTTCCCATTTGTACGGATTATCGTCAGCGACACGTGACACGTGAGAATTAACTAGAGCTATGTACGTAATAATGAACTGTGTGTATGACCACTCGCAAATTTCTCGGCTATTTCCCTTTTGATACGTTCACATCGGTGCATTAGAAAATTTGTACGAAAAAATACTTTCGAAAACAAGGAAGTAACTATTATTTCATTATTTTTAATTATAACAGAAAATTTGTTATTATGAAACTAAAATAAAAATGATTGAGCCTAAAGAAAGTAGAGAAATCTTGGAAATTAAAGATTTTCACCTTTTGTTCCGCATAATATTTATAATTTTGAGAAAGCAGTGTGTAAATTTCTAACTTTCAGGGTTTAGCGATTTATTCATTTAAGCCACATAAATATTTCGAGAGTTCGAGCGAATTATTTCATATTCCAACGCGTGAATATTTTTTTATCAACGAATAAACATATATTGCAATGGATATTCTTTACATATCATATGTTATATAATGGTACGTAAAATATCGTGAAATAGTTGGCGGAAAACAACGAAATAACGATTATTTCGTTATTTTCTAATTAGAAAATAAAATTCTTTATTATGAAACTAAAATAAAAATGATTGAGCCTAAAGAAACTAGAGAAAGCTATGAAATTAAAGATTTTCCCATCTTTTTCGCATAATATTTATAGCTCTGAGAAAGCAGTATGTAAATTTCTAACTTCCAGGGTTTAGTGATTCATTTAAGCCACATAAATATTTCGAGAGTTCGCACGAATTATTCCATAAACCAACACATGAATATTTTTCGAATAAACATATATTGCAATCGATATTCTTTACAAATCATATATTATATAATGGTACGTAAAATATCGTGAAATAGTTGGCGAAAAACAACAAAATAACGATTATTTCGTTATATTCTAATTAGAAAATAAAATTCTCTATTATGAAACTAAAGTAAAAATGATTGAGCCTAAAGAAATTAGAGAAAGCTATGAAATTAAAGATTTTCCCATCTTTTTCGCATAATATTTATAGCTCTGAGAAAGCAGTATGTAAATTTCTAACTTCCAGGGTTTAGTGATTCATTTAAGCCACATAAATATTTCGAGAGTTCGCACGAATTATTCCATAAACCAACACATGAATATTTTTCGAATAAACATATATTGCAATCGATATTCTTTACAAATCATATATTATATAATGGTACGTAAAATATCGTGAAATAGTTGGCGAAAAACAACAAAATAACGATTATTTCGTTATATTCTAATTAGAAAATAAAATTCTCTATTATGAAACTAAAGTAAAAATGATTGAGCCTAAAGAAATTAGAGAAAGTTATGAAATTAAAGATTTTTCCATCTTTTTCGCAAAATATTTATAACTCTGAGAAAGCAGTATGTAAATTTTTAACTTCCAGGGTTTAGTGATTCATTTAAGCCACATAAATATTTCGAGAGTTCGCACGAATTATTCCATAAACCAACACATGAATATTTTTCGAATAAACATATATTGCAATCGATATTCTTTACAAATCATATATTATATAATGGTACGTAAAATATCGTGAAATAGTTGGCGAAAAACAACAAAATAACGATTATTTCGTTATATTCTAATTAGAAAATAAAATTCTCTATTATGAAACTAAAGTAAAAATGATTGAGCCTAAAGAAATTAGAGAAAGTTATGAAATTAAAGATTTTTCCATCTTTTTCGCAAAATATTTATAACTCTGAGAAAGCAGTATGTAAATTTTTAACTTCCAGGGTTTAGTGATTCATTTAAGCCACATAAATATTTCGAGAGTTCGCACGAATTATTCCATAAACCAACACATGAATATTTTTCGAATAAACATATATTGCAATCGATATTCTTTACAAATCATATATTATATAATGGTACGTAAAATATCGTGAAATAGTTGGCGAAAAACAACAAAATAACGATTATTTCGTTATATTCTAATTAGAAAATAAAATTCTCTATTATGAAACTAAAGTAAAAATGATTGAGCCTAAAGAAACTAGAGAAAGCTATGAAATTAAAGATTTTCCCATCTTTTTCGCATAATATTTATAGCTCTGAGAAAGCAGTATGTAAATTTCTAACTTCCAGGGTTTAGTGATTCATTTAAGCCACATAAATATTTCGAGAGTTCGCACGAATTATTCCATAAACCAACACATGAATATTTTTCGAATAAACATATATTGCAATCGATATTCTTTACAAATCATATATTATATAATGGTACGTAAAATATCGTGAAATAGTTGGCGGAAAACAACGAAATAACGATTATTTCGTTATTTTCTAAAAAGAAAATAAAATTCTTTATTATGAAACTAAAATAAAAATGATTGAGCCTAAAGAAACTAGAGAAATCTATGAAATTAAGGATTTTCCCATCTCTTTCGCATAATATTTATGACTCTGAGAAAGCAGTATGTAAATTTCTAACTTCCAGGGTTTAGTGATTCATTTAAGCCACATAAATATTTCGAGAGTTCGCACGAATTATTTCATAAACCAACACATGAATATTTTTCGATCAACCAATAAACATATATTGCAATGGATATTCTTTATATGTTATGTAATAGTACGTAAAATATCGTGAAATATTTGGCGAGAGTGTGTGTACAAGACAATATATCGTGAGAAAATGGCAGCGCGCGGCGAGTTTTCCGCGTTTAACGAATCCGGGAAAAAAAATTAATGAACCGGTTCTCCCTCGACGTGTGCATGCAGTGTAGACATATGTGTGTCGATTAAAAACATATATATAAATATATATTACAAACGGTGATATAGCATGACATAACATTGATTTGGAGAAATCGGGAAATAAAATGATTTAGTTTTCCTTGCGAGATCAACGCACTATTACATCTTACCACAGCTTCATGATTGCTCAACACATTAATTAGTAGAGAGATTGAAAATAAAATAAAAGTAAACAAACCGTTAAAGTTGCGTAGAGAAGAAACAACTTATAACAATAATATTCATGATAATTAAACATTTTAACAAACAAACAAAAATCACTGCAATCGTCGGGCGATCGGTCGAACTTTATACAATTTAAACCTTGAACCAAGGGGATAATGTAGCCTTTTTTTTTTTTTACCTTTCCAGCCTCTAACTATAAGCTGCCTTTAATATGGCATTAAGGGAGGAAATAGGGTTAGACGGTTCAAAAAATCGATTTTTTTTTATTTCATAAATTGTTAGTAAAACTATTGAAAAATATGTTCCCAAAATTTTAAATGAAAATTCCTACTCGTTTTATTTTTATAAGCCATTAAAGTGAGTAGCTCTCCTTCAGACCCCGGGCGCGCCACGTGTATAACCGAGCGGTCACTATTTTTTCAAACGCGTTTTTCTAAAAACGATCTTTTTCGAATTTGCGTACACGCTAGTTTGAAAAGTTTTCCACCAATCGTTTCGAAAATTGGCAGTTACTTTCTTCATAGTATTGCGCTCTATATAAACCTAAAATCGGAATATTATCATTATTTAAAATAATTTTTTTTTTCCAAATAAAGTTGTAAAAAATGGCAAAAAATCATGCTTTTTTGTTTTGACCCCTGTAAAAAATTCAATTTTCCATTTTTTTAATAGCATTTAGGTTCATATAGAAGAGAGACATATAATAAAAGTAAATTCCAACCTCGTTCGATTTAAGATGAAAATTGTGGCTTCCAGAATGTACGCAAACTGCTGAGTCTGATTGTGATCTGCAATATAGGGTCGCTAATATCCCCGGTGTTTTTCAAGAAAATTCTTCAAAAATTTTATAGTATATACTTAAATATATGTATAAAATATTCTCAAAGTTTCAATAAATTATATTCATTTTTTATACTATAAAAAAATGCATCAAAATCATTGAGAAAACGCTGTCCTAACCCTATTTCCCCCCTAAAATAGTTTGTTTACCATGTGGTTTGTTTCGGTTTAGAGGGCACATCTGTAGCCTTTTCGGGCATTTCGTTTATTTAAGAAAACTCGGTGATCCTTCACAACTTGCTGAAAAAACAAATTGCATCGAAAGTACCAAATGAGCGATTATTGAAAAAGCTTTTACGATCATGTAAACGAACTCTCAGATCCGAATCTAAAAGAAATTGTCGGAGGAAATGTACTTTTTTTTTAAAATAATACAAATATTAAAAAAATTGAAGGTGCCTTACAATTTTTTCCTACATACCGATATGAATATTATTTCAATTATTTACTCATCCACGTTAAAAAATATCCGAGATTAGAGCAAAATTCGATAATCTAAAACGCTCCTAAATAGTTTAAAAAAAATTCAATACATATTCTTGAATAAATAATTTACTGTTAGCCTATCATTGGCCGATGTACCACAACGACAACTTGACACTAAACTTACCAAGCGGGGGTCAAATGACTCTTTTCAAAATTTACCTTAAATTCGTACATTTATTGTTATTTTTTTGGCTCATCTGACTTTCGCTACATTTGTTTAATTATTTTATTAGAAATCAGAAGTTACGTTACGAATCATTTCCATTGATAATTTCTTTAAAAAAAAAATCAACGTTTATTTCATAATGGGTCAGAAGACCCCTTATGAAATAAACGTGCCGGTACGTTCAGTGTCAATAATTTCTCTTAAACTCTTGATATGGAAAATATGTATAGTACAGACAAGTAAGTATTGTAATAATGATGAAAAAGTGTGACAATAGATGGCGAACATCGTCGAGTATTTCGATGACTCGTTGATAATGTTATCAGTGAGCATTCCGCGCATAAATAACATCGAGTATACCAAGTGGTCATCGCCTGTTCGCAATCGGGTTCTCGGCCAGTCGTACGAAACACTCCGTACTCGACGGTATTATCGAGCTCGACTATAAACCGCTCTTACAATAATCTATACAAAAACATATTTTTTTTCCTTCAACAATAAAGGTTGAAAATTTATTTGGAAATTAAAGAAAAAAATTTGTATTTTATAATATAGTAATTTTGTTTTTTTTCTCGTTTTTATAACTTCAGAATGACGCTATCCTGCTGGGATAAGTTATCCCTCGTGGTGATAGCGGCGATCGGTCTTAGAATAGTCATAAGATCGAGTGTGCTGGCGTGGAAAAAAATTATCGCACCCGCATTGGGTTTGGGCATTGACGTTACGACACAGGGAAAATGGGCAGTTGTTACCGGCGCTACCGATGGTCTTGGAAAAGCTTATGCCACGGCTCTTGCAGCAAGAGGCTTGGACATTGTTCTCGTATCGAGATCGGAAGAAAAATTGTCAACTGTCGCCGGTGAGATTAAAGAGACTTATGGAGTCGAGACGCGAATCGTTCAGGCTGACTTGACCGAGGGTCAAGTGGTTTACGCAAAAATCGCCAAAGCCATCGAAGAACTCGAGGTATGAAGCTTTTTTTTTTCTTTCTAAATTCCATAGCGATAGTGAAATGAATTTTACAATTTTACTAAATTACTTTTTATCATCTAATTATTAATCATCACTAATTTTTATGGATTTTTTTTTGTTACGATTTACTTGAATATACACATTTTTTAAATGTACATTGAAAAATAATTCCTGGAGCGATTAGTAGAATTAGCGAATAGATTTTTTTTTTTTTTTTTTTTTTTTTTAATACCACGATATGCAGAAGTGTTATAATTCCATTTTGGAATTTCCGTAGATCGGCGTGCTCGTGAATAATGCCGGCACGAGTTACGATCATCCTGAGCTTTTCACAAACGTCACCGAGGACACGATTGCCAGGATACTTCAATTAAATGTAGCCGGTGTGACCGGTGTTGCGCGTGCCGTATTGCCCGGTATGATGGAACGACGAAAGGGTGTTGTCGTTAATATTAGCTCGACAGCGGGTGCAATACCAAGTCCATATCTCTCGGTATACTCGGCTAGTAAAGCTTACGTCGACAAATTGAGCGCGGATCTTGCTGCCGAGGCTGCACCACGAGGGGTCACCATTCAGTGCATACTACCGGGACCCGTTGCAACGAAAATGTCGAAAATCAAGTGAGTTCAGCAGATTTACGTTTGAGGATCGCCTAAACGATTAAAAGTCGGATAAAAATGTGTTTTTTATTTATTTACTCTGCGATGAGATAATTTGTATCGAAAGTCCCAAATGAGAGATTGTTCGAAATGATTTTGGTAGTCTTGTAAAAAAAATATTCCAATCGGTAGATAAAAAGTTGTAAGAGTTCTATTAAAAAAAAAGAAAATTCTATTTGCAGAAAATATTCTTTATATACATGATTAACTCATTTATCGAATAATTACTTAATTTTTTTTAAAGTCTATAAAAATCTACTCGATTTGATAATATCCCATTTTTTGAGTTTCACAATTGTTTTATCAGGGAACAAAAACAGTGTATGATAAAAGTATAAAATGTCGTTCCCATTATAAGAGTTCTATTAAAAAAAAAAGACAATTCTATTTACAGCAAATATTCTTTATATTCATGATTAATTAATTTATCAAATAATTCCTTAATTTTTTTGAAAAGTAATGAAAAATCTACTCGATTCGATTATATCTCATTTTTTGAGTTTCGCAATTGCTTTGTCAGGAAAAAAAAACAGTGTATGATAAAAGTATAAAATGTCGTTCTTATTATAAAAGTTCTATTTTAAAAAAAAAGACAATTCTATTTACAGCAAATACTCTTTATATTCATGATTAATTCATTCATCAAATAATTACTTAATTTTTTTGAAAAGTATATAAAAATCTATTCGATTCGATTATATCTCATTTTTTGAGTTTCGCAATTGCTTTGTCAAGAAAAAAAACAGTGTATGATAAAAGTATAAAATGTCGTTTCCATTATAAAATTCTATTTAAAAAAAAAGACAATTCTATTTACAGCAAATACTCTTTATATTCATGATTAATTCATTCATCAAATAATTACTTAATTTTTTTGAAAAGTATATAAAAATCTATTCGATTCGATTATATCCCATTTTTTGAGTTTCACAATTGTTTTATCAGGGAAAAAAAACAGTGTATGATAAAAGTATAAAACGTCGTTCCCATTATAAGAGTTCTATTTAAAAAAAAAAGACAATTTTATTTACAGCAAATATTCTTTATATTCATGATTAATTCATTCATCAAATAATTACTTAATTTTTTTGAAAAGTATATAAAAATCTATTCGATTCGATTATATCTCATTTTTTGAGTTTCGCAATTGCTTTGTCAGGAAAAAAAACACTGTATGATAAAAGTATAAAATGTCGTTGCCATTATAAGAGTTCTATTTAAAAAAAAAGACAATTCTATTTACAGCAAATATTCTTTATATTCATGATTAATTCATTCATCAAATAATTCCTTAATTTTTTTGAAAAGTATATAAAAATCTGCTCGATTCGATTATATGCCATTTTTTGAGTTTCACAATTGCTTTATCAGGGTAAAAACAGTGTATGATAAGAGTATGAAATGTCGTTGACATCATAAAAGTTCTATTTAAAAAAAAAGACAATTCTATTTACAGCAAATATTCTTCATATTCATGATTAATTCATTCATCAAATAATTCCTTAATTTTTTTGAAAAGTATATAAAAATCTGCTCGATTCGATTATATCTCATTTTTTGAGTTTCGCAATTGTTTTGTCAGGAAAAAAAAACAGTGTACGATAAAAGTCTAAAATTTCATTGCCAACAGAAAAGCAACATGGATGGCACCGTCGGCCGAAAAATTCGTCGAGGCATCGTTAAAGACAATTGGCATAGAGTCAAGAACAACGGGTTATCCTCCGCACTCGTTAATACTCGGTTTTGTCAATGCACTACGTTGCGTATGTGAGAAAGGTGCTGTATGGCTCGTTGCACGTACAATGTTGAATATTCGAGGACGTGCACTTCGTCGAAAGCCCAAGTCCAAGGATGAGGTCATAGATTATAACACCCGAGACGGGATCACCGCCAGCGAGGAACGTTGAGCGTTCGCCATTAAAAAAATTTTGATTAAAACTTATTTTTGTTCATGCATATTCCACTTGAGTTAGAAAAATGAGAGAGAGAGAGAGGGAGAGAAAAAGAGAAAATATATGGAAATATGATGTGTTACTCGTGTGAAAATATATTTTTTTTCCTTACCGAGACGCAAATGTAGATGAAAAACGTTGTTGTAAGTCAATTGAAAATTCAATCGAGGATCAGAGTTCATCGAGGCTAAAAGGTTCGTTCGTCACTCATTATTTTGCGGCTCGCGGTATGTTTAATTAATTTTCATTCTGTCTTTCATCAATACACGTTGTGGTTGCAAGTTTGTCATGCTCGGATTTCGAGACTCTACGTATTTGCCAGTCAGCATTCGTCGAATAAAACAGTCGACTTGGCTTGAATCGTATTGCACACGGTTAAACACAATTCGATGCAATCTTCAGTTTGTTAAAAAAATTTGTCTTCAATCAGAATGTGAATATTGAATTGACCACAGAATATGTGAATACATTTCGCGTCACGGTTACCATTTTTCACTTTGCATAATGATAATAATGTCAAAAAGTTTGAGAGCAAAATAAATTTTAACATTACGGTCTCGTTCTGACATAGAAATGATAATTTAATTGTTTATTCAGGTAGTAGTCTGGTAACTTAAGCCGATTTTCATGTCTTTTTTGGAGGGCGTTTTTTTGTAGGAAAATAAAAATGAATCGTTTTGAGTATTTAGGATGTTTTTATTTACATATTAAAGATACAAAAAAAAATTTGTTTGAAAAAATTTAATAGTTTTTTATTATTATTATTATTGATCGAAGTTGGCACCTCGAAGTTGGCAGCCCGGGTCCTAACTTTTTTTCTACCGAACCGATTGCTTTCAAATTTTAACAGGCTACTCTAGACACTTATAGTTCTGGTCGGAACTACTGAAGTTAAATTTCATGGATAAATAACAAAATGGTGGAGTTTGGAAAAAAAAGTCGTTGTATTTTAGCAAAGAAGGGGTTGTAAAATAAAAAGTTAGGGGTGAAAAAATGTCTCGGTAGTTCCGACGAGAATTATAAGTCTGTAGAGTAGCCTGTTAAAATTTGAAAGCAATCGGTACGGTAGAAAAAAAGTTAGGACCCGGGCTGCCAACTTCGAGGTGCCAACTTCGATCAATAATAATAACAATAATAAACTATTAAATTTTTTCAAAAAATTTTTTTTTTGTATCTTTAATATGTAAATAAAAACATGCTAAATATCCAAAACGATTCATTTTTATTTTCCTACAAAAAAACGCCCTTCAAAATGACATGAAAATCGGCTCAAGTTACCAGACTACTACCTTAAGCTATCCAATTGATATTACGCGATACAAACAAAGCCTTTTATAATTCAACTGTACAGACACGTAAGTATTTGCTCTTTAAGCGAAAAGTAACGAATAAAAATGTTACTAACCATTTCACTGTTCGGAGATTTTGGCAAATTCGTCGTTGTGTCCAGTGCCCTGACGCTAGGCGAGATATTTGGTGAACGAACGATTATCAAGTTATCGACCGTTCTCGATCCACTTGCAACTAACAGACACAAAGAAAGATGCAGATTTAAAATATACAATTGTTTTTGACAATTCAAATAAATTAAAAAATCACTGCATCTTGTTAAAGACACAGAATTTGTTTTTTACTCTTAAGGTTCTCTGGCGTATTTGAAAAAGAATTATTTTTCGTAATGAAATAAAAAGTCTTCATTTATAATTATTTCATGTATCAAATCTTTGAAGTTGAAGATCTAACGTGCATGAATAATAAAATCGTATTTTCAGAATAGTCTCCACCATTGAATTTTTTCAATGTAAACTTTATCGTCGTTTTTCCTCACTGTTACTATTAATTGGTGATACAGAAACGTTCGATCGTTGTAAACGATCATTTACGCACCTGATTTCACGAAGTCACGTCAGGTTGCGTGGTATTCAACCGGACCTGACAATGCTAATGCAAAAAGATTGCTGACGCCCGGTGATTTCTTCTTCGGATTCGGTAACTGCGCTCCTGAAACAACGTAGAGCGAATCTAGTTTTTTCTTGCTCTGAATTTATCTCACTTCATCATTTTCCATTCATTATAATAAATAAGATAAACCAATGCAGAGTGAATCTTTTTTCTCATCAAAATTTTGTTCTTAGTTCGTTTTCCTTCTTCTTTTCGTTTGTTATACCGTAGGAAGCGTAAGGGTGTTCAGTTTGCCGATCGAGAGGCCACCCGGCGCCAGCATCGAACGTTTCAGTTTTCCAATTTCTCCATCATAATTAAAAATAATAATACCAAAATGTTAACTGGTAATTTTGAAATTCAATAGGATTTTTCATTTATATAAACGATATATGAGGCATTCTTCATCAACTGAGCCACTTTTTTTTTCAACCTCTCAAATTTTTTAAAAAAGTTTCCAGGTTGGAATATTAGTCAATAGGAACGTCTGTGATTTTTTTTACATTTTTTTAGGCTTCCGTTTAGGATTTTCAAATTTTTATTACGAACACTGTAACTCAAAAAATATTCATCGAACAAAAGTAAAAACTTTTTTAGTTTTTCCGGTTTATCGAAAAAAATCAAAATCATAATTTTTCTGCATTGATAAAGTTGAAATATGGCAAAAAAATGAGAATAAAATTTTTTTGAACCTAATAACGGACTTTCGATTTCCGTACAAATTTTACAGGATGTCTCTCATTGGGTAAAGAGTCTGCGAAAAAAATTTCAGAATGGTACCTGCAATGGTTACGATGAAAAAAAAAATAAAAACCCTGCGAAATCTCATAACCGCGGATATTATTTCAAAACAAAAATAGTTGTTGCGTGTTATTGATAAACATTTTTTGGACATCATTAGAGATATATTTACCTTTTTATTAACCTTTATACCTTTTACCTTTTATTACCTTGGTTTACCTTAGTTATTACCTTTATATTACCTTGGGCTTTATATTTACCTTTTTATTCCAAATATATTGTCCAATGATGACCAAAAAATGTTTACCAATAACACGCAACAACTATTTTTGTTTTGAAATAATATCCGCGGTTATGAGATTTCGTAGGGTTTTTATTTTTTTTCATCGTAACCATTGCAGGTACCATTCTGAAAATTTTTTCGGAGACTCTTTACCCAATGAGAGACATCCTGTAAAATTTGTACCGAAATCGAAAGTGTGTTATTAGGTTTAAAAAAATGTTATTCTCATTTTTTTGTCATATTTCAACTTTCTCAATGCAGAAAAATTATGATTTTGATTTTTTTCGATAAAGCGAAAAAATTAAAAAAGTTTTTACTCTTATGTTTTTTTGTTTGTTCGATGAATATTTTTTGAGTTACAGTGTTCGTAATAAAAATTTGAAAATCCTAAACGGGCGCCTAGAAAAATCTTTAAAAAATCACAGACGTTCCTTTTGACTAATATTTCAACCTGGCAACTTTTGAAAAAAATTAGAGAGGTTGAATAAAAAAAGTGGCTCAGTTAATAAAAAATGCCTCATATAGAAAAAAAAAAAAAAAAACTTGAAAAAGCATTACCGGTATGTCGATTAACGACCCTGATTTCCACCTGCGATCGATTGCTGTTATTGTTGTACGGTAAAAAACATCGGCAGCACTCTTCCCGTAGATTAACGGCGTAACTTCCGTAAACGAGAGGATTTGCGCACGAATTACCGACCGCCATCATGAACAGTGCATCCTGAAGTCTCTGATCCACTTTCTCGGCGCTCTCACGATCCAACATGTACCTTAAAAATAATAAAATAATAAATGCCGTAAAAATTTATATTTTTTTCAACGATATTTTTGTCAAAATGAATTTTAATAAAAAATAAATATTTTCTTCTTGTCTGTATTACTGGACAATATGGTTCAAAGGATGTTTTTTTATTATTATTATTGTATTTGTCGAACCAACCATAGAAGCATCGTCACGTAAGGCGTCCAGCATAGAATAAAAACAGCTACGATGGTTATCGTCATTCTGAGAGTTCGACTCCTTGCTCTCTCGATGCTGCTCGTGTCTGATCTTCTCAGTCTTATTCTACTTCCTCCTGAGCTCGTCGCGCTGCTTCTAAACGTTCCTTTGCTACTCGATCTCATAATGCCTGGAAAAAAATAAATACAAAAAAATGATAAAACAATAACAATAAAATGGATAATGTTGAATTAAAATTGTATTGTTTGCCCTCACTTTGATCACCGGTCTCGCGACTCTTGCTTGTAATTTCGCACAATATTTTCGTATATGCCCAGCATATTATAACGAGCGGTATGAAGTACATTGCGAGAACGCAAAAAATCATATAAGATGCCTCGTCGACGCCCGAGTCGAAAGTAACGCATTGCTTAAAGTCCGGATACTTCGGATGCGCCGAAACGTGAAATATGAAACACTGCAATGATTAGTGAATTCGGTAAATCTAAATATAGCGTCTAATTTTTATTTATACTTTGTAAAAGTGCATACATGGAAAGTGTAAAAAAAAAAAAAATGTATCGATTTGTCATTACTCCATTGTTAAAAGTGATGACATTGATATTGGCTTGATGATGCTTTTTATTAAATTGCTTCGCGTGCTAAATATAAAAGCTTCGACACTCTCTCAGACGTGCAAAATAACAGAGAGGGAGAGAAGAGGGATGAAAAGAGTGACCTTCTTTCGCGAAGGGGATCATATATAGGTATTTAAATCTCGTGACATTCAATAAATAGATCTGAGGGGTAATCCAGGCGAAATCGACAATGCCGTGATTCTCGACCTTTAGAATTTTTGTTCCTTTACACAGGATTTTGTAGAGCGATACCAAAAAAAAAACACGGTCAATTTAACACTTTTATTCGTGATAACCGCAACGATTTTCGAAAAATTAGCAAAAAATTCTAGCATTTTGAAGGGACACACAAAATAGCAAGGCGGTTTTATCTTGAATATCTCATACAAACGTATAAGTGCAAGGGAACGACAATTGAGTGCCAAAGAATTGAGTTGCTATATATATTAGGGCGATTCTTTTTTTCGACTATTTTTTTTTCAGTCCCCACCCGAAATTTTGTTGGATATGTCGAAAAAAGAAATTTCCTGAAAGTTACAGCCCTTAATATTAATTCTAAGTACTTTCCCTTAGCGTGAGAAGATTTTCCATCTAAAATACACGTAGAGCGAATTTTTTTTTCTTTTCAAATTTCTATAACTCAGCCGCATTTTATGCTATCATATTGTTCTCGGTTTCGATTTACTCGGAATAAAACAATCTAAAAAAGTGCCTTTTGCGGCGAAAGTGTAAATTGTACTGGTGAGTTCGTACGGGTCACTGAAGTTGATTTTTACCCAAAATTCACGTTTTTTTGCTGTTATCTCCGAAACAATTAACTTTACAAAAAAAATAAAAATGAAAAATTTGTTGGAAATTTAATTTCCTATAAAAAAGGTCCTATCGACCCAATTGCTTAGATTAATATTTCTTGAGATATTGAACTTTTATTATTTTTTATTATTTTTATTATTTAATATTTCATATTTTATAAATTTTATACTACTCATAAGTTAAAGTTCAATATCTCAAGAAATATTAATTTAAGCAATTGGGTCGATAGGACCTTTTTCGTAGGAAATTAACTTTTCAACAAATTTTTCATGCACATTTTTTTCGTAAAGTTAACTGTTTCGGAGATAAGCAAAAAAACGAGAATTTTGGGTAAAAATCAACTTCAATGACCCGTACCAACTCACCAGTACAATTTACACTTTCGCCGCAAAGGCCACTTTTTTAGATTGGTTTATTCTGAGTAAATCGAAACCAAGAACAATATGATAGCATAAAATGCGGCTGAGTTATAGGAATTTGAAAAAAAAAAAAAAATTTCGATTTACGTGTATTTTAGATGGAAAATCTTCTCACGCTTTGGGAAAGTACTTAGAATTAATATTAAGTACTGTAACTTTCAGGGAATTTCTTTTCCGATATATCCAACAAAATTTCGGGTGGGGACTGAAAAAAAAAATAGTCGAAAAAAAAAAATCGCCCTAATATATATATATATATATATATATATATATATATATATATATATATAATGCAGAATGAGCGTGGTAGGCGTTAATGGTCGCTTTATAACTACACGCAGCTCGTTAAATTGAGCACTTGAAAAATGTAATACACCGAGAGCCAATGCATACAGAGTTGTTCAAAAACAGAGAGCACTCGATAACAAAATTCAAGACCTCCTGTGCATTTTACTTTAAAGCTCATTTCCACATAATGAAAAACACTTATTGATTTATAATGAATTAGTAAATAATTACAGATATTTTAAGAACCAACAAAATGTGAGACCATTGAGTTTCCCGGAAAATGTCCGATCGGATAGACCGGTTAAACCGTTGTAAAAGACGATAAACAATGTCATTTTTATTTTCGACTTTATGAAAACACGTGAAATATCGAAATTTCAAATGTACCATAATTTGGCTTCTGTTCGGGCAATTTATAATATTCGATTAAACAATTAAAAAATTAATTGTAGTTTAATGCAAAAAAAAATTTGGGCAGAGTGTAAAAACGCTTAGATTTTTTTCCTGTTAGGACTTTATATCAATGTATTTTTCCCGGCTGATCACTAATTCCGAGAATATTTTCTCGAAAAACTTTAAAATTCCAATTAAGAATCGTCGAAGGTGTTTTTTTTTTCAGACATAAAAAAATGAACAGTAAGCGAAACATCGGGAAAATTTGGCCACTTACATTTGAATGGGATAGTGATATGACGAATATGAAATTTTACTTGCCTGTGGCATGGCGTAAATCGTGCTGCAGATCCATGCAAATATTAGCATTAATTTGCCACGTCGACGAGCATCGTTAACTCTCAATGGATGCAGTACCGCGAAATATCTGAAAACGAACGAACTATTGTGCGAATTGAATTTTCTTTTTTATTCAATTTTTTTAATTTTTTACAAATTGAATGGAACAGCGCGTTTGAGTTCGTTGTTGCGTTGATTGAACGTATACGAGTTATTCGATTCCACATCATACACTTTTACGTATATCCTTTGCCCTTTTGGCAATGATAACTTTGGGATACTGGCAATTTTGCGTGTAGCGTGTTAGAAAATTGAATAATTCGTTAAATTTCAATCAGTATTATATGCATGTAGAAGATGAAAACGAACCTGTCCAGGGAGACACAAACGAGTATATTGCTCGACAGATAGAGGCTAAATGCTCGTAGGAAAGCGAATGCTTTGCAAGCCGCATTTCCGGCTATCCACTGTACGGTAAGTCTCCAACCAATCTGAAATCATGCTCGACAAATGTAGTGAGAAAAAAAATGCTATTAACGATTGCTCAGATAAGAATTGGTCAAGATTATGCGTGAAATTGATTAAAAATGAATTAAGAATATTCGGACTAACATGATTATGAAAATAAAATAAAAATTATCCTCTAGGACTGAAAATATTTTATACAATTATTTGGTATAGAACATATCATAAGAGATGAAGAAATTTCGTTGTAATAAATTATGATAGAAAGTTGTTCGATTTGCATAGAAAAATTTATCACAAATGAATTTTATTTGGGTTTTGAAAAATGTAATAAGAAAAAAATGCTACTAACGATTGCTCAGATAAAAATTGGTTAAGATTGTGCGTGAAATTGATTAAAGATAAATTAACAATATTCGGACTAACATGATTATGAAAAGAAGATAAAAATTATCCTCTAGGACTGAAAATATTTTATACAATTATTTGGTATAGAACATATCATGAGAGATGAAGAAGTTTCGTTGTAATAAATTATGATAGAAAGTTGTTCGATTTGCATTAAAAAATTGATCACAAATGAATTTTATTTGGCTTTTGATAAATGTCTTTTTTACTTCCGTTGTTTGATAATAAATCATGCTCGACGAATGTAATAAGAAAAAATTCTACTAACACTTGCTCAGATAAAAATTGGTTAAGCTTGTGCGTGAAATTGATTAAAGATAAATTAACAATATTCGGACTAACATGATTATGAAAATAAAATAAAAATTATCCTCTAGGACTGAAAATATTTTATACAAATATTTGGTATAGAACATATCATAAGAGATGAAGAAATTTCGTTGTAATAAATTATGATAGAAAGTTGTTCGATTTGCATAGAAAAATTGATCACAAACGAATTTTATTTGGGTTTTGAAAAATGTCTTTTTTACTTCCGTTGTTTGATAATAAATCATGCTCGACAAATGTAAAGAGAAAAAAATGCTACTAACGATTGCTCAGATAAAAATTGGTTAAAATTGTGCGTGAAATTGATTAAAGATAAATTAACTATATTCGGACTAACATGATTATGAATAGAAGATAAAAATTATCCTCTAAGACTGAAAATATTTTATACAATTATTTGGTATAGAACATATCATAAGAGATGAAGAAGTTTCGTTGTAACAAATTATGATAGAAAGTTGTTTGATTCGCATAGAAAAATTGATTGGAAATTAATTTAGTTTGGGTTTTGAAAAATGTCTTTTTTACTTCCGTTTTTTGATAATAGTTCGCTCGGTTTTTTGCGGACAAAGTACCCTTGCTCGTCGGTTTATTGATTAAGCCATTTGTATATAAATCTCGAGAGAGAGAGAGAAAGACAGATGAGTGTTTAAATTATCCAGAGAATCCAATGAACATCATCGTCGTCGACCAACTCACGTCTGGGATTCTGTGGCTGCGAATAATCGATCCGAACACCGAGTCGCAAGGTCCCTATTATTAATAACAGACGAACGATAATTACGTAATCCACTGTTTCCTCTCACGATACCACAATTCGCGATCGACCATAAATTTTGTCTTATTTATTTTTTTAGTATTCGAAATCCACATTACATGCGAAAAGTTTTTAATTTCATGAGAATTTGATTTCATAAAAATAATAATACATCAAATAGAAATTTAATCTTGTTGCTTTTGAACAAGAGTAATTTCGAAGAGATATTTCAAAAAAGCAGTTTGAGTAAATTTTATTTGTCAGCATGCCGGATAAATTGATTTTTTTTAAATTCAATTTCCAATCTGTTAGACTACATCAATTATTTTTCTAATTTTGGAATTCATATTTTTTTTTCTCATTTCTCAATATGAGAACGCGTGAATTTTTTTCATATCCCAATTTTCATCTCGCGTTTGTTTACTTTCCTGTCTCGCGTTGGCAAAGCGTTTTCTTCATATTTACGCGCGCCAATATCGTTACTCGAAATATTTTATTTGCACAAAGCAGTGTGTTTTTTTGTTAAAGGATATGTGCAATATATATGAATAAAGTACGAAGATTTTTATAACTGAAATGTCACAAAAGGTGCCTCGTGTCTGTATCTATAAAAATGAAGAGGAAAAAACGCACATCCATGCGAATGATGTTCATGGATTTAAGGGGGGAAATAGGGTTAGACGGTTCAAAAAATCGATTTTTTTTTTATTTCATAAATTGTTAGTAAAACTATTGAAAAATATATTCCCAAAATTTTAAATGGAAATTCCGACTCGTTCTATTGTTATTAGCCATTGAAGTGAGTAGCTCTCCTTCAGGCCCCGTGCGCGCCACGTGTATAACCGAGCGGTCACTATTTCTTCAAACGCGTTTTTCTGAAAACGACTTTTTTTGAACTTGCGTACACGCTAGTTTGAAAAGTTTTCAATCAATCGTTTTGAAAATTGGCAGTTACTTTCTTCATAGTATTGCGCTCTATATGAACCTAAAATCGGAATATTATCATTATTTATAATAATTTTTTTTTTGCAAATAAAGTTGTAAAAAATGGCAAAAAATCATGCTTTTTCTTTTGACCCCTGTAAAAAATTCTTTCTATTCTTTTCTATTTTTTTGATAGCATTTAGGTTCATATAGAAGAGAGACATATAATAAAAGTAAATTCCAACCTTGTTTGATTTCAGATGAAAATTGCGGCTTCCAGAATGTACGCAAAATGCTGAGTCTGATTGTGATCTGCAATATGGGGTCGCTAATATCCCCGGTGTTTTTCAAGAAAATTCTTCAAAAATTTTATAGTATATACTTAAATATATGTATAAAATATTCTCAAAGTTTCAATAAATTATATTCATTTTTTATACTATAAAAAAATTCATGAAAATCATTAAGAAAACGCTGTCCTAACCCTATTTCCGCCCTTAAAATACTAGGGCTTATTACGAATAACGATAGTGACTCCCTATAGACGCGCACGAGATCTGAATAAAATTGGAGATTTATTATTTTGTATTGACTGATACGTGACAGATCCTACAGGTCCAATATCTGATGCATGGATGCGCATGGAATATCTAATGAGTATTTGCTGTGACCATGGATATTATCAGAGCCATTTGTTTCGACGTAGGTCATGTTTCGTTGCAACCGACACAGCAGGGGATACTCTATTAAAGGATTTGCGTGTGTACGCACATAGCGGATATGTTTGCTAATGCAGAAAACGGTCCGTTTTGCTTTGTATATGGATAAAATCATATATTGAAAAATATTTCAAATAAAAATTTGAAAACAATACTGAATACTCAGTTTTAAGAATTACAATGAAAAATTCGCTACTCAATGAAAACAAGCTGGGAGTTTAACATACGTTGAATTGATGTCGAATATCCCAGATAGATGAATAATCTGCGTATACATATTAAAAATATTATAATAATGATATATTATTATGTGTATATTATACGAGTTGTGTACTGAGGTTTCACACTCGTTAAATTTCCTTCTCTCGATTCAACACACCACCGTCACTCCTTAGGGTCATGAATAACCTAAAGCCTTCCCGAATAAACGTGCTATTTAATGGAAAAATATTTTTACAAATCGGATTAATATTTCCTGAGATTAGCGCGTTCGAACAAACATACAAACATAAATACAAACTCTCCAAGCTTTATTATAGTCGTAAGATATACTACATTTACAAATATTATTTGAAAATCCCTTCAAATTTTGCGTAACTTCACGACCCCAGTGTCGCAAGAATCAAAACCGGATATACGAGGTCTGTTCAAAAAGTATCGCGAATTTTGAATTTCCGCGGGCTACGTATATTCGATTTTCGATTTTTTTGTGGCTTTATGTTGGTACTCATGTCCCACACTTATGCTGAAAAAATCGGCCATTTTGAATGTTTAGTTAATTGTTGACAGCTGTTTTGGTTAGACGTGTTTTGGCTTGTCTTCGATTTTTGCCTATTCCAAAAAATGGATCAAAGAATCCGTATCAAATTTTGTGTGAAAAAGAAAATAAAGTGCGCGGACCCATTCCGAATGTTGACTGTGGCATATGGTGAAGCTACCTTGGACCAAAGCAACGTTTATCGGTGGTACAAAATGTTCTCAGAGGGCCGAGAAGATGCGAACAACAAAATGCGTTCCGGACGCCCGAGCACATCAACAACAGACGAAAACATTGATGAAGCGAAGAAAATAATATTGGCCAATCGTCGAGTCACCGTTAGAGAAATTGCTGAGGAACTAAACATATCGATTGGCTCGTGCGATTCGATTTTTACGAAGAAAAAAGTGTCGAAGAAAAACAGTGTCGCGTTAACATTGCTAAGGAGCTGTTGGACTCGGTCCGCAACGACCCAAATTTGCCCCAGAGGGTCATAACTGGTGACGAATCATGGGTTTATGGTTATGACGTGGAAACCAAAGCTCAATCATCGCAATGGAAGCTGCTTTTTTGGAATAGGCAAAAATCGAAGACAAGCCAAAACACGTCTAACTAAAACAGCTGTCAACAATTAACTAAACATTCAAAATGGCCGATTTTTTCAGCATAAGTGAGGGACATGAGTACCAACCTAACGCCACAAAAAAATCGAAAATCGAATATACATAGCCCGCGAAAATTCAAAATTGGCGATACTTTTTGAACAGACCTCGTATAGTTATGTCTATCTTGAAAACACGTCGTTCTGCGATTCAAATTCATAATTTAGCTATCCTACTCTCTCTATCTAACTATCTGTCTCTCTAATATTCAAAGAGCAGGCAATATTGTAATATTATATATATTACGTAGAGGAGAGACATTTGAGAATAACCGAGCGGATAGACCCACGAAAATAGAATCTGGAAAGCGAGCGACCTGCGCGTCAAATTATCGAATACGTTACTTATTCACGCGGCTTACAAAACAAACGAACGGTCAAGCAAAAGAACAATCTCGTGAAAAATCATGAAATGATACTATAATAATGACAAGAAAGGATTTAATTAAAAACAAATTTTATAATGTGTACATGTTGTGACGCGATTAAACTTTTCAAGATTAGATTACACTGACTGATTCAAGATTCGCACTTTTTCTTCAAGTGATATGATTTTTTTCTTTCAGCTAATTATTATTTTTTTATAAACTTTGGGATATTTAAGAAAATGAAAACTTTACGGAAATATAAATGATTTTTCTAATACGAGGATGTGTGCACAATTTAATATAGATTCATATGCCAGCTGTAAAATATACGGGGAATATAGGACAATCAGTGA
This sequence comes from Oxytorus armatus, assembly GCA_958009045.1. Taxonomy (NCBI): domain Eukaryota; kingdom Metazoa; phylum Arthropoda; class Insecta; order Hymenoptera; family Ichneumonidae; genus Oxytorus; species Oxytorus armatus. The sequence goes on along the minus strand of OY253746.1, from coordinate 2,899,079 downwards.
CCAAACTTGGCCCTCAAAGGTGCCAGAAAACGACGAATTTAAAAGAGGCCTGCGTCAATGTGCGACTCTAATTATTTAGCTGGTAGTTAATATTAGATTCTGGTTGAGCATCAAAGTTCCATCTATATATATGTTTTTTTTTTATTAAGAGACACGGCAGCGTATATAATCGATTAAATAAAAAAATATAAAAGTGAAGCAAGTGAAGTTTCTAATGATTTAAAAACAGAGTTTTTAAAGATTTGTTTTTTCTCTTTGTTTTATTTACCTCGACTGGTATCATGACAAATGTGACGAGTAGATCGGCCACAGACAAGTGACAGATCATCAGAGATATTCGGGACTTCCGATATCTGCCACGTGAGAGTGTGACGAAAATTGTAAGATTACCAATTGCGGAGACCAGACAGCACAAACAGTAGACAATAACGACGATCAACGAGTGATTGGTGAACATCATATCCGGTGGAAGAGTAGCATTTCTCGTGTCATTATCGTCACTCGTCGTGTTCACGATGATTCTACACAAGAAATATAAAAATGATAAATCAATAACGATTAATCTTTTCTTTCTCAATAATTTAAATAATATTAATACAAATGATGAACGACATATCGACGCTGAGATAAATATTTCTGAAGTCAATTGATGTAAACTTGTGGGCAGACATTCATAAATTTAGTTGATCGAAACGCAATAATTAGTTGATTCATCATTAGTAACATTTAATATTGAAGAATCTCAAGATTTTACAAACCTCAACAATTGACTAAATATTATATCATATAAGACGTATATTATAGCGGATTAAATTAAAGGACCGTTAAATACTTTGATATTTTTATTTTACAAAATCTTTCCTTTCTCAATAATTTAAATAATATTAATACAAATGATAAACGACATATCAACACTGAGATAAATATTTCTGAAGTCAATTAAAGTAAGCTTGTGGGCAGATATTCATAAATTTAGTTGATCGAAACGCAATAATTAGTTGATTCATCATTAGTTACATTTAATATTGAAGAATCTCAAGATTCTACAATTCTCAACAATTGACTAAAGATTATATCATATAAGACGTATATTATAGCAGATTAAATTAAAGGACCGTTAAATACTTTGATATTTTTATTTTACAAAATCTTTCCTTTCTCAATAATTTAAATAATATTAATACAAATGATAAACGACATATCAACACTGAGATAAATATTTCTGAAGTCAATTGATGTAAGCTTGTGGGCAGACATTCATAAATTTAGTTGATCGATACGCAATAATTAGTTGATTCATCATTAGTTACATTTAATATTGAAGAATCTCAAGATTCTACAATCCTCAACAATTGACTAATTTAAGGTAGTAGTCTGGTAACTTAAGCCGATTTTCATGTCTTTTTTGGAGAGCGTTTTTTTGTAGAAAAATAAAAATGGCGGACTTTTCCAAAGTTTTCCAAAAGTTTTTTTTTCCAAAGTCCGCCATTTTGTTATTTATCCATGAAATTTAACTTCAGTAGTTCCGACCAGAATGACATGTCTATAGATTAAGAATTATCAAGAATTTTTGATTTCAGATAACATCAAGAGCCAAAATCACCGGGGCCACCCACGCGCTTTTTTTTCGAGGTGCCAACTTCGAACAATAATAATAATAATAAACTATTGAATTTTTTCAAAAAAATTTTTTTTGTATCTTTAATATGTAAATAAAAACATCCTAAATATCCAAAACGATTCATTTTTATTTTCCTACAAAAAAACGCCCTCCAAAAAAGACATGAAAATTGGCTTAAGTTACCAGACTACTACCTTAAATTAAAGGACCGTTAAATACTTCGATATTTCAATTTTACAAAATTCATTCGTCCCTTTCATCCTGGTAATCTTTATCGTGAAAAAATAGTTTCACAAATTGTAAATTCGTAATAACACCCATAATCATTACCAATCACATGACTAAAAGAAAAATTTGACTCATAATGAGAAGTTACGAAGATAAAAACTCAACGAATTAAAAATATTCTATCATAATTTTTGTGAACTCACTTCTCGTAACTATCCATTATTTATAATTCCAAATTTGGCATTTCCACTCAAGTCTTCATATTATCTCGTTGCTCAACGAAAAAAACTTTCATTTCGATCACTGTACGGCTTTATCACTTGTTATATACACACAGAGTGTGGGACATCTTTTGACAGAGCAACGAAATCTGTCTTTTCCCACCACTATTACATTTCGTATTTTTTTTTCACATTACATTTATCGACATAAAAAGTCAAGATAATTCCTTATATCAATGGGTCAACGATCCCTATCCCTAAAATTTATTATAATCGTTATTTCGTACATTGACGGTTAATATCAATTTAATTACGTATATAGGGCACGAAGTGGGAAGAGAATAACCGAAAAATCTTTACTGATACTTGAAAAAGTACAGTGGTCGGGAAATTACGAAACTTTACGTCAAGATCCTCTTGGATCTTGATCCGGAGTCACTGAAACTTCGATATCCCTCGAAAACTTTTAATCCACGATTCGAAAAATTTTTTCTTAGTCGTCATTTCGTTTACACATTAAGTTTTTTTTTTTTTTTTTAGTAATCGCGGTGTAGTTAAATTTTATTTATTTATATTTGAAATAAAGTTCCGCGCTTCGCAAGCTTCGCCCGAGAAATGCGACGATGTCCGTCCGGGGGGGACCAACGCGGTGGAAAAAGCATCGGCGGCAACGACGTTTGGCGCTGCATCTCCCAATGTCACAATTACGCAAACTCGAAAATCTACCCTGCTCCTCTCACTCGCGGATGCATACAGCTACCGTGAGAGCGTGGGAAATTAGATTTTTTTGAACGAATTATCGCCCATTCGTCAAGTCAAATTCGTTCGAAGAACTCCAAAGATCAATTTGTCACTTAACAAACTTTCGCGTGAAATCGTAATTCCTTCCTCGTAAATCTATGTATGTAATTCGTTCTGGCATGGAATTTCTTGATAAAAAATTGGGTTTTATTAAATCAAAGGCTTCTTTGAAATAAGTAAGTTGAAAAATTTGTTATTTGCAGTTTCACTCGGAAATTCGTATAACTATGTGTGAAATTAGGAAAAACAACTAAAAACTGAAGAAAAAAAAAAATGTCGTTAATTTTATTACAAAGGTAAAATGTTCTCCCATCATAATTGTTAATTCAATGAAATGAACGTACATTCGTGTTCGTTTTATAAATATTTTTGTATTCAATATCATTTCGGATCTTGTTATTTTATGAAAAGTTTTTTTCAAACGAGTCCTCGGTAAAGTTACAAAAATTCATATCTATGTCGTACCGACCATAGCCATATATAACAACGTTCTTAATCAACGTTCCCTGTGACTGGATTTGCGTACCATCGTTGCTGCAAGCTTTCGCCTGTACTCTCAGTATATGACTCACTTTGAGAGTCGTTTGATTCGCACTTATATTTAAATATTCACCCTGGTTTGCGACGGAACCGTAAAATATTTTTCCATTCCCGTTACAGTCCAAGTTATCGCATGCCAAATTGATCACGAGTGTCAAATCATTTTTTATCGTTGATACCGAAGTCATTGAGATTTTCTGTAATGAAGAGAGATAGCCGATTAGCGTCAGCACAGAATAATTATCTTTAATAAACGAATGGCGAAATGAAATGGTAAAAAGAATTCCAACGGGGATCCCGTACTGGATCTCTGACTTTGTCCAGTTGCGTGATTCCCCGAGTGAGACGAACGATCGTGATACTACGAGAATTCGTCTCACTCGAGGAATTAGCCCGCCGACCGTTGTCCAAAAAGCGATTTTTTTCGTTTTTCGCCATTTTCACATTGATATTTTGAGATTTCGACTGAAACTCGGTGTTATTCGTAATCAGCGGAAAATTTCCGATCGAATAGGGTATCGAAACATTGAAAAAAGAGAAAAAAAATTTGTTGTAATTTTTTGCCCACCTTTTCGAAAACCTAAAAATCTCGAAATTTCAAATGGTCATAACTTGGCTCCGGTTTCATCGATTTTGGGTTTTGAGGAGGGTTTTTAAAACATCTCGAGTAGACTTAGAGAATGCATCTTGGATCATCCCGATATCTCAATTATTGTAGCCGTGAGAGCAGGTTGAAAATCGGCGAAAAAAATGAGAAGGGGTATGTATGGAGAAATTCGCAAAAATCGAAGGTCCGACTTTAAAAATCTGTGAAAAATCGAAAAATAATGATAGCACAATGATTCAAGCGCCATTTTAAAGGGCTTTCGATCACGAAAAGAATGAGCACAGAGTGGCGTTCCAACTCCATCGGGAAGCAACGTTACAGCGATTTTAATGAAGCCACTTCTTTTTGGGCGAAATGCAAACAAATTTTGAATTCTTCAAATTTTCTTCTAGGACGCTATATCGATGTATTTTGACTCGCTGATTACTAATTCAGTACCCGTTTCCTTGAGAAACTCGAAATTTCATTGAAAATCGTCCAAAAAGTGATTTTTTTCTTTTTTCGCCTTTTTCACATTGATATTTTGAGATTTCGACTAAAACTCGGTGTTATTCGTAATCAGCGGAAAATTTCCGATCGAATAGGGTATCGAAATATTGAAAAATGAGAAAAAACATTTTTTGTAATTTTTTGCCCACCTTTTCGAAAACCTAAAAATCTCGAAATTTCAAATGGTCATAACTTGGCTCCCGTTTCATCGATTTCGGGTTTTGACGAGCGTTTTCAAAACGTCTCCAGTAGACTTGGAGAATGCAATTCGGATCATCCCGATATCTCAATTATTGTAGCCGTGAGAGCAGGTTGAAAATCGGCGAAAAAATGAGAAGGGGTATGTATGGAGAAATTCGCAAAAATCGAAGGTCCGACTTTAAAAATCTGTGAAAAATCGAAAAATAATGATAGCACAATGATTCAAGCGCCATTTTAAAGGGCTTTCGATCACGAAAAGAATGAGCACAGAGTGGCGTTCCAACTCCATCGGGAAGCAACGTTACAGCGATTTTAATGAAGCCACTTCTTTTTGGGCGAAATGCAAACAAATTTTGAATTCTTCAAATTTTCTTCTAGGACGCTATATCGATGTATTTTGACTCGCTGATTACTAATTCAGTACCCGTTTCCTTGAGAAACTCGAAATTTCATTGAAAATCGTCCAAAAAGTGATTTTTTTCTTTTTTCGCCTTTTTCACATTGATATTTTGAGATTTCGACTAAAACTCGGTGTTATTCGTAATCAGCGGAAAATTTCCGATCGAATAGGGTATCGAAATATTGAAAAATGAGAAAAAACATTTTTTGTAATTTTTTGCCCACCTTTTCGAAAACCTAAAAATCTCGAAATTTCAAATGGTCATAACTTGGCTCCCGTTTCATCGATTTCGGGTTTTGACGAGCGTTTTCAAAACGTCTCCAGTAGACTTGGAGAATGCAATTCGGATCATCCCGATATCTCAATTATTGTAGCCGTGAGAGCAGGTTGAAAATCGGCGAAAAAATGAGAAGGGGTATGTATGGAGAAATTCGCAAAAATCGATGGTCCGACTTTAAAAATCTGTGAAAAATCGAAAAATAATGATAGCACAATGATTCAAGCGCCATTTTAAAGGGCTTTCGATCACGAAAAGAATGAGCACAGAGTGGCGTTCCAACTCCATCGGGAAGCAACGTTGCAGCGATTTTAATGAAGCCACTTCTTTTTGGGCGAAATGCAAACAAATTTTGAATTCTTCAAATTTTCTTTTAGGACGCTATATCGATGTATTTTGACTCGCTGATTACTAATTCAGTACCCGTTTCCTTGAGAAACTCGAAATTTCATTGAAAATCGTCCAAAAAGTGATTTTTTTCTTTTTTCGCCTTTTTCCCATTGATATTTTGAGATTTCGACTAAAACTCGGTGTTATTCGTAATCAGCGGAAAATTTCCGATCGAATAGGGTATCGAAATATTGAAAAATGAGAAAAAACATTTTTTGTAATTTTTTGCCCACCTTTTCGAAAACCTAAAAATCTCGAAATTTCAAATGGTCATAACTTGGCTCCCGTTTCATCGATTTCGGGTTTTGAAGAGCGTTTTCAAAACGTCTCGAGTAGACTTGGAGAATGCAATTTGGAGCATCCCGATATCTCAATTATTGTAGCCGTGAGAGCAGGTTGAAAATCGGCGAAAAAATGAGAAGGGGTATGTATGGAGAAATTCGCAAAAATCGATGGTCCGACTTTAAAAATCTGTGAAAAATCGAAAAATAATGATAGCACAATGATTCAAGCGCCATTTTAAAGGGCTTTCGATCACGAAAAGAATGAGCACAGAGTGGCGTTCCAACTCCATCGGGAAGCAACGTTGCAGCGATTTTAATGAAGCCACTTCTTTTTGGGCGAAATGCAAACAAATTTTGAATTCTTCAAATTTTCTTTTAGGACGCTATATCGATGTATTTTGACTCGCTGATTACTAATTCAGTACCCGTTTCCTTGAGAAACTCGAAATTTCATTGAAAATCGTCCAAAAAGTGATTTTTTTCTTTTTTCGCCTTTTTCACATTGATATTTTGAGATTTCGACTAAAACTCGGTGTTATTCGTAATCAGCGGAAAATTTCCGATCGAATAGGGTATCGAAATATTGAAAAATGAGAAAAACATTTTTTGTAATTTTTTGCCCACCTTTTCGAAAACCTAAAAATCTCGAAATTTCAAATGGTCATAACTTGGCTCCCGTTTCATCGATTTCGGGTTTTGACGAGCGTTTTCAAAACGTCTCCAGTAGACTTGGAGAATGCAATTCGGATCATCCCGATATCTCAATTATTGTAGCCGTGAGAGCAGGTTGAAAATCGGCGAAAAAATGAGAAGGGGTATGTATGGAGAAATTCGCAAAAATCGATGGTCCGACTTTAAAAATCTGTGAAAAATCGAAAAATAATGATAGCACAATGATTCAAGCGCCATTTTAAAGGGCTTTCGATCACGAAAAGAATGAGCACAGAGTGGCGTTCCAACTCCATCGGGAAGCAACGTTGCAGCGATTTTAATGAAGCCACTTCTTTTTGGGCGAAATGCAAACAAATTTTGAATTCTTCAAATTTTCTTTTAGGACGCTATATCGATGTATTTTGACTCGCTGATTACTAATTCAGCACCCGTTTCCTTGAGAAACTCGAAATTTCATTGAAAATCGTCCAAAAAGTGATTTTTTTCTTTTTTCGCCTTTTTCACATTGATATTTTGAGATTTCGACTAAAACTCGGTGTTATTCGTAATCAGCGGAAAATTTCCGATCGAATAGGGTATCGAAATATTGAAAAATGAGAAAAAACATTTTTTGTAATTTTTTGCCCACCTTTTCGAAAACCTAAAAATCTCGAAATTTCAAATGGTCATAACTTGGCTCCCGTTTCATCGATTTCGGGTTTTGACGAGCGTTTTCAAAACGTCTCCAGTAGACTTGGAGAATGCAATTCGGATCATCCCGATATCTCAATTATTGTAGCCGTGAGAGCAGGTTGAAAATCGGCGAAAAAATGAGAAGGGGTATGTATGGAGAAATTCGCAAAAATCGATGGTCCGACTTTAAAAATCTGTGAAAAATCGAAAAATAATGATAGCACAATGATTCAAGCGCCATTTTAAAGGGCTTTCGATCACGAAAAGAATGAGCACAGAGTGGCGTTCCAACTCCATCGGGAAGCAACGTTGCAGCGATTTTAATGAAGCCACTTCTTTTTGGGCGAAATGCAAACAAATTTTGAATTCTTCAAATTTTCTTTTAGGACGCTATATCGATGTATTTTGACTCGCTGATTACTAATTCAGCACCCGTTTCCTTGAGAAACTCGAAATTTCATTGAAAATCGTCCAAAAAGTGATTTTTTTCTTTTTTCGCCTTTTTCACATTGATATTTTGAGATTTCGACTAAAACTCGGTGTTATTCGTAATCAGCGGAAAATTTCCGATCGAATAGGGTATCGAAATATTGAAAAATGAGAAAAAACATTTTTTGTAATTTTTTGCCCACCTTTTCGAAAACCTAAAAATCTCGAAATTTCAAATGGTCATAACTTGGCTCCCGTTTCATCGATTTCGGGTTTTGACGAGCGTTTTCAAAACGTCTCCAGTAGACTTGGAGAATGCAATTCGGATCATCCCGATATCTCAATTATTGTAGCCGTGAGAGCAGGTTGAAAATCGGCGAAAAAATGAGAAGGGGTATGTATGGAGAAATTCGCAAAAATCGATGGTCCGACTTTAAAAATCTGTGAAAAATCGAAAAATAATGATAGCACAATGATTCAAGCGCCATTTTAAAGGGCTTTCGATCACGAAAAGAATGAGCACAGAGTGGCGTTCCAACTCCATCGGGAAGCAACGTTGCAGCGATTTTAATGAAGCCACTTCTTTTTGGGCGAAATGCAAACAAATTTTGAATTCTTCAAATTTTCTTTTAGGACGCTATATCGATGTATTTTGACTCGCTGATTACTAATTCAGTACCCGTTTCCTTGAGAAACTCGAAAATTCATTGAAAATCGTCCAAAAAGTGATTTTTTTCTTTTTTCGCCTTTTTCCCATTGATATTTTAAGATTTCGACTAAAACTCGGTGTTATTCGTAATCAGCGGAAAATTTCCGATCGAATAGGGTATCGAAATATTGAAAAATGAGAAAAAACATTTTTTGTAATTTTTTGCCCACCTTTTCGAAAACCTAAAAATCTCGAAATTTCAAATGGTCATAACTTGGCTCCCGTTTCATCGATTTCGGGTTTTGACGAGCGTTTTCAAAACGTCTCCAGTAGACTTGGAGAATGCAATTTGGAGCATCCCGATATCTCAATTATTGTAGCCGTGAGAGCAGGTTGAAAATCGGCGAAAAAATGAGAAGGGGTATGTATGGAGAAATTCGCAAAAATCGATGGTCCGACTTTAAAAATCTGTGAAAAATCGAAAAATAATGATAGCACAATGATTCAAGCGCCATTTTAAAGGGCTTTCGATCACGAAAAGAATGAGCACAGAGTGGCGTTCCAACTCCATCGGGAAGCAACGTTGCAGCGATTTTAATGAAGCCACTTCTTTTTGGGCGAAATGCAAACAAATTTTGAATTCTTCAAATTTTCTTTTAGGACGCTATATCGATGTATTTTGACTCGCTGATTACTAATTCAGTACCCGTTTCCTTGAGAAACTCGAAATTTCATTGAAAATCGTCCAAAAAGTGATTTTTTTCTTTTTTCGCCTTTTTCCCATTGATATTTTGAGATTTCGACTAAAACTCGGTGTTATTCGTAATCAGCGGAAAATTTCCGATCGAATAGGGTATCGAAATATTGAAAAATGAGAAAAAACATTTTTTGTAATTTTTTGCCCACCTTTTCGAAAACCTAAAAATCTCGAAATTTCAAATGGTCATAACTTGGCTCCCGTTTCATCGATTTCGGGTTTTGAAGAGCGTTTTCAAAACGTCTCGAGTAGACTTGGAGAATGCAATTTGGAGCATCCCGATATCTCAATTATTGTAGCCGTGAGAGCAGGTTGAAAATCGGCGAAAAAATGAGAAGGGGTATGTATGGAGAAATTCGCAAAAATCGATGGTCCGACTTTAAAAATCTGTGAAAAATCGAAAAATAATGATAGCACAATGATTCAAGCGCCATTTTAAAGGGCTTTCGATCACGAAAAGAATGAGCACAGAGTGGCGTTCCAACTCCATCGGGAAGCAACGTTGCAGCGATTTTAATGAAGCCACTTCTTTTTGGGCGAAATGCAAACAAATTTTGAATTCTTCAAATTTTCTTTTAGGACGCTATATCGATGTATTTTGACTCGCTGATTACTAATTCAGTACCCGTTTCCTTGAGAAACTCGAAATTTCATTGAAAATCGTCCAAAAAGTGATTTTTTTCTTTTTTCGCCTTTTTCACATTGATATTTTGAGATTTCGACTAAAACTCGGTGTTATTCGTAATCAGCGGAAAATTTCCGATCGAATAGGGTATCGAAATATTGAAAAATGAGAAAAACATTTTTTGTAATTTTTTGCCCACCTTTTCGAAAACCTAAAAATCTCGAAATTTCAAATGGTCATAACTTGGCTCCCGTTTCATCGATTTCGGGTTTTGACGAGCGTTTTCAAAACGTCTCCAGTAGACTTGGAGAATGCAATTCGGATCATCCCGATATCTCAATTATTGTAGCCGTGAGAGCAGGTTGAAAATCGGCGAAAAAATGAGAAGGGGTATGTATGGAGAAATTCGCAAAAATCGATGGTCCGACTTTAAAAATCTGTGAAAAATCGAAAAATAATGATAGCACAATGATTCAAGCGCCATTTTAAAGGGCTTTCGATCACGAAAAGAATGAGCACAGAGTGGCGTTCCAACTCCATCGGGAAGCAACGTTGCAGCGATTTTAATGAAGCCACTTCTTTTTGGGCGAAATGCAAACAAATTTTGAATTCTTCAAATTTTCTTTTAGGACGCTATATCGATGTATTTTGACTCGCTGATTACTAATTCAGCACCCGTTTCCTTGAGAAACTCGAAATTTCATTGAAAATCGTCCAAAAAGTGATTTTTTTCTTTTTTCGCCTTTTTCACATTGATATTTTGAGATTTCGACTAAAACTCGGTGTTATTCGTAATCAGCGGAAAATTTCCGATCGAATAGGGTATCGAAATATTGAAAAATGAGAAAAAACATTTTTTGTAATTTTTTGCCCACCTTTTCGAAAACCTAAAAATCTCGAAATTTCAAATGGTCATAACTTGGCTCCCGTTTCATCGATTTCGGGTTTTGACGAGCGTTTTCAAAACGTCTCCAGTAGACTTGGAGAATGCAATTCGGATCATCCCGATATCTCAATTATTGTAGCCGTGAGAGCAGGTTGAAAATCGGCGAAAAAATGAGAAGGGGTATGTATGGAGAAATTCGCAAAAATCGATGGTCCGACTTTAAAAATCTGTGAAAAATCGAAAAATAATGATAGCACAATGATTCAAGCGCCATTTTAAAGGGCTTTCGATCACGAAAAGAATGAGCACAGAGTGGCGTTCCAACTCCATCGGGAAGCAACGTTGCAGCGATTTTAATGAAGCCACTTCTTTTTGGGCGAAATGCAAACAAATTTTGAATTCTTCAAATTTTCTTTTAGGACGCTATATCGATGTATTTTGACTCGCTGATTACTAATTCAGCACCCGTTTCCTTGAGAAACTCGAAATTTCATTGAAAATCGTCCAAAAAGTGATTTTTTTCTTTTTTCGCCTTTTTCACATTGATATTTTGAGATTTCGACTAAAACTCGGTGTTATTCGTAATCAGCGGAAAATTTCCGATCGAATAGGGTATCGAAATATTGAAAAATGAGAAAAAACATTTTTTGTAATTTTTTGCCCACCTTTTCGAAAACCTAAAAATCTCGAAATTTCAAATGGTCATAACTTGGCTCCCGTTTCATCGATTTCGGGTTTTGACGAGCGTTTTCAAAACGTCTCCAGTAGACTTGGAGAATGCAATTCGGATCATCCCGATATCTCAATTATTGTAGCCGTGAGAGCAGGTTGAAAATCGGCGAAAAAATGAGAAGGGGTATGTATGGAGAAATTCGCAAAAATCGATGGTCCGACTTTAAAAATCTGTGAAAAATCGAAAAATAATGATAGCACAATGATTCAAGCGCCATTTTAAAGGGCTTTCGATCACGAAAAGAATGAGCACAGAGTGGCGTTCCAACTCCATCGGGAAGCAACGTTGCAGCGATTTTAATGAAGCCACTTCTTTTTGGGCGAAATGCAAACAAATTTTGAATTCTTCAAATTTTCTTTTAGGACGCTATATCGATGTATTTTGACTCGCTGATTACTAATTCAGTACCCGTTTCCTTGAGAAACTCGAAAATTCATTGAAAATCGTCCAAAAAGTGATTTTTTTCTTTTTTCGCCTTTTTCCCATTGATATTTTAAGATTTCGACTAAAACTCGGTGTTATTCGTAATCAGCGGAAAATTTCCGATCGAATAGGGTATCGAAATATTGAAAAATGAGAAAAAACATTTTTTGTAATTTTTTGCCCACCTTTTCGAAAACCTAAAAATCTCGAAATTTCAAATGGTCATAACTTGGCTCCCGTTTCATCGATTTCGGGTTTTGACGAGCGTTTTCAAAACGTCTCCAGTAGACTTGGAGAATGCAATTTGGAGCATCCCGATATCTCAATTATTGTAGCCGTGAGAGCAGGTTGAAAATCGGCGAAAAAATGAGAAGGGGTATGTATGGAGAAATTCGCAAAAATCGATGGTCCGACTTTAAAAATCTGTGAAAAATCGAAAAATAATGATAGCACAATGATTCAAGCGCCATTTTAAAGGGCTTTCGATCACGAAAAGAATGAGCACAGAGTGGCGTTCCAACTCCATCGGGAAGCAACGTTGCAGCGATTTTAATGAAGCCACTTCTTTTTGGGCGAAATGCAAACAAATTTTGAATTCTTCAAATTTTCTTTTAGGACGCTATATCGATGTATTTTGACTCGCTGATTACTAATTCAGTACCCGTTTCCTTGAGAAACTCGAAATTTCATTGAAAATCGTCCAAAAAGTGATTTTTTTCTTTTTTCGCCTTTTTCCCATTGATATTTTGAGATTTCGACTAAAACTCGGTGTTATTCGTAATCAGCGGAAAATTTCCGATCGAATAGGGTATCGAAATATTGAAAAATGAGAAAAAACATTTTTTGTAATTTTTTGCCCACCTTTTCGAAAACCTAAAAATCTCGAAATTTCAAATGGTCATAACTTGGCTCCCGTTTCATCGATTTCGGGTTTTGAAGAGCGTTTTCAAAACGTCTCGAGTAGACTTGGAGAATGCAATTTGGAGCATCCCGATATCTCAATTATTGTAGCCGTGAGAGCAGGTTGAAAATCGGCGAAAAAATGAGAAGGGGTATGTATGGAGAAATTCGCAAAAATCGATGGTCCGACTTTAAAAATCTGTGAAAAATCGAAAAATAATGATAGCACAATGATTCAAGCGCCATTTTAAAGGGCTTTCGATCACGAAAAGAATGAGCACAGAGTGGCGTTCCAACTCCATCGGGAAGCAACGTTGCAGCGATTTTAATGAAGCCACTTCTTTTTGGGCGAAATGCAAACAAATTTTGAATTCTTCAAATTTTCTTTTAGGACGCTATATCGATGTATTTTGACTCGCTGATTACTAATTCAGTACCCGTTTCCTTGAGAAACTCGAAATTTCATTGAAAATCGTCCAAAAAGTGATTTTTTTCTTTTTTCGCCTTTTTCCCATTGATATTTTGAGATTTCGACTAAAACTCGGTGTTATTCGTAATCAGCGGAAAATTTCCGATCGAATAGGGTATCGAAATATTGAAAAATGAGAAAAAACATTTTTTGTAATTTTTTGCCCACCTTTTCGAAAACCTAAAAATCTCGAAATTTCAAATGGTCATAACTTGGCTCCCGTTACATCGATTTCGGGTTTTGACGAGCGTTTTCAAAACGTCTCGAGTAGACTTGGAGAATGCAATTTGGAGCATCCCGATATCTCAATTATTGTAGCCGTGAGAGCAGGTTGAAAATCGGCGAAAAAATGAGAAGGGGTATGTATGGAGAAATTCGCAAAAATCGATGGTCCGACTTTAAAAATCTGTGAAAAATCGAAAAATAATGATAGCACAATGATTCAAGCGCCATTTTAAAGGGCTTTCGATCACGAAAAGAATGAGCACAGAGTGGCGTTCCAACTCCATCGGGAAGCAACGTTGCAGCGATTTTAATGAAGCCACTTCTTTTTGGGCGAAATGCAAACAAATTTTGAATTCTTCAAATTTTCTTTTAGGACGCTATATCGATGTATTTTGACTCGCTGATTACTAATTCAGTACCCGTTTCCTTGAGAAACTCGAAATTTCATTGAAAATCGTCCAAAAAGTGATTTTTTTCTTTTTTCGCCTTTTTCACATTGATATTTTGAGATTTCGACTAAAACTCGGTGTTATTCGTAATCAGCGGAAAATTTCCGATCGAATAGGGTATCGAAATATTGAAAAATGAGAAAAAACATTTTTTGTAATTTTTTGCCCACCTTTTCGAAAACCTAAAAATCTCGAAATTTCAAATGGTCATAACTTGGCTCCCGTTTCATCGATTTCGGGTTTTGACGAGCGTTTTCAAAACGTCTCCAGTAGACTTGGAGAATGCAATTCGGATCATCCCGATATCTCAATTATTGTAGCCGTGAGAGCAGGTTGAAAATCGGCGAAAAAATGAGAAGGGGTATGTATGGAGAAATTCGCAAAAATCGATGGTCCGACTTTAAAAATCTGTGAAAAATCGAAAAATAATGATAGCACAATGATTCAAGCGCCATTTTAAAGGGCTTTCGATCACGAAAAGAATGAGCACAGAGTGGCGTTCCAACTCCATCGGGAAGCAACGTTGCAGCGATTTTAATGAAGCCACTTCTTTTTGGGCGAAATGCAAACAAATTTTGAATTCTTCAAATTTTCTTTTAGGACGCTATATCGATGTATTTTGACTCGCTGATTACTAATTCAGTACCCGTTTCCTTGAGAAACTCGAAATTTCATTGAAAATCGTCCAAAAAGTGATTTTTTTCTTTTTTCGCCTTTTTCCCATTGATATTTTGAGATTTCGACTAAAACTCGGTGTTATTCGTAATCAGCGGAAAATTTCCGATCGAATAGGGTATCGAAATATTGAAAAATGAGAAAAAACATTTTTTGTAATTTTTTGCCCACCTTTTCGAAAACCTAAAAATCTCGAAATTTCAAATGGTCATAACTTGGCTCCCGTTTCATCGATTTCGGGTTTTGACGAGCGTTTTCAAAACGTCTCGAGTAGACTTGGAGAATGCAATTTGGAGCATCCCGATATCTCAATTATTGTAGCCGTGAGAGCAGGTTGAAAATCGGCGAAAAAATGAGAAGGGGTATGTATGGAGAAATTCGCAAAAATCGATGGTCCGACTTTAAAAATCTGTGAAAAATCGAAAAATAATGATAGCACAATGATTCAAGCGCCATTTTAAAGGGCTTTCGATCACGAAAAGAATGAGCACAGAGTGGCGTTCCAACTCCATCGGGAAGCAACGTTGCAGCGATTTTAATGAAGCCACTTCTTTTTGGGCGAAATGCAAACAAATTTTGAATTCTTCAAATTTTCTTTTAGGACGCTATATCGATGTATTTTGACTCGCTGATTACTAATTCAGTACCCGTTTCCTTGAGAAACTCGAAATTTCATTGAAAATCGTCCAAAAAGTGATTTTTTTCTTTTTTCGCCTTTTTCCCATTGATATTTTGAGATTTCGACTAAAACTCGGTGTTATTCGTAATCAGCGGAAAATTTCCGATCGAATAGGGTATCGAAATATTGAAAAATGAGAAAAAACATTTTTTGTAATTTTTTGCCCACCTTTTCGAAAACCTAAAAATCTCGAAATTTCAAATGGTCATAACTTGGCTCCCGTTTCATCGATTTCGGGTTTTGACGAGCGTTTTCAAAACGTCTCGAGTAGACTTGGAGAATGCAATTTGGAGCATCCCGATATCTCAATTATTGTAGCCGTGAGAGCAGGTTGAAAATCGGCGAAAAAATGAGAAGGGGTATGTATGGAGAAATTCGCAAAAATCGATGGTCCGACTTTAAAAATCTGTGAAAAATCGAAAAATAATGATAGCACAATGATTCAAGCGCCATTTTAAAGGGCTTTCGATCACGAAAAGAATGAGCACAGAGTGGCGTTCCAACTCCATCGGGAAGCAACGTTGCAGCGATTTTAATGAAGCCACTTCTTTTTGGGCGAAATGCAAACAAATTTTGAATTCTTCAAATTTTCTTTTAGGACGCTATATCGATGTATTTTGACTCGCTGATTACTAATTCAGTACCCGTTTCCTTGAGAAACTCGAAATTTCATTGAAAATCGTCCAAAAAGTGATTTTTTTCTTTTTTCGCCTTTTTCCCATTGATATTTTGAGATTTCGACTAAAACTCGGTGTTATTCGTAATCAGCGGAAAATTTCCGATCGAATAGGGTATCGAAATATTGAAAAATGAGAAAAAACATTTTTTGTAATTTTTTGCCCACCGTTTCGAAAACCTAAAAATCTCGAAATTTCAAATGGTCATAACTTGGCTCCCGTTTCATCGATTTCGGGTTTTGACGAGCGTTTTCAAAACGTCTCGAGTAGACTTGGAGAATGCAGTTTGGAGCATCCCGATATCTCAATTATTGTAGCCGTGAGAGCAGGTTGAAAATCGGCGAAAAAATGAGAAGGGGTATGTATGGAGAAATTCGCAAAAATCGATGGTCCGACTTTAAAAATCTGTGAAAAATCGAAAAATAATGATAGCACAATGATTCAAGCGCCATTTTAAAGGGCTTTCGATCACGAAAAGAATGAGCACAGAGTGGCGTTCCAACTCCATCGGGAAGCAACGTTGCAGCGATTTTAATGAAGCCACTTCTTTTTGGGCGAAATGCAAACAAATTTTGAATTCTTCAAATTTTCTTTTAGGACGCTATATCGATGTATTTTGAGTCGCTGATTACTAATTCAGTATCCGTTTCCTTGAGAAACTCGAAATTTCATTGAAAATCGTCCAAAAAGTGATTTTTTTCTTTTTTCGCCTTTTTCACATTGATATTTTGAGATTTCGACTAAAACTCGGTGTTATTCGTAATCAGCGGAAAATTTCCGATCGAATAGGGTATCGAAATATTGAAAAATGAGAAAAAACATTTTTTGTAATTTTTTGCCCACCTTTTCGGAAACCTAAAAATCTAGAAATTTCAAATGGTCATAACTTGGCTCCCGTTTCATCGATTTCGGGTTTTGACGAGCGTTTTCAAAACGTCTCGAGTAGACTTGGAGAATGCAATTTGGATCATCCCGATATCTCAATTATTGTAGCCGTGAGAGCAGGTTGAAAATCGGCGAAAAAATGAGAAGGGGTATGTATGGAGAAATTCGCAAAAATCGATGGTCCGACTTTAAAAATCTGTGAAAAATCGAAAAATAATGATAGCACAATGATTCAAGCGCCATTTTAAAGGGCTTTCGATCACGAAAAGAATGAGCACAGAGTGGCGTTCCAACTCCATCGGGAAGCAACGTTACAGCGATTTTAATGAAGCCACTTCTTTTTGGGCGAAATGCAAACAAATTTTGAATTCTTCAAATTTTCTTTTAGGACGCTATATCGATGTATTTTGAGTCGCTGATTACTAATTCAGTATCCGTTTCCTTGAGAAACTCGAAATTTCATTGAAAATCGTCCAAAAAGTGATTTTTTTCTTTTTTCGCCTTTTTCACATTGATATTTTGAGATTTCGACTAAAACTCGGTGTTATTCGTAATCAGCGGAAAATTTCCGATCGAATAGGGTATCGAAATATTGAAAAATGAGAAAAAACATTTTTTGTAATTTTTTGCCCACCTTTTCGGAAACCTAAAAATCTAGAAATTTCAAATGGTCATAACTTGGCTCCCGTTTCATCGATTTCGGGTTTTGACGAGCGTTTTCAAAACGTCTCGAGTAGACTTGGAGAATGCAATTTGGATCATCCCGATATCTCAATTATTGTAGCCGTGAGAGCAGGTTGAAAATCGGCGAAAAAATGAGAAGGGGTATGTATGGAGAAATTCGCAAAAATCGATGGTCCGACTTTAAAAATCTGTGAAAAATCGAAAAATAATGATAGCATAATGATTCAAGCGCCATTTCAAAGGGTTTTCGATCACGAAAAGAATGAGCACAGAGTGGGGTTCCAACTCCATCGGGAAGCAACGTTACAGCGATTTTAGTGAAGCCACTTTATTTTCGCCGAAATGCAAAAAAATGTTGAATTCTTTAAACTTTCTTTTAGGACGCTATATCGATGTATTTTGACTCGCTGATTACTAATTCAGTCGCCATTTCTTTGAGAAACTCAAAATTCCGTTGAAAATCGTCGAAAATCGATCTTTTTTCGATTTTCGAAAAAAAAAATTGCGGGTCGGGTTGTACGGGGCATTATCGATTATCGAAAATTACAAGAACATCATACCTCGTGAATGGGAATTATGCATCCAGGTCGTATTAAAGTTACGATCTGACTCTCGACAGCGGTAATCGATGTAATACCCGTTACCGTCGGATAAACATTTGTTCCATCGTTGAGATGTCTCCACGGATATTTACCAGGTATCCACATTGAAACCTGCGATACTTTCGGCAAAGTCACTAATCCTGAGAAAGAGAAATGCATTTTCAAAAAGTCCATAACTATATAAATGACAATTATTATCAATAATAAATTTGAAATAATAAAATGTCTATTTAATTACAAAAGCTTGAAATTTAATATATACATTTTCAGTTAAATCATTATCAATTACATTATTTATCAGTGTAATTAACTTTTAATAAATAATTTACTTCCCTTTACGTGATTTTTTAACTATCAGTCGCTGTAGAACGAAAAAAAAAAAAGTGACTGATAAAAGTCTCGTACCAACGAGTAAACCGTAGCCCCACATAAATTGATTCCATCTATTGCGAGCGTTCAAATCTTTTGGATAATGAAGTGAGGTGGGTGCCAATATTGGTGATCCCTCGGTTTGATATTGCGCGAGTATTGTATTGGCATATGTTATCAAAGAACCGCGAAGACGAAGATGCTTTGTGACGTAGAGGGACGCGCTTGTCGTGAGATGATCGCCTTCGGGTAAATTCGAAGGAAGAGCGAGAACGTGAGGCCAAGCGACGGATGCTCCGTACCATCTGATCGATTTTAGTGCAGTTTTAATGCTTTTTATTTTATTCTATCGTTTGTCCTTTTGTTTCAATTGATTATTAGAAATGCTTACCTACTGCAAAGTTCATCGTTGTGATCACCTGGACCCAATTTTGTGCCCGTGCCGCAAGCGTACATTGGCGATGGTAATTGGCCAACTATACCCGAGCCAACACCCGCACGAATCGCTGCTCTCAGCGCTGACCAGCTGGAATTACCCGATTCACCCCAAAGACCGCGTATCACGACACTCGTTGAGTTGCCACGGTCTCTCGCGAAATTGCGAAAATTCCACGAGTACGAACTGTGCTCGGTATAATGAGATTTGTGTCTCAACGAGGAGAGATCAAACGGCACCGTTCCGTTTGCCATTAAACTTTGTAAAATCTGTATCCATACGACGGGGATGAGTTTGTAATTAAGATAGTAGTCTGGTAACTTAAGGGAGAACACCACTGTGACCCCCTGTTTTTTTTCACATTTTTCTAGAATTTTTTTTTGTGGGAAAAAAAAGAGATATTCGAAAATTTTTTTTGGGTTTTGTTCCTTGTTTATTAATGTATCAAAAAACATTTTTTTTACATTTTTCACGCTGCATGGTGGCGTTGGGGAAGCTCTCGCGTCAGGTGCTGTTATTTCCGCGGCACGCAGCAGAACTCTCTTCAACGTCAATGTGAAAAAAAATACCGAGTGTTTTCCTTAATAATATGATATTTTGAAGAGAAGTACATAGGGATTTGGAAAAATATTGTTTTGAAAAAAATAGGCACGCCTTTGAAATTAAAGTTAAGTTCAAAGGCGTGCCTATTTTTTTTAAAACAATATTTTTCCAAATCCCTATGTACTTCTCTTCAAAATATCATATTATTAACGAAAACACTCGGTATTTTTTTTCAGATCGACGTTGAAGAGAGTTCTGCTGCGTGCCGCGGAAATGACAGCACCTGACGAGAGAGCTTCCCCAACGCCACCATGCGGCGTGAAAAATGTGAAAAAAATGTTTTTTGATACATTAATAAACAAGTAACAAAACCCAAAAAATTTTTTCGAATATCTCTTTTTTTTCCCACAAACAAAAATTCTTGAAAAATGTGAAAAAAAACAGAGGGTCACAGTGGTGTTCTCCCTTAAGCCGATTTTCATGTCTTTTTTGAAGGCCGTTTTTTTGTAGAAAAATAAAAATGAATCGTTTTGGATATTTAGGATGTTTTTATTTACATATTAAAGATACAAAAAAGAAATTTTTTGAAAAAATTTAATAGTTTATTATTATTATTATTATTGATCGAAGTTGGTAGCCCGGGTCCTAACTTTTTTTCTACCGAACCGATTGCTTTCAAATTTTAACAGGCTACTGTATACACTTATAGTTCTCGTCGGAACTACCGAGAAATTTTTCCACCCCTAACTTTTTATTTTACAACCCTTTCTTTGCCAAAATAAAAGAACTTTTGCAAAGAAGGGGTTGTAAAATAAAAAGTTAGGGGTGAAAAAATTTCTCGGTGGTTCCGACGAGAACTATAAGTGTGTAGAGTAGCCTGTTAAAATTTGAAAACAATCGGTTCGGTAGAAAAAAAGTTAGGACCCGGACTGTTAACTTCAAGTTGCCAACTTCGATCAACAATAATAATAATAATAAACTATTAAATTTTTTCAAAAAAATGTTTTTTTGTATCTTTAATATGTAAATAAAAACATCCTAAATATCCAAAACGATTCATTTTTATTTTCCTACAAAAAAATGCCCTCCAAAAAAGACATGAAAATCGGCTTAAGTTACCAGACTACTGCCTTAAAGAAAATGAAGCGAGAACATTAAATCTTGTTACCCTTTTGAAAATATTATTATAGCGACGTTTTACTCTACGATACTTTTAATATCAGTGGATACCTCGTTAGAATTAATGAGCAATCTACGAAAAGTAGTATAAAAGATCATTTTTTCCTCTGGATTTTCGTTGCTTCTGAATTTTTCGAAAAATTTTTACAAGCGTTCTAAACTGTATGAATTTTAATATATCGAGCTTGTAACTTGGCATAAAAATGTAGTATTATTTAAGAAAGCAACGGTACAAAAATATTCATCGACCGGATAAACAAAAATCATGAGAGACGTTACTATTGAATTTTCGTCGAATTTTTGCTGTATTTACAAATATTATTTTTATATTTTTCAACTCACACGAGGCACGTAATCGAACTTCGTATAATCGGGTACAGAATGTCCGTTGGTCTTGTCCCTCGGCCACGAATCTCTCAGGTAGATGAGCTTCGAATTCCCAAAATTCTTCATATAATCGTTCAGATAAGACAG
The DNA here is from genome assembly GCA_958009045.1 of Oxytorus armatus. NCBI lineage: Eukaryota > Metazoa > Arthropoda > Insecta > Hymenoptera > Ichneumonidae > Oxytorus > Oxytorus armatus. The sequence goes on along the minus strand of OY253746.1, from coordinate 2,877,928 downwards.
TGATGCGCTGTGAGTTTTCGTATCGTGCCAGTCGGGATAAAACACGCTTTGCTTTCTGTACGAGCCCCTATACAAACCCGAAGAATTTGTCAAAAGCAACGAAACGCTGGCTAATTTCAAGGAAAGCGTGTTGTTATCTGCGAATAGCTGAAATGAGAAAGATTAAATGTTTTTATTTTTTCACGGTATTAATACGAATTTTGTTTATTTAACTAAATAAGTGTAAATGAATTGAAGTAAATTTTTTATTATTTCCTCTTTAATGCCAAAACTTTTCCAATTATAATTATCGTACGTGAACGGAAAAACTCTTCATCATTTTCGCGAGAGACGTAGTTAAGGATGTTGATGCGAGTTAGATCAGAATGAATATTGAAACACGCGGCTCTGCGTTTCAAAAGCTCTCCCGCGGGAATTAACTACATCGTAACTTTCCTTGAAGTCGGATTGTGCTTTCATAGTGTCTATACCAAAGGAAACTCGTTAATAGTTTGCTTGAAATTAGCACGAATGACATGGATTTGTTAACATATTTTGATAACATAAGTGCAAACTCGTGACACAAGATAATCGGATTAATGAAAACAATTTTTTTTATATTTCTGCTTTTTAGTTTCGGCGATAAACCAAACGAGTGGTAATGAATATCGTACAAATAACAATTAACAATTAATCACAAGTACCAGTCTTTTTTTTGTGGAAGTTTGAAAAATTTTATTTGCTAATTTGTCGTTGTAAACAATTGAGTCTAAATTGTAACTTGACTTTGATATTAAACTCACCATTGGACTGAGATGAGGAACGACCGTTCTATTTTCCATCCCTTTGCCCAAAAGTTCTATCGCTTCTTCGACAACATGAATTTTCGTATCGCTCATCGAATTACCCAGAGTCGGATCAAAGTCCTGATGAATACAGTGACTGTCCCAGGGCGCCTCGTTCTTCTCCATTGCCTCGATGAACGTTCTCATCGATTCGATAAAATTGCTCGAATCATCGTTTGGACAAACGTGAAGTCCCAAACTCGATAATTCAAGATCATCGATCTTATCGTCGTGATCTCTCAGTGCTTTGGTCAATTGTTCGGTAGCACTGAGTGGTGTGGGTCCGGCAAATACGTGAATGGAAATTTCACTCGGCAATGAAATACCTCTCAGAACAATGAGATTCGATTCGTTGATTACCTGTTAAGTTATTAAAAATTGTGTCGTAAAGAAAGAATTAAATACAGTTTGTTGTTGATCATCGAGTTCAATGATAACGAATCCTTATTCATTCGGCAGATCAAATTACACGCAAATGTAAATTCACCGAGAGTACGGTTTACGAGTGGAGAAAAGGGACGTCTGAAATTCCTGATGTCAGAGAAACGAAAATATTCGAAGACGCTCAAAAAATGATTATCGGTTAGTTTATCAATTTATTGCAATTGCTGCAGAGATTAATTTTCATTCGGCTCTCAGTTGAATAAAAAATCCATAATAATGTTTCAATTTCAATTTTCCATAACGAGGAACTTTGGGAGTACTGCAGAAAACAATAGAATTGATATGACTACGGATTCAAAAAAGTTATTTCAATCAAAGAAAAAGTTATTTCAATTAATACGAATTGAATAACATTTACAGTGGGTCAAAAGAGTATTCATACACCTTGTTTTTTTGCGATAACTTTATAGACATAAGCGATACGCAAAGAAAGCCAATTTTATTTAAAGGGAGGGTAGGGTTTTTAAATTATTTTTTTTTGCATTTTTTTATTTATTTTTTTGCTGAATGAACAATATGTCGAGAATATTGTGTATAAATTTTAAGTCAATCGGAGTAAAACTAACGGAGTTACAGCGTTTCAAACGACCGGCCGTGATACCTGATTTTTATACCTGCTCGGTAGCCGCTCGGTACGTATAAAAAACTTTAAATCGATTTTCCCGAAAACGTCATTTGTGAAGTTTGTGAACATTAGAACTCAAAATCTACTGAACCGATCCTTTTGAAAATTTAAACATTACCTCTTCACATAAATCAACAGGTAATCAGGAGGATTTTTTTTTTTTTTTCATTTTTTTCAATTTTTTAATAACAAATTAAGCGCGATTTTTTGAGCTAAAATTGCGTTTTTCACTTCCAAGTGCTGCAAAAGATAGAAAAAAAAAAAAAAAAAAAAAACTCTTCCTGATTTCCTCGAGAAATAAATCACCTTTAAGATGCATATCAATTTTTTTGTTTCAGATGATCCGGTAACGAGTTATAATGTTCACCGCAAAACCACTTTTTTTCAAGGTGCCTCTGGAGATTCAACGTCACCGGCTTATTTATCAATATTATTCATTGAAAATTTTTTCTGAGATACTTCAATAGTTGTACAATAATATGTAATTCTATTTAATAAAATTATATTACTCATGTCGCCGCAAAAAAATCATAAAAACATGCTTTTTTTCGCCTTTAAAACCCTACCCCCCCCGTTAATAGTACATCGGGTGTAGAGATAAACTGCAAATGGAGAATTTTTTCCCAGGAATAATAGAAGAATTATGCCAAAAAAACGAAAATTTCCGGGCAAAAAAAGTATTCATACACTTACGATTATAGCGAAAACCTACATCATCATAGTTGTTAATTATAACTAATATTTGGTGCGCATCCCTTTTACTTCAATTATCGCCTCGAGTCTCTTAGGCATGGATTCCACTAGCTTTTGCGTTGTTTCTTTTGCTATTTTCGTCCATTCTTCTAAAAGCACTCTTTGGAGATCGGATTTGTTTGTTATTTTTCTTTTTCTAATTTCTACATCCACTAAGTGCCATAAATTTTCAATAGGATTGATGTCCGGAGATTGTGGTGGTGTAATCAATTGTTTGCGGACATTATAGAGTAACCATTCCCTCGTTTTCATGACTGTTTGTTTCGGGACGTTATCTTGTTGAAAGTAGAAATTTCCATCCAGGCCCATTTTATCTACACTTGCTTTCAAATTTCTGCGCAACACGTCGACATACTTTTGGGCATTCGTTGTACCATCTATAAAAGCCAGATTACCAACGCCATAATATCCCATACAGCCCCAAACCATGACGTTTCCTCCGCCGTGCTTTACAGTCGGTATTAAATTTTTCTGCTGGAACTCGGCATTTGGTTTCCGCCAGACGAATTTTTTTTCATCGGACCCGAAGATGTTAAACTTCGATTTATCCGAGAATACGACACGTTTCCAAAATTCTATAGATTTTTTAACGTAGGTTTTTGCGAAACCTAAACGTTTTTCTCGATTTATATTATTAATTAATGATTTTTTGCGGGCAGTTCCGCCGTATATTTGGGCAGAATGCAAAACGTTTCGAATAGTCTGGGCACACACGCTCTTTCCCGATGTTGACGCGACATCATTCGCTAAACTGCGAGCACTTGTGAGCGGTTTTTTTGTAGCCTCTGTAACGATACTCCGACGCTCTCGTACCGTTAGTATTCTCGGTCGACCTGTTCGTGGCTTATTTTCTGTGCTGTTTGTTCTCTCGTATTTTTTTATTATATATTGCACCGTTGCGAAACTTAGATTTAGTTCTTTACTAATTTTTCGATAACTTTCACCGCGTTTCCGAAGGAAAATCACTCCATCTCGCATGGATATTGTTATTTCACTTTTCTTTGCCATCATGTCTGTTCAGATCTTGAAGATCTACTACCGCATGGAATAGGTCAAAACCATTGTGTAAACGAAGACTTGTTTACATTGTACGCAGAGGTCAGACCGTCCGTGAGTGAATATCGAGGTTTAGCAGCTCAATCGTAAGTGTACGAATACTTTTTTGGCCCGAAAACTTTCGTTTTATTTGTATAATTTTTCTAATATTCCCGGGAAAAAATTCTCCATTTGCAGTTTATCTCTGTACCTGATGTACTATTAAATGAAATTGGCTTTCTTTGCGTATCGCTTATATCTATAAAGTTATCGCAAAAAAAACAAGGTGTATGAATACTTTTTTGACCCACTGTATATAGGTGTTAATTGGATAATTTTCCACGGATCATTATTATTCGATAGAAATAAAATTGAATCAAGTTAAAGTACAGTTTTGGGTTATTAAAAAATGTTTTGTATTTCAATACCGTGATCTCCATGGGACCATCGTGACTGACGTAGCACGATGTACCTTCGCCATTATCGTTGATACCGAGAAATCCCAATCTCGATGTACCATTCTCATTGTCGTAAATCCAATTGGTCGTGCCGTTCAATTCTAACTGATTAAGTCCATAGAGCGTACTGTTGGTAATGTACAGAGTGAATTCCCAAAAATTTTTTGTTAGTATTAAAGGCCCACGAGCGGTGGATAATAGAGAATGCGACGTGTCATTCTTTCGCGTCACCGTAACGGAAAATTCCGGTAGATAAACGTACACGTCCATTAACGATTCAGGATCTATAAATGTTATTAGCATTGAGATAAAATTTTTGCGAACTGACTGAAATCAATTGTAAATTAATATATTGCCATTTTATTTCATTTGTATATTATGACTATGATTTGCATATTATTTGCAATGATATTATCATCGAACAATTGTTGTAATAGGAATTTTATTAATTTGACATTAATTATATCAATACCAGTCTGAATATTTACGGTTCCTCGCGCAACATTATTCGGCAAAAAATCAAGTAATTCCTCGGTTGGGTCATCTCGTGAAGTTGCTCTCCCAGAAATTCCTTCGTTTGTAAATGCACTTGGAAAATTTCCTCGTCTCTCATTGACATTTCTCTTCTCTCGAGTTTCCCTTTGTCCAATGTTCAGAACAATCTCGATGTGATTGGGATCGGAATGTTTTCGAAGATTGAGAGTCAAGGAGTCAATGTTTTGGCTGCCAAAGGGACTCGTAGATCTTCTCGGTACCAAAACTTCGTTTTCTGTCGAACACACATATTTTTCTATAAATATACATATACGTATATATTTTTAAATACATATACTAGGGTGGGTCAAATAAAAATTATTAATTTTTTTTTTCCTTGATATAATGAAAAATGTATTGTTTGGCATTTCAAAAAAACCCTCTGCAAATATGAGCCGTTCATATTTAAATTAAGGGGGGGGGGGGTAGGGTTTAAAAATTATTTTTTTTGCATTTTTTTTCTGAATGAACAATATGTCGAGAATATTGTGTATAAATTTTAAGTCAATCGGAGTAAAACTAACGGAGTTACAGCGTTTCAAACGACCGGCCGTGGTCACCAGTGGGCGCGCCAAACTGAGGAACTACGAATAACCCGAGCGAACGAAGAAGCTGCGCGTACAACAAAACAGGGTAGAATTCAACGTAGACAAGAGCAAAAAGATGCATTGGATATGCTGAATGACAGTGTTTCACTGTAAGGAGCTGGCATTGATGACTCTATGTGAGTATAAAAATTCATGTTCTTTTATTGATGGTTTATTTCGAATTTTCACGTATAAAAAACTTTAAATCGATTTTCCCGAAAACGTCATTTTTGAAGTTTGTGAACATTAGAACCCAAAATCTACTGAACCGATCCTTTTGAAAATTTAAACGTCACTTCTTCACATAAATCAACAGGTAATCAGGAGGAGTTTTTTTTTTTTTTTCAATTTTTTAAAAACAAATTAAGCGTGATTTTTTGAGCTAAAATTGCGTTTTTCACATCCAAGTGCTGCAAAAAATAGAAAAAAAAAAAAAAAAAAAAACTCTTCCCGATTACCTCGAGAAATACATCACCTTTAAAATGCATATCAATGTTTTTGTTTCAGATGATCCGGTAACGAGTTATAATGTTCACCGCAAAACCACTTTTTTTCAAGGCGGCTCTGGAGATTCAACGTCACCGGCTTATTTATCAATATTTTTCATTGAAAATTTTTTCTGAGATACTTCAATAGTTGTACAATAATACGTAATTCTTTTTAATAAAATTATATTACTCATGTCGCCGCAAAAAAATCATAAAAATATGCCTTTTTTTCGCCTTTAAAACCCTACCCCCCCGTTAAGAGATCCCTCATCGCGAATTTTCATTTCCCATTTAAACAACATGGAAACATTTTTTTTTTTAATTTGGAATTTTATTAGACTTAAACCGTTGATGTTAGGAGAGTCTTTTAGCACATTTTTTTAGAACATTTGATGCTCTAGAAAAAAGCTCTCCTGTGTCTAATCGATAAACGTAACCGTACAAAAAATAATCGGTGATAACTATCTCTGGATTCTCTCATATTGATTTGAAAACAAATAGTAATATATTAGTAGTGTATTAGTATATTAGTAATACATTAGTAGTATATATTAGTAGTATATTTATTCATATTGATAACTAAAATTTTTTTAAATTTGAAATTTATTGATTAATAAACGAGATAAGTTTTTAGTAATTATCACCGATTTTTTTTTGTAAGGTTACTTTTATCGATTAGACACAAGAAAGCTTTTTTGTAGAGCATCAAATGTTCTACAAAAATGTGCTAAAAGACTCTCCTAACATCAACGGTTTAAGTCTAATAAAATTCCAAAGTTAAAAAAAAAATGTTTCCATACTATTTAAATGGGAAATGAAAATTCGCGATGAGGGACCTCTTAATTTAAATATTAAGGGCTTATACTTGCAGAGGGTTTTTTTGAGATGGCAAACAATACATTTTTCATTATATCGAGGGAAAAAAAATTAGTCATTTTATTTGACCCACCGTAATATATACATTTATTAGATATTTTTCTTTCTCGAAAAATTCAAACATTCCCTGTAAAAACTAACGAAATCCATTAGGTCCACGTATCTTTTCATTTGTCAAAATACGATGGATCTAAGCAACCGAATTACAGTATTTAGATTGCATATGATAGATAATTTTTTCGGCTAAGAGGTATCTCAACTCATGACGAGAAAAAACTTATTCCAAAGTATGAACAAATGAGATTTTGAGATTTCTGATTTCTATGCATAAAAAACACAGGGCGGCAAATGAACGAACGAAAAACTATGATAAAAAAATCGAAAGTAGAAAGTCATTCCATCGATTTTTAGTTTTAATGGTAAATAATAATAATTATTTATTTTCATTACCCTGATAAGAGTCGAAGTTGCTTTTTTGCGTATAACCATGACGAGACGGAACCGAATGAAAGCACATTTTGTTCTGATCGTGCCAGCAACAATCGGCCTCGTTGCACTCGTTGTACGAGATGTTTAATCTACCGGGAAAACAATCGATCCGATAACTCGCTCGTATGTTGCACGTCGATGGCCACATATCATCCGCATTGTTTAGTACAAAGTACATAATCAGGTAGACGGTTGTCATTAGACACGCCACAGCGATCAACGTTGGAACAACGTATTTCATGATCGGTGAGAGTAATATTCGATCTTTCAAGCTCACTGCGTGAATTCGAATAGGATTTTTATAATCTTTATGACGCTTTAATTTTTGTATATTGAAAATAATAATGGAGAAGATAATATTACAACAAGTTTCTTCTCTATGGAATTCCATTTGTCATAAATATCCTACCTCTTTTCGCAATGACCAAATAATCATCTCGATCGATCACCGAATCCTCCGATCTCATATTTCGTTCGTAACTAATTCGACTCATAATGGCCCCCTTCCAATTATCCAATTATAACATGGAGACTTATTCTCATATTAATTCTCATAAAATTCTATAGATTTTGCGTCATCCTAAACACATTAATTACATTGTTTATTTGAACAATCGGATTAATGTGACTATATTGAATTATCAATTAGCGAAATTATTTTACCGGGCATCCAATTTTTGTTAACTGCAGAGAAAACGCATTGAAAAAAATTAGAACGGCAAAAACCAGTGCACTCCGACGTCTTACACGTATCAGAAACCCGACAAGCCCTCTCTACGATCCGCGCAATTGACTTATACATGAAAAAACAGGCATCACACCAATAACAAAACCAGAATACAGACCCTCACCGCAAAGTTTTCGATAGAACAACTGGATCATCTTAAACCATTATGTATACAACGACTACCGGACACCACAACGAAACACAAATTTCCGAAGCATACTATTTTCCAAAACCTACAATACATGCACAACGTCGGCACATTTTCGGCACATTTTTTAGTAACAAAATATGAATAAACTCAAAGTAATTCATAGCGATGGTAGCAGAACAACAATTACTAGACAGCGATTTTTCGTGAAATCAAAAACCACCGAGCTGTCGAATTTTTATATGAAAAAATGCATGCATTCAAAATTTTGTTAAGAAAATTGTTTATTATTTCAAAATTATTTATGATAAAAGAATTTTATATAACGTTTTTGTAGGAAATATAATGCTCTACAAAAAAGGTATCTTGTGAAATTCTCGTGAATCTAATATTTATCACGTAATTAGCAAAAAACTGTCATAATTTATTCCAAAAGTCGATCATTATGGTCAAAACAGGAGTTTGACGTCGAATAGCTGCAATTTATTTTTCGTATGTATATAAGATTATGAAGAAATATGTAGCGCACTCAACAATGAAATGTAAATGATATTCAAATTTTCAATTTTATCAATTTTATTGTGAATTATAATGAATGATGTTATATATTTTAAAAATCAACTTACAATAATGAATTACATCGGTTGGAGCAAAGTTGCTTTGTTAATATCAGGATATTTTTTTTAATATTCTTCAATTATTTGTACAATGAATTGTTTCTGATCTTCATCATAAGTGAGACGATCATTGTACTCTGTAATAAGTTTCACTCCTCTTTCTGCAACATCGTTAACCACTTTAATTCCTTTAACTATTTTTAAGCATTGTAATTAATTTTCATTAGAAATCCACTCGCTCACATCGATATCAAAAAATGAGGAGTTGATTTCAAATCTTTCGAAAAAAGCCATCGATTTGGAACTGATAAAGAAATCAATGTCCTTATCGATCAAAGAAGAAAAATTTATCACGAATGATAATAAAATTGATAAAATTGAAAATTTAAATATCGTTCACATACTGTTATTGAGTGCACTACGTATCTCTTCATATTTCTAATTGCATATGAAAAATACATTGCAGTTTTTCGACGTCAAACTCCTGTTTTGGCCATAGTGATGGACTTTTGGAATAAATGATGACAGTTTTTTGCTAATAACGTGATAAATATTAGATTCACAAGAATTTTACAAGATACCTTTTTGTAGAGCATTAAATTTCCTGTAAAAACACTATATAAAATTTTTTTATCGTGAATAGTTTTGAAATAATAAACAATTTTCATAACACAATTTTGAATGCATGCATGTTTTCATATAAAAATTCGACAGCTCGGTGGGGTGGGTTAGAATTATTGGACAAAGTTCCGCTCGCGCCCAATTTTTTTTCTGGATATGTTGATTACTTTCAAGGAACAATACCAAAGAATTTCCAACATCACTAAATTAAGAACCACCCTAATACACATGCAAACAAATATAATAGATATTGGTTGATTTCAATGAAGCGGAATTCCGTAATGCCACCTGTGACACAGGATATTACGTCCTTGGTGAAATCACTTGACACTGGACAAATATGCATACACGTGTATGACCCTTGCCATGTAATTGCTCTGTCTCTCTTAAACGCGTATATACGAGGTCTGTTAAAAAAGTATCGCGAATTTTGAATTTCCGCGGGCTACGTATATTCGATTTTCGATTTTTTTTGTGGCGTTAGGTTGGTACTCGTGTCCCGCACTTATGCTGAAAAAATCGGCCATTTTGAATGTTTAGTTTATTTTTGACAGCTGTTTTGGTTAGACGTGTTTTGGCTTGTCTTCGATTTTTGCCTATTCCAAAAAATCGATCAAAGAATCTATATCAAATTTTGTGTGAAAAAGAAAATTAAGTGCGCGAACGCATTTCGAATGTTGACTTTGGCATATGGTGAAGCTACCTTGGACCAAAGCAACGTTTATCGGTGGTAGAAAATGTTCTCAGAGGGCCGAGAAGATGCGAACCACGAAATGCGTTCCGGACGCCCGAGCACATCAACAACGGACGAAAACATTGATGAAGCGAAAAAAATAATATTGACCAATCGTCGAATCACCGTTAGAGAAGTTGCCGAGGAACTAAACATATCGATTGGCTCGTGCTATTCGATTTTTACCAATGATTACGGCATGAGAAAATTGCTCAATTTCGAAGAAAAACAGTGTCGCGTTAACATTGCTAAGGAGCTGTTGGACCCGGTCCGCGACGACCCAAATTTGCTCCAGAGGGTCATAACTGGTGACGAATCAGGGATTTATGGTTATGACGTGGAAACCAAAGCTCAATCCTCGCGAAGCTGCTTTTTTTGGAATAGGCAAAAATCGAAGACAAGCCAAAACACATCTAACCAAAACAGCTGTCAACAATTAACTAAACATTAAAAATTGCCGATTTTTTCAGCATAAGTGAGGGACACGAGTATCAATCTAACGTCACAAAAAAATCGAAAATCGGATATACGTAGCCCGGGGAAATTCAAAATTCGCGATACTTTTTGAACAGACCTCGTATACTACCTCAAAAGGAAAACCGCGAGCAATCACTGCGCGTATCCGCGAATATACTCCGATCGGTGACACACAGACTGCAATTGCAGATACCGCAGTGCTTTGAGGACATCACAATGGACGATGTTATCTGTAAAGCGATTAATTGATTGGCGAGCCATATCATAAAAATGACGTATGCATCAGTTTCCCGTTGCACCGTTATCGTTGAAAATCTTCTACTTTATCCTGACAATATGTGACACATCTATACGCATGCATACGTGTTTTATACATTTAAAAAGACTTAGGGGTGTACGTGTTTGTTTATTTTTTTTTATATCTATCTTTTTGATCCATTCGCCGCTTCGCCGATATCATTGCAATCGTTCCACACCGGATATTCGATGCACTCGTAATAAACAATTATTTTTATAACTCTCGTTGTAGTGGAGAAAAAAAATGCTCTGTTTTTATTTTATTTTTATTACAAAAAATAAAATAATGTCACTTTACTTTTGCTTCTCGTGAATATTAGGTAATTCGACAGATTTGCATATTCGTTTATCAAGCTCTCTTTTAATTGACTACTCGATTTAATCGTTAGTCACTAAAGTCTTTGAGCGGAAACGTACAGAGTCAGGATTATAAGGGTATAAAAAAAACAGAAGAAACATTGGTAGTTCATTTTTTCGTGTTTATTCAGAAGGACAAATTAACCAAAATGTGAGGGGATTATTATTCTTTTTTCATTGCTACCAAATTAAATTTCCAATTGTGATGGTGAATTGTGCTCGTACCCATTTTCATTCTATCCATTCTCCAGAATTCTCGTGTCAGCTTGATCGTTCCCTTTGGAAACACCAATTAAGGCATTTGCGGTGGCTTTAACGAGAAGCAAAGTAAAATTAATTTTTCTTACGTTTCGTTGTTACTTTTATTTTTTGGATAACCGGGCAAGATATCTCTCACCACAGTTGTCGTCGCTTGACGACGACGTCTGCCGTTTAAGAATTGTCTTCCGACTTCCTGCATCTTGGCGACTACAGCCGTGGGATCTGGTATATTGCCGAGTCCTTGCATTCCCAAATTTCCCGGATTAGCTCCTTGCATGTTCTGCATTCCTGGCATATTCCCTGGCATTGGCATCGCTTGACGAGCAACCTGTTTACATTTTGTGTAATATTATCGATACTAATTTGTTTAATGTTTTCATGAAGCGAATTTTTTTTTTCGCTCCATTTAATAAATTTTACTCCAATTTACTAGCTGTCCCACGATTCAACGCGCCACCGCCGCTCCTTATGATCATAGCATAAAGTTATATGGCGTAAAGCCTTCCCGAAAAACGGGTTATTTAATGCAAAAAGAAATTTCCAAGTAGGATTAGTATTTCCTGAGATTAGCGCGTTCGAATAAACAAACGAACAAACTCTCCAGCTTTATTATAATAGTAAGATAACGCTGTTCCATTGCGGATCTCAGAAAGTCCATTGAAAATGTCGAATCGACTTTGATTTTGCGTTTTTTTTATTGTCAGTGGAAAAAACAGATTTTTTAAGGCGGTAAATAGGGTTAGACGGTTGAAAAAATCGATTTTTTTTTAATTTCATAAATTGTTAGTAAAACTATTGAAAAATATGTTCCCAAAATTTTAAATGAAAATTCCGACTCGTTCTATTGTTATAAGCCGTTAAAGTGAGTAGCTCTCCTTCAGGCCCCGAGCGCGCTATTTTTTCAAACGCGTTTTTCTGGAAACGACTTTTTTTAAACTTGTGTACACGCTAGTTTGAAAAGTTTTCAACCAATGGTTTTGAAAATTGGCAGTTACTTTCTTCATAGTATTGCGCTCTATATGAACCTAAAATTTTAATATTATCATTATTTAAAATAATTTTTTTTTGCAAATAAAGTTGTAAAAAATGTCAAAAAATCATGCTTTTTTGTTTTGACCCCTGTAAAAAATTCAATTTCCAATTTTTTTGATAGCATTTAGGTTCATATAGAAGAGAGACGTATAATAAAAGTAAATTCCAACCTCGTTTGATTTCAGATGAAAATTGCGGCTTTCAGAATGTACACAAAATGCTGAGTCTTTTTTATTTTATAGTATATACTTAAATATATGTATAAAATATTCTCAAAGTTTCAATAAATTATATTCATTTTTTATACTATAAAAAAATTTATGAAAATCATTGAGAAAACGCTGTCCCTGTTTCCCCCCTTAAAACATGACTCCTTACCCGATTGTGTTCTAGGCGGACAGGAGGAGGTCCCTCTGGGGGTGGCGGTGGTGGTGGTGGCTCCTGCCCTGTCACTAGCTGCGACGGTAATTCATTTAATTAATTTAACTCTTTTATAGATTTTCAGCATGACAATAGAAATGGAAGAAAGGGGATGTGGTCCTTTAGGTACAAAACGAATGAGAAATTGTTCCGAAACAAATCTCTTATTATTTGCTCAAAGTTCACTTTATTCAGGAATTAAGATCGAATTTTCGTTTAAAAGAAATTGGTATATTTTAGTTTATAAAGAAAATTAATTCAGGAATTAAATTATATGTCTTGTGTTAAAAAAAAAATGTCACTGTGGTGCTTACCAGAGCTACGCAGACGCATCCAAGAATCGCGAGCTTCAGCATATTTCTACGGTTAATCGCGCTCACTTGGCAATACTATAATGAAAAATGAATTGTCCAAAGTATTCACTGCGATTTATATTTATACTTTTTCAAATTCTCTCTCTCTCTCTCTCTCTCTCTCTCTCTCTCTCTATGTATGTATATATATATTTACGCCCATACGTAATTAACATTGTAAAGGGATGTTATATTTCGTGATAAGGTTGTCACATCAGCCAAAAGAAAAACAAACAAGGAACTTTATTTTTCCAATTACACGCTTTTTGACGTGTAACAGGAAGTGATAAAATCTCATACCGAGATTTGCATCGATTCTTACATGCTCTAGGATTTATAGTAACGTTCATAGGTGTATATTAAAAATTGCACGAATATTTTTTTGCAATAATGACACCAGTAATTAAAATTCCCACGAGAATTCTTCATCGTGAGTATGCAAAGATAATGCGTGTGATAAATTTCGACATAATTCTGGGATATCATGATCAGGAGGAAAAAAATTGAATAATTAATACATCCTTACATTCATTTTTTTAATGAACATAGTAAATTGCATAATAAGTTCGTCATAGAAAAAGAACGACTAGTTTTGTTTTCATTACGTAATTATATCTCAATTTGGTTTGAAATTTGTATTTTTCCATCGGATAATTTGACCGACGTATAATTAGATCGAAATTACGAGCTCTTACTCCGATGGAACTTCGGTGTGACAACGCGTCAAGGAGCAGAAACAATATTTATGGAAATTACAAAGTAAGATTTGTAATTTTTTTATAACAACCAGTTTATAAAAACAATTTTTGTAAGAGACTTTACGAGTAGGTAACGTTTTTATTAACGATACTTTAAACTTTAAGTGGCAGTAAAAAAAAAACAGTAATTAAATAATAAAAATTAAAACTTCACTTTTTAAAAAGTAGATTGTACTCACATATTCGATTAATTATAAAATTACTATTATTATCACTATCATCGTCTAATTCATTATACACATTAGGGAGGGTCAAATAAAATGACTAATTTTTTTTTTCCCTCGATATAATGAAAAATGTATTGTTTGGCATCTCAAAAAAAAGTTCTGCAAGTATCAGCCCTTCATATTTAAATTAAGAGGTCCCTCATCGCAAATTTTTATTTCCCATTTAAATAACATCGGAAATTTTTTCTTTTGACTTTGGAATTTTATTAAACTTTAACCGTTAAGGTTACAAGAGTTTTTTAGCATATTTTTGTAGAACATTTGATGCTCTACAAAAAAGCTCTCTTGCGTCTAATCGATAAAAGTAACCGTACAAAAAATAATCGGTGATAATTACCTCTGGATTCTCTCATATTTGTTTGAAAACAATTAGTAATATTAGGGTGAGCCAAATAAAATGACTAATTTTTTTTTTCCCTCGATATAATGAAAAATGTATTGTTTGGCATCTGAAAAAAAAGCTCTGCAAGTATTAGCCCTTCATATTTAAATTAAGAGGTCCCTCATTGCAAATTTTTATTTCCCATTTAAATAACATGGGAAATTTTTTCTTTTGACTTTGGAATTTTATTAAACCTTAACCGTTAAGGTTAGAAGAGTTTTTTAGCACATTTTTGTAGAACATTTGATGCTCTACAAAAAAGCTCTCTTGCGTCTAATCGATTAAAGTAACCGTATAAAAAATAATCGGTGATAATTAGCTCTGGATTCTCTCATATTTGTTTGAAAACAATTAGTAACATTAGGGTGGATCAAATAAAATGACTAATTTTTTTTTTCCCTCGATATAATGAAATATGTATTGTTTGGCGTCTGAAAAAAAAGCTCTGCAAGTATTAGCCCTTCAAATTTAAATTAAGAGGTCCCTCATTGCAAATTTTTATTTCCCATTTAAATAACATGGGAAATTTTTTCTTTTGACTTTGGAATTTTTAAACCTTAACTGTTAAGGTTAGAAGAGTTTTTTAGCACATTTTTGTAAAACATTTGATGCTCTACAAAAAGGCTCTCTTGCGTTTAATCGATAAAAGTAACCGTACAAAAAATAATCGGTGATAATTAGCTCTGGATTCTCTCATATTTGTTTGAAAACAATTAGTAATATTAGGGTGGATCAAATAAAATGACTAATTTTTTTTTTCCCTCGATATAATGAAATATGTATTGTTTGGCGTCTGAAAAAAAGCTCTGCAAGTATTAGCCCTTCAAATTTAAATTAAGAGGTCCCTCATTGCAAATTTTTATTTCCCATTTAAATAACATGGGAAATTTTTTCTTTTGACTTTGGAATTTTTAAACCTTAACTGTTAAGGTTAGAAGAGTTTTTTAGCACATTTTTGTAAAACATTTGATGCTCTACAAAAAGGCTCTCTTGCGTTTAATCGATAAAAGTAACCGTACAAAAAATAATCGGTGATAATTAGCTCTGGATTCTCTCATATTTGTTTGAAAACAATTAGTAATATATTAGTAGTATATTAGTATATTAGTAATATATTAGTAATATATATTAGTAGTGTATTTATTCATATTGATAACTAGAAGATTAAAAAATTTGAAATTTATGTACTAATAAACGAGATACGTAGAATCCAGAGGTAATTATCACCGATTATTTTTTGTACGGTTACTATTATCGATTAGACACAAGAGAGCTTTTTTGTAGAGCATCAAATGTTCTACAAAAAGGTGCTAAAAGACTCTCCTAACATCAACGGTTTAAGTCTAATAAAATTTCAAAGTTAAAAAAAAAATGTTTCCATGTTATTTAAATGGGAAATGAAAATTCGCGATGAGGGACCTCTGAATTTAAATATGAAGGGCTCATACTTGCAGAGCTTTTTTTTGAGATGCCAAACAATACATTTATCATTATATCGAGGCAAAAAAAAATTAGTCATTTTATTTGACCCACCCTAATACGCATATTCATGCATTGCATGCTGTAAACATACTTATTATATATTAAATAAATAAATAATGATATAATAGTTTCGCAATATTACACCGGTTAGTAATTTCAAATGATTGCGCAACAGCGCGAAATATTTTGCCGGCAGCGTAACGAACCACGTGTTTACTTATGTGTGACGCTAGAGCGCGCGACTGTTCCGCGCGCGCTAGTGTGGGTACGCTTCACATCGTAGCGACACGTTGTGCCCGCTTCTGCTGCTGCTTTCATCGCACTCGCCGATGTACACACACACTGGCGCCAGCAACAAGGAGTAATCGATAGCAACAATTAAAGTAACATGCAGTAATACATTTGTCAACGTTTTCGTTGAAAAGTAATCGCGTAACTGTCGTATCAAGAGTTAACACGTTGTGACAACAGCGAACAAGATCGCGCAGCAAGTTCGAAGCTTACATAACCTCAAAATTATGGGGCAAGTGTCAAACCACGTTTTTCCTTTTTTCTCGCTCGCACCAATACTTTTGGCGATCCCACTGTCCCGTAAATTCGTCTCGACGAAGAAAAATTACGAAATTTCATTTTTTCATCTCGCGAAAGGATAGTGGCTCGTGGAATTATTGTTATTATCATTGTCGTAAACGGAAGGTGATGGTTTGCAACTCGCTGGCGATGCAAATCGAGAGACAATTAGTACATGTTTTTAGCGAACGTTATGCACTCTGGAAACAAAACAAAGTGAAATAGTGCTCGTTAAAGTTTTTTTTCGTAATATAAATTGTAATATTTTTTTCTATTTTCACTCGTGTTAGTCGGTTTTTCTTGTTATCTTCATTTGCGTAACGCAGTGCCTTTGTTATTACAATTTTTTCTCACGTTGCACCGAGAATCACAAAAATTATACTCCGTCCGTTTCGTCAAAGCTCTCTTTTGGCTTTTCAATGATCTGTCTAGTCCGAGTAAAAAGTAAATTCTATCCCTCGCGTAATCAGAAATACATGAATACAAAAAAACAGTAGTAAATTGATAAACGGGCAACGATAAGAGAAAATTAAGAAAATGCGGCTAATTGACAACGAAAAGCTCGTGGAGCTGCAGGAAAATCCATCGTTTATAAGAAACATATGTATACTGGCGCACGTAGACCATGGAAAAACAACCCTCGCCGATTCTCTAGTCGCTACCAACGGTATAATATCCAGCAAACTTGCAGGAAAACTTCGTTATCTCGACAGTCGCGCCGACGAACAACAGAGAGGTATAACGATGAAATCAAGCTGCATAGCTCTCTGTCATACCTATGAGAAACAAGAATTTTTGATAAATCTCATAGATTCGCCGGGTCACGTGGATTTTGCCTCCGAAGTATCGACCGCAGTGAGATTATGCGACGGGGCTATAGTCGTCGTCGACGTGGTCGAGGGCGTTTGTCCTCAGACACGTAGTACTTTGTCAATGTCCTATACCGAAGGTCTCAAGCCCGTTCTCGTTCTCAACAAAATTGACAGACTTATAACGGAAATGAAACTCTCGACGCTCGACGCCTACGTACATTTGACTCAGGTACTGGAGCAAGTGAACGCAGTAATGGGTGAATTGTTTGCCAGCGATTTGATGGAGCGCGAGGACAAGGAAGAGTTAAAAAATCATAGCGAATCCGCCGATGAAACTGGCGAAGATTGGCTATCGGCTCTGGAAGAAGCGGACGATTCAAATTTGTATTTTTCCCCGGAACGTGGCAACGTTCTATTCGCAAGCGCCATAGACGGTTGGGGCTTTGGTATCAAGGAATTTGCAAGAATTTTCGCTGAAAAATTGGGTTTCAGCGAGCGTGTATTGCTAAAAACACTTTGGGGTGATTATTACATGAATGTGCGCGCAAAGAGAATAATGAAGGGTGCGCAGAGTAAAGCGAAGAAGCCACTTTTCGCGTCCTTGATACTCGAGAATATTTGGTTGCTCTACGACACCGTAGTTGTGAGAAAAGATCGTGAAAAAATTGTAAGTATGGTGGAAAAAATGTCGATAAAATTAACAACGAGAGATTTGAGATTGACCGACTCGAGAGCTCAATTACAAGCGATTTGTTCGCAATGGTTGCCGCTCGCCGGTGCTTGTCTCAATATGGTTTGCGAAAAAGTACCATCGCCGAAAGATCTAACGAGCGAAAAAATCGAGAGACTCATGAGCGGTAATAGCGAATTTTCCAACATGACTGAAGAGACCCGTGATCTTAAAACAGCCTTCTTGTCCTGTGATTCCTCGTACGATGCGCCCACGATAGCCTTTGTCTCGAAGATGTTTAGCGTCGAGAGGAAATTCTTGCCGGAAAACAAAACGAAACCATTGACACAGGAGGAAATGAGAGAGAGACGGGACAGGGCTAGACGAGTGCACGCAGAAAAATTGTCGAAAGAACACGGGGTTCTTGAGGAATCGTTGGCGCACGAGAGAGAAGAAATTTTGGTGGACAATAAGGAGCAAGAAATCGATGATAAATCGGAAAATGTTTTAATAGGATTCGCTCGTGTCTACTCGGGCACGGTCAGAACCGATCAGGAACTTTTTGTTCTCGGTCCGAAGCACAATTCACGTGCGATAATCGAGAAAATGCGAGGAAACGAGAAAATCCCTGAACCACCGAGTTCCCTAAGGGATTTAATTCCGGGCTGGCACGTAACGAAATTTCGCGTCTCAAAACTCTATATCCTGATGGGACGAGAATTGGTAACAATCGATAAAGTTAAAGCCGGCAATGTTTTGGGCATCGCTGGCCTCGAGGAACATATATTAAAAACGGCAACACTATCGACGAGTCTCGCCTGTCCATCGTTCGCCGAGCTAACTTCTCTGGCAGTGCCGATATTACGAGTGGCCCTCGAGCCAAAACATTCGAACGATTTGCAAAAACTTATAGCCGGCCTGAAACTCTTGAATCAGGCGGACGCTTGTGCTTTAATGCACATTCAGGAAACCGGTGAAATTGTATTGAACACAGCGGGCGAGGTGCATCTCGAGCGATGTCTCGAGGATCTTAAATTACGTTATGCCAATGTCGAGATAAACGTATCCGAGCCGATAGTCTCGTTTCGCGAGACAGTCGTACCAGCGCCGACCGTTGATCACGTCAATGAGGCTATTGAGAAGAAAATTGAGGACATCTGCCTGGAGGCGTGGACGCCAAATCGTCAATGTTGCTTTGAGATCGATGCGAAACCGTTGCCCGACGGTGTTACGAAATTATTGGAAATTAATGGCGAATTACTTAAACAATTGGATTTTCATTGGGAACGTTTTGGATCGAGAGAGGTGGCGTCTAGCGAAAATAATGACGAGACCCACGTTGACATTGCGGGTATGAGCTTGAACGAAAATTTAATGACCGATAAGAAGCAAAAATTTTTTGATAATTTCAAGTTAGAATTGAGCGAAGCTTTTAGCGCGGTTGGATGGAACGACGTTGTCGATAAAATATGGTCCTTTGGACCGAGGAAATGTGGCTCGAATGTTTTGATAAACGAGACCGATTATCGGCGTAAATCCGTTTGGGAACGTCCGATTAAAAGTAACGATCCTCGCGCTGTTTACGACAGCAGTATGATCAATGGCTTTCAATTGGCCACCCTCGCCGGACCGTTGTGCGAAGAGCCCATGATGGGTGTCTGTTTCGTTATTAAAAAATGGAACATTTTTGAAGTAACCGGTGAAACGGGAGGACAGAGCCACGCTCATCTCGGCGGACAATTGATGTCGGCGTGCAAGGAGGCCTGCAGAAAAGCTCTCAATCAACGAAGACCTCGACTCGTTACACCCATGTATTCCTGCAGCGTTCTCGTCAACTCGGATGTTCTCGGTGAGTCGAGGAAAAAAAAACGAAAACAAAATTAATCTTGTTTGCTCATATGATAAGGACAATTTTCTCGTTTATTCATTTCCTGCTGTGTACTGCTGCTGAAGTTGCAATTTTATTAGAGCGTACTTTACACGAAGGAGGCCAAATAATTTTATCGAAACTCGGCAAGTTTCTTGGAGTCTGAGAACGAAAAAAAAAGCGATAATTTCAATCGCATTTTACTTATTTAAGGTAGTAATCTGGTAACTTAAGCCGATTTTCATGGCTTTTTTAGAGGCCGCTTTTTTGTAGGAAAATAAAGATGAATCGTTTTGGATATTTAGGATGTTTTTGTTTACATATTAAAGATACAAAAAAACATTTTTTTGAAAAAATTTAATAGTTCATTATTATTATTATTATTGATCGAAGTTGGCACCTCGAAAAAAAAAGCGCGTTGGTGGCCCCGGTGATTTTGGCTCTTGAGGTTATCTGAAATCAAAAATTCTTGATAATTCTTAATCTATAGAGATGTCATTCTGGTCGGAACTACTGAAGTTAAATTTCATGGATAAATAACAAAATGGCGGACTTTGGAAAAAAAAGTCCTTTTATTTTAGCAAATAAATTGCATACCCTCGAGCAATTTATTGGCGAGACTCGAAAAGTAACAGGGGAAGATTATCAACCTTCGGTCTAGAAATTTCATAGTGCTTACTTCATAAAGAGTTTTTTGCGCCGAGGATCGACGTTAAATTTTTATAGCCGCTCGGCTGACGCGGGGAGATTTCTCGCGACATAAACATTCATTCGTTAACAATTTTTCACTCTTGAACCCATTTTGAATTTCGGAGTCGAGATCTTTGAATCTCGATTACTTTGTAAATAATTATCATATCAATTATTTAATTTTTTATTTTTCCATACGATTTTTACGTACGATCCTTCCCAATTCCATTTTTACCATTTTTACCATTTTTTTTGTCCCTCAATTTTTTCAACGACGCGAAATAAAGCAGGGTTAAAGCGGGGGGGTTAACGTTCGATACCTCTGATCGATCGTTCTCAGGGACTGAGGGAAAATCGATTAATGTTTTTTTACGCGTTTTGTCTTTTTTTTTGTAGTTTTGCTTTATTTTCTTCGTTATCGGATAACGTTATTTGTTATTTACAACGTAAAATTATCGTTAAACAAATGCAATCTCGTTATCAAATTAATCACGTGGGATTTTACAAGATGTAACTCTCTCTCTCTCTCTCTCTTTCTCTACGAACGTTGGACAAAAGTCTTAAATCTATACTTGGCTCAACTTTATCGTATTTCATATAATAAGTTACATGCGCGTTTAAGTTTATTTTTTATTTTTTCAACCAAAGTCTGTCGTTATTAAATCTAGAATAATTGAAGAACGGAGGCTCTATTAGTAGTACAGAGAAACGAAGATATCGGAATTAAAGGATGC
The DNA here is from genome assembly GCA_958009045.1 of Oxytorus armatus. Taxonomy (NCBI): domain Eukaryota; kingdom Metazoa; phylum Arthropoda; class Insecta; order Hymenoptera; family Ichneumonidae; genus Oxytorus; species Oxytorus armatus. The sequence continues at coordinate 2,856,580 of OY253746.1, read as the reverse complement.
CTAAAATTTCATCCTATTGCACTCCTGGTTAAAGAGTTCGATTTATTAAAAATTGAGAAAATTCATAAATTTGTAATTTTTAAAATTTCGTATTTTTTTCTTTTTTTTTTCTATAGAGAGACTTCATAATGAGACTTGCTGATTTTCAAGCTCGTTGTCATCTTCATTAGTTCAAGATGTAAACAATTTTTCTCGTCGCGTTGTCCCAAATATTTTATTGCGGCATCGTCGTTAATTTTCGCAATATTTTCTTCCTCGAATGATATTTGTTGATAATAATTTCAGCGTAAAATCCACATTCCATCATTGAATCTCGATATCGAGGAGAAGCGATAAAAAAAAATAGAATTTACGAATTTACGTAAAGAAAGATGAACTAAAATTTCGTGTGCGAATGAAGCAAAAGTATTTTACGAAAATATCGAAGCGTAAATGAAATTTCGTTGTTTTACATAATTTTTTTTGTTATTTAAAATTAGAATTTTTTTTTCATTGGTTTTTTGTTGAAATAGTAAAATTATTAGAATTGAAATTAACGCTGTTAAACTTTGATCGAATTTAATTGTAAATCAAATAAATTTTTCTTTTTTTATTTAAGATAAAAAATTGAGCTCCCAATCATGTGTATGGGCTCTGTCTCTCTCTCTCTCTCTCTCTCTCTCTCTCTTTCATCCTTTCTCTGTCCTTTCGGTAGATTCGCGCCAAGTATCGAATAAATATTATAAATAAATGCAGTAAGAAGATCGCTAGAAAGGGTCGAAGGTAGTGGGGCGAAGTATGGAGGAAAAAGAATAAGAATTAAAAAAAAAATGATTGTGATAATAAATAGTGAATTAGTCTCGCGGTGAATGTTTCACTCGAAATTCGTTGACAATGAGTGGCGTGCTGTCTCAAGGGGAATTCAGTTATCGGATTTGAGAGATCTCAGTCCCAGGACGCTGTCTTCATTAATTGTGGCACTCTGTGCCAGGGAAATGCGGCAATTAGATTCTCTCTCTCCTCGACGTCCATCTCGAGACCTGAAATTACGTAAAATTACGAAAAAAATTACGTGAAATTACGTAAAATTACGAAAAAATTACGTGAAATTAGGTAATGATTGTGGAACAACTAGCGATCAAAAGTTCATTTGAAATAAAAAATAATAAAATTTCAAAAAAAGATTTTCAACAAAAGTAAACAAAGTAATACATTATGGTTTTATGCCCTTTCACAATTTAATTTTAATATCTTTATCCTACTAAATGAAATCTGGCCAGAATGAAAATTAATTAAACTTTCGTGGTCACACGTTCTAGAAATAACACGTTGGTCACAGGGGGTCGCAATGACCCCAGTCATGTTTAAACAATTGCCGCGTTGCCAGTATCGTTCCTAACGACTCATAAAAATTCAGGATACTAGTTTGAACCTTTCAGAATAAGAATATCATGGCAAAAATTTTTTATCAAATTTTCAATATGGCGAAAAAAAATCAGCAAGGAGGCATAGTAATTCTAGCTTAAAGTTGCGCTTGGGGTCATTTTGACCCCGCGTGACCACGAAGGGTTAAACAAAAAAAAAATCTCTTGTGACGAAAAACAGAATATACTAACAAATACAAGTAATAGACAAAATATTGTATATTTAATTTATCGACTTACCCAAAAGATTACGCGCATGACGCAAGGGTCGTCCTCTTCTATTTCCCTGTACGCACATCATTCCGTAAACTCTTATTCCGGGCACACTTGCATACGTTGGTTGATCGTGGCTCATCGGACCCTCTGTCAAATGATTGAAAAAAAAAAAAAAAAAAATGTTAAATTCCGAAAGAATTAAAAATGTGTATTAGTAGGATTTTTTTCTTAATTATTGAACATTTTTTTATTCACTCAAAAGTTGAAGATAAATAAATCAAGACACTTATTCATTGAAGGTGATTTGTAGATAAATTTTTTTATCGAATAAGTTCAGAATTTTTTTGCTCAAAATTTGCTGAAAATTGTTTTCTTGAATTTCGTTTATAATTACCGAGTATATTGGTGTCGGGACACCGGCATATCACGAGATAATGTGATTTTCCCGTTCTAACGTTTTGCAACGCCAGAAGCGACCAATCACGAGGCGCTCTGCACTCTCGCATTTCGGCAACGGGCTCGCACGTTTTTACCAGGGTCAAAGCCTAAAAACAAAAATAACAAACAAAATACAAATTATCAAGTGACGAATAATTTTTTGTTATTTTTGCACAATTCAACTTGAAATTTTTCCAAGCACCAGAGTCACCGGTGTCCGAAAAACTTTACGAAAAGGCCACTGGAAATATGATCGTCGAGCAACTACGTTTTATAACGTTGGATTTTTTCAAAGATTCGCCGAGCTGCCTCCCACGACGACCAATACTCTATATCTACAATTTTTCTTTTCCCATCCGGGTTTTCCTTCGCTATTTCGGCATTGACGGCATTCTGTCTTTTGAGTGGGAAGCCAGACTTCGTCGAAAGTTGTTATCGGGTCTTCGCTGAGATTACAATTTCGCGTGTAGACGAGATCGATATTTTTATTTATTTATTTATTTTTCTATTTCAATTTTTATTTCGAACGCGAAGCATATCGAATGCCTACGGACACGTGTACGAGGTCTGTTAAAAAAGTATCGCGAATTTTGAATTTCCGCGGGCTACGTATATTTGATTTTCAATTTTTTTTTGTGGCGTTAGGTTGGTACTCGTGTCTTTCACATATGCTGAAAAAATCGGCCATTTTGAATGTTTAGTTAAGGCCGTAGTCTGGTCCAGAGCGAGATTTTTTATGTCATTTCTAATGTGCAATAACGTTTAAACAGTTGAAGTTGTCTTGATGAAAATTTACACGTGCATTTATTGATCCTTAGAGAATACTTGTAGATTAAAAAAAAACAATTATTTTAAATATTTTCATGTAGTTTTTTGCCTTGTTGCAACATGGTGCGCCGAAATCGGCGCCCACTCTGGACGATGTTGTATGCAACTGAAAACAAAAATATATATATATTCTCAATCTGTATGAGTATTCTGAGCACTGGTAGCAGAATTGGTACTCAAAAAAATTTTTTATCGAGTCGAACAATAATTTTGCCGACATTTTATAACTCGTCGAATAATGAAATATCATTAATGAAAGTTCAACAGGCCGCCATTTTGTCAAAAAATTTGTTTAAGTACCAATTCTGCTACCAGTGCTCAGAATACTCATACAGATTGAGGATATATAGATTTTTTTTTTTTCAGATGCATACAACACCGTCCAGAGTGGGCGCCGATTTCGGCGCACCATGTAGCAACAAGGCAAAAAACTACATGAAAATATTTAAAATAATTTTTTTTTTTATGTACAAGTATTCTCTAAGGATCAATAAATGCACGTGTAAATTTTCATCGAGACAACTTCAACGGTTTAAACGTTATTGCACATTAGAAATGACGTCAAAAATCTCGCTCTAGACCAGACTACGCCCTTAATTGTTGACATCTGTTTTGGTTAGACGTGTTTTGGCTTGTCATTGATTTTTGCCTACTCCAAAAAATGAATCAAAGAATCTGTATCAAATTTTGTTTGAAAAAGATAATTAAGTGCGCGGACGCATTTCGAATGTTGATTGTGGTATATGGTGAAGCTACCTTGGACCAGAGCAACGTTTATCGGTGGTACAAAATGTTCTCGGAGGGCCGAGAAGATGCGAACAACGAAATGCGTTCCGGACGCCCGAGCACATCAACAACGGACGAAAACATTGATGAAGTGAAGAAAATAATATTGGCCAATCGTCGAATCACCGTTAGAGAAGTTGCTGAAGAACTAAATATATCGATTGGCTCGTGCTATTCGAATTTTACTAATGATTTGGGCATGAGACGAGTCGCCGCGAAATTCGTGCCAAAATTGCTCAATTTCGAAGAAAAACAGTGTCGCGTTAACATTGCTAAGGAGCTGTTGGACTCGGTCCGCGACAACCCAAATTTGCTCCAGAGGGTCATAACCGGTGACGAATCATGGGTTTATGGTTATGACGTAGAAACCAAAGCTCAATCATCGCAATGGAAGCTGCTTTTTTTGGAATAGGCAAAAATCGAAGACAAGCCAAAACACGTCTAACCAAAACAGCCGTCAACAATTAACTAAACATTAAAAATGGCCGATTTTTTCAGCATAAGTGAGGGACACGAGTACCAACCTAACGCGACAAAAAAATCGAAAATCGAATATACGTAGCCCGCGGAAATTCAAAATTCGCGATACTTTTTTAACAGACCTCGTATAGGAGGAGAATAAGAAGGAAACATGTGATAGATGAGGATGCCATTCACCGTCAGAGTGGATCACATTTTCTTTTTGCTCTTGTTCTTGTTATTCTTCTTTTATTTCGTGCTTCCTCGCTCCGATATGCACCAGATATCGATATAATATCGTTGACTCTATCTTGGCGCGCTCGCCTTTCCGTTGACCATTCCTCCATAAATCGACTGCCAAGAGTCAAAAAGGCGTAATTCACGATTACTTTTACGTGATAAATTGTGCGAGTCACGGTCGTTTGATTTTTTTCATAATCAATTATGCAAATTTCATTAAACATCAGACGCGACTCCTACAGATGCGGGATTAATTGAAAATTGAATTTGAAATTGAAGGAAAAATCAGGAAAATCGACGAATTTATTCATTTGTCGGCAAACTTTTTTTTTTCATTTCACGAGAAGATGAAGAAGAGTTTTCTTAAAAAAATTTGTTCAAAGAATTGTTCGAACCATTTTATAAAAAACTTTTTGCCATTATTATTCAAGAACAACGTTTGTAGTAACTTCGACAACATTGAAGCGATTGATTATCAATGTAATTCCCGTGGAATCTCACTTTTGCCGTAAGGCCAACATCAAAACTGTATTTGAGAAACGAAAAAAAAAAAAAACCGAACTGGGGTATATCAAATGGGAAAAATTAAATTGCCGACAGTTTCCCCTCGTTATTGCGTGAATTCCACAAGATCAAACGAGTATCAAGGCTTTAATGACTTTTCAACGGATCTCACAGTTATATCAACGTTCCAATTTTCTGCCCGTGGAAACTCGATACGTCCTTATGACATTGAGCACGATACGTGCGGAATTATTGAACTTGACGATTCACATTAATTCCTCGATTTTCTCTCGTCTATATGTTTCTCTACTCGAATGGCTTATCCTCGTCTGTCGGTTATGGGGACAAAAAAAAATCGTCGCTAGTCTCTATGCTTCCGCATTTGCCTAGCCATCGGTTAAGTCTGGTTAATAGTCTGGTAACTTAAGCCGATTTTCATGTCTTTTTTGGAGGGCGTTTTTTTGTAGGAAAATAAAAATCAATCGTTTTGTATATTTAGGATATTTTTATTTACATGTTGAAGATACAAAAAAAAAATGTTTTGAAAAAATTTAATAGTTTATTATTATTATTATTATTATTGATCGAAGTTGGCAACTCGAAAAAAAAAGCGCGTGGGTGGCCCCGGTGATTTTGGCTCTTGATGTTATCTGAAATCAAAAATTCTTGATTATTCTTAATCTATAGACACGTCATTCTGGTCAGTACTACTGGAGTTAAATTTCATGGATAAATAACAAAATGGCGGATTTTGGAAGAAAAAAACTTTTTTCCAAAGTCCGCCATTTTTTTATTCATCCATGAAATTTAATTTCAGTAGTTCCGACCAGAATGACATGTCTATAGATTAAGAATAATCAAGAATTTTTGATTTCAGATAACATCAAGAGCCAAAATCACCGGGGCCACCCACGCGCTTTTTTTTTCGAGGTGCCAACTTCGATCAATAATAATAATAATAATAAACTATAAAATTTTTTCAAAACATTTTTTTTTTGTATCTTTAATATGTAAATAAAAACATCCTAAATATACAAAACGATTCATTTTTATTTTCCTACAAAAAAACGCCCTTCAAAAAAGACATGAAAATCGGCTTAAGTTACCAGACTACTATCAATTGATCATGTTCCTTCACCCCGTTACTCATCCAATAAATATAATTCTACCGCGAGTGCACGTGCTTTTGCGTACGTTTCTTTTTGTTATTTCTTCATTCGTTTCGTCTCGAACATCGGATATTCTGCGAGTCTGCACGACTCGATGGAAAAAAATCTATTTAAAAAAAAAAGGAATAGAAATTTGAGAAGAGGAAAAACAAAAGGAACCGTGATTATTCTCTGCGATCTAGGATAGTTGAAGGTTGGATGGGATAGCAGCCCGGCGAGCCAAGTGCAGTAGTGCCACGGATCGTTGAACTTTTATTATACAAGTCGTGGCGAACGATCGGGCGGCATAAAAGTGGGGCGGCGTCGATAAATTTATCGCTCTGCGGAGAGATTGTTGAGTATCCTCGCGTATCTTACATCTTCAATGCTGTCGTGTGCACGTGTTTTGTGTATGCATGTGTCTCGTCGAAGCGAAAAGAAATGAGAAGGCGAGACGCGAGAGATGGAAAAGAATTTGCGCGCACACGGTAAACGCGGTAATTGGCGTAACGATGTCTCGATAACCACCAGGTGTCGTTGACGAATATCATCGCGCATATACATATATTGGTGTATATATTTACATGTATAATAGATTTGCATTTATAGTACATATTTCCATACGTGTCACATTGTGAAAAAACATACTTTAGACTAGTTTGCTCCAGGCTGTTTTTCGCCTTGTTTAGATTGAACTTTTTTTTCGGCGGCTTTTCGGCTCACCGGAAACCACCCGGAAAACCGGGGGGGGGTGATGGCGTTCGGGTAATTGTGCCAAATATTATCACATTGTATCGAATGTGATTTAATTTTATTTATTCGAATAATTCACGTCGAATTCAGACTCGTTAATATCGAGATAAACTCGCAAGTTTTGTCGATCAGTTAGAAAATGGAATAAAAAAAAAAGAAAGGAAATTAATTAACTGACCCTTGTGCGGGGATCGGTAACGAGTTCCGTGGTGTGTTGATCATCGCTGTCGAGTGACGCGCTACACGGATCTCTGTAACGTCCCGGACACGCGCACAACGGTTGTGTGAAGTTGAGCCTGACGTAAACCGCGTTGCACACTTGTTGCACGGCGCACTCCGGCAGTAAATAAATGTGCTGATTGTGCGGATAGTAATGATACTTTGTTGGCTTTGCCAGAGCGGCGCTCGCACCCTCGGGCAATCTCACACCTGTCTGGAAAAAAAAACAAAACGAAAAAACACAAAATTAACGATAATTAATTATTGAAAATTGTTTATAAAATAACGCGTTGAACGAATTTTAATCGATAAATGGAAAATTTGCAAGAAGCATCGAGAAAACGATAAAGATAATTCGGTAATTCCGTCGTTAATGTCAAATTGTATTTTGCACAAAATTTCCATTTTGATAAGATTATAACAAAAAAAAGCACAAAATTAACGATAATTAATTATGGAAAATTGTTTATAAAATAACACGTTGAACGAATTTTATTCGATAAATTGAAAATTTGCGGCAAGCATCGAGAAAAATGATGTTGAAGTTTGCATCGTTGGAACGCAACGCAAATAGGTTTTATAATTTTTATTTTCAGTATTGCTCTTGCTTCTCGTGCCTATTTAGGTCCAAATCCTTGAAGGATACTCCAACAAAACTTTTTAACGATTTTTGTCATCGATAATCCAATCTTAAGGGCGCTTAATGCCGTAAAAAATTTATTTTCGTTGCATTCCAACGATGCAAACTTCAACATCATCGAGAAAACGATAAAGATAACTCGGTTATTCCGTCGTTAATGTCAAATTGTAATTTGTACAAAATTTCCATTTCGATAGGATTATAAAAAGAAATACAAAATTAACGATAATTAATAATGGAAAATTGTTTATGAAATAACGCGTTGAACGAATTTAAATCGATAAATTGAAATTTTTCGGCAAGCATCGATAAAACGATAAAGATAACTCGGTAATTCCGTCGTTAATGTCAAATTGTAATTTGCACAAAATTTCCATTTCGATAAGATTATAAGAAGAAACACAAAATTACTGATAATTAATTATTGAAAATTGTTTATAAAATAACGCGTTGAACGAATTTAAATCGATGAATTGAAAATTTACGGCAAGCATCGAGAAAACGATAAAGATAATTCGGTAATTCCGTCGTTAATGTCAAATTGTAATTTGCACAAAATTTCCATTGCGATAAGATTATAACAAAAACACACAATATTAACGATAATTAATTATGGAAAATTGTTTATAAAATAACGCGTTGAACGAATTTAAATCGATAAATGGAAAATTTGCAAGAAGCATCGAGAAAACGATAAAGATAATTCGGTAATTCCGTCGTTAATGTCAAATTGTAATTTGCACAAAATTTCCATTGCGATAAGATTATAACAAAAACACACAATATTAACGATAATTAATTACGGAAAATTGTTTATAAAATAACGCGTTGAACGAATTTAAATCGATAAATGGAAAATTTGCAACAAGCATCGAGAAAACGATGAAGATAACTCGGTTATTCTGTCGTCAATGGCAAATTGTAATTTGCACAAAATTTCCATTTCGATAAGATTATAACAACAAAAAAAACACAAAATTAACGATAATTAATTATTGAAAATTGTTTATAAAATAACGCGTTGAACGAATTTAAATCGATAAATTGAAAATTTGCGGCAAGCATCGAGAAAACGATAAAGATAACTCGGTAATTCCGTCGTTAATGTCAAATTGTAATTTGCACAAAATTTCCATTGTGATAAGATTATAACAAAAAATTAACGATAATTAATTATTGAAAATCGTTTATAAAATAACGCGTTGAACGAATTTAAATCGATAAATTGAAAATTTACGGCAAGCATCGAGAAAACGATAAAGATAATTCGGTAATTCCGTCGTTAATGTCAAATTGTAATTTGCACAAAATTTCCATTGCGATAAGATTATAACAAAAACACACAATATTAACGATAATTAATTATGGAAAATTGTTTATAAAATAACGCGTTGAACGAATTTAAATCGATAAATCGAAAATTTGCAACAAGCATCGAGAAAACGATAAACATAACTTGGTTATTCTGTCGTCAATGCCAAATTGTAATTTGCACAAAATTTCCATTTCGATAAGATTATAACAAAAAATACAAAATTACTGATAATTAATTATTGAAAATTGTTTATAAAATAACGCGTTGAACGAATTTAAATCGATAAATGGAAAATTTGCAACAAGCATCGAGAAAACGATGAAGATAACTCGGTTATTCTGTCGTCAATGGCAAATTGTAATTTGCACAAAATTTCCATTTCGATAAGATTATAACAAAAAAAAAAACACAAAATTAACGATAATTAATTATTGAAAATTGTTTATAAAATAACGCGTTGAACGAATTTAAATCGATAAATTGAAAATTTGCGGCAAGCATCGAGAAAACGATAAAGATAATTCGGTAATTCCGTCGTCAGAGTGTAAGAAAAAAAAAACACAAAATTAACGATAATTAATTATTGAATATTGTTTATAAAATAACGCGTCGAACGAATTTAAATCGATAAATTGAAAATTTGCGGCAAGCATCGAGAAAACGATAAAGATAATTCGGTAATTCCGTCGTCAGAGTGTAAGAAAAAAAAAACACAAAATTAACGATAATTAATTATTGAATATTGTTTATAAAATAACGCGTCGAACGAATTTAAATCGATAAATCGAACATTTGCACAAGCATCGAAAAAAAACGATGAAGATAACTCGGTAATTTCGTCGTCAAAGCGAAATTTAACGGGAAAATCATTACTATTCAATACTGCACCTGTAATTGTGCACAAAATTTCCATCTCAATAAGTCTAGTCTCAAAATCGTCTCACGAAAAAAAATAAAATAAATAAATAAATAAATCATTAGGAAAAAACAAAGCTATCTATCCGGCGAGGAAGCAATAAAACGTCAATAAAACAAATATTCCCAGGATATTTAAACAATGATTATGCATAATACCCGCGCCTTTTTTTTTCCATTATTATTTCTTCCTTCACGAAGAACAAAAGGATAATAAAAATCATTTTGTCGCCACGAGCTGATGCTTTATCTTGGGCCATTGAAATTATTCCTCTTTACTCTTTTTTCTTCCCTCCCGTTTTGCCACTCACGAGGGCGACATTTAGTGCGCGCAAAATTGCTTTTCAACTTCCGGCGTAACGAAGATCGAGATTAACGAACGAGTATACTTGCGATTCTCAAGAATTGACTGTGCACTCTCCGACAAAGTTTTACTTTTTCAACGTTAAATTTCTCTCGCGCACTCTCTCGTAACACATCGTTGAGCGTGAGAAGTCTTTCGAATATTTGAAGTCACGTAGTGTCCGCTTTTTTTTTTGTTTTTTTTTTTTTTTTGTTCCAAGATCGATGAAACATTTTCGAGACTCTTCTCCGATCAAGAAACTCGGAAGATGAAATGAAAAAAAAAAAAACAGTACTTTGGTATTTTATTTCCATTCCGTCTATTGTGTATGATAAATTGAACGAATCGTCGAGTGGAAATAGAAAAATGACTACGAGACAGTATGTGGGAGGAGAATAGATATAAAATAATATATAATCATTGTGAAGAGACAATCTCTATCCGCTCTCTCTCTCTCTCTTTCTCTCTCTCTCTCTCTTTCTCGTCGTCGATACACTTGGATAGAGCTGTTGTTATCGTTACGCACCGATGATGCACCGCGAATAGTATGTCGCGTTCGATTATCATTTTTCTTCGGAAATTATCGTTCCTCACTTTGCCCAATCGGCGCGGGGTGGAAGCTTTGTATCGCAGAAAAACCGGTGCAAAATCAGGCGACGACGTTATGTTACATACTGGTCGCGAGCCGTTATCGCGAAAGTAGACGATGCAATATTTTCTACAGAGCGATTCATAATATTTCTTCACGATATACCGGATATATGTATTTCATACATTGAAATATCATTAATGAAAGTTCAACAGGCCGCCATTTTGTCAAAAAATTTGTTTAAGTACCAATTCTGCTACCAGTGCTCAGAATACTCATACAGATTGAGAATATATATATATATATTTTTTTTTTTCAAATGCATACAACATCGTCCAGAGTGGGCGCCGATTTCGGCGCACCATGTTGCAACAAGGCAAAAAACTACATGAAAATATTAAAAATAATTTTTTTTTTTTATGTACAAGTATTCACTAAGGATCAATAAATGCACGTGTAAATTTTCATCAAGACAACTTCAACGGTTTAAACGTTATTGCACATTAGAAATGACGTCAAAAATCTCGCTCTAGACCAGACGACTGCCTTAAAAATAGATAAATTTGGATATTATAGTTGTTTTTTTTTTTATTTTTTTTTATTTGCTCGATTGAAATACGTATTATCATTGAAATCGGTCAAACATTATCGCTTGAAGGAAAAGAAAAAGCGGTAATTCTTTAAAGTACACTTATAAAAATGTGATTAAGTGTCTAAATTTGACTAAATTTGTATTACAAGACAAAATAGTTGCAGCTCGAATTGCGAGCTGGTTGCGGATTAAATCGTTATATCGAAATTCATATCATCACAAGAAATATGAATGACTCTGTATAAAATAATAATTACGTCACGGTGCCTACGAGGAAGGAGACGGCACCGCAACGATAATGAACGGTATTGCTGCGCATCGTTGTCACGGCTCTTGGGCTTTACTTTACAAAATATCCGTTATTGTTAACGCCGCCGACGTGTCCGCCAACGCGGAAAGACATATCTGCACTGTCTATAGTTTACATATATATATATACATATACATAGAGACATTTACAAAAGTATCATTACGTTCACAGATTATAGGAATGCCCATTCGTCGCGGGAATACCACCCTTTCATTATCATTCATTTTTGAGCCTTTTCAATCTCGCCCGCCTTTATTATGCCTCGGCACTTTTGTCATCGTAAACCCCGATCGAACCGTGACATTGAGCTCACGACCATTTATGCACGAGTAAGCCGAGAAGCTCTGTCGTACGGTTTGTCTATTTTTCCTCGACGTGAAACGTCGTGTCGTTCTACTTTAATCGTCGAATGTGATTTCATAACAATCGATACGACAAAAGTAAACAATTTATTTGGAACGTTTGACAGATCGGACGAGAGAATGAATTTTGCTGAACTCCATTTAATCGTCTCGATTTGTCGCTCATTTTTCGTACAGGGATCTATTGACACTAGGTTTACGGACATTTTTATATTATCTATCTTGATACGATCGGAAATGCGCCAAAAAAATGGGTAAACCTAATGTTAAGGGGTCATGCGCAGTTGGAAATTTCAAAAAATCAATTTTTTTAATTGCATTCTCGGAATGTACATATATTTGAGTATATTCGCTGGAAATTTCAAATCGATCCGGCAAATATTGTTGGAGATACATGCATATTTGTGAGGACGCTCGGAGCGTTGCAAAGTAGGCGGCCTAAAACTTTGAACGCGTTTTTCTCAAAATGATGTTTTCAAAGCCGGTGAGCACGATTTCTCAAAAAACGGCTCAACCGATCGGTCTGCAATTTTAACACAACCTTCTCAGATATATTCTTCAGGTATTAATCGAAGGAATAAAATTTCCGATAATTATTTCTATTTTTTTTAAACAATTCAACGAAAAAATGTTCGTCGAAAATTGGAATTTTTTCTTTTTCGCGCCGCCATTTTGTCGAAAATAAAAATTTCGACTATTCCTTCGATCAATACCTAGATTTATCTATCCACTAATAGAATCTTTTTGGTTTTTTTATTTTGCATAATGCAAACCGGAGATATAAGAAGAGCGGCTGTAGCAGCTTTAAAAGTCATTATTTTTACAGATAAAAAATATGAAAATAAAGTTAAAAGTTACCACAATACGTATATAAATTGTTACGTTATTAAATTAAAATGTCTTTCCGGGAAAAATTCTTGAAAAAATCGTTGTTTTTTTTCGGTCTTCTGACTGCGTATGACTCCTTGAGCTTTTTTCTTTGAGGCTTGAACGCTACGAGAGCGCGCACAAAAAATAGGAAACAGTTAAAGTAGTAGTCTGGTAACTTGAGCCGATTTTCATGTCTTTTTTGGAGGGCGTTTTTTTGTAGGAATATAAAAATGAATCGCTTTGGATATTTAGGATGTTTTTATTTACATATTAAAGATACAAAAAAACATTTTTTTGAAAAAATTTAATAGTTTCTTATTATTATTATTATTGATCGAAGTTGGCACCTCGAAAAAAGAAAGGCGTGGGTGGCCCCGGAGATTTTGGCTCTCGATGTTATCTGAAATCAAAAATTCTTGATAATTCTTAATCTATAGACATGTAATTCTGGTCCGAACTACCGAAGTTAAATTTCATGGATAAATAACAAAATGGCGGACTTTGGATAAAAGGACTTTTTTTTCCAAAGTCCGCCGTGCTGTTATTAATCCATGAAATTTAATTTCAGTAGTTCCGACCAGAATGACATGTCTATAGATTAAGAATTATGAAGAATTTTTGATTTCAGATAACATCAAGAGCCAAAATCACCGGGGCCACTCACGCGCTTTTTTTTCGAGGTGCCAACTTCGATCAACAATAATAATAATAATGAACTATTAAATTTTTTCAAACTAATTTTTTTTTGTCTCTTTAATATGTAAATAAAAACATCCTAAATATCCAAAACGATTCATTTTTATTTTCCTACAAAAAAACGCCCTCCAAAAAAGACATGAAAATCGGCTTAAGTTACCAGACTACCACCTAAAGGAGTTAGGCCACTCTAGAGGACGAAAAAAATAGGCTTTCTTGGGGATTTTTCTTTCTCAGAAAAACTACAAAATAAATCGAGATTCAAAAATAGGTTATTTATCGTACATATCAGTGACTGTATACAATAATTTTTTTTAAGCGATTAATTTCAAAATGGCGGCTGTGCAGCATTTTGCGACGATGTCTCCGTTTTTGTTGGTCGGAAACATAACTCAGACAATTTTCAACCGATTCACTTGAAATTTTGAATATTTCTTTAAGAATACATTGTCTAGGGAAGTGCATAGGATTTTTTTGATATATCGATGTTTCGCCAAATGGCGCACTTCTCAAGTGAAAAGTGAAAAAATTTGCTTGAAAAATCGTCAGAAAATTGTTACCAGACCACTACTTTAAAACGCAATAAACTTCGCCGCTTCGGGGTCCGAAAAAATAATGTAACGACACTGAAAGTTTGACGGTTTTTCTCACGATTTTATGAACGTAAATTTTTCCGCAAAATATACGCATATATTGCATCGCGTTGCGCATGAAGAGCTTCATCCCGCGTAGTTCTACAATTTTCATATATAAATAAATATATATATGTTTATATAGAAAGAGGCGAAATCCTCATATGCACTTTGGTGCAAGTTCCAGCCCGGACTTGCATCCACGTTCAGTGCGGTCACGCACTCACGTAACTCTCCTCTAATACGACTTTTCCCATCTTTCTATATGCATGCATTCGTGCGTGCTTATGATATACATATTTATAGATATATATATATATATACACGCAATAGAGTATTACGATGTACCGACAGAGACATTATTTTCCACATAATTTCTAGTTAAACATACGTTTCGAGAAAAGAAGAAATAAAAATGCATCGCATGGTTTGTACGAAACGTGATGTTAATCTTTCGCGATAAAATTAATAGCGAAATTGATTTTCTCTTATATATATATATATATATATATATATATATATATATATATATATTCACTCGATTTTTTTTCTCCCCTCTGCGAACGAGGTACGAAGGAAGAAAGAGAAAACGTGATATCCATTGCTATAGGGTTTTATTGAGAACGTGAGTCGATCAAAAGTCTCGATCGCCTTTTGTCCAGTGAAAGACGACCGGGTAACAGAGGGGAATGAGGAAAAACGCGAGATAAATGAGATATGAAAGATGGTGAGAGGTAGGGAGGAGAGATGAGAAGAAGAAAAAAAAAAAAAAAAGAAACAACTTTGATAGATAATATTCTTTTGGTCGAGGATACTTCCTGGAACGTGAAACTATGACTGTTTCGTTCGCTTCCTGCTCGAGGCTCCTCGAGCAATAAAGTGGCCATGCTGCTCAGCCGGTTCATCGAGAGACTATCTCTCTTTGGTCTCTATGGATTTTCCTCTATCGGTACCCGGTACCTTTCACTCTCGACGTAAGATCAATTGAGATCACGGGTACAAAGTCAACCGAGCAAAATGTCACTCGATTCTTTTTTAGGCCTTCTTTTTTTTTTCCATCGATGTAACGCCTTGAGAAATACAGTTATTAGAAATTTGTTCAAATTGTTTCGACAAATTTTTCCCCATTCTTTCATAAATTATTCAATCCATGAACAAACGGGTTTAGAAAAAAAAAATGTCCGTTTTCACTTAACGATGGATCGCAGTGTGGTTATCTTCATTTTTTTTGTTTTTCTCTCCTTACCTCTTAGAGATGATTGTACCGACGTAGTAACATTCTTAATCCACTCGTAAATATAGTATATTAGAACGTGAAAGTAGAAAAAGACGACTTCCCGGTTCGTTGTAACATGAACTTGAGACCCCGTGTTCGATGATACCATACAACAGGATGTACGACATCAATGAAGCTCCTCGGGAGATCCTCCCGATCGTTTCGCTTCTCTTTTTTTTTTTTTTTTTTTTTATTACTCGTATTCCTCGTAATGCACTCTCGCTTGCTTTTTCTTCAGCCGGAGAGAACACAAAGCCATCAAACTATGTGGCAATCATCCACGGTTCATTCTCGTTCGTGTCCGGTTGGACATTATATATTTTCCGTATTAGTTTTGTCGTGAGTGCCTATTTTTCAAATGCGACGTCATTTCAATTCCATTAAAATCGCTTCTATCCGATCCGACGATGAAAATAATAACCTTTTTTTTTCTCGTAACAACTTTCGTTTCTCGTCGACGTGACAAACAAATTTTTCGTTGTTCACGGTTCGGATCTCGTGGGTGTAGTTTCTCGTTATAGCCACAAAATTCAAATACGATTCTCATTCGAGTAACTTTTGTTTCATTCAAATTGGCTTTCGTTTTGCTCGGTCTTCGCCGCCGGTTATAAAAACTGTCTCATTATAATTTTCGCAATTTTAGCCACGACTCACAGAGGAACCAGCCTCAACGTTTTAATTACTGAAAAAAAAACTGTCTTCATTATACCGGGTGTCCCAATAAATATTAGCACCTTAGATATCTTCGAAACTATAAGGTTCACAGAAATATTTGCTGAATCAAAATTGCTCAGTACGAAGGGGGCCATCCAATGATACCAAAGTACTCGGCCCCACCCCCACCCCCTGGGCTGGGGGTGGGGCAACTTTGAAATCTTAAATGGGAACCCCCATTTTTTATTGTAGATTCGGATTCCCCATCAAAAAAAATACGTAACTTTTGTTTAAAATTGTTTTTTCGATTCGTGATAGATGGCGCTGTAATCAGAAAAAATCCCCGAAAGTACAGAAAGCCGATAATACTTACAGTTTCGGTAGTAAATATAATTATTACGTTTATAGTAAGTGTTCGAAATGACGACCATCGGTATCAATGCAATATTGGATTCTTTTTTCGATTGATTGACTCGCAAGTGTTACAGCGTCAGAACTTATTGATGCACAGGCTGTAGAAATTCTTCCCATTCGTTGCCATGCAATTCTTGGTGAAGACTAACGTGGTACGGGTGAAATTTTCGACGGTGCAAAATGCGATGTACGCTAGTCCTGCCAATGCCAGATTCATTTTGAATTTGTCGCATGTTACAGTGTTACAAATGTTACAATGTTTGTTACATTTCTTCGACGGAAAGGTACAGAAAGTACAGAAAGGCGATAATACTTACGGTTTACTTCACTGAAAATAAACACTGTTTCAAGGACACTTTAATAAGTTTGCAGGATAAGATAAACATTATACGATTAGTATCGATAAATCAGTCAATCGAGTGCAATGTGGCGAATGACAACAAAATTCTCTAAGGGCAAAAACCTTGTATGGTGAACAATATCCACATCGGTCTCAGCATTCGCGTCGAACATTTAAAAATGTGTGTGATAAATTTAGGCAAACCGGTAGTTTAGGGCAGTCCTCTGGTCTAGAGCAAGATTTTTGACGTCATTTCTAATGTGCAATAACGTTTAAACCGTTGAAGTTGTCTTGATGAAAATTTACACGTACATTTATTGATCCTTAGAGAATACTTTTACATAAAAAAAAAAATTATTTTAAATATTCTCATGTAGTTTTTTGCCTTGTTGCAACATGGTGCGCCGAAATCGGCGCCCACTCTGCACGATGTTGTATGCATCTGAAAAAAAAAAAATATGTGTATTCTCAATCTGTATGAGTATTCTGAGCACTGGTAGCAGAATTGGTACTTAAAAAAAATTTTTGACAAAATGGCGGCCTGTTGAACTTTCATTAATGATATTTCAATGTATGAAATATCATTAATGAAAGTTCAACAGGCCGCCATTTTGGCAAACATTTTTTTTCAAGTATTCTGAGCACTGGTAGCAGAATTGGTACTTAAAAAAAAATTTTGACAAAATGGCGACCTGTTGAACTTTCATTAATGATATTTCAATGTATGAAATATCATTAATGAAAGTTCAACAGGCCGCCATTTTGTCAAAAATTTTTTTTAAGTACCAATTCTGCTACCAGTGCTCAGAACACTCATACAGATTGAGAATATATATATATTTTTTTTTTCAGATGCATACAACATCGTCCAGAGTGGGCGCCGATTTCGGCGCACCATGTTGCAACAAGGCAAAAAACTACATGAAAATATTTAAAATAATTTTTTTTTTTTAATGCACAAGTATTCTCTAAGGATCAATAAATGCGCGTGTAAATTTTCATCAAGACAACTTCAACGGTTTAAACGTTATTGCACATTAGAAATGACGTCAAAAATCTCGCTCTAGACCAGACGACTGCCTTAAGTGTCCGCAGTAGTGTACGCCAGAAATGTGTAACGAATGAAGAAATGGAAATCTCGGTGCTCGCAAGTGTGTATCGAGATTCTCATATTAGTTTGCGACAAATTCAAAATGAATCTGGCTTCGGCAGGACTAGCGTACGTCGTATTTTGCACCGTGACAAATTTCACCCGTACCATGTTAGTCTTCGCCAAGAATTTCATGGAAACGAATGGGAAGAATTATTACAGCCTGTGCATCAATAAGTTCTGACGCTGTAAAACTTGCGAGTCAATCAATCGAAAAAAGAATCCAATATTGCATTGATACTGATGGTCGTCATTTCGAACACTTACTATAAACGTAGTAATTTTATTTACTAACGAAACTGTAATTATTATCGCCTTTCTGTACTTTCGGGGATTTTTTGCGATGACAGCGCCGTCTATCACGAATCGAAACAAAAAATTTCAACAAAAGTTACGTATTTTTTTATGGGGATCCCGAATCTACAATAAAAAATGGGGATTCCCATTTAAGATTTCAAAGTTGCCCCACCTCCAGCCCAGGGGGTGGGGGTGGGGGTGAGTACTTTGGTATCAATGGATGGCCCTCTTCGTACTGTGCAATTTTGATTCAGCAAATATTTCTGTGAACCTTATAGTTTCGAAGATATCTAAGGTGCTAATAGTTATTGGGACACCCTGTATACTAGCTGTGCCCCGCGGTTTCACCCGTGTTAAATTTCTGTCCTCCGATGCGACGCGCTGCCGCCGCTTCTTAGGGCCATAGCACGAAGTTACATGGCCTAAAGCCTTCCTGAATAAATAGGCCATCTAATGGAAAAAGAATTTTTCAATTCGCATCGGTATTACCTGAGATTAGCGCGTTCGAACAAACAAACAAACTCTCCGGCTTTATTATAGTAGTAAGATGGAGTATTTCAGCCGGAAGTGAAACGATTTATCAGCAGGACGATTTCTCGGACTCGATACGCCGAAAAGTCAGATTGGAAAAGGGATAATGAAGAGAGAAAATTTGCGAAAACCTTTTTTCGTAGTTTTTTATTTTATTTTTTCAAGCGTTTGCGAATTAGACGGCTCATAAAAATTCCCTCGATGAACAATCATTCACCTTAACGTGGAATACCCTGTGTACTGTATATATACATATATTTCATCACAAGAGAGACCGCGGATACGTTTGTGGTCAGAATTATATCGTGAGCCTCAAGGAAAACCGTTTATAATATAAGTTTCATTCTCACTCTCTCTCTCTCTCTCTCTCTCTCTCTCGTGTTATATCTTTACTAAAAATGAAAAAAAAATGTGTACATACAGTAAAGAAATTAATTTTAAAAAATTTGATAAAAAAGAATTAATATTTCCGGTTAAAACCGACAATAGTTGACGCGCGGTCGGTGCACGGCTCCGGCGATCACACGAGTTAACGGGTTAGGCCACTCTAGGAGCCGAAAAAATAGGCTTTTTTGGGGATTTTATTTCAGAAAAACTACGAAATAAATCGAGATTACAAAATAGGGTGTTTATCATACATATCAGTGACTGTGTACAATAATTTTTTTGAAGCGATTAATTTAAAAATGGCGGCTGTGCAGCGTTTTTCCGATGACGTCTCCGTTTTTGTTGGTCGGAAACATAACTCAGACGATTTTCAACCGATTCACTTGAGATTTTGAATATATCTTTAAAAATACAGTGTCTATGGAAGTGCGTAGGATTTTTTTTTTATATCGCAATAGTTCATTTGTTATTAACAATTTTCTGACGATTTTTCAAGCAAATTTTTCACTTTTCAAGCAAATTTTTCACTTTTCACTTTAGATGTGCGCCATTTGGCGAGAAATTGATATATCGAAAAAATCCTATGCACTTCCCTAGACAATGTATTCTTAAAGATATATTCAAAATTTCAAGTGAATCGGTTGAAAATTGTCTGAGTTATGTTTCCGGCCAACAAAAACGGAGACGTCATCGCAAAATGCTGCACAACCGCCATTTTGAAATTAATCGCTTAAAAAAAAATATAGTATACAGTCACTAATATGTACGATAAATACCCTATTTTTTAATCTCGATTTATTTTGTAGTTTTTCTGAGAAAAAAAAATCCCCAAAAGAGCCTATTTTTTTCGTCCTCTAGAGTGGCCTAACTCCTTAGGGTAGTAACGATTCGGTCTGGTAACGATTTTCACGTCTTTTTTGGAGGGCGTTTTTTTATAGGAAAATAAAAATGAATCGTTTTGGATATTTAGGATGTTTTTATTTACATATTAAAGATACGGAAAAAAAATTTTATTGAAAAAATTCAATAGTTTATTATTATTATTATTATTATTATTATTATTATTATTATTGATCGAAGTTGGCAGCCCGGGTCCTAACTTTTTTTCTACCGAACCGATTGCTTTCAAATTTTAACATGCCACTCTACACACTTATAGTTCTCGTCGGAACCACCGAGAAATTTTTTCACCCCTAACTTTTTACTTTACAACCCCTTCTTTGCTAAAGTCTTATTTTAGCAAAGAAGGGGTTGTAAAGTAAAAAGTTAGGGGTGAAAAAATTTCTCGGTGGTTCCGACGAGAACTATAAGTGTGTAGAGTAGCCTGTTAAAATTTGAAAGCAATCGGTTCGG
Organism: Oxytorus armatus; assembly: GCA_958009045.1. Lineage (NCBI taxonomy): Eukaryota > Metazoa > Arthropoda > Insecta > Hymenoptera > Ichneumonidae > Oxytorus > Oxytorus armatus. The sequence goes on along the minus strand of OY253746.1, from coordinate 2,835,920 downwards.
TAGAAAAAAAAGTTAGGACCAGGGCTGCCAACTTCGAGGTGCCAACTTCGATCAATAATAATAATAATAAACTATTGAATTTATTCAAAAAATTTTTTTTCTGTATCTTTAATATAAAAACATCCTAAATATCCAAAACGATTCGTTTTTATTTTCCTACAAAAAAACGCCCTACAAAAAAGACACGAAAATCGGCTTAAGTTACCAGACTACTACCTTGAGCAGCTTTGGTCACTACTCGGATTGGTGCGCGCCTAGCCGTGCGCTGGCCCGCCGATTGTTGAACGGTCGGTAATTTTATTGATTTTCTGATGTAGTAGATACAACAAAAATTCAGTCAAAACAAAGTCGTCTGTATTTACACAGGTTTTCTTCAGTTTCTCCGTGCCCAACGGAGATTAGGTTAGCTTAGCGAAGCGCGGGTGGGGAGTGATAGGGGGAGAAATGGAAAAAAGTGGAATTGGGAAGGGTCGTACAAAACCCGAAAAGGTTATGCGTTGGAACGAAGAAAAATAAAGATAATTCCGGTAATGTAATTTTTCAAATATAACACGAGACGATGGACAATAAATGTAACGGAAAAAGGAGAAATAAAATCTTTAACCGCCACTTGTCTCGTATTTGAAAAAAAATTCCTCCCGGGTGGACTTTTCTTTTAAACACTCCTTTCTCATTGGCGTTCACGGATGCATCGCGTGACGAGAGATTTTTTTCTCTTTCTTTTTTTTCTCTCTACTCGCCGAGACGAGGCCCCTGGAAATGCGGAGGCATGGCTTTTGTCTGATCGAGCCTCACGCTCGTCCTCTAACGTTCGCCAGAGTTAGAGGAAGGAGCTTTTAAGAGACCAAAGAAAACCGAACGGAACGAACAACCGCAGCAATCGTTAAACGAACTTTTCTCTCTCTTTTTCTCTCTCTCTCTCTCTCTTGCTCTCTCTCTCTCTCTCTATTTTCTCTTCTATTTTGCAGCTGGTGCTTCATGCACTATAGTATATATTTATAACTCGGTAGTAAGCATTTGCCTCCTACTACAACAACGACTTTTGCCGACTAATAGTTAGGTAGGCATATATAAGTACTCGGTGCTCGCCTCTTAGAAGAACGTTCTATATATCTCTCTCTCTCTCTTTCTCTCGTCAATGGCTTATGGCCAAAGGAAAATCGTGACCGTCAGGGGAATAACTGAGAAATTCAATGCCCGCCCCGATCCTTACCCTCGTGTCGTTAATACAGTCGTCGCGGTCTCTCAATGTCAAATAAAAAAAAACAAAAGACTCCCCGCGAAATATATATAATAACTTCGGTCGCAGCCGCGAGATTTCGCAAATATCCGTTCTTAATGTTTCTCGATTTTCTCGTCGTCGGAGCGGCACTTTAAGGGTGAAACGCTTACAGATGATTTGCCGAAGCAACAAACAAAAAAAACGAACGTTCTTCGTGCTTCCTCTATCATTATCTCTGGAAACCGCGACAATATTAGAAAGATGTACGAGATGTACGAGAAACGTTTGCGGCGCAATATTTCCACTCTCAATGAAACAAAAAAAAATAAACAATACAAAAAGTAGTGGCGGTTTTTATTTTTACCCTCTCAATATTTATTAAGTCAGTCGTCTGGTCTAGAGCGAGATTTTTGACGTCATTTCTAATGTGCAATAACGTTTAAACCGTTAAAGTTGTCTTGATGAAAACTTACACGTGCATTTATTGATCCTTAGAGAATGCTTGAACATTAAAAAAAAAAAATTATTTTCAATATTTTCATGTAGTTTTTTGCCTTGTTGCAACATGGTGCGCCGAAATCGACACCCACTCTGGACGATGTTGTATGCATCTGAAAAAAAAAAATATATATATGTTCTCAATCTGTATGAGTATTCCGAGCACTGGTAGCAGAATTGGTACTTGAAAATTTTTTTTGACAAAACTGCGGCCTGTTGAACTTTCATTTGATATTTCATACATACATTTCATACATTTTCGTATTCGACGAGTTATAAAATGTCGGCAAAATTATTGTTCGACTCAATTCTGCTACCAGTGCTCAAAATACTCGTACAGATTGAGAATATATATATTTTTTTTTTTTCAGATGCATACAACATCGTCCAGACTGGGCGCCGATTTCGGCGCACTATGTTGCAATAAAGCAAAAAACTACATGAAAATATTTAAAATAATTTTTTTTTTAAATCTAAAAGTATTCTCTAAGAATCAATAAATGCACGTGTGAATTTTCATCAAGACAACTTCAACGGTTTAAACTTTATTGCACATTAGAAATGACGACAAAAATCTCGCTCTAGACCAGACTGCCTTAATACATTGCCAATGCGTTTTAGAAATATTACAATGTCCTGAAAAAATTAATAACGAATCCCGAGAGCGCGTTAGATGAAAGTTTTCCGTTAACTTCCCCCCTTCAAAGATGAAAAATAGAACATGAAAATTTTTTTCTCAAAGTACATTAAGGGTAAACACCACTGTGACCCCCTGTTTTTTTTTCACATTTTTCAAGAATTTTTTTTTGTGGGAAAAAAAAAGAGATATTCGAAAAAATTTTTGGGGTTTTGTTCCTTGTTTATTAATGTATCAAAAAACATTTTTTTCACATTTTTCACGCCGCATGGTGGCGCTGGGGAAGCTCTCGCGTCAGGTGCTGTCATCTCCGCGGCACGCAGCAGAACTCTCTTCAACGTCTATCTGAAAAAAAATACCGAGTGTTTTCATGAATAATATGATATTTTGAAGAGAAGTACATAGGGATTTGGAAAAATATTATTTTAAATCCCTATGTACTTCTCTTCAAAATATCATATTATTAACGAAAACACTCGGTATTTTTTTTCAGATCGACGTTGAAGAGAGTTCTGCTGCGTGCCGCGTAGATGACAGCACCTGACGCGAGAGCTTCCCCAGCGCCACCATGCGGCGTGAAAAATGTGAAAAAAATGTTTTTTGATACATTAATAAACAAGGAACAAAACCCAAAAATATTTTTCGAATATCTCTTTTTTTTCCCGCAAAAAAAAATTCTTGAAAAATGTGAAAAAAAAACAGGGGGTCACAGTGGTGTTATCCCTTAATTGGAAGAACAAGATCCGTATCGAAGAAATTTACATGACTTTTGTTTGCCTTGGTATAGACAATTTTTTAATTAAACAAAGAAATATACTATTATTATTGTAACGTAGCAGAGACCGTGCCTCCTATATATTTCTAAAGTACGAGCTGGCCCCTCGGCTAAAATCGTGACTGGGCGATAGCAGAAAAGCTCAGGAGAGAAAGAGGAGCTCGGTCGGATAGTCATACGATATATACGACCGCAACGCTAAAGACCGAATTACCTCTCGCAAGTCCCCTCTCGCGCACACCGTTTCTCCATGGCGTTTTAATAGTTCCTGTCGTATTCGCGACCGCGAAACCTTGCCACGAGGAGATAGAGAGAAAGAGAGAGAGAGAGAGAGAGTGCATAGAAATTTTATTTAAGAGAGTGAGAGATGGAACGTAGAAATTCTCTCGCTTTAATCTCGATGATAAATGCTCCTCCGCGAATCATAAATAATACGGTCGTGTTCCTTGACGCCGGATTACTTTGCCCGATGCAGCCCTACATACATAGCTATAAATATATATATGTATATATACGTGACGAGATTAAGGAAATCGTTGTCCGCTAATATATTGTGTTTTTATTACTTTTAATACTGTCACTCGTTAATTCAGCAAGGCATTACGCGAAAAAGCGTGGATAAATAGTTTTTTTTTTTTTTTTTTTCCCCAATGCTTAATTCTCAAAGACCACACAAGTACAAATTCACTTTCGTCGCCCTCCATCCAATGTCATTGTCGTGTTAAATGTACGCTAGTAAAATTAAAAAAAAAATGGTCATCTTTTTTTCATACATATGAGAAATTTTTGCGAATTTTTTCCTTAGAAAAAACCCTCATTGTTTTGTTAGTTTCGTTATCTTTACGTAAAAAATCTCGAACCACACATTTCTTTCGTGTTAACCTCTACTCAGTGCTGAACAGACCTCGTCAGCTCTTTGTTTATTTTTCTGTGTTGCATCCCCTCAATCTCGCGTTGAACTTAGGGCGAATTTTCCATCGTTAATAAAACCCCACTGTCTCGCGCTCCTGTACGCAGTACATTTTTCTATCTCGCATCTATTTTTCCTCCCTGTTTTTTTTTTTTTTTTTCCACTCTTTGCGCAATCCTCGACATTGCTTTCGGATAACCGTCATTGACGAGATCGTATTTTCTCTTTCCTGACCGACGAGAAAACGTGCGATGCATATATAATACGATGATCTCGCGGTCTTTGCTCGTTTCCCAATGCTCGTTTTTCATCGTGGCCCCCTGACCTATGCCCTTTCATGACACCCGAGGGCGAGAGATCATTGAATTCACGGAGAATTGAACTCTCTTCCTATACCTCGATTCGTGTTACCATTCCGCTTTCTCTTATCCGCGTACCTCTTCGGTCGTCTTTTATTCTCGCGCATTTTTCACTCTTTCCGAATTCAATTCACATGGAGAAGCCTCGGACCGCGATCTCGTAATGACATTTATTTCTAACGTTTTCATGGAGCATGCGTACATATGTAGCATGATCATCTTATGATCAGCCTTCAAACATCATAATTTTCCCGTTCGTGACACGCAATTTCTTTTTTTTCTACACACCTTTCAACCCGAGCATTGAGGGAGAACACCATTGTGACCTCTGTTTTTTTCACATTTTTCAAGAATTTTTTTTTTTGTGGGAAAAAAAAGAGATATTCGAAAAATTTTTTTGGGTTTTGTTCCTTGTTTATTAATGTATCAAAATACATTTTTTTTACATTTTTCACGCCGCATGTTGGCGCTGGGGAAGCTCTCGCGTCAGGTGCTGTCATTTCCGCGGCACGCAGCAGAACTCTCTTCAACGTCGATCTGAAAAAAAATACCGAGTGTTTTCGTTAATAATGTGATATTTCGAAGAGAAGTACATTGGGATTTGGAAAAATATTTTTGCCTATTTTTTTTAAAACAATATTTTTCCAAATCCCTATGTACTTCTCTTCAAAATATCATATTATTAACGAAAACACTCGGTTTTTTTTTTTCAGATCGACGTTGAAGAGAGTTCTGCTGCGTGCCGCGGAAATGACAGCACCTGACGCGAAAGCTTCCCCAGCGCCACCGTGCGGCGTGAAAAATGTGAAAAAAATGTTTTTTGATACATTAATAAACAAGGAACAAAACCGAAAAAAATTTTTCGAATATCTCTTTTTTTTCCCACAAAAAAAAATTCTTGAAAAATGTGAAAAAAAACAGGGGGTCAAAGTGGTGTTCTCCCTTAAGCGCACACATATTGTTTTGTACTTTACCATTGTAATGTATTTTAAAATATATTCGACGTTGTGATTCGGCAGATAAAGCTGTTGAGCCTTTTCCTATGACGCGTGTGTGCGATAGAGTGAAAAGAAAATCCTGTCGGTCAGTGAACATTTATCGGGGGGGTTTCACTGACGCGTTATAATAATGAAACCTGGTAGAACGTTATTTCCTGGAGAATCCAACAGTATTGCGGTTTTGTTGATTTTTAAATTGCCCAACGAGAGCTCTATTTTCATTGTTGAATCGTGTCAATCGTGAAATCGTACAATTACACGCGGAAACGAGGTTTTCCACAATGCCATCTTGGTTATAACATTGCGTGCACATTGAATGGAGGCGTCACTCGAGTAATTTTATTTTATTGTTAAAATAGAAAAGAAAATGAAACACTAAATGTTTGCCTGTTGAAAGAAAAAAAAAATCTTTTCCAACGCCTCTTCTACTCAGTCGAGTAAAAATGTTATGTGATTCGTGGAAAAAAATAATTAAAAGGAGCAATAAAAAATTCGACGCGTCGTCATCGTCGTAATCATTCTCTCGGATGGAAAATAAGGACACGCTGTTGATGAATAATCGTTTCGAAGCCCATACCGATTGTCTTTCATTCATTAGACATTATTATTATTTTTTTCCCCTTTATCTTGAAATCCGTCTACTCCGAAGAGAAACACGCCGACCTTTACACCAAGCTTTTCTCTTTCATTCTTCAAACGCAGAAATAGTATAATTAGAAGAGTAAAAACCGAGGTATCCGCGATGATAAAAGGCGCGCGAGCACCGGTCGTTAGCGACTAATCGTATAACTATATATATATTGTCGATATACTCTGAAAAATACCGGTGCAAGACGTTTCAGAGGCCGGTGAATATGGTCGAAGGCTAATCATACCGATGACCTCTTCTACAACCATTTAGGGGCCCCGGGGAGGCCAAACGTTCGATTGTTCACTTTTAACAATCGGCCCCGCGACCCCGTCGCATGGACAGCTAGCTCGCGCTCTTTTCCATCGCTAAAGATAATTAATAACCCGTGAAATGTCGGTGTAACGTAATAATAGACGCAGAGACGTGAGACACGAGACTGGACGGAATTTTCTCAAACGGTACATTCAAGACACGTGGATATTTGAGGTGTTTAATTTTTTTTTTTCTTTCTTTCTTTTTCTTCAAGCCTCTCTTAGTCTTATACTTTATTTCAGTACAGTACGTTTGCTCGAAAAAATCTTTTATCATTATTCAACGTTTTGTTTATTCATTCATTTTATTTTATTTTATTCGTTGACAATGGATAGTTGAAGAAAAAAGGCAATATCCTCGAATTGAACAATGTTACTGGCACGAAAATTCATGCGATACAAACGAAAACGACAGAAAATAAAAATTAAATTAACAGATTGATTTGAATGTAATTAAAAATTAAATTGATGAGTCAATATCACGAGAAAAGTAGAAATGCACAGCTCACGTTTTAGAGTATTTCAATTTTATCGGATTTTCATTTTTTTTCATTTCCCCCGCTCAATTTTTCACGAATGTTTGCTATTAATTTTAGCGATAATTGACAAAAGGCGGATGTTCGTTATAACTGGTGAGAATTTTGAAAATCCACGAAAATAATGTACGAACGAATTTGAACGTTTCTAAGTGCACTTTTCTCTCAACTTTTTTATCTTGATGTTTCATCCGTTTGCGTACGTCGTCAATGACGTATTCTCACGTTTTTTTTTCTGCTTATCTATACGGTGGTCTGTTAAAAAAGTATCGCGAATTTTGAATTTCCGTGGTCTACGTATATTCGATTTTCGATTTTTTTTTGTGACGTCAGGTTGGTACTCGTGTCCCTCACTTATGCTGAAAAAATCGGTCATTTTCAATGTTTAGTTAATCGTTGACAGCTGTTTTGGTTAGACGTGTTTTGGCTTGTCTTCGATTTTTGCTTATTCCAAAAAAATGGATCAAAGAATCTGTATGAAATTTTGTGTGAAAAGGAAAATTAAGTGCGCGGACGCATTCCGAATGTTGACTGTGGCATATGGTGAAGCTACCTTGGACCAGAGCAACGTTTATCGGTGGTGAAAAATGTTCTCAGAGGGCCGAGAAGATGCGAACAATGAAATGCATTCCGGACGCCCGAGCACATCAACAACGGACGAAAACATTGACGAAGTGAAGACAATAATATTGGCCAATCGTCGAATCACCGTTAGAGAAGTTGCTGAGGATCTAAACCATATGTGGGCAACAAACGGCCCGAGGGCCGGATCCGGCCCGCTGTAAGATTTGATCCGGCCCGCGAGACATTTTGAAAAACCCGATTAAAAAAAAAATATTACACTGACAGGACAAATAAGAAAAGACAAAATCCAGAAGGTTACCGAAAATTTTGAAAAACAGCAGCAAATGTTTCATAAACAAAGAACGCCACTTGATAATGTTGTGAAAGCTAGTATTATAGTTAGTTCAAAATTGGCAAAGTCATTAAAACCATTTGCCGAAGGAGAATTTATTAAGGAGTGTATGTTAGAAGTTTGCAGTGTTTTGTGTCCTGAAAAGAAAAATGAATTTGAAAAAATTAGTTTGTCAAGACGAACCGTTGTCCGACGTATAGAAATGATGGCTAATGATATAAAAACTACATTGACTGACCGTATGGCTGGTTTTGAATCATTTTCCAGAGCATTAGACGAGAGCACCGATTTGTCTGACACAGCTCAACTGGCTATATTTATTCGAGGTGTTGATAAAGAGTTCACTATTACTGAGGAATTGCTTGCTTTACGCTAAAAGGAACCACTACAGGAGAGGACATTTTTAATGAAGCTCAAAAGGTATTCACAAGTTTTGGCTTGCCATGGTCAAAATTAGTTGGAGTATGCACAAATGGTGCACCTTCTATGGTCGGCTTACGTAAAGGTTTCATCGGAATTTTGAATGAAAAAGCAACTGAATTAAATGTGCAAAAAAGATGATTTGATAGTCCTTCATTGCATTATCCACCAACAGAACTTGTGTTCTAAGTCCATTCGACTCCAGAATGTTATGACACAGCTCAACTGGCTATATTTATTCGAGGTGTTGATAAAGAGTTCACTATTACTGAGGAATTGCTTGCTTCACAGCCGCTAAAAGGAACCACTACAGGAGAGGACATTTTCAATGAAGTTCAAAAGGTATTCACAAGTTTTGGCTTGCCATGGTCAAAATTAGTTGGAGTATGCACAGATGGTGCACCTTCTATGGTCGGCTTACGTAAAGGTTTCATCGGAATTTTGAATGAAAAAGCAACTGAATTAAATGTGCAAAAAGATGATTTGATAGTCCTTCATTGCATTATCCACCAACAAAACTTGTGTTCCAAGTCCATTCGACCCCAGAATGGTTATGAATGTGGTAGTAAAAACCATCAATTTTATTCGATCCCGAGGGCTTAACCATCGTCAGTTCAAGGCGTTTTTGGATGAAATATCAGCCGAATATGACGACGTAATATATTATTGTGAAGTCAGATGGCTAAGCAAAGGGAAAATGCTGAAACGGTTTTACGTGGTTAGAAATGAGATAGCAGACTTTATCCAAATAAAAGATAAACCACCATCTGAATTGAGTGACCCAAAATGGATGTGTGACTTAGCATTTCTGGTCGACCTTACACGCCATTTGAATGATTTAAATTTGAAACTTCAAAAAACAAGGACAGTTAGTAAATGATTTGTACAGCCATTTGAAAGCGTTTCAGAACAAAATCCGCTTGTGGGAGGCACATATGCTGTCTGGTAACAGTTACCATTTCACCACGCTGTCTGCGTATGAAAATATTGCTTATGCTCAATATGCTGAAGAACTCGAGTTACTGTCGGAGCAATTTTCGAACAGATTAAGCGATTTCAAAAACATGGAAGACCGTTTCAATTTATTTGCTACTCCAACAAAAAGTAATGTACAAAATGCTCCAATACACTTGCAAATGGAGTTGATCGAGATTCAAGAACACTCACTCCTAAAATCTAAATTTGAAGACGTGGAGTTGTGCGATTTCTACGAAAAATACCTCGAAGGAGACCATTTTCCGCAGCTTAGAAAATTCGCAAAAAGATTGATTTGTGCGTTTGGCAGTACTTATAAATGCGAACAGTTCTTTTCATTGATGAAAGTTAATAAATCAAAACATCGTACAAGGCTGACTGACGAAGAATTTGGAAAATTCTTTACGTCTTTGTATCAGTGGAATTAATCCAAACATCGATGGATTAGTTTCCCAAATTCAAGCTCAAGTGTCTCGTTGATTTCGGTAACTTTCGTAGTTTGTAACAATTCCAAATTTAACGATTTAATTATAATGTTGTACCTATTTTTTCATTTCATTTTGTTATTTTAATAAATTGTATTATAATAACATTGTCGTATTATTTCGCGAACGTATTTGCACACTAAAATTTGGCCCACAACATGTCAAAAGTTGCCCATACCTGATCTGAACATATCGATTGGCTCGTGCTATTCGATTTTTACCAATGATTTGGGCATGAGGCGGGTCGCCGCAAAATATCTCTCTTCAACGTCGATCTGAAAAAAAATACCGAGTGTTTTCGTTAATAATATGATATTTTGAAGAGAACTACAAAGGGATTAAACAAAATATTGTTTTAAAAAAAATAGGCACGCCTTTGAAATTAAAGTTAATTTCAAAGGCGTGCCTATTTTTTTTAAAACAATATTTTTCCAAATCCCTATGTAGTTCTCTTCAAAATATCATATTATTAACGAAAACACTCGGTTTTTTTTTTTCAAGTCGACGTTGAAGAGAGTTCTGCTGCGTGCCGCGGAAATGACAGCACCTGACGCGAGAGCTTCCCCAGCGCCACCATGCGGCGTGAAAAATGTGAAAAAAATGTTTTTTGATACATTAATAAACAAGGAACAAAACCCAAAAAAAATTTTTCGAATATCTCTTTTTTTTTTCCACAAAAAAAAATTCTTGAAAAATGTGAAAAAAAACAGGGGGTCACAGTGGTGTTCTCCCTTAACATTGCTAAGGAGCTGTTGGACGAGGTCCGCGGCGACCCAAATTTGCTACAGAGGGTCAGAACTGGTGACGAATCATGGATTTATGGTTATGACGTGGAAACCAAAGCTCAATGATCGCAATGGAAGCTGCTTTTTTGGAACAGGCAAAAATCGAAGAGAAGCCAAAACACATCTAACCAAAACAGCTGTTGACAATTAACTAAACATTCAAAATGGCCGATTTTTTCAGCATAAGTGAGGGACACGAGTACAAACCTAACGCCACAAAAAAATCAAAAATCGAATATACGTAGCCCGCGGAAATTCAAAATTCGCGATACTTTTTGAACAGACCTCGTATACCGCGATATTGCGAGGTGATATCCGTTCGAGAGCGGATCAAAACGGGCAGTAATCGAGAAAAAAATTCAATACGTACACGATATGCGGCACAAAGTAACGTCCGAATTATTTATGAATCTCCAGGGACCACTGATACGAGATAACCACAGATTCTCATCGGTGCATTGCGGGGGGAGGGCTGGTACAAAATCGTTGCTGAACGACATTTCGATTCAATCAAACTATACGGATATTGGGATTTCCTAGTGATGTTGAATTTTGCATCGTCGGAAAGCAACAAAGACAGATTTTTGTCTGTACCATTTTCCCCATTTAACGTTGGATTTTCGACGACAAAAATCGTTGAAACGTTCTTTTGAAGTCTCCTTTAACGGGTTAGGCCACTGTAAAAGCCGAAAAAAATAGGCTTTTTTGTGGATTTTTTTTTCAGAAAAACTACAAAACGAATCGAGATTACAAAATAGGGTGTTTATCATACATATCAGTGACTGTATGCATCAATTTTTTTGAAGCGATTAATTTCAAAATGGCGGCTGTGCAGCGTTTTTGCGATGACGTCTCCGTTTTTGTTGGCCGGAAACATAACTCAAACAATTTTCAACCGATTCACATGAAATTTTGAATATATCTTTAAAAATACATTGTCTATGGAAGTGCGTAGGATTTTTTCTTTATTTTCCATAGTTCATTCGTTATTAACAATTATTCGACGATTTTTTAAGCAAATTTTTCTCTTTTCGAAAAATCGAAAAACGAATATACGTAGCCCGCGGAAATTCAAAATTCGCGATACTTTTTGTACAGACCTCGTGTATATACGTGGAAATATCGTTCACCATTGAATTCAATGCGTAACCGTAGAGTTACCGAACGGTCAGTGAGACTGATCGGCGCCTTCAAGTTTACGGTCCTGTGAGTTTGCGCCAAATCCATAAAGCAAATCGTTTCAGCATAGTGGCTGCACTTGAACATTCACTATGTAAACTTATATATATATATATTTGTTGATCTATTACGAGAAGCCAAGTGTTGAATCGATATTTTTCTTCTTCAGATATAACGCATTTATTTTTTTATCGTACAATATTCCGTACGCCCGCCAGTGCATCACGAAATCTTTGGATTTGTTCAATAATGCCGCGTGTCTCACCCGAGAATTCAGAGAAAATAAAAAACTTCTGTACGTAATACAATGTTATGGCCAAGTTGCTCGGTAAAGTTATATTTCATCCCCCACCGTGTGAAATTGACTATATATTATATTACACAACAAATGCTATCCGGATCAATAATTCACGGGATAAAGAATTCGTACAGTGACAACAAAAAAAGATTTGTTTGACTGAAATAACATTATTTTGGCTAAATTGCAAATTTCTCGATTATCAATCCAACAAATACGTACTCAATTTTGTGGAAAAATGTATTTTTCCTCATTATTATATACTCGAATGTTTTTAATTTAAAATTGAATATTTTACTTATCAGTATCCACACTGTGATTTAAATTGCCGTTCATGACTTTGCCTCGCAACCGCAAACGCGTTTTCTCCATCTTCGAGGCATATCTCGCGGATACGAGAGATAACGTTATTAAACTCTAACTAATGACTGGGGTAATCTAAATTTCCGCAACTTTGTACCACGTTATATATGACTCACGGATGTTCCTTACTTGCGTTTGGTTTAATCGCAAACGCGAAACTTATCAAGAAACTCAAAGACACGTAAACTTTTTATCTTACACACTCGATATCTTTCGGTGTACACACATGTATATATATATATATATATATATATATATATATATATATATATATTAAAATTCCTCGATCCGTGGTATCTTAATGCAATGGCAAAAAACGTAGCGGCTGTTGATTGCAATAATCGTATATAATATCGCATAGTCGATAAGAAATATGTGTGGGTTTTTAGAATATTTCTCAAACGCATCAAGGACCGTTACATATTATTTTATGTCATAAATATTTTTATATTTTGTGGCCCCAATCGCGAGAAAGTTGTCGAATTAATTGTGATCGTGGTGAAAAAGTTTTGGGTTTGCTGTTATTAAAAATCCGGAAAAAGTAGTGTTCTGCAGTGATTTACCGAACATCTTTTCCGGATGAAATTTCAATGAGAAATTAAACGCTGTATTTGCACAGAGGAAAAACTGATTTATTTGATTTTAATCGGAGTTGCAAAAAAATGTAGTGTTTTAGTAATGCATTATTGAATTCCATTTACTCTTTTGTTTTTTTGGTAATAGATTGACGCGAGTTTCCTCCATTAGTCACGAGAGGGTTGTCGAATTAATTGTGATCGAGGTGACAAAATTTCGCGTTCGCTATTATTACACATTCGGGCAAAATATTGTTCTCCGGTGATTTACCGAACATCTTTTCCGGATGAAATTTCAATGAGAAATTAAACGGTGTATTTGCACAGAGGAAAAACTGATTTATTTGATTTTAATCGGAGTTGCAAAAAAATGTAGTGTTTTAGTAATGCATTATTGAATTCCATTTACTCTTTTGTTTTTTTGGTAATAGATTGACGCGAGTTTCCTCCATTAGTCACGAGAGGGTTGTCGAATTAATTGTGATCGAGGTGACAAAATTTCGCGTTCGCTATTATTACACATTCGGGCAAAATATTGTTCTCCGGTGATTTACCGAACATCTTTTCCGGATGAAATTTCAATGAGAAATTAAACGGTGTATTTGCACAGAGGAAAAACTGATTTATTTGATTTTAATCGGAGTTGCAAAAAAATGTAGTGTTTTAGTAATGCATTATTGAATTCCATTTACTCTTTTTTTTTTTGGTAATAGATTGACGCGAGTTTTTTTCATTAGTCACGAGAGGGTTGTCGAATTAATTGTGATCGTGGTGACAAAATTTCGCGTTCGCTATTATTATAAAACCGGGCAAAAAATTGTTCCGCGTTAATTTACCGAACATCTTTTCCGGATGAAATTTCAATGAGAATTTAAACGGTGTATTTGCACAGAGGAAAAACTGATTTATTTAATTTGAATCGGAGTTGCAAAAAAATGTAGTGTTTTGGTAATGCATTATTGAATTCCATTTACTTTTTTGTTTTTTGGTAATAGATTGACACGAGTTCCCTTCATTAGTCACGAGAGAGTTGTCAAATTAATTGTGATCGTGGTGACAAAATTTCGCGTTCGCTGTTATTACACCTCCGGGCAAAATATTGTTCTGCGGTGATTTACCGAATATCTTTTCCTGATGAAATTTCAATGATAAATTAAACGGTGTATTTGCACAGAGGAAAAACTGATTTATTTAATATGAATCAGAGTCTCAAAAAATTTAATGTTTTAGTAATGCAATATTAAATTCCATTTACTCTTTTTTTTTTGGTAATGGATTGCCACGAGTTTCCTTCATTAGTAATTATTTTGATTATAAAATTAAATCGATTATCCATTATTTTCGAAATTTTTATAACCCGAGTTGTTGCGTTATACGATTGTTTTTTAAACAACGAATATTACTTTTACGTTTGAATTTTTGACAACTCTCCCTCGAATACATTTTTTAAATCCAACGCTCATTATCATAACAAGTGCTCTCTCTATCGATTTGTGACTCGCGTGGCAAGAAATTTTTCCGAAATCTAGTATACACTTCGATTGATCTAATTGTTACGCTCAATTCTTCTTATTAACTTTTTTTCCCGACGCAAATAAAAGGGTCAATAGTACAAAAAAAATCGATAAAGAGTGATTACGATTGTGCGGGAACAGTTTGGTGGGCAATGACAAAAATATTGTAGTTTAGGTATATTAGATATATTTATATATATATATATATATATTGTATATAGATGCGGTGACGGTCTCGCCGGATGTCGAGAGATCAGCTAACCGCGACCGATTCGGCCCCGCGGACTCGGTGACACAGAAACGACGACGTTACTGCAGCTCCTTCCCACCGCATCTACTTTTTTTCTTAATTTTTAATCATGTTCCTCGATCAGTAGGACATATTTAGTGCGAAAAAAAAGAAGAAAAAAAAACAAAAATCAAACAAGATCTATGGTACTTTAGAGAGTGACACTCCAGTTTCCTTGCGATATCCGTTATGAAAAGGAATCCACGATGGAGATTTGATAGAAAAAAAAAACGATTAGTTTCTCACGGAGTGTAGACCGGGGATTGGGGTAAGGTGTTACCGGTTGAGAAACACGGAAATTCAAATACTTGCGTTTTTATTTCCCGTTGCATCACGATCGAACATTTTTCGTGTTTCAATAATAATAAAAAAAATTCCGCGGGCGTCATCGTTCTCGCTGTCGATCGTCGTGAGAACGAATAATAGCGCTGATGCTCTTCGCTTCTTTGCGCGCGCGAAAACGCTTCTATTCGCACCGCGCGCGAACTCGCGGCATTACAGAAAAAGCTCCGTTGAACACGACGACTGTTCAATAATATACACAACGGCACACTAAAAACTCCCGCGCGCCTCTCTCTCTCTCAGCTTACTTTATTACACTCCTCCGTCGTCGTCTTTCGCGCCGCTATATATACTCTTATCCGCAAAACTGTATTTGACGGGACGGAAAAGTAGGTAATTGGAAAACACGGCAAAGACCGGTGATAAAGAGATTGAACGCGTTGAAACATCTTGGACGAGCGATCATTTAATCTCTATTTCACCGAGAGGATAAAATGAACTTTATATAATAGAAAATTCATACCGCAATTTATCCCGACTCGATCAAGCTCATCGACTATCCCACAGAGTAATGTGAGAAAGAAAAGAAAGAAAAAAAAGAAATTGTTTCCAGCGGTATTTCTTTTCTTCTCTTTTTAAAGAAAGTGCTGTTAATGACGTCAGAATGCCACGAGGGAATATATGGCTCGTGTATACGGTAGCACGGATAAGGCGAGAACGATATATTTTTTTTCTTTTTTCTCCTCTTTTTCTCTCGACGAAACTCATTGTTCCCGTAATTTGCTCTTATTTCGCTGACGAGGCCGTACAACGGTTTTTCTAAACATTGATCTTGTTTCATTATTATTTTTTTATTATTTTTTTTTTGGTGTTTATTTTTTATTTTAGCGTTCATCACATTCTCCCGGAGACCCAAATTTTCGTTGGTTTCATCCTCGTACCATATTGGACCATTGTGCGAGAGTTAATTGAACACCGTTCGAATCCATGAAATATATATATATACACAAAATTTGCAATATAATTTGGCTACTTGCGTTTATATATAATAGAGAAGATAGCGGCAACGGAAATGACGACATTTAGTAAAGGAAGAATGAGAAGAAGATTCAAGTATCGGGGTTTTGAATGGACCTTTTGTCTTTGGGAAAAATGCTAGGGCATTTCTTGCCAAGGATAAATATTACCATTCATTTTCCCATACGAACCGGCAATGGCAATGTCATTGGGGTTTTGAAATGGACGTGTTAGCTTTGGAAAAAATGCTGAGGCATTTTTGCGAAGGATAAATTATTACCATTAATTTTCTTATAGGAACAGACAATGACAATGCCATTGTCGCTTTGGAATGGATCTTTTCTCTTTGGAAAAATTGCCAACGCATTTTTGCCAAGGCTAAATTATTACCATTAATTTTTCTATAGTAACCGGCAATGGCAATGCCATTGTAGTTTTGGAAATGGAACTTTTCTCTTTGGGAAAAATGCCAACGCACTTTTGCCAAGGCTAAATTATTACCATTTATTTTCCCATAGAAACCAGCAATGGTAATGTCATTGAGATTTCGGAATGGACCTTTTACCTTTGGAAAAAATGCTGACGCATTTTTGCCAAGGCTAAATTATTACCATTAATTTTCCTATAGGAACCGGCAATGCCAATGCCATTGTAGTTTTTTAAATGGATCTTTTGTCTTTGGGAAAAATGCCAACGCACTTTTGCCAAGGCTAAATTATTAACATTTATTTTCCCATAGAAACCAGCAATGGTAATGCCATTGTCGTTTTGGAATGGATCTTTTCTCTTTAGGAAAATTGCCAACGCATTTTTGCCAAGGCTAAATTATTACCATTAATTTTCCTATAGGAACCGGCAATGGCAAAGCCATTGTAGTTTTGGAAATGGATCTTTTGTCTTTGGGAAAAATGCTAACGCACTTTTGCCAAGGCTAAATTATTACCATTTATTTTCCCGTAGGAACCAGCAATGGTAATGTCATTGGGATTTTGGAATGGACCTTTTACCTTTGGAAAAAATGCTAACGCATTTTTGCCAAGGATAAATTATTACCATTAGTTTTCCTATAGGAAAATTTGTCTTTGGGAAAAATGCCAACGCACTTTTGCCAAGGCTAAATTATTACCATTAATTTTCCTATAGGAACCGGCAATGCCAATGCCATTGTAGTTTTGGAAATGGATCTTTTGTCTTTGAGAAAAATGCCAATGCACTTTTGCCAAGGCTAAATTATTACCATTTATTTTCCCATAGGGAACAACAATGGTAATGTCATTGGGATTTTGGAATGGACCTTTTATTACCATTAATTGTCCTATAGGAACCGGCAATGCCAATGCCATTATAGTTTTGGAATGGATCTTTTATCTTTGGGAAAAATGCCAACGCACTTTTGCCAAGGCTAAATTATTACCATTTATTTTCCCATAGGAACCAGCAATGGTAATGTCATTGGGATTATGGAATGGACGTGTTATCTTTGGAAAAACTGCTAACGCATTTTTGCCAAGGATAAATTATTACCATTAATTTTCCTATAGCAGCCGGCAATGGCAATGCCATTGTAGTTTTGGAAATGGATCTTTTGTCTTTGGGACAAATGCCAACGCACTTTTGCCAAGGCTAAATTATTACCATTTATTTTCCCATAGGAACCAGCAATGGTAACGTCATTGGGATTTTGGAATGGACGTGTTATCTTTGGAAAAACTGCTAACGCATTTTTGCCAAGGCTAAATTATTACCATTAATTTTCCTATAGGAACCGGCAATGGCAAAGCCATTGTAGTTTTGGAAATGGATCTTTTGTCTTTGGGAAAAATGCTAACGCACTTTTGCCAAGGCTAAATTATTACCATTTATTTTCCCGTAGGAACCAGCAATGGTAATGTCATTGGGGTTTTGGAATGGAAAAAATGCTAACGCGTTTTTGCCAAGGATAAAAATTTCGCGTTCGCTATTATTACAAATTCGGGCAGTGTACGGTTTTGTTTTTTATTTTCTTTATTTTTATTTATTTTTTTTTTTTGAGCGTTCATCACATTTTCCCGGAGACCCAAATTTTCGTTGGATTCATCCTCGTACCATATCGGACCATTTTGTGTATATATATATCCATGAAATATATATATACACAAAATTTGCCATATAATTTGGCTACTTTCGTTTATATATAATATAGAAGATACTAGCAGCAACGGAAATGACGATATTTAGTAAAGGGAGAATAAGAAGAAGAATAAAATGTCAGGCGTGACGAGAAGGAAACGAATATACGTGAAATGTATTCAGATTTATTCATTTTTTTTTCTTCTTTCTTTCTCTCTTTCTCTTCTCTTTCGTTCTTATCCATCCACATTTCGCACGTAGTAAATTTAACCAGTTCGCGAATTAATTGAGTGAAGAAGGCAATAATAATAAAAATTTTTTAAAATTAATACAATGAATAATTCATGATTGTAAGCGCGCGTGGATGACTCGATCAGATCTCCTTTCCGAGCAGCCCACAAACAATGAAATTCCCTCCCGCCCCCCTTGTTCTATGCAGATTGGTAAATGTGCATCGTTTAATCGCGCGTTTCGTACAGATTAGTTATCAGACACATTATACGATGCCTTCTCGCGGACCGGAATCTCGCGTGAGCTCAAAGAAGCGCGCGCGATCTTCAGGATCCGACCGACCGAGACACAAAACAACGCGCGTCGAACGGGAATAATCGACGGGGCAGTATATAAAATTTACTCTACGCTCCTCGTCCGCACCAGCCCTTCGCTTCACTACACCATAACCATCATCATTATCATTAAAATCATTCGACGGATGTTTTTTTATTAAAGTTCGGAAATCATCGAGTATAAGAACAGCGAGAGAGCGAGAGGAGTAGAAAAAAAAAATCGTGTACCGACGGTATTATTAGTTGGTACAGCGCACTGAATGGTGTAGTGCATGAAGTGAGTAGCACTAAAGGAGACGTACGAGAGAAAGAATAGAAAAGAAAAAAAAACATGCACGGGAATAATTATCGAGTAATTATTGTCGAGCTCCAGGAACGATGAGTTTCTTTTATCCCATCACGATAAAACTATGTATGTACAGTTACTAAAATATTATTTACACCGAAGATGATACCGGGGCAACAAGAACATACTTGTCCGCGTACGTCTCTCTCATCTCTCCTTTTTGAACTTAACCTCTGCTCCCCATATGTATCGTGGAACAACAACAAAAAATTCAACTCGGTTTAACCGACGTAACAAAAAAAATTCAACTCGTTTAACCGACGGCGAAGAGATTCGCTGATGGTGTTAACGAAAAAAAAATATATATCAACGTTGAACTCCGTTACTTGACGAGAAATTTCAACTTCCTGTTACTTTTACTGCCTCGAGGCAAAATGAGAGACAATCGGGGGCGGCGAGATGCGTCATATTTTTCGAGGATCGCGAAACTGAAAAGTTGAAATACAATCAAGCTAAGAATTGGGAAAGTTTAGCGGGAAACATTTCTTTAATGGAAATTTTCAAAAATCATAAAGAACGCACTGATGGCATTCTTGGAAAGTTATTAATTTGTTTTTTTTTTCGCACGATCGTCAGTCTTCTCTATGAGGAAGTAAACGACAGTTTATAGTTATTAGTGTTCAATTCTACTCCGGTATTTAAGGAGTTATACGCAGTCAGGAGACCGAAAAAAAGGGATTTCTCAAGAATTTTTCCTGGAAAGACATTTTAATTTATTAACGCAAAAATGTATACACGTATTGTGGTAACGTTTAACTTTATTTTCATACTTTTTATTTGTAAAAATGATGATTTTTAAAGCTGCCATAGCCGATCTCCGAGAGCTCCTCTAAAAAAAAGTGTCTGACGGTGAGCACGATATCTCCGGTTTAGATTATCCAAAATAAAAAAACCAAAAAGATTCTATTAATCGATAGATAAATCTAGGTATTGATCGAAGGAATAGTCGAAATTTTGATTTTTGACAAAATGACGGCTCCAAAAAGAAAAAATTCCAATGTTCGACCAGAATTTTTTCGTTGAATTGTTTTAAAAAAATAGAAATAATTATCGGAAATCTTATTCCTTCGATCAATACCTGAATAATATATCTGAGAAGGTTGTGTTAAAATTGCGGAACGATCGGTTGAGCCGTTTTTGAGAAATCGTGCTCACCGACTTTGAAAACACCGTTTTGTAACGCTTAAATTACCTAGTTAGTTACATAAACTCTTATTATTTAAAATTTATAAATAAACCTTTGCTTATTTTAAAATGACCTAGTTAGTTATATAAACTCTTATTATTTAAAATTTATAAATAAACCTTTGCTTATTCAAAAATTACCTAGTTAATTAACTAACTAATTTTATATATATACACACAAAAGTTCCATTCATTGAATGGATCTTTTGTCATTGGTAAAAGTGCCAAGGCAGTTTTGCTTATGGCAAAATTTCACCATTTAATTTACCATAGGCACCAATGGCAAAAGTGCCAAGGCACATTTTTGCCTATGGCAAAATTTTACCATTCAATTTACCATAGCCACCAATGGCAATACCAATGGGATTTTCAATGAAGTTTTTACCATTCATTTCCCATAGGCACAAGCAACGGCAATACCAATGGGATTTTGTATGGAGTTTGTATGGAATTTTTACCTTAGGCAAAACTGCCTTCAATTGCCATTGGGTCTGCCAATGGAAATCCAATGGCATTTCTCAATGGCAATAAATGGCAAATTTTGCTAAGAGTATGTACATTCCGAGAATGCAATAAAAAAAGAATCGAGTTTTTGAAATTTTCAACGGCGTATGACCCCCTTAAACTCCTTTCAAACCGTCGAACGAGTCTGGGCCACAAGGAACGAGTGCAATTCAGCACGGTGTAACGATACTGACCCCGGATTTTGTCAGCTCGTTTGCTAAACTACACTCGAGAGGACTGTAAGAGTTTCACGTGAAAAGCCCCCGCTTACGCGGTACTTTGGTACACACGAGGCCTATGCTCTCATCTCCGGTCCTCTCAATCCCAAGCTTGGCAATCAGATAATTACGCGGGCTCACGGGCATTCCACGTCGAGATTATGATCTTCAGGGTGTGCAAGAGAGCGAGCGAGAGACGTGAGCACTTTACGTTACGTTGTGACACGATGCGAGCGACAAAGAAACTCTCTTGTCGTACGTTTTTCGAGTATTATACACTTGTTTCAGTAGTACAAACTCTATCTTGGTATCTTTACAGCGCACGAGAAGAGGAGAGAACGAGAACGATACTTTTCATACCGTTATTCCGTGAGTAACCTATCTCCCCGGTGTACGTCCTTCTATTATCTTCAACCAACTGAGAGGAAAAAAAAAAACTATACAAGCGATCCCCTCACTTTGCAGTCTTTATGGTTTTTGCGCTATATACTCTCGCCCGACGACCAAAACGCCTTTCTTAAAGTTTGTTAATCGTTCTCCATCTCTTTCTCTCGGTGTCCGTGAAAGAGGAGCTGCGAGGCAGTGATGAATAGATCGTTTAACGATTTGCATAATAAATTTATTCCACCTCATCGAGAAAGTTCGCCCCCTCCAACCACCGCACCTTTTCCAACGTTTCCTCTTCTTTTTCTTCTTCTTCTGGCCTCGTCTTCTTCGGCTAATTTAAATTGAACGAGAGGACAATTAATTAATACAAGCTGTACGAACGAACTCTCTCTTTCCACTCGATGCCTCTATATATATTTATAAACGTCCCGCTCCTTCTCTAACCAGTCCTCCTCTGTAAATCTTGGGAAAAGCAATCAACGAGTTTCTCGAGTCAGAGTAGTTTCAGAGTAGTTTCGTATATACGTGAGAGTCAATCAGGCTTTAAAGAATGGTCGCGCTAATCATTCATCGTCGTTTACCTCCTCACACGTCTTCCACGACTCTCTTTCTTACTCTCGCAACCCCTGTTCATACATTAAACATATATTTTCCTCTGACAAGTTCTCGATAACACGAGGAAAAGCCCTCAATTTCGCGTGGCCGGTCTTACCGGCCGAGAGAAATTCATATACGTGCGATAGTTTTCTGATCGTTTTTTTTCCGCTTGCATCGCGTTGAAACTCTCTCGGTGAATGTACAAACGACCGACGACCGACCGATTAGATACTATATATAGTACATATAGGACGGTTAGAGTCAACGCACGTTTGAGTTTGTGAATGCTCCGGCAACGAGCGCTATATGTATAATTATGCAAATTCGCGAACTTGCCACGCTGATGATAAGTTCGCCGATGGTCTACGCCACATTGAGAGAGTACATCGAGCGAGAGAGAAAAAAAATTCTGATACATAGACATGTGAAACACGAGGGTTCGTAAGAGCAGAGAGAATTAAAAAGACTCTCACAGCGGAGCCTTGAGTAGGTCGCTCTTGACTTTAACGCTAAATACGTGTGTGCGTACATAGGATATTCCGTTTTGAGTCAGACTTTCGTTATTCAATAGTAATTTCGAGTTATATATCAATAATTCCAAAATCACTGAATTCCAGAATGTCTTCATACTGGAACAAATCCTAATTGACATCAGTTTACTTTTCATATTTCGTGCAAACAATTTTTCAACACTTTAATGCTCAATTTCTCGTTACGATGGAACCTCCTTGAGGTAGTAGTCTGGTAACTTAAGCCGATTTTCATTTCTTTTTTGGAGGGCGTTTTTTTGTAGGAAAATAAAAATGAATCGTTTTGGATATTTAGGATGTTTTTATTTACATATTAAAGAGACAAAAAAAAATTTTTTCGAAAAAATTTAATCGTTTTCTATTATTATTATTATTGATCGAAGTTCGCACCTCGAAGTTGGCAGCCCGGGTCCTAACTTTTTTTCTACCGAACCGATTGCTTTCAAATTTTAACAGGCTACTCTACACACTTATAGTTCTGGTCGGAACTACTGAAGTTAAATTTCATGGATAAATGACAAAATGGCGGACTTTGGAAAAAAAAGTCCTTTTATTTTAGCAAAGAAGGGATTGTAAAATGAAAAGTTAGGGGTGAAAAAATTTCTCGGTAGTTCCGACGAGAACTATAAGTGTGTAGAGTAGCCTGTTAAAATTTGAAAGCAATCGGTTCGGTAGAAAAAAAGTTAGGACCCGGGCTGCCAACTTCGAGGTGCCAACTTCGATCAATAATAATAATAATAATAAACTATTAAATTTTTTCAAACTAATTTTTTTTTGTATCTTTAATATGTAAATAAAAACATCCTAAATATCCAAAACGATTCATTTTTATTTTCCTACAAAAAAAACGCCCTCCAAAAAAGACATGAAAATCGGCTTAAGTTACCAGACTACTACCTTAAGGAATTGTCAGGAGACCGAAAAAAGGCAATTTTTCAAGAATTTTTCCTGGCAAGACATTTCAATTTATTAACGCAAAAATTTATATACGTATTGTGGTAACTTTTAACTTTATTTTCATATTTTTTATTTGTAAAAATGATAATTTTTAAAGCTGCTATAGCCGATCCCCGGTAGCTCCTCTAAAAAAAGGTGTCTGACGGTGAGCACGATATCTCCGGTTTCGATTATCCAAAATAAAAAAACCAAAAAGATTCTATTAGTTGATAGATAAATCTAGGTATTGATTGAAGTAATAGTCAAAATTTTCATTTTTGACAAGATGGCGGCTCCAAAAAGAAAAAATTCAAATTTTCGATCAAAATTTTTTCGTTGAATTGTTTAAAAAAAAAAGCAATAATTCTCGGAAATCTTATTCCTTCGATCAATACCTGAAGAATATATCTGAGAAGTTTGTGTTTAAATTGCAGACCGATCGGTTGAGCCGTTTTTGAGAAATCGTGCTCACCGACTTTGATAACACCATTTTGAGAAAAACGCGTTCAAAGTCTAGGCCGCCTACTTTGTAACGCTCCGAGCGTCCTTACAAATACGCATGTATCTCCAAGAATATTTGCCGGATCGATTTGAAATTTTCAGAGAATATACTCAAATATATGAATTTTCGAAAATGCAATAAAAGAAAATCGATTTTTTGAAATTTCCAACTGTGTATAAACCCTTAACCCACGTTAAATAAAACTACACGGCTTTGGGTTATTCTTGTTAAAACAACATATCTTCCGAACTTCAATTTTTTTTCCAGTTTACCAATTTATCTGATTGATTAGATAACCTAAATAATCGTTGAATTAGTTGATCAGACATTAAATGTCCCATAGATATGTCTACTTGCTACGTTAAAATGCCTGGCGTTTGTGTTCAATAGACCCTACTATCTCTAATGTATACCAGTCCTTCCTGAGATAACTTTTCTCAACAGCATCATTTTCAGGCACGGTCGAGAGATGATCGTCTTGAAGACTCATATCCTGCCCTGTCTTTCAGTTACCTTTCTCTCTCTCTCTCACTCTCACACACGGTCTCGGGGTCTTTTACTGGGTGCTCACCTGCCTCCTCTTGGCCTTCTGTGCGTCTATACGTCGTACAGAGCAATAACGCATAATGTATATTCTCGAGGCTCAAACACGTTCCTCGCAAGTTTTTCGCGGTGTGTGGTGATGGCTTCTCAAAGATCTAGGAAGCTCGAAAGACTGATAGAGAGGGACGAGAGGAAATTAATTTATTTCTCTCGAGAATTTTTCCTTTATTTTATAGATATTTTTTAACTCTGGCATTCCTACGTAAAGAAAGAGGTGGGGCCGCGGGAGAGGAAGAGACAGAGACGATTTGTGGTTATTAGTAAAATTGTCATGTAGGTAGTATGACAAAATTACTTTCCAATGAAGTATGTATCTTTATGCGCGGGAGATACATTGCCTGAAAAGTGACAAATTTACTCCGCTCCCTCGTATCTGGATCATTCCAATGATTCTGTAATTATCGGTTTGCCTCAATACCCGGTTGAATAATTAATGCTTCTCCGTACGAGAGAACAATTTGTCCCTATTCGAATGTCAGTTCAAAGTGACATCCAGAACAGCAAATAAACACATTTGCCCTTTCTACAAGTTCCCGCCTTTGCAACGGACAACCTATTCTTCCTGCAAACAGCTCGAGAGAATTGTCTTGTGTGTTTATAAACACTTTACCTCAAAGGAGTAAGCTAACCACTAAAATACTGTGGTAGTATACAACACGAGATGAATCAGTTTGTATCCTGCCTATACCAGTCACCGGTCGTAATATTTACTTCGACGTGATGAGCATCAACCTTGTAGCAAACCCGACGGAAGTAAATACGCGTGTCTCACGTACTCTCCGAGCGAGCACTACACCACGAGGAGAGGATCAGTGGTGGTAGTGACGATCGCTGGTAGCAAATGGTAGCGTTTTAACATAGATGGAACTTCCGGCACGATTAGAATCGTCCAGGCACGGCGGTGTTGAATTTTCACACGCTCTTTTCTCCGACCCTTTCTCTATTCGTCCGATGATAGACGAGAACTAACGATACCTACATGAGGTTAACGTGTATAAACGACAGAGGCTACGAGGCATACAAGCCATTGTTGTAATTGGTATTATTCTTTTTCGCACGTCTTTCACTTTGAACGAAAGAGATTGTGTACCGGCAACAACATTCAGGACATGCACACGTTGAAATAATTTCTATATTTCGTTTGTATAAATAACACGCGAAATTATAATCCACCAATCAAGAAAAACAACGGGGAATGGGCGCAAAGCGATACTGAAAAAGCAAAGATATTTGCAGAACGCCTTGCTCAAGTCTTCACTCCTCTCTCCACGCAGGAAAACGACGCAGATACGTTTAACTTTTTACAATTTCTACTCCCGATGGAACTACCGATTCGACACATTTCTCCCGCGGAAATTGAAAACACAATACGTGAAAACGTAAATGCAAAAAAATGTCCTGGCTATGACCTAATTACCGGAACAATTCTCAAAAAACTCTTATTCAATGCCGTCATACGTATACCGTGCATACCGAGTCAGTGGAAAGTAGCACAAATAATTATGATTCCAAAACCCGGAAAACCACCGAACTCGGTCACATTATATACCAGGGGTGTTAGTTGAAGTTTGCCGGTTTTACCAGTATATGTCGCTAGCAATATGTATACATTTCTATGATTTGGCATGTATGTCATTTTTTTCTATTGTCATTAACCTCCAAAAATACGCAAGTCACATTCCGCCAAAATAATAGCGTCATATTTGTTTACCTCAGTGAATATGTCGAGTTTCGTTCCAAGTAAATCGCATTTGCGGCATTCGTTGCTTTTCTTATTTCATCAAAAGAAAAAAGCAGCTGAAGCTCACCGGTTGCTGGTAGAAACTTATGGTGAACATGCTCCAGTGATTAGAACATGTGAGACATGGTTTCGTCAATTTAAAAGTGGAGATTTCGATTTGACAGACAATGAACATCCTGGTGCAGCGAAAAATTTCGAAGACGAGGAATTGCAGGCGTTATTGGATGTTGATCCAACCCAATCGCAACAAAAATTGGCAGAAACAGTAAATGTGACTCGAGGAGCAATTTGCCAACGTTTAAAAGCCATGGGAAAGATCCAAAAGTATGGAAAATGGGTGCCACACCGGCTGAACGATAGACAAATGGAAAATCGAAAAACCGTTTGTGAAATGCTGCTTCAACGATTCGAAAGGAAATCTTTTCTGCATCGAATTGTCACGGGGGACGAAAAGTGGATTTATTTTGAGAACCCGAAGCGAAAAAAATCATGGCTTTCACCTGGTGAAGCCGGCCCATCGACTGCAAGGCCAAATCGCTTTGGCCGTAAGACAATGCTCTGTGTTTGGTGGGACCAGTGTGGTGTGGTGTACTACGAGTTGTTAAAACCTGGTGAAACGGTGAACAAGGATCGCTACCGACAACAAATAATCAATTTGAATTTTGCGTTGATCGAAAAACGGCCGGAATGAGCGTGAAGACATGGCAAAGTTATCTTGCAACATGACAACGCGCCGTCTCATACCGCTAAACTGGTGAAAGACACATTAAAAACACTTAATTGGGACATATTATCACACCCGCCGTATTCTCCAGACCTCGCCCCGTCCGACTATCACCTTTTCGCATCGATGGGACACTCCCTTGCAGAGCAGTGCTTCGCTAATTTTGAAGAAGTCGAAAAATGGCTCGTCGAATGGTTTACCTCGAAAGAGAAAAAGTTTTTTTGGGATGGTATCCATAATTTGCCTGAGAGATGGGCGAAATGTGTAGAAACCAATGGTCAATACTTTGAATAAAAAAAATTTGAGATTCCTCTGAAAATTAAGTGTTTTCTTCATCGAAAAAACCGGCAAATTTCAACTAACACCCCCGGTAAGCCCATAAGTCTCTTGCCTGTTGTATCTAAATTATTCGAAAAGTTGCTTTTGGCTAGAATGAAAAATACCATTGTTGCACAGGGACTAATTCCTGAACATCAATTTGGGTTGAGGCCTAAACATTTAACAGTGGAACAAGTGAACAGGGTATTGAACGTGATAGCCAATGCACTCGAGGAAAAAAAATACTGTTCCGCGGTCTTCCTGGACATCGAACAAGCCTTCGACAAAGTCTGGCACTCTGGATTGCTATACAAAATTAAAATGTTACCGCCACAGTTCTACCTACTTTTAAAATCATATTTGCACAACCGGAAGTTCCAAGTGAGATATGGTACGGAATATTCTGAATTCTTCCCCACCAATTCGGGAGTTCCTCAAGGAAGCGTTCTAGGCCCGGTTCTCTACACTCTCTTAACATCTGACCTCCCTGTGGGACAAATCACCATCACAGCTACATTCGACGACGACACCGCCTTACTGTCGGTGCACGAAAACCCAGATACAGCCTCAACAATACTCCAAAATGAACTGAACAACATTGAAAGTTGGTTGAAAAGATGGAAAATCAAAGCCAGCATTGCGAAATCGGTTCATATCACTTTCACAACGAAACAAAAATAGCTGCCCTGCAGTTAAACTGAACGGTCAACTCCTTCCACGAGTTGAAGAGGTAAAATAACCTCAGCATGCATCTTGATAAAAGATTAACCTGGGCAAATCACAGAAAAAAGAAAAGAAAAGAACTTAACCTAAAATTAAAAAAAGATGTACTGGCTAATGGGCAGGAAATCCAAGCTATCGTTGTGTAACAAACTCATGGTATACAAAACCGTACTCAAACCGATTTGGACATATGGAATACAACTCTGGGGAACTGGGGCCAGCAACTCCAATATTGAAATCTTACAAAGATTTCAATCCAAAATGCTCGGAACGATAACGAACGCTCCCTGGTACATCTCCAACGCCACGCTCCACCAAGACCTCGAAATTGACACAATCAGAAATACGGCCAAAAAACAAAGCACTAGCTACGAAATGCGTATCGACCAACATCCAAATCAGCTAGCAACACAACTACTCGACGGAGATCGCATCACACGTAGACTAAAAAAATATAAACCGCTAGACCTTCGGCAACGATTTGACCACTAGAAAGCAAAATGTAATAAAAACAAAAATTAATCCACGTACGAACCAATAGTAGAGTGCATCGATGGATGCAACTACTACCTTCGCTTACTTTCTTATATAATCGTCTCAACGAAATTATTTATTGTTATGGAACATAACAGCTTATAATTATAAATAAATAAAAATTAAAAAATTAAAAAATTAAAATATTTCGTCTTTCGTCCATAGAATATTGTACTTATTTTTAATTTGACAGGACACGCTAAGTTCAATATTTGTCAGTAGTTTTATTAAGTGATGCATTTTTTTTTTTTTTTTTTTTGTTACGCGTTGATGCATTTAACATAAATCACTGCCCCTATCCAGAGGAATTTCTCGAAATCCTCGAAATTCCCAATTGAAGTGATTTTTATTTCAAGTACGAAAAGTACGAACAAACGGTTGGAAGATTGAAGGAAAAATCGTTAATCTAAGAAAAATATTCTTAAAATAATCAACCGATGTAGTTCTTTGGATCGTTACACCCAAAAGTGTCTCACTACATTGTGCTCTATCTATAATCAATCGTGAATGTGCATTATGGGGGGGGGTAGGGTTTTAAAATTATTTTTTTGCATTTTTTAAAATTTGTTTTCTGAATGAACAATATGTCGAGAATATTGTGTATAAATTTTAAGTCAATCGGAGTAAAACTAACGGAGTTACAGCGTTTCAAACGACCGGCCGTGATACGTGATACGTGATACGTGAAAACTTTAAATCGATTTTCCCGAAAACGTCATTTTTGAAGTTTGTGAACATTAGAACTCAAAATCTACTGAACCGATCCTTTTGACAATTCAAACATTACTTCTTCACATAAATCAACAGGTAATCAGGAGGAGTTTTTTTTTCAATTTTTTAATAACAAATTAAGCGCGATTTTTTTAGCTAAAATTGCGTTTTTCACTTTCAAGTGCTGCAAAAAATAGAAAAAAAAAACTCTTCCTGATTACCTCGAGAAATACATCACCTTTAAAATGCATATCAATTTTTTTGTTTCGGATGATCCGGTAACGAGTTATAATGTTCACCGCAAAACCACTTTTTTTCAAGGCGCCTCTGGAGATTCAACGTCGCCGGCTTATTTATCAATATTTTTCATTGAAAATTTTTTCTGAGATACTTCAATAGTTGTACAATAATATGTAATTCTAATTAATAAAATTATACTACTCATGTCGCCGCAAAAAAATCATAAAAATATGCTTTTTTTCGTCTTTAAACCCCCCCCCCCCCCCCCTTATAGCAAGAAAAACATGGCAAAAATGCTTAGTATACTCCTGGAATCGAGAATGGCTCGCCCTATAGGGAAAATTAAATATTCAACATGGAAATCTCTCTGGAAGCGACAATGGGCCCGCAGGCAAATGGATTATTCATAGCTGTAGTTGGAACATGAGAGAAAGAGAAAAAGTAAGAGATCGGATATTGCGTTCGTGTTTTCCTATCGCAATATCCGATCGCGGTTCTAGCTAGTTGGCAATTGCTATTGACGTTTGAAAATAATGGCGGTGCAACGAACGGAGGAAAAATAAAGAAGCGTTGCCTGGAAAGATGAGAATAAAAGTGCGTTTGATGAGAATTTTACGAGTTGTCCTGACGTTTCCCACTCTCCCTCTCTCTCTCTCTCTCTGATCTGGATTACATGAAAAGGAACATTTACATTTTGCCGATTCATCGATTTTCAATTTTTAATCACAATGTTTAATGCAACGAACCAATGATTAATTGTAGCGATGCACGTGTACCAACAGACTCGCAAAGTTCTTCTTTCCGGTGTCAGAAAGATATCTTCTCTGTGAAAGATCTGTGTAGACGAACGAGCAATTTAAATTACGTCGTTAATACTGGAATCCGAACTGTCAAGTCTCGACTATGCGCAAAAGAGTTTGATCGGGTTATACGAGCAACAGAGATTCTCTCTAACAACGAGGATACGCCAGTTTCACTCGGTTTTCCGAAGGATTACACGTTTTACAATATATGTATATACACTTGAGTACCTGCAGGAATTTGCTCACTCTTGATGCGACGGTAGAATTCGCGCTGCGAGACGATGATTGATTTTGATCGATAATTAGGCGAGCCTCAACTAACGAGCTACATCGTTCTCAATTCTCTCTATGTAATCTATACAGGACAACGTAAAAGATACGTGTGGGTATATACAGTCCGGAGTATGTGAGTAATGCAAGCAATCCCTATATACATATATCCTCGGGATAAAATAGTACAAGAGGAAAGGAGACTCGTAAATAACGTTCCGGTGCTTCGAACCGTGTCCGAATGTGTTCGTCGTATTGGTACATTCGATAAGTGAAGCTCGATACGTGTGCATGCGCGTAAGAGAAACATAAGGAGGAAGGAGATATGTGTGCTAGGGTAGAGAGACTCGTAGATAAAGAGGAATTTCCCTTGGACTCACGGGATTCGCGAAGAAGAGGCTCTCGATCTTTCAGGTTTTTTTTTTTTCTCCTCTAACGATTTTGCATCCTCTCTAGAGATCGCATGGTTTACAGCAGCATCCCTTTGAGCCTTGCCACATTTCTGTTTCTCTTTGATACGTTTCGTCCGAATCAAACTTCAGCTTACCGTCGTTCGCGTGTCAGTTTCAGTCCGATCAAAATTAATTTCTATCAAAGCGAAAGGCGACATTGTTACGAAGATACTTGGAACTGGTTGAGCGTCAATTATAACATCGGCAAAGCATTTTAGATTTGACCCTATTTTTTTTTTACGAAGTACAAAGTTCACCACATTGATTGAACACAAAAGTAGCCACTTTTCCGTAAAACCTAGACGATCTACCCTGTGCATTAATGTCGGTTAGGTCCTTTTGATTTTAGACTGTGTCATTTTTGGGCAACTTTTTTTTTCTTTCCTAACAAATTGTATACTCTCTAGAAGGGAAAAGAAGAAGAAGTCTGTCAACATTTTAGCCCTTAATATTAATATTCAGAGGTCGCTCATCACGATTTCCTATTTCCCATCTAAATAATATGGCACATTTTTTTTTATATCTGCAAAATTAATGAGCCACCTCTGAATATCAATATTAAAGGCTACAATTTTGACAAACTGATTTTTTTTCCCTTTTCGACAGTATACAATCTGAACGAAACAAAAAAAATAAAAATGCCTAATATATATATGTATATATTAGAGCGATTTTTTTTTCGACTATTTTTTTTCAGTCTCCACCCGAAATTTTGTTGGATATGTCGAAAAAGAAATTCCCCGAAAGTTACAGCCCTTAATATTAATTCTAAGTACTTTCCCAAAGCGTGAGAAGATTTTCCATCTAAAATACACGTAAATCGAATTTTTTTTTTTTTTTTTCAAATTTCTATAACTCACCCGCATTTTATGCTATCATATTGTTCTTGGTTTCGATTTACTCAGAATGAAACAATCTAAAAAAGTGTCTTTTGCGGCGAAAGTGTAAATTGTACTGGTGAGTTGGTACGGGTCACTGAAGTTGATTTTTACCCAAAATTCTCGTTTTTTTGCTGTTATCTCCGAAACAATTAACTTTACGAAAAAAATGTAAATGAAAAATTTGTTGGAAATGTAATTTCCTACAAAAAAGGTCCCATCGACCCAATTGCTTAGATGAATATTTCTTGAGATATTGAACTTTAACTTATGAGTAGTATAAAATTTATAAAATATGAAATATTAAATAATAAAAAAAATAAAAAATAAAAAAAATTCAATATCTCAAGAAATATTAATCTAAGCAATTGGGTCGATAGGACCTTTTTTATAGGAAATTGAATTTCCAACAAATTTTTCATTTACATTTTTTTCGTAAAGTTAATTGTATCGGAGATAACAGCAAAAAAACGAGAATTTTGGGTAAAAATCAACTTCAGTGACCCGTACCAACTCGCCAATACAATTTACACTTTCGCCGCAAAAGTCATTTTTTTAGATTGTTTTATTCTGAGTAAATCGAAACCAAGAACAATATGATAGCATAAAATGCGGCTGAGTTATAGAAATTTGAAGAAAAAAAAAAAATTCGATTTACGTGTTTTTTAGATGGAAAATCTTCTCACGCTTTGGGAAAGTACTTGTAATTAATATTAAGGGCTGTATCTTTCAGGGAATTTCTTTTTCGACATATCCAACAAAATTTCGGGTGGCGACTGAAAGAAAAAAAAATAGTCGAACAAAAAGAATCGCCCTAGTATATATGTTTATGTATATATAACATTGACTGTAGAGAGATGCCGTGAGCAACGAGACATCAGCGCGGTAAAACAAGAGAATCGTGCAAAGACGAATGTGCCATGCGCCATCGAATATCCAACCCCGTGAGGATCATTAAGGCTATCTTTCTACACCGGCAGTCTTAATGACTCTCTATACTTATAAGAAAGTGTGTAGACTACACTCGTATCTATCTCCAGCCTCTCTCAGAGACGGTTATTTTTTTTCTTTTTTTTTTCCCTCGTCGTCTGGAACGGAAAGAGGTGAGACGAACAAGATGGAGAAGGAAGACCACGGTATCGTTGCCTCTCTAGTGTAAAACGCTAGCGAGATCTCGCCTCGATCTCGTACTCATTCCGTACTACATAGGGCATAAATATAGCCAAGGTAAGGCGGTATGTAATGAGCTCTTCTTCGACTGTGCACTTACCAGCACGAAGGTATACTCTCGCTAAATATTCTTTCTCGACATACGTCCCACATACATATGTCTATATGTACATGCTTATTTCTCCATGTTTGCTTTCTCTCTTTGTAACGCGCTCAATGTTTTCTTCGTCGTCTTGGCGCGCATCGGGTACAAGAGAGAGAGAGAGGTCCGGCACATGCATGGCAACGTTTCGAGTCTTTATTTTGCTTCTTGTTCCTCCTCAATTTTTTTTATTTTTTTTCTTATCTCGACTTGCCCTCCCGAAGGTCATAGGATGTTGGATAAAGTACCTTATTTACCCCCCCTCCCCTCCATCTACATGTGTGCAGACCTACACGAGCAAAACAGGATGTGTACGCTATCGCGATGATGATGATGATGATGATGATGATGATGATGAGGTGATATATTGTGGGATACGCTAAGTATGTTTGGTACCATTCTTGTCCGAGGTCAAGATGCTGTGTGTACTTGTTTTCTGCTTGTTTGTATGCATAAACTTGATGCAAAAATGACCGCACATGGAGCTCTGCAGATGTAAATGGAAATCGGTCATAGTATTTGCCTGCTGTGTGCGTTTGTCCGATGTAGGTTAGGTGAGGCAAGTCTTTTTTTTCTTTTTTTTTTTTTTTCCTTTCTTTTTCATCTTCCGGATAACATTTCGATAGACACAGAAATGAAGATATAACATAGAAATGGGATGTTACATTGAAATCTTTAATTTCCAATAATCCGTAAAGTTTTAGTGCGCGAAGATTCGAAGTACTCGAGAATGCAGAGCTCTGCTGCCTCCTGAGCGAAAAAAAAAAAAAAAAAACAAAATTCCGATAGAGGCCGTTCGCGGGAATTGCACACAAAGTAAGAAGTCAGTAGACGTTTCTTTGATCCCTCAGCTCTCGTGTTTCCTTCGCTCGCTGTGGTGTTTTTTTCCTCCACTCGGGAGAATCATCGCTGGACATAAAGACCCGATACCGGGAGATCGGTGTCCTCCCCCCCCCCCCCCCCCCATTGATTTAAGGTATACCGAACCATTTTCCTGACTGTCCGAGCGTGCAAAACTCGGTTTTTCTTATTCATCATTCCTCACGTTTATAGCCTTTACTCCCGTATTTCTTTTTTTTTCTTTCTTCTCCAATTTCTTCAGTATCCCAAGCACTAGTAATTCAATTTTTCTCTCCCCCCCCTCTCTTTTTCTCTTTCCTCCTTGCTCTTCTGTTTCTTCCCCATATATTACGTTGAACCGTGACGAAATCGAAGCGGCTCGAGACGTTTTATATCTCTTCTCAAGTTCAACCTAATTTCATCTTTTGACCGCACCAGACTCCATTCGCAGTCTCATCATCGCGTTCCTTAACTCGCGATTTAATATGCCGCGTAACTCGAAGCTTTTGAAATTAACGAACGAGAGTTAAGTCTTCCTCATCTGCCAGGCGAGAGCGCTTTAATTGTCCATTATCGAGAGAATTTTTATCCCAGACTCTCGCTCTAAGTACCCTCCGTTTAACGTTACCGCGTTATATTTTATATAAATGCGTGCTGAGGCAAAAATTTAAGCTACCGCTCGCGGTTTTTCTGATGAGAATTCGAGCAATATTCTATTTTTTGTGGTTTTGTTCTTTCTCTCTCTCTCTCTCCTTTAATCATCGTTACAATGATAATATGAAATTAAACGATCCGCTTTAATGAGAATTTTTTTTGCCCTTTGTAAATTAAGGAATGATCATTTTTTTTCATCTCACCAAAAGATACGTACGTACATATGTGCAATTAAAAATTGTGATAAATTACGTTTCTCTTACGTGTACTCTTTGAAATGTTCGATCATTTTATTTATAAACTCGCATAAACTGATATAAAAAAGGATTAAAGTAGTCTGGTAACTTAAGCCGATTTTCATGTATTTTTTGGGGGCGTTTTTTTGTAGGAAAATAAGAATGAATCGTTTTGGATATTTAGGATGTTTTTATTTACATATTAAAGATACAAAAAAAAATTTTTTTGAAAAAATTTAATAGTTTATTATTATTATTATTATTGATCGAAGTTGGCACCTCGAAAAAAAAAGCGCGTTGGTGGCCCCGGTGATTTTGGCTCTTGATGTTATCTGAAATCAAAAATTCTTGATAATTCTTAATCTATAGACATGTCGTTCTGGTCGGAACTACTCAAGTTAAATTTCATGGATAAATAACAAAATGGCGGGCAAAATAAAAGGACTTTTTTTTCAAAAGTCCGCCATTTTGTTATTTATCCATGAAATTTAACTTTAGTAGTTCCGATCAGAATGACATGTCTATAGATTAAGAATTATCAAGAATTTTTTATTTCAGATAACATCAAGAGCCAAAATCACCGGGGCCACCCACGCGCTTTTTTTTCGAGGTGCCAACTTCGATCAATAATAATAATAATAATAAACAATTAAATTTGTTGAACAAAATTTTTTTTTGTATCTTTAATATGTAAATAAAAATATCCTAAATATCCAAAACGATTCATTTTTATTTTCCTACAAAAAAACTAATTTACTAAAAACTAAAAACTAAACTAAAAAACTTTATTTTCCTACGAAAATTAATTTGAATAAAACAAATCCATTCTTTATCGATTGAGAATCTCGCGAAATCGGTGAACCCCCCCAAGGATCTCTCAATCGATAGAACACAACAGCGCACATGTGGTGATCTTGTACTTTCCAGGTCGACCCATTTCCACAAAGATTTTTTTTTTTTCTTTCGCCTTCGTTTCTTCCTTAGCGTCTCCGAGGCTCACTCGAACTAAACCGCAAATCTGGGTCCCCCTTTCTATATCGACTATGCTCGATGATACGTGTATAACTATATATCCATACCATATATAAACCGCGTAAGAACTCTGACCAATAGTATCTTTTCAACACGTTTTTTTTTTCCTTTTGTTCTTTGGCATTCAATTGCGCAAGAACACGGACTTAACGGAATAAAAATTTCAACGACAGACAAACAATTCGTCAGTGTGTATGACCAGACGAAAAAAACAAAAGCAGGAATAAGCGAGTTTATTGTCTTTTGTGCAACTCTGGTGCAACTTCACTGCGGGACCAACGGAGATATTTTTTAAATGCAAATTTTCTTTCGCATGCCCAAGGGCATTGTGATCGCATTTTTTTCAGACTATGGGATGGGTACCGTGTGCGAATGGAATATTATTGAAAATTATACGATTAAAAACATAATTACGAACGATTATTGTCAATTGACACTTAATATAATTGCCGTTCCATGCAATTATAGAAATATCATTATTTTAATTGTTATTTTGTTTTCGAAAAGATGCAAAATAATTTTCGAGAACTCGCGCAACAAAATAGAAAGAATTGATTTATTATATTGACGCGCGTTGATCGTCACTTCCATCTTTCTTTTAACACTCACCTCTCCGACGCTGGTGTAGTTGGTCATTATTTTGATCTGCGGTCGATTTTTTCCCGTCGATTCCCTCGTCTCTTTGGCGAGACTCGACGACGTGGTATATTGCTGACTGGTCGTCGTGGTTGCCTCCTGTTGCGCCACCGAGCTCGAACTTTTCTTCGTTTGAACGGTCGGGCTTGTCGTTTGATCGGTACTTTTCGTTCTCTGCTCGACAATCGTTATCGGCGTTACCGATGATGCCTGAGACGTCGACAACGACGACGATAAAATCCCGAGATTTGTGCTCGAGATCGGTGTCGTCTGTTTGACTCTCGCTGGACCACGAGTCTGCGTCGGACTCGACGGTAGAGCGAGACAAACGCTCCCGAGAGTCAAGAGTATCGTCGCGGGCACAAACGTCTTCATTATCGTAATTTCTTAATACCGATTTTTTCTTTTTTTTTTCTTTCTTTTTTCGTTCAAACAAAAACGCCTCTACTCAATGCACCGTGCGATTTTTTTTTTCTTTCACTTCAACGAACAACTCGTGGTTTCACTTGATTTATCCTGCAATCAAAAACATCAAACGTTCTTTGTATCCGATTAAACAAAAAAAAAAACCTCTCCTCCACTCTTCACTACGATGACAAATTTCGTAGTCACAATTGATGGATATTTTTGTTTAATGTTGACAACGGATAACAAAATAATTGTTTTTCTCTTTTAAGGGGGGAAATAGGGTTAGACGGTTAAAAAAATCGATTTCTTTTAATTTCATAAATTGTTAGTAAAACTATTGAAAAATATGTTCCCAAAATTTTAAATGAAAATTCCGACTCGTTCTATTGTTATAAGCCATTGAGGGGAGAAATAGGGTTAGGACAGCGTTTTCTCAATGATTTTCATGAATTTTTTTATAGTATTAAAAATGAATATAATTTATTGAAACTTTGAGAATATTTTATGCATATATTTAAGTATATACTATAAAATTTTTGAAGAATTTCCTTGAAAAACACCGAAGATATTAGCGACCCCATATTGCAGGTCACAATCGGACTCAGCATTTTGCGTACATTCTGGAAGCCGCAATTTTTTGGCACTTTTTTTGAACTTGCGTACACGCTAGTTTGAAAAGTTTTCAACAAATCGTTTTGAAAATTGGCAGTTACTTTCTTCATAGTATTGCGCTCTGTATGAACCTAAAATCGGAATATTATTATTATTTAAAATAATTTTTTTTTGCAAATAAAGTTGTAAAAAATGGCAAAAAATCATGCTTTTTTGTTTTACCCCTGTGGAAAATTCAATTTTCTATTTTTTTGATAGCATTTAGGTTCATATAGAAGAGAGACATATAATAAATGTAAATTCCAACCTCGTTTGATTTCAGATGAAAATTGCGGCTTCCAGAATGTACGCAAAATGCTCAGTCTGATTGAGACGTGCAATATGGGGTCGCTAATATCCCCGGTGTTTTTCAAGAAAATTCTTCAAAAATTTTATAGTATATACTTAAATATATGTATAAAATATTCTCGAAGTTTCAATTAATTATATTCATTTTTTATACTATAAAAAAATGCATGAAAATCATTGAGAAAACGCTGTCCTAACCCTATTTCCCCCCTCAAAACGAAACTTAAAGAACCCTATAATTTCCATAAAGATAAAATATTTCCTTTGGCTCAGCGAGGGATGCGAGCTTAATAGATTTGTTTTTTTGAGTACGGTAATGGAAATAAAAAAAAATGGATTTCTCAATCGAACAAGGGAACGATTGTGTATACGAATGACCGGTTAAACGCGGAATAGTATAGATATTGCGCACGCACAACGTACGAGCTTGAATATTAGCTCTTGTTTC
This sequence comes from Oxytorus armatus, assembly GCA_958009045.1. Taxonomy (NCBI): domain Eukaryota; kingdom Metazoa; phylum Arthropoda; class Insecta; order Hymenoptera; family Ichneumonidae; genus Oxytorus; species Oxytorus armatus. The sequence continues at coordinate 2,797,542 of OY253746.1, read as the reverse complement.
ACGGACGTAACATTCCATTTATGGAGCTTGGGTACCGTTTCAAATACCCAGTGGCACACAGAGAAACACCGACATTGAGAGACAAACAGAGGCGATAAAGGACAGAGACATGCGGGATAGGACATGGTTGTTGCCATCAGCGATAGGAGGGACCCCTTGCTGTGTTGTCCATTATACGGACATTATCTCTTTCTGTAGCGTGGTGTCTGACATATAAATAACACTTTTTTCGTACGTCTTCAAACATAAGAGTGACTAATTTTATCACTAACGCTTCGTTTTGTTTTTTTTCTTTCGTGGATCAGTCTTTAATGGGTTTTAAATTAATGATTTCTCTTTGTAACAATTTTTTTTCTTTTAACTTCCCAAAGTCAGTGATGCATTTACATGAAAAGCAATTGAATATTCTGTTTAAGTGAAGAGTTGAAAAATAGTTTATTAAAAAAAAAACGTCATTTCTTTATCGTCCATTGGAAGAAATAAAAATCGCTCTCAAAATTAATTCATCAAAGTTGAAGCGAAGCAATGATAAAAAATCAATTGACAATTTGTGACGGAAATGTGTGTACTAATAAAAGTGTCGTAAAGATTTATTTCGCATCATCAGCGTGCTAATATGTCAGTTGTTTTGCCATCTTCGATGTAGCCTTTTTCTTTTCCCTTTTTCTGACTGTTGAATCGCGCTATATACTTGTATATACTTCGTTGCGTGTGAGCCCCTGGGGAATTCTTCGATGTCACGATGATTGAAAAATCGCGAAAACGATAGGAGAAAAAAAAACTTTGCCTGTGTGCACGCCGCCGTGCATTCTTTCACTCTCTACGAACGACTCGATTGAGGTTTACGATTTCGCTCATACCGGTAAATCGAGTTCGCCTGCGCTTGACAAACGTCAACCGAGCGATTGAGAGGAAGCGAAAGAGTGATAGCTCAGCTGATCTTTGCTATTTCGTTCTAACTTCTCATTTTTTTTCTTTTTTTTTTCTATTATTCGACAATCGAGAATTAATGAATTGAGATCTATTTATTTGATAATTTAAAAAAATTGTATTCAAGACGATCAGCTATTGGTTATTCGTTCAAAAAAATTTGAATTATCTGGCAAACAGTCGTTTTTCAACTTCTTTATTGGACTTTTCGGTATTATTCTTGTTTAGATTAAATTTTCTTTTCAATTTTCAACATGGTTTTATTAGGATTTCTATTTTATTGCGATATATTACAATATTCATGAGATCATGAAAGAGTGATAGCTCAGCTGATCTTTGCTATTTCGTTCTAAATCCTCGTTTTTTTTTCAATTATTCAACAATCAAGAATTAATGAATTGAGATCTATTTATTTAATAATAAAAAAAATTGTATTCAAGATGATCAGCTATTGGTTATTCATTTTAAAAATTTGTATTATCTGGCAAACAGTCGTTTTTGAACTTCTTTATTGGACTTTTCGGTATTATTCTTGTTTAGATTAAATTTTCTTTTCAATTTTCAACATGGTTTTATTAGGATTTCTATTTTATTGCGATATATTACAATATTCATGAGATCATGAAAGAGTGATAGCTCAGCTGATCTTTGCTATTTCGTTCTAAATCCTCGTTTTTTTTTTCAATTATTCAACAATCGAGAATTAATGAATTGAGATCTATTTATTTAATAATAAAAAAAATTGTATTCAAGATGATCAGCTATTGGTTATTCATTTAAAAAATTTGAATTATCTGGCAAACAGTCGCTTTTCAACTTCTTTATTGGACTTTTCGGTATTATTCTTGTTTCGATTAAATTTTCTTTTCAATTTTCAACATGGTTTTATTAGGATTTCTATTTTATTGCGATATATTACAATATTCATGAGATCATGAAAGAGTGATAGCCCAGCTGATCTTTGCTATTTCGTTCTAAATCCTCGTTTTTTTTTCAATTATTCAACAATCGAGAATTAATGAATTGAGATCTATTTATTTAATAATAAAAAAAATTGTATTCAAGATGATCAGCTATTGGTTATTCATTTAAAAAATTTGTATTATCTGGCAAACAGTCGTTTTTGAACTTCTTTATTGGACTTTTCGGTATTATTCTTGTTTAGATTAAATTTTCTTTTCAATTTTCAACATGGTTTTATTAGGATTTCTATTTTATTGCGATATATTACAATATTCATGAGATCATGAAAGAGTGATAGCTCAGCTGATCTTTGCTATTTCGTTCTAAATCCTCGTTTTTTTTTTCAATTATTCAACAATCGAGAATTAATGAATTGAGATCTATTTATTTAATAATAAAAAAAATTGTATTCAAGATGATCAGCTATTGGTTATTCATTTAAAAAATTTGAATTATCTGGCAAACAGTCGCTTTTCAACTTCTTTATTGGACTTTTCGGTATTATTCTTGTTTCGATTAAATTTTCTTTTCAATTTTCAACATGGTTTTATTAGGATTTCTATTTTATTGCGATATATTACAATATTCATGAGATCATGAAAGAGTGATAGCCCAGCTGATCTTTGCTATTTCGTTCTAAATCCTCGTTTTTTTTTCAATTATTCAACAATCGAGAATTAATGAATTGAGATCTATTTATTTAATAATAAAAAAAATTGTATTCAAGATGATCAGATATTGGTTATTCATTTAAAAAATTTGTATTATCTGGCAAACAGTCGTTTTTGAACTTCTTTATTGGACTTTTCGGTATTATTCTTGTTTAGATTAAATTTTCTTTTCAATTTTCAACATGGTTTTATTAGGATTTCTATTTTATTGCGATATATTACAATATTCATGAGATCATGAAAGAGTGATAGCTCAGCTGATCTTTGCTATTTCGTTCTAAATCCTCGTTTTTTTTTCAATTATTCAACAATCGAGAATTAATGAATTGAGATCTATTTATTTAATAATTAAAAAAATTGTATTCAAGATGATCAGCTATTGGTTATTCATTTAAAAAATTTGAATTATCTGGCAAACAGTCGCTTTTCAACTTCTTTATTGGACTTTTCGGTATTATTCTTGTTTCGATTAAATTTTCTTTTCAATTTTCAACATGGTTTTATTAGGATTTCTATTTTATTGCGATATATTACAATATTCATGAGATCATGAAAGAGTGATAGCTCAGCTGATCTTTGCTATTTCGTTCTAAATCCTCGTTTTTTTTTTCAATTATTCAACAATCGAGAATTAATAAATTGAGATCTATTTATTTAATAATAAAAAAAATTGTATTCAAGATGATCAGCTATTGGTTATTCATTTAAAAAATTTGAATTATCTGGCAAACAGTCGTTTTTCAACTTCTATATTGAACTTTTCGGTATTATTCTTGTTTCGATTAAATTTTCTTTTCAATTTTCAACATGATTTTATTAGGATTTCTATTTTATTGCGATATATTACAATATTCATGAGATCATGAAAGAGTGATAGCTCAGCTGATCTTTGCTATTTCGTTCTAAATCCTCGTTTTTTTTTCAATTATTCAACAATCAAGAATTAATGAATTGAGATCTATTTATTTAATAATAAAAAAAATTGTATTCAAGATGATCAGCTATTGGTTATTCATTTAAAAAAATTGTATTATCTGGCAAACAGTCGTTTTTCAACTTCTTTATTGGACTTTTCGGTATTATTCTTGTTTAGCTTAAATTTTCTTTTCAATTTTCAACATGGTTTTATTAGGATTTCTATTTTATTGCGATATATTACAATATTCATGAGATCATGAAAGAGTGATAGCTCAGCTGATCTTTGCTATTTCGTTCTAAATCCTCGTTTTTTTTTCAATTATTCAACAATCAAGAATTAATGAATTGAGATCTATTTATTTAATAATAAAAAAAATTGTATTCAAGATGATCAGCTATTGGTTATTCATTTAAAAAAATTGTATTATCTGGCAAACAGTCGTTTTTCAACTTCTTTATTGGACTTTTCGGTATTATTCTTGTTTAGCTTAAATTTTCTTTTCAATTTTCAACATGGTTTTATTAGGATTTCTATTTTATTGCGATATATTACAATATTCATGAGATCATGAAATAGTGATAGATCAGCTGATCTTTGCTATTTCGTTCTAAGTTCTCGTTTTTTAAATTTTTAAATTTTTTTTCATTTGTTCAACAATCTAGAGTTAATGAATTGAGACCTATTTATTTGATAATAACAAAAAATTATATTCAAGAAGATCAGCTAGTGGTTATTCATTCAAAAAATTTGAATTATCTGGCAAACAGTCGTTTTTGACCTTCTTTATTGAACTTTTCGGTATTATTGTTGTTTACATTAAATTTTCTTTTCATTTTTCAACATGGTTTTATTACGATTCCTATTTTATTGCGATATATTACAATTTTCATGAGATCATGAAAGAGTGATAGATCAGCTGATATTTTCTATTTCGTTCTAAGTTCTCGTTTTTTTAATTTTTTAATTTTAATTTTAATTTATTCAACAATCGAGAATGAATGAATTGAGACTTATTGATTTGATAATAACAAAAAATTATATTCAAGATTATCAGCTATTGGTTATTCATTCAAAAAAATTTAAATTATCCGGCAAACAGTCGTTTTTCAACTTCTTTATTGGACTTTTCGGTATTATTCTTGCTTAGATTAAATTTTCTTTTCAATTTTCACCATGGTTTTATAAGGATTTCTATTTTATTGCGATATATTAAAATTGTCATGAAATCTAATTTTTGCATGCTGCATATTACAAAAATATGAGTTCGCAGGTTCGTTAAAAAAAAAGGTCTCTACCTCCTGAACGTAATAAAAGCTGATAGATTTGTTCATTACATTTTTTTTTATTCTTCACGGTTGACTCGAAGAAGCAATCTTCCCACTTCCGCGCTTCTACATCTCTCGTACCCTCCGTGTTTGTTTACCTCTGAGACCAGTATATTCCGTTTATTCACTGAGAAACGACTAGAAACGATAATTAACATGATGGAATATAAAATAGATACGAATCTCGATAATTTTATATATCGTCAAGCTCAATTTTCTTTGTTAATCGTCCGGTAATTAAACACACGGGTAGAGAGTTGAGAAAGTAATTTTCCACCGTGATGGTTTTATGTAATAATCGCTGATCGATCAATTTTTACGAAACAAAATGAACAATTCAACGAATGAATCATCGATTCTCGTTCATCTCTCTCCCCTGTTCGTTTAGTCGCTAATTATAATAATTATAAAACGATCCAAACGTGACTCGATCGATACCCGATTGTGGTTTTCTATTGAATTTTTCAATTTCTTTATTATTTTCTCTCGTTTATACGTCGACTCGTAATCCAACGGAAAAATAGAATTTATCGTTCGTTCATCATTCGCAATTATATATCGGATAATAGATTTTATCCGAACGATCCTGAGGAACTCGAGAAAATTGTGCAAACTTTATTGGCAGAGCGGTGCGTGCTTTGCGAGCTCACTCTGTCGAGAGAAAAAAAAATGATAAAAAGGAAAGATGAGAAAAAAAATACGAGCACGCAGAGGGTGAGAGAGAACGGGACAAAAATTTTCTACAATTATACGAACGAAACTCATCGCGAACGTTAATCTTTTCGTTCAATTTATCTGTTTCGTTCCTTGTTGTTTTTTTCCCTTCCGTGTATGTTTATACACGACGAGTAAAAAAATAAATATAAGATGAAGGACATTTCATATTACTCAATGGAACACCGATTTTTTTTTTCACACGGCATTTCAATGAGCAACGATCTACTTCCCAAACGATTAACGCTGATACACGTTTCTTTTTTTATTCATATGATTTATTCATTTTTCGTTTCTCGTTGCCTCATTATCGAGCTATTAATAAGCAATGACAGGCGATAAAAGATATAGTTCACAGGGCAATCCGAAAAGATCTCACGGGAGATAGAACGCTCGTTTGAAATAAATAAAATATATAGAAAAAAAAAACAATGCAGTTAATAAATATAATATAATATTAGAAATTCATTTAAACACAATTTTTTTTCTCTCTCGCGAAACTTCATTCGGGGCAAATGTATGCGCGCTAATTAAGTTACGTTTGATAAGTTCATTGAGTCTTTATTTACAAAAATATATATCCAAATTCCTCGAGCCTTTGTTCGATAAAAAAGGAACTTTTACTTTTAGATGAGAATTTACTCGCAATGGTCCATTAACGTTTATGACTCATGCTTAATTATAATTTTCCGTTTTATTATCATCTCCTGTTTGTTGTTGAAATTTTCCACACGTCTATGTTTTGTTCAAATTTTCCTCTCTCTCTGTCTCCCTCTGTGGTCTCGGGTCATGAAATTCGTACGAATTTCACGTTGCATGTCGAAAGTACTCTTTATGCACGCGCGCAAACTCTCGATGCACTTGTGTCTGCGCGGTGGCCAAGAGACCATCTCCGGGATAATCTTCTAGGCGAAGAAAACAACAACAACAACAACAAAAAAACAAAAAAAATCCTGTTACCGTTAAGGGAGTTCCAGATAGCATTAACCCAGAGCATCAGAGGCAGGAGCCAACGTAGCACGAAGTGAGCACAGAGGTACGAAGCTGTGAAGAGCTCATTCTCTTTCTATCTTCGTGCCTTTCTCATTGAGTCTCTCCTCCTAACCCCTCTCTACTATCCTTTTCCTCTCTCTATCTTACTTACTCCTCTATCTCTCGTTATCCTCTGTCTCGTATACTTGTCGTCTCTTCACCTCGCTGTATCTCACTCGTAAAGAATTCTCTTATCCTCCATATATATATACAGGATGTCCCAAAACTAGTACGTCAGAGTGACACGGGAGGTTAGATTGGCTCTGTACCTTTCAGAATAAACAAATATTACCTCAGTAATGTCACATTGCTATGAATTATTTTGGGTTTATTTATATTTTCTTCGTAAATTATTTGCCGTTTGTGCATTAGGATTGGAGGGTAATCAATTTGAACACATGTTGTAAAAATTAAATAAATCATTAAATATATATTTTTTCGTTTCCTTATACTCCCACAAAGGTACTATTTTTTTTCTTCTTAAAACCAGTTTGCTCACCGCCCTAGGTACCTACTTTGTTTGCTTTAGTGCCTTTCGTTAAAAGCCCAAAATAATTCATAGCAATGACAGCGGGAATAACAAGTACGAGGAGGCGATTTTCTGAAAAATCAAAAAAAGACTTTTCTCGAAAACCATTAGACTTCTACCGAGATCATATTTGTTTATTCCGATAGGTCCGGTGTCAATCTAACGCCCGGTGTCACTCTGACGTGCTAATTTTGCGACATCCTGTATATATGCACTAGGGTGGGTCAAATAAAATGACTAATTTTTTTTTTCCTCGATATAATGAAAAATGTATTGTTTGGCATCTCAAAAAAAAAACCCTCTGCAAGTGTGAACCCTTCATATTTAAATTAAGAGGTCCCTCATCGCAAATTTTTATTTCCCATTCAAATAACATGGGAAATTTTTTCTTTTGTTTTTGGAATTTTATTAAACCTTAACCGTTAAGGTTAGAAGAGATTTTTAGCACATTTTTTGTAGAGCATTTGATGCTCTACAAAAAAGCTCTCTTTTGTCTAATCGATAAAAGTAACCGTACAAAAAAAATCGGTGATAATTAGCTCTGGATTCTCTCATATTTGTTTGAAAACAATTAGTAATATTAGGGTGGGCCAAATAAAATTACTAATTTTTTTTTTCCTCGATATAATGAAAAATGTATTGTTTGGCATCTAAAAAAAAACCCTCTGCAAGTATGAGCCCTTCATACTTAAATTAAGAGGTCCCTCATCGCGAATTTTCATTTCTCATTTAAATAACATGGGAAATTTTTTCTTTTGTTTTTGGAATTTTATTAAACCTTAACCGGTAAGGTTAGAAGAGATTTTTAGCACATTTTTTGTAGAACATTTGATGCTCTACAAAAAAGCTCTCTTGTGTCTAATCGATAAAAGTAACCGTACAAAAAATAATCGGCGATAACTAGCTCTGGATTCTCTCATATTTGTTTGAAAACAATTAGTAATATTAGGGTGGGCCAAATAAAATGACTAATTTTTTTTTTCCTCGATATAATGAAAAATGTATTGTTTGGCATCTCAAAAAAAACCCTCTGCAAGTATGAGCCCTTCATACTTAAATTAAGAGGTCCCTCATCGCGAATTTTCATTTCTCATTTAAATAACATGGGAAATTTTTTCTTTTGTTTTTGGAATTTTATTAAACCTTAACCGGTAAGGTTAGAAGAGATTTTTAGCACATTTTTTGTAGAACATTTGATGCTCTACAAAAAAGCTCTCTTGTGTCTAATCGATGAAAGTAACCGTACAAAAAAAATCGGTGATAATTAGCTCTGGATTCTCTCATATTTGTTCGAAAACAATTAGTAATATTAGGATGGGCCAAATAAAATGACTAATTTTTTTTTCCTCAATATAATGAAAAATGTATTGTTTGGCATCTGAAAAAAAAGCTCTGCAAGTATGAGCCCTTCATACTCAAATTAAGAGGTCCCTCATCGCGAATTTTCATTTCCCATTTAAATAACATGGGAAATTTTTTCTTTTGTTTTTGGAATTTTATTAAACCTTAACCGGTAAGGTTAGAAGAGATTTTTAGCACATTTTTTGTAGAACATTTGATGCTCTACAAAAAAGCTCTCTTGTGTCTAATCGATGAAAGTAACCGTACAAAAAAAATCGGTGATAATTAGCTCTGGATTCTCTCATATTTGTTCGAAAACAATTAGTAATATTAGGATGGGCCAAATAAAATTACTAATTTTTTTTTCCTCAATATAATGAAAAATGTATTGTTTGGCATCTGAAAAAAAAGCTCTGCAAGTATGAGCCCTTCATACTTAAATTAAGAGGTCCCTCATCGCGAATTTTCATTTCCCATTTAAATAACATGGGAAATTTTTTCTTTTGTTTTTGGAATTTTATTAAACCTTAACCGTTAAGGTTAGAAGAGATTTTTAGCACATTTTTTGTAAAACATTTGATGCTCTACAAAAAAGCTCTCTTGTGTCTAATCGATAAAAGTAACCGTACAAAAAATAATCGGTGATAATTAGCTCGGGATTCTAATTAACTCGTTCATTAGTACATAAATTTCAAATTTAAAAAAATTTTTGTTATCAATATGAATAAACATACTACTAATATATACTACTAATATATTACTAATATACTAATATACTACCAATATATTAGTAATTGTTTTCAAACAAATATGAGACAATCCAGAGCTAATTATCACCGATTATTTTTCGTACGGTTACTTTTATCGTCTAGACACGAGAAAGCCTTTTTGTAGAGCATCAAATGTTCTACAAAAATGTGCTAAAAAACTCTCGTAACATCAACGGTTTAAGTCTAATAAAATGCCAAAGTAAAAAAAAAAATGTTTCCATGTTATTTAAATGGGAAATGGAAATTCGCGATGAGGGACCTCTTAATTTAAATATGAAGGGCTCATACTTACAGAGCATTTTTTTTGAGATGCCAAACAATACATTTTTCATTATATCGACGAAAAAAAAAAATTAGTCATTTTATTTGACCCACCCTAATATGCACACGTATAATACAGCGAGTAACTACGAGCGGAAACTAAAGCCGGAAAAACTTTTCACTTTATACTTCTCTCAGCGTGAGAGACGCCGCGCGCAAAAGACTCTGAAATTAAATTATTTTCATCGACTTCTCGACCATATGACTAAAGGCTGTCATTCCAAAATTTATGCTCGATGCAAAATGTTGTTCCCATTCGCGATATAAAATTAAAAAATGCCAAAGTAACAAACACCCTTTGTTGAGTTTAGAAAAATATTAGGAAAAAAAAAAAATTGCTCCAATTTTACTTTTTTTTTAACCTTCCTCTTTGTGAAATGAAAAAAAATTCAAAGCAAAATCGCAGAATCTCGGTGACAATTTTTCCCATCGAACATCTGACTTTTCAACGTGACTGTATGCGGGACGAAACGTATCCATGATGGGTGGGGAACTAAGTGGAGCGCACTCTGTCCGTGTTCGATGCGTCGCGACTTCTATATAACGATAGACTTAAAAATGTGGTTTTGCATATTTAGGTCAGCCGGTACTAACGCATCTAATGCATCGGCAGTCGTTAGACGACTTTTCTAATGTAAAACGTTAAACAAGATTGCTCGGGAGTCACGGACATTATATCCAGTTAGCGCCTTGGCGTATCGGCGGCCAAGGCCGCGCGGATTCAAGTTCACCAACGTTGTATCCGTGCAATTTACCGGAAAATTCGTCGTTTTACATGGCATATTTACGGGCACGGGACAGTTAGAAGAAACCTTTTTTATTAACGACTCGTTAGTGCAGTTTGACGACTTCTCAATGAATGTTCGATTTTGTCCTTTATGATCGTTTTCTCATTAGCTTTTCGAACTCTCTCGTAAGCTAATGAGGCAACTATGTACTTGCAATTATATCGTTGAATGTCGCTGTCGTCTCGTTAATGTTCAACGCGCTGAAAGGATCGCAGCATCCTAGAGACATTCGGTATATAGAGTTTTTATGAGAAATTTATGTCCAAACAGTTTCAGCGAAATTCGAAACTATTGATAATACGACAATTTAATCGGTCGCAATGTAACGCATTATCGAGGCTAAACATTTAAATCGTGATTGCAAAACTATAAATTAACACTAGAATCTTTAATATCACATTTTATCGCTATTTCTATGCAAATCATTTTTTTTTTTTTGCTATTTCCAATTAATCCTTTACTTCGAATGCAAAGGATACTCTTTTTTACTTCGAGATACTTTGAAAAAATCATTTTATTTTTAATTTTTAGTTCAACTACGAGAAATATTAATTTAATGATAAATTAATTTTCCATTCGGTATATAGAGTCTCAATGAGAAATTTAAATCCGACAGGATCATCGGAATTAGAAACTATTAGTAATACGACACTTTGATCGGTCGCAATGTAACACATTATCGAGGATAAACATTTAAATCGTGATTGAAAAACTATAAATTAACACTAGAATCTTTGATATCACGTTTTATCGCTATTTCTATGCAAATCATTTTTTTTTTGTTGCTATTTCCAATTAATCCTTTACTTCGAATGCAAAGAATACTCTTTTTTACTTCGAGATACTGCCAGAAAATAATTTTTATTTAAATCTTTAGTTCAACTACGAGGAATATTAATTTAATGATAAATTAATTTTCCATTCGGTATATACAGTCTCAATGAGAAATTTAAATCCGTCAGTATCATCGGAATTGGAAACTATTAGTAATACGACACTTTGATCGGTCGCAATGTAACACATTATCGAGGATAAACATTTAAATCGTGATTGCAAAACTATCAATTAACACTAGAATCTTTAATATCACGTTTTATCGATATTTCTATGCAAATCATTTTTTTTTTTTGCTATTTCCAATTAACTATTTACTTCGAATGCAAAGGATACTCTTTTTTACTTCGAGATACTTTGAAAAAATCATTTTTCTTTTAATCTTCAGTACAACTACGAGAAATATTAATTTAATGATAAATTAATTTTCCATTCGGTATATAGAGTCTCAATGAGAAATTTAAATCCGACAGGATTATCGGAATTAGAAACTATTAGTAATACGACACTTTGATCGGTCGCAATGGAACGCACTATCGATGAGAAATATTGAAATTGTGATTGCAAAACTATAAATTAACACTAGAATCTTTAATATCACGTTTTATCGCTATTTCTATGCAAATCATTTTTTTTTTGCTATTTCCAGTTAACTCTTTGCTTCGAATGCAAAGGATACTCTTTTTTACTTCGAGATACTTTGAAAAAATCATTCTATTTTTAATCTTCAGTTCAACTACGAGAAATATTAATTTAATGATAAATTAATTTTCCATTCGGTATATAGAGTCTCATTGAGAAATTTAAATCCTACAGGATCATCGGAATTATAAACTATTAGTAATACGACACTTTGATCGGTCGCAACGTAACACATTATCGAGGATAAACATTTAAATTGTGATTGCAAAACTATAAATTAACGCTAGAATCTTTAATATCACGTTTTATCGCTATTTCTATGCAAATCATTTTTTTTTTGCTATTTCCAATTAACCCTTTACTTCGAATGCAAAGGATACTCTTTTTTACTTCGAGATACTTTGAAAAAATCATTCTATTTTTAATCTTTAGTTCAACTACGAGAAATATTAATTTAATGATAAATTAATTTTCCATTCGGTATATAGAGTCTCGATGAGAAATTTAAATCCGACAGGATCATCGGAATTAGAAACTATTAGTAATACGACACTTTGATCGGTCGCAACGTAACACATTATCGAGGATAAACATTTAAATTGTGATTGCAAAACTATAAATTAACGCTAGAATCTTTAATATCACGTTTTATCGCTATTTCTATGCAAATCATTTTTTTTTTGCTATTTCCAATTAACCCTTTACTTCGAATGCAAAGGATACTCTTTTTTACTTCGAGATACTTTGAAAAAATCATTCTATTTTTAATCTTTAGTTCAACTACGAGAAATATTAATTTAATGATAAATTAATTTTCCATTCGGTATATAGAGTCTCGATGAGAAATTTAAATCCGACAGGATCATCGGAATTAGAAACTATTAGTAATACGACACTTTGATCGGTCGCAACGTAACACATTATCGAGGATAAACATTTAAATTGTGATTGCAAAACTATAAATTAACGCTAGAATCTTTAATATCACGTTTTATCGCTATTTCTATGCAAATCATTTTTTTTTTGCTATTTCCAATTAACCCTTTACTTCGAATGCAAAGGATACTCTTTTTTACTTCGAGATACTTTGAAAAAATCATTCTATTTTTAATCTTTAGTTCAACTACGAGAAATATTAATTTAATGATAAATTAATTTTCCATTCGGTATATAGAGTCTCGATGCGAAATTTAAATCCGACAGGATCATCGGAATTAGAAACTATTAGTAATACGACACTTTGATCGGTCGCAATGTAACACATTATCGAGGATAAACATTTTAATCGTGATTGAAAAACTATAAATTACCACTAGAATCTTTAATATCACGTTTTATCGCTATTCCTATGCAAATCATTTTTTTTTTGCTATTTCCAATTAACCCTTTACTTCGAATGCAAAGGATACTCTTTTTTACTTCGAGATACTTCCAAAAAATCATTTGCCTTTTAATCTTTAGTTCAACTACGAGGACTATTAATTTATTGAATAATTAATTTTCCATTCGGTATCTATATACCGAATGGAAAATTAATTATTCAATAAATTAATAGTCCTCGAGAAATTTAAATCCGACAGTATCATCGGAATTAGAAACTATTAGTAATACGACACTTTGATTGGTCGCAATGTGACACATTATCGATGATAAACATTTAAATCGTGATTGAAAAACTATAAATTAACACTAGAATCTTTAATATCACGTTTTATCGCTATTTCTATGCAAATCATTTTTTTTTTTTGATATTTCCAATTAACCCTTTACTTCCATTGCAAAGGATACTCTTTTTTACTTCGAGATACTCCCAGAAAATAATTTTTCTTTTAATCTTTAGTTCAACTACGAGAAATATTAATTTAATGATAAATTAATTTTCCATTCGGTATATAGAGTCGCATTGAGAAATTTAAATCCGACAGTATCATCAGAATTAGAAACTATTAGTAATACGACACTTTGATCGGTCGCAATGTAACACATTATCGAGGATAAACATTTAAATCGTGATTTCAAAACTATAAATTAACCCTAGAATCTTTAATATAAAGTTTTATCGCTATTTCTATGCAAATCTTTTTCTTTTTTTTTTTGCTATTTCCAATTAACCCTTTACTTCGAATGCAAAGCATATCTTTTTACTTCGAGATACTTTGAAAAAATCGTTTGATTTTCAACCTTTAGTTCAACTACGAGGAATATCAATTGAATGAATAATTAATTTTCCGTTAATGGCAACAATTAGTAATTTGATGACAAAAAAAAAGGGAGAAATTCCTTTTTCAATGGTAATCAGGAAATTGGATTTATCTCCGAGGAAAATGTACGATGTGTTAATGTCTACGATCGATCAGCTGAGCGAACTCAACGGGGTAATAGAAAATAAACGCATGTATAGAGAAAATGGGGTAAAGAACTTGACGGAATGTCGTTGAATTTCATTGGGAGAGCATTAACCGTCGTAATAGTAACTTTAACAGGAAATGTCTGTGTGTGTGTGTGCGCGCGCGCATATTTGCAACGCGACAAAAGTCGCTTTCGTCGATAAAAAAAAAGTGGTTAATCATTCTCTAGCGTTTCCCCCGAGGCAATGTCGTAGAATAAACTACACACACACACACATAAACAACAAATTGTACGTATACGTGATGCTGTAAGCTCGCGCCGGGGTTGTCACGCTCTCGCATCCGTGCGCAATTCCAATTGCGATTCGCCTTCGCTCTACCAGCTGTTAAAAAGTCCCGAAGCATTACATTTATTTCCCCTCGGAACTTTTGCCGGCAAATCAAACCGCGTTAGACACACGTTATTTTTTGCAAAAGTAAATGCCCGAGGACACGCACGGCGCCTTTACAATCGTCATATATGTTATAACTCAATCGGTGGGACACGGTTTTACTTTACGGACACTTTCGTTACGGCGCACTCTCTCGTTATCTCGAATTTATGTTTTTTTTTTCTTCATCTTTATTTCCCCTCGTAAAAGATGCACGAACAGGTGTCGTGACTCGTCAACTATTTGCCGTTTTCTTCTTCGTCAAATTTCAATTTTCCCTTCTTTGTAGAACGATTTTTCTTTTTTTTCAGCGCGCAAAATCACGTAAAATGTACGCTTGAGAATTTCTTTAGCGTATATAGTCGTTGAAATGTTTCGAATTTAATTATTGGACGTGCCTATACGCTAAATTACTTTTAGACACTATTTTAGTATCATTGTTTAATCTTTTCTAACTTCGTATATTTAGCTCGGCATGTAACACGAAAAATGTATTATTATTTTTAAACAAAACGAAAACATCCATTAGATACATTTTCCGTTCACTTTAGAAAACATTAAATTATCCCAATGAAACGAAAAATAAAAAAACAATCAAGCCTAACTTATCGATAAATGAGTGGAAAAAAAACCAGCAAATTTTTGTAAACATTGCGTCAACGTACCTGTTAATTTTGTCACAGCGGTCTTTCCTTCGTGTCGTCGGCAGTCCCACAAAGTTTGCAATTCATCAACGAGTAAACGTAAAATAAGACGCACTCTGAAGCTCGTTGAGAAAAAAAAAAACAAGGCGATAAACCCGTACGAGGAACTATGAATTTAATTCGAGGACGGAAAATAAATCCGTCGCAATCAAACAAATGTGTATAACCCGACGTTATATTTTCGTTCGCCGTTTGCTCGAGTACGCGAAAAAATAAATAAAAAAAAGAAAACAAACGAAAAAAAAAACCAAACAAACAAATGTATCTCGTACCAATTCTGTTTGGTCCTCGGGAGGCTTCTCTCGCGATGTTTTCGTCTCACTATCGTCTTTTAAACGTACGAGACAATGAAAAATACCCGGCGGTCGGGTCGTTGTTTGTGTACGATGAAGAAGAGCCGGGCGCTCGCGTTTCCTCTTCGGGGTTCGAGCACGACTGGGGCCTCACGTAGGAGGGGTCCTGACTATGAGTCCCCGCTAGTCCCACTTATCAACCAACCAGAAACCACCGGCTACCGGTTGAATTCTCTAGTCCGTGCCTCGTCGTCGTTGTCGTCCTCGTCCACCTCGTCCTCTTCTTCCTCGTCGTCGTCGTCGTCGTCTCTTCGAGTGCACAAACTCTTTGCCAATCCTCTTTTTCCTCTTCTTCTTTCTATCCTCATTTTATCTCTTCGTCTCTGTCCTTTCATAATATCCTCCTCCTCTTTCTCGACAATCTTTCTCCTCTTCCGATGCCACTGAAAATAACCGCGAGCCTCTGTACGTGAGTCTATAGGACTCGTACAACAGGAGGCTATACAGCAGCAAAGAGTGCATGATGTTTCCTCCCTTCTTCCCCTTGCCGCTGGTTGGTCGAACCTGAAACACCGAGTATTAAGATCTCGGTGCAGGGACTCTCTCGAGAACGAGCAGATGAGAGAGTAGGGACATGCCGGCGAAAAGAAAAAGGCAAAATATTTGCATACATTGTTGATTTCTTGATTGTGACCCGTCGATTACATTTTTATATTCAAGGCACACGTCAAGAATTTTTATTCTCAATATAATGGCTGTTTTGTGGAGTAGACATTTTTTTTTTTTACATCCAATTCGAACTTAGATATCACAAAAAAAAAATTAGATATCATTTTTTTTTTCGTAATTCTTCGCGTTAGAGAAATTTTGTTCGTTTTTTCCTTTTCCTTGGGCCACACTGACTCTGCTGCTGCGTTCAATTTAGAGAATGTTTAAATTTGTGATCGGTAATCGAAAGGAGGAAAAATTTCTGATTTAATTAAGATCGAACACGCGGTTTTGACAATAAAAATTTCTTAGCTTCATTGATTTATGAGTTGAAAACTCGAAATATGGAAAGAGGACGAACCTTAATAGTCTGTCCTGTTTAGATATGCGTTTTCGTCTCTCCATGAATCGTCGCTCTCTTTTGCTCGAGGGGAAAACTGATGATATAGGGTAACACGAGGAAAAGTTTTACTTGCATTGCCCCCCTGGTGAGATTTACGTATGTGTATAATAATAAAATTCATTCGTACATGCCAATAACAGAGTCACGATGGAAAGTTCTTCCACTTCGTTATTTAGCCGAGGGAGAAAGAGAAGATATGCACGTCGTGTGGGACGAGCGATGATCGATAGCTTTCATCTTTCTCTCCTCATTTTTTTTTTCTCGTAATTTTCTCTATCCCCCACTCTCTCTCTCTCTCTCTCTCTCTTTCTGTCTCACTGTCTTTTCGTATATCCTTTGATTATAATCACCGACCTTTCTCAATGCTGTATACATAAATCCTATAGCGCAATATAATACAATAAAGTCTCATCCCGTCTCCGCGCGTACTCGCTGCGGATTTCTCTATACCACTGCGCTAATTTAACTCGTTTCTCCGTTTCTCTCATTCTTTCTTTTGCCACTTCGCGTCTTCTCCCCCTCCGTATTCTCCGGAGACACTTGCAAGATGTTTATATATATATCGGTTGAATATCATCGCATGTGTTATTCGCGAGATGAGAGAGAGTATATTACATACATATGTATGCCTGTGTATATATGAGGCCCTTCATGTAAAATCAGGTAGCCAAAATTCAACAGTCATTTGAGTTATTAAATAAAGTTGTTTAAGGTTCGGACCATGTGTTCCTTTTTCTTTTTAGAACAAAAAAACATATACTCTGTTGCCTTATGCCCAAAAAATGCTTATAAAATTCAGCGAATTTTAAAGAGAAAATTTAATAACCCAGAAATTTGATAAATAATTTGCAAACACTTTTGGCTGAACAAAACGTTATTGTACTGTTAACAAAATCTTAACACACGAATTTCCACTATGGCGGGAAATGAATGTTTGAAAATGTAAAAGAAAAAAAATCTTTCACTCGTCAATAGATTTTTCTGTGAATTTTATAAAATTATTTTGTCATCTCATAGAAATTCCGAACTGGCGAACACATACTCTGCTACCTAATGCCAAGAAAATGCTTATAAAATTTAGCGAATTTCAAAGAGAAAGTGTAATAATCCAGAAATTTGATAAATAATTTGCAAACACTTTTGGCTGAACAAAACGTTATTGTACTGTTAACAAAATGTTGACAAACGAATTTCCACTATTGGGGTAAATGAATGTTCGAAATTGCAAAAAATAAAAATCTTTTACTTACCAACAGAAATTTCTGCGACTTTTACAAAATTATTTTGTCACCTGATAGAAATTCCGTACTGGCGTATACACACTCTGCTACCTAATGCCAAGAAAATGCTTATAAAATTTAGCGAATTTTAAAGAGAAAGTGTAATAATCCAAAAATTTGATAAATAATTTGCAAACACTTTTAGTTGAACAAAACGTTATTGTACTGTTAACAAAATCTTGACAAACGAATTTCCACTGTTGCGGTAAATAAATGTTCGAAAATGTAAAAAAAAAAATCTTCCACTTGAATTTTACAAAATTATTTTGTCACCTCATAGAAATTCCGAACTGGCGTACACATACTCTGCTACCTAATGCCAAGAAAATGCTTATAAAATTTAGCGAATTTTAAAGAGAAAATTTAATAACCCAGAAATTTGATAAATAATTTGCAAACACTTTTGGCCGAACAAAACGTTATTGTACTGTTAACAAAATCTTGACAAACGAATTTCCACTATTGGGGTAAATGAATGTTCGAAAATGTAAAAAAAAAAATCTTTCACTTGCCAACAGAAATTTCTCTGAATTTTACAAAATTATTTTGTCACGTCATAGAAATTCCGTACTGGCGTATACACACTCTGCTACCTAATGCCAAGAAAATGCTTATAAAATTTAGCGAATTTTAAAGAGAAAATTTAATAACCGAGAAATTTGATAAATAATTTGCAAATACTTTTAGTTGAACAAAACGTTATTGTACTATTAACAAAATCTTCACAAACGAATTTCCACTGTTGGGATAAATAAATATTCGAAAATGTATCATATTCCAAAGTCAACAAACTAAAATTCGTTAAAAGTCAGTTTAGGTACGCGAAAATGTTTTAAAATGTAAAACAAAAAATATCTTTCACTTGTCAATAAAAATTTCGGAATTTTACAAAATATTTTGTTACCTTATAGAAATTCCGTACTGGCGTTGGTATTGTGATTGTGAATTTTGATTTTCCATGAAATATCCTCTGTGCACGTGTATATTTCGTCGTATGAGAATGAAACGTGTCCCCGCGACCTCGCTTTAAAAGTAGACATTGCATTTTACCGTGGTTATATGTGCAATGAAGGTAACTCGCACGTGACGATTTTACACAATAATGTACTTTGTGTAATTCGTACCCGTATACATTGACTTCAGAACTGTACTTCGTTACAGACGAAACTTTCGTGCAATTAATTGAACTTTTTTTCTTTAGTTCTCAGCTCGGTCTGACGTTTTGCATCCTATTCACTACATCGTAGTTGCAGCTTAGTTGAATTACTCAACAAAATCGTTGTTCAGTACAATTACCGTATATAGTTTCGTTCGTGATGTTTCGCACGACGATATTCATCGTGGAGATCGTTGAATTGAATTCAATAGCGGTATTGACATCTCTACAGCATGTCGAAGTTTCGAATACAATTTAATAATTTTGAATTAACAATTCCGGTACAATAGCACTGGCATTGTTAATTCAAAATCCAGGTATAACGATCCCTGGATACGTCGTTTGACTATAGAATTGTTTTCGAAACTTCGACATGTTGTAAAAGTGTCAATACCGCGAATTGTTAATTCAAAATCCAGGGATAACGATCCCTGGATACGTATGATGTTTAAGCTCGCATCGTTGGAACGCAACGAGAATAGGTTTTTTAAATTTTAATATCCGGTATTGCTTCCGCTTCCCTTGCTCATTCAGGCCCAGCATCTTAAGGAGTGAAATAGGACAGCGTTTTCTCAATGATTTTCATGAATTTTTTTATAGTATAAAAAATGAATATAATCTATTGAAACTTTGAGAATATTTTATACATATATTTAAGTATATACTATAAAATTTTTGAAGAATTTTCTTGAAAAACACCGGGGATGTTAGCGACCCCATATTGCAGGTCACAATCAGACTCAGCATTTTGTGTACATTCTGGAAGCCGCAATTTTCATCTGAAATCAAACAAGGTTGGAATTTACTTTTATTATACGTCTCTCTTCTATATGAACCTAAATGCTATCGAAAAAATAGAAAATTTAATTTTTTACAGGGGGTCAAAACAAAAAAGCATGATTTTTTGCCATTATTTACAACTTTATTTGCAAAAAAAAATTATTTTAAATAATGATAATATTCCGTTTTTAGGTTCATATAGAGCGCATTACTATGAAGAAAGTAACTGCCAATTTTCGAAATGATTGGTTGAAAACTTTTCGAACTAGCGTGTACGCAAGTTCAAAAAAAGTCGTTTTCAGAAAAACGCGTTTGAAAAAATAGCGCGCTCGGGGTCTGAAGGAGAGCTACTCACTTTAATGGCTTATAACAGTAGAACGAGTCGGAATTTTCATTAAAAATTTTGGGGACATATTTTTTAATAGTTTTACTAACAATTTATGAAATAAAGAAAAAATCGATTTTTTGAACCGTCTAACCCTATTTCCCCCCTTAAAGGAGCTGATGTTGAAGTTTCCACCGTTGAAATGCAACGAAAATAGATTTTTTACACCATTCACACCCTTAAGATTAGATTATCGATGACAAAAGTCGTTAAAACGTTTTACTGAGGTCTTCTTCACGGACTTGGGCCTAAATGGGTCACGAGAAGCAAGAGCAAAAGGATGGCGCCTCCTGATCGGCATGATAACTGGTTGAAAAAAAAATCCAATCTGCAAATAAAAAAAAACCCTTGTAATATGATCCATTAGTTATAGTCTGACGGAGGGATTTTTTTATTTTTTGAACAATGACGAAGCTAGAGCGATCCAAAGTTTTGCATGCGATTTTTAGAAAAAAAATGACTGTTTAAAAATTTATAAAACATTGTCTAATAAAAAAATTAAAAAATCCCTCCGTCAGACCATAACTAATACATCATGTTACAAGGGTTTTTTTTTATTTGCAGATTGGATTTTTTTTCAACCAGTTATCATGCCGATCAAGAGGCGCCATCCTTTTTCATCCTAACCGCACTTCGGTCCTTAAATAATAATGATAATATTGAAAAAAAATGTTTTTTCATTTTTTTCCTTATATTTAAAGAGTCAATAAACAATATGAAACCACAACTTAATTTTTTTTTTCATTTTTTACCTCAAAAAATAATTTTCGAAATTCACGCCGTTTCGAGCGCGCCCAGAGGTATGAGGCATTATTCCCTCAAAGGAGATCCCCAAACAATGTTTTAACGATTTTTGTCATAAAAAATCTAGCCTTAAGGGGGCTGAATGGTATTAAAAAAATTTCTTTTCATTTCATCCCAACGATGCAAACTTCAACATCATCGATACGTCGTCTGACCATAGAAACGTTAATCCAAAATCTCTCTTCATCGTTACGTTGTCTGACTGTAGAATTGTTCTCGAAACTTCGAGATGCTGTAGATAGTGTCAATACCGCGATTAAATTCAATTCAATATATCGAATTTCGCGAACCATCGTCTGATATCCACTCTGACGATTGTCGATTACATCTGGTAGTAGCCGAGAGTGCGAGTTGAAAAGTAAGAAAAAAAGAAAATTAAAAAAAATTCTCATACCGATGCGGTTAACGCGGCGCACGTGCGAGAGCTCGTTCTCGAGTTTTGCGGTAAAGCGCGGTGTCTCTAGTTGAGACCCTCGCTCGTGGTTCTCGGTCGTTCTCTTCAAAAGCCACTGTAAATGGTTCTACAGTTTTTATGTACAATCTTTTACATTTACCGTACGTGCCGTTTCATGTGTAATTAATCTCTTAATTACAACATGTAATCCAACGATTTTTCTCCATTCAGCCTCGTACGATCTTTGCCGTAGTGAAAATCTTTCGATTTATCTATTTAAAAAAATAAATAACAATAATTCTCTATGAATATTTTCAAATGGTAATTTCTTTCACTAATAATCAATTTTTCAATTTTATTATTGGAAAAAAATTGTCCTAAAAGCCTAACATTTTTTTTTTTTTTTGAGGAATTTTTTGTGTCAATCTGGTAATTTTTTCGGGCACCGTTTATCATTTTCATGAACCAGCGACTATTCCGATTTAATTTCACTTTGATTTATAAATCTAGAAATTTGTGTCTAGAAAAAATCTTTTTAACAATTTTCTATTTACAATGGAAGGTCCTTTATATACATGTACTATATATATATATATATATATATATATTCAGGTGTGTATTGTATATGTTCGAGACTGATGCATCGGCGTACAAGAGTAGTTTGCGGGAGTAATGGAACGCGGTTGAGCACGTGACATAAACTTCCATAACGCCCACATCGGTCCATCGTCAAATCCGTCGGACGAAAAAAAATAAGAAACAAATGTAGAAAACGCGTTGGCGTTAGAACAGAATAAACGTTTTGTCTACATTCATTTCATCAACAATGCAAGCTTGGACATTCGTTTTTTTTTCTTCACCAAACAAGTGAAGAAAAAAGAACATTGGCTTCTTCATTACTTTTCTACGCATCTAAAAAATCTCCTCTCGCTGCGAAAATCCTTCGTTTAAGGGGGGAAATAGGGTTAGGACAGCGTTTTCTCAATGATTTTCGTGAATTTTTTTATAGTATAAAAAATGAATATAATTTATTGAAACTTTGAGAATATTTTATACATATATTTAAGTATATACTATAAAATTTTTGAAGAATTTCCTTGAAAAACACCGAAAATATTAGCGACCCCATATTGCAGGTCACAATCAGACTCAGCATTTTGCGTACATTCTGGAAGCCGCAATTTTCATCTGAAATCAAACGAGGTTGGAATTTACTTTTATTATATGTCTCTCTTCTATATGAACCTAAATGTTATCAAAAAAATAGAAAATTTAATTTTTTTTTTCTTCACCAAACAAGTTAAGAAAAAAGAAATGAAGAAAAGGGTACCCAATGGAAACTCAAACATTGGCTTCCTCATTATTTTTCTACGCATCTAAAAAATCTCCTCTCGCTGCGAAAATCCCTCGTTTAAGGGGGGAAATAGGGTTAGGACAGCGTTTTCTCAATGATTTTCATGAATTTTTTTATAGTATAAAAAATGAATATAATTCATTGAAACTTTGAGAATATTTTATACATATATTTAAGTATATACTATAAAATTTTTGAAGAATTTCCTTGAAAAACACCGAAAATATTAGCGACCCCATATTGCAGGTCACAATCAGACTCAGCATTTTGCGTACATTCTGGAAGCCGCAATTTTAAAAAAGTCGTTTTCAGAAAAACGCGTTTGAAACACGTGGCGCGCTCGGGGTCTGAAGGAGAGCTACTCAATTTAATGGCTTGTAACAATAGAACGAGTCGGAATTTTCATTAAAAATTTTTGGAACATATTTTTCAATAGTTTCACTAACAATTTATGAAATAAAAATAAATCGATTTTTTGAACCGTCTAACCCTATTTCCCTCCTTAACATCTTAAATACAAAGGGTTAAATACGAGAAAGAAAAAAAAGATTTTTCTCGTTCTCCTTCCACGAAATGCTATTTTATCATTAAATGTATTATCCTCGACGACCAGGATAATGATAGAACGCGAGGGAAGAAAGAAGAAGAAAAAAAAAGTGAAAATACTATGAAATTGTTGCTTTGACTCCGTTGGAGATCAGTGAATTTTCTCTCAATTCATACGATTTTCCGTGCCGTAAAGTCAAGCCTCCAGAGTCGGTGTACTCCGTCGAGCGTGATATCGAACGAGGAAACTTATTCGATCTATACGCTCGGATGACTCGCGTCAAAAGGAGGCCGCTACTCCGCCGACGCTAATATTCTCCGCGCTCTCTCAGGTGAGAGAGGAGACTCTACTCTCTTTTGTACAAACATTATGTGCGACTTATGCTTCTTTTCGTCGTCGTCGGTCGGTTGTACACGTCCTTATAGGCAAGCTGCATTCCTGTTTTGCCTCGCCCGCGCGATTCGACAATCTCTCTCTTTCTCTCGTTCTCTTTCCCTCGTGAGATCCTTTTATATCCATTCGCTTGAGACCACTATATCTCGGCAGCAAGTCCAGGCTTTTTCACGCTCAATAATTCCACGTCAATTTGAGATCACTTTTGAGAAAAGAAAAAAAAGCGAGTAAGTGCAAAATTCGGAAATAAATTTCACCCTCCTCTTGACTTTTTAACAAGACATTTCATTGGCCAATTAACCTGACAATGAGTGTGACGAAAATTGCATTGATTTATTATCAATTGGTTACAGTCAATGAGAACAATTGAAACGGATTCGTATTTAAAAGACATTTCGACGTATAAGAATTTCTTGAAATTGTTCAGAGAGAGATTTAAAAAAAAAAACAATAAATAAGCATGAAATTGCTCCAGTTTCCATTGGGAAATAATATGTATATGCACGTTCGGGATCTTTCGTCTTCTCCGGACGACCAGGACATACCGCTTGGTGCCGATCGAGTTGGGTTTTGCCACACATGCATGTACTCTGCTGCTGCAGCAGCAACAGCAGCAGCAGGAGCAGAGAAGTCCAACACTATCTAAACTAGATCTCGAGGAGTTATGCGCCCACCTATCTACCTACCTACCTATACCCTACATTAAGCACCTTCACATCATGTACAGTTGATATTCCATTAAATTAACTTTCCTCAAGGTGTTCCCTTTTCTCAATCAACTTCATATCGAACTCTTCGACGAAACTTGTGTTGAATTAACTTTTCTCGAATTGTCCTTCATTCAAATTGACAAGAATCTATCTTGAAGCAACTTTTCTTGTTATTTCCTCGAGTAAACTTCCCTTAAATTGATTCTCGGTAAATTGAATCGACTTTCAATTGAATATCTCTTTCCTTAAGGGAGGGAAATAGGGTTAGGACAGCGTTTTCTCAATGATTTTCATGAATTTTTTTATAGTATAAAAAATGAATATAATTTATTGAAACTTTGACAATATTTTATACATATATTTAAGTATATACTATAAAATTTTTGAAGAATTCCCTTGAAAAACACCGAAGATATTAGCGACCCCATATTGCAGGTCACAATCAGACTCAGCATTTTGCGTACATTCTGGAAGCCGCAATTTTCATCTGAAATCAAACGAGGTTGGAATTTACTTTTATTATATGTCTCTCTTCTATGTGAACCTAAATGCTATCAAAAAAATTGAAAATTGAATTTTTCACAGGGGTCAAAACAAAAAAGCATGATTTTTTGCCATTTTTTACAACTTTATTTGCAAAAAAAAAATTATTTTAAATAATGGGAATATTCCGATTTTAGGTTCATATAGAGCGCAATACTATGACGAAAGTAACTACCAATTTTCAAAACGATTGATTGAAAACTTTTCAAACTAGCGTGTAAGCAAGTTCAAAAAAAGTCGTTTTCAGAAAAACGCGTTTGAAACACGTGGCGCGCTAGGGGCCTGAAGGAGAGCTACTCACTTTAATGGCTTATAACAATAAAACGAGTCGGAATTTTCATTAAAAATTTTGGGAACGAATTTTTCAATAGTTATACAACAATTTATGAAATAAAAAAAATCGATTCTTTGAGCCGTCTAACCGTATTTCCTCCCTTAATCAACTTTATATCGAACTCTTCGACGAAACTTGTGTTGAATTAACTTTTCTCGAATTTTCCTTCGTTCAAATTAACAGAAAGCTACCGGGAATCAACTTTTCTTGTTATTTCCTCGAGTAAGTTTCCCTTAAATTGACTTTCGATAAGGTTAATAGATTTTCAATTGGATATCTCTTTCCTTAAGGTAGTAGTCTGGTAACTTGAGCCGATATTCGTGTCTTTTTTGGAGGGCGTTTTTTTGTAGGAAAATAAAAATGAATCGTTTTGGATATTTAGGATGTTTTTATTTACATATTAAAGTTACAAAAAAAAAATTTTTTGAAAAAATTTAATAGTTTATTATTATTATTATTATTGATCGAAGTTGGCACCTCGAAAAAAAAAGCGCGTGGGTGGCCCCGGTGATTTTGGCTCTTGATGTTATCTGAAATAAAAAATTCTTGATAATTCTCAATCTCTAGACATGTCATTCTGGTCGGAACTACTGAAGTTAAATTTCATGCATAAATAACAAAATGGCGGACTTTGGAAAAAAAAGTTTTTTTCCAAAGTCCGCCATTTTGTCATTTATATATTATTAAATTTTTAGATTCAATTACATTAAATAACAAAATATTAAATAACAAAATGGCGGACTTTGGAAAAAAAAGTTTTTTTCCAAAGTTCGCCATTTTGTTATTTATCCATAAAATTTAACTTCAGTAGTTCCGACCAGAATGACATGTCTATAGATTAAGAATTATCAAGAATTGTTGATTTCAGATAACATCAAGAGCAAAAATCACCGGGGCCACCCACGCGCTTTTTTTTCGAGTCGCCAACTTTGATCAATAATAATAATAATAATAAACTATTAAATTTTTTCAAAAAATTTTTTATTTGTATCTTTAATATGTAAATAAAAACATCCTAAATATTCAAAACGATTCATTTTTATTTTCCTACAAAAAAACGCCCTCCAAAAAAGACATGAAAATCGGCTTAAGTTACCAGACTACTAGCTTAGTCAACTTTATATCGAACGCTTTCGACGAAACTTGAGTTGAATACTCTGCAGAAATTTAATTTCAATTGACGCTCTCCTTCCAAGCAATAATTTCATTAAAAATTCCAATAAAATGTAACTTAGAGAAAATTCATTAACTTATCGGAAGTTTTACTGTATCGATCGCAGTTGTAGCAGTGGATACACGCTGTGGTATGTAGAATATATCCAGAGGGCACGGAAATCGATCGGGCAGTGCCCACTCTCGTTACCTATCCTCCTTCCTCTCGATTCCCGATCCAGGCCCATTTTCCCTGACCGCCGCTTGTAGCAATCCCGGAGTAACATATACATAGACATTAACCGGGAGTTATGAACGAGGCTCTCTGGTTTAAAAGGATGAATACCGCGCAGAGTCGTTGAACCACTGCTCGCGAGTGATTGGCAAATGTAAAAAAAAAGGGCAACCTCTTGTTTACTTCGTAACTTTTTTGTTTTTTTTTTTGTTTTTCATTTCGAAAAGTTGGCTTCAACATTCGGAGACTTGTGCTCATTCGACAAAACATCTTTCTAACTACATAAATAATGAAGCAAACGGAGCACTTTCTTTTTCCTTTCTTCGCGATGCCTTATGACTGAAGAAAAGAAAAACGAAGTTTTACTCGTTAAACGCAGTTTACCCGATTGTTACAATCGGATGAATTGCATTTTATCAGTGTACACGTGCCAATCTTCGATACCACCGCGCGTAATCCACGCACGTGTTTTTCCCCCGAGATACTAATAAAAAGAAAAGAAAAAAAAAAGGCCAGAATGCCACAGAGACGTGTTCGATTCCCGCGAGCGAAACTCGCCGATCGTCACGGACGTGTCACATGTAGAACGCCCGTGTGACTCCTCGGCGAAGTTCCACGGTTAGAGAGGAAGGAGAGGATGCTGCGCTCGAGTTCGGAGATGTATCTCGGTTCTTTGATCGTCGTGGATTCGTCGTATATATACAGAGTGTACCAAAACTAGTGACCTATCAGAATAAACAATAGTATGACCTCAGTAAAAAGTCTAATGGTTTTCCTGAAAAATCATCTTATTTTATTTTTTCGGAAAATCACTACGTAGTACTTGTTAGTCTGCTAATATTGCTATGAATTACTTTGGGTTAGAAGGAAAGACACTAAAGCGGACGATGTAAGTATCTAAGGCGGTCAAGCAAACTGATTGTAAGAAGAAGAAAAAATAGTATCTTTGTGGGAGTGTAACGAAACAAACAAAAATTATATTTAATAATTTATTTAATTTTTACAAAGTGTATTCAAATTGTCTACCTCCAACTCTAACACACAAACGGCACACATTTTAGTAACAAAATATAAATAAACCCAAAGTAATTCATAAGAATGGTAACAGAATGACAAGCATTGGGTAGAGATTTTCCGAGGAATCAAAAAAGACGATTTTTCTCGAAAACCATTAGACTCTTACTCGGGTCATATTTGTTTATTTATATAGGTCCGGAAGTGCAACCTAAAGACCCGTGTCACTCTGACGTGCTAGTTTTGGGACACTCTGTATATATGTATCGTCGTAGTTGGGCCAAATAGACGGTCGAGAGGCAAAAGCTTCGATCTATGCTCGACCTGGAAATCGATCTTACCGAGTTGATCTCTCGATGGTTAGGCGACGTGCTCTTCTGGTGCGACTCTATCCTCTATACCATGCTTTCCTCTTTGGATCGCCTTTATATATATACGAGGGGGGACCCAAATAAAACGGGAATTTCGTCACAATTTCTTTATTTTTTAATATTTTTACACCAAATTTTGATCAGCTACAAAGTATTCTCCTTTGACCACAACGCACCTCTGCAAACGATCCTTCCAATGTTCAAAACATTTTTTAAATTCACTTATCGGAATGTTCTTTAGGGCTTCCAGCGATTTTTGTTTTACCTCCTCCACAGTGGCAAAACGCTTGATTGCTGCTTTGTTTCGGGGTCGTATCCGTAGCACCACGATTCATCAACAGTAATCACCTTGGAAAAAAGTTCAGGTTCCTCTTCGAGCTGATTTTGAAGTTCAAAACATGCCTGAAGTCGACGCTCCCTTTGCTCGTCTGTGAGAAGGCGAGGGACAAATTTGGCTGCAACTCTGCTCATGTACAAATCTTTGGATAAAATCCTCCGAATTGAACTCCATGATATCCCAGACATCTCACAGAGTTGATCAATGGTTCGGCGACGGTCTTCACGAATGAGAGCATTGATTTTGTCGACGTTTTCGTCACTTCTTGACGTTGAGGGGCGTCCTGAACGGGGTTAGTCTTCAATTGACATTTCTCCATTTAAAAAACGTGAAAACCTCTCGTAAACTCTGGTTTTACTTAGGGCAGCATCTCCATAAGCAGTCTTAAGCATTACAGTAGTTTCCGCGGCCGATTTCCCCAACAG
Organism: Oxytorus armatus; assembly: GCA_958009045.1. Classification (NCBI taxonomy): domain Eukaryota; kingdom Metazoa; phylum Arthropoda; class Insecta; order Hymenoptera; family Ichneumonidae; genus Oxytorus; species Oxytorus armatus. The sequence goes on along the minus strand of OY253746.1, from coordinate 2,768,662 downwards.
GAAACAAAATTTCACAGCCGCGTCGTTGCTCTCGACAAACGGCCATCACGTTTTCGCCGAAATGAAAAAAGTTGTTTCACTACAAAAATTCCCACGGGCGAACCGATGCACTCACGGCGACAGAACTTCGCACACTAACTCGGGAGACGTGTCCCCAACGGACACCTGGTCGAGCAATGGGTTCCCCCACTCTCCCTCCACGCCGCAGCGCAATTCCCGTTTTTTTTGGGTCCCCCCTCGTATATATATATATATTAGAGTGGTTCTTAATTTGGTGATGTTGGAAATTCTTTGGTATTGTTCCTCAAAAGTAATCAACATATCTAGAAAAAAAGTTGTGCCCAAGCGGAACTTTGTCCAATAATTCTAACCCACCCCACCGAGCTGTCGAATTTTTATATGAAAAAATGCATGCATTCAAAATTTTATTAAGAAAATTGTTTATTATTTCAAAACTATTTATGATAAAAGAATTTTATATAACGTTTTTGTAGGAAATATAATGCTCTACAAAGAAGGTATCTTGTGAAATTCTCGTGAATCTAATATTTATCACGTAATTAGCAAAAAACTGTCATCATTTATTCCAAAAGTCGATCATTACGGTTAAAATAGGAGTTTGACGTCGAATAGCTGCAATTTATTTTTCGTATGTATATAAGATTATGAAGAAATACGTAGCGCACTCAACAATGAAATGTAAACGATATACAAATTTTCAATTTTATCAATTTTATTGTGAATTATAATGGATGATGTTATATATTTTAAAAATCAACTTACAATAATGAATTACATCGGTTGGAGCAAAGTTACTTTGTTAATATCAGGATATTTTTTTTTATATTCTTGAATTATTTGTACAATGAATTGTTTCTGATCTTCATCATAAGTGAGACGATCATTGCACTCTGTAATAAGTTTCACTCCTCTTTCTGCAACATCGTTAACCACTTTAATTCCTTTAACTATTTTTAAGCCTTGCAAATAATTTTCATTAGAAATCCACTCGCTCACATCGATATCAAAAAATGAGGAGTTGAATTCAAATTTTTCGAAAAAAGCCATCGATTTGGAACTGAAAAAGAAATCGATGTCCTTATCGATCAAAGAAGAAAAATTTATCATGAATGATAATAAAATTGAAAATTTAAATATCGTTCACATACTGTTATTGAGTGCACTACGTATCTCTTCATATTTATAATTGCATATGAAGAATACATTGCAGTTTTTCGACGTCAAACTCCTGTTTTGGCCATAATGATGGACTTTTGGAATAAATGATGACAATTTTTTGCTAATAACGTGATAAATATTAGATTCACAAGAATTTTACAGGATACCTTTTTTGTAGAGCATCAAATTTCCTATAAAAACACAATATAAAATTTTTTTATCATGAATAGTTTTGAAATAATAAACAATTTTCTTAACAACATTTTGAAAGCATGCATTTTTTCAAATAAAAATTCGACAACTCGGTGGGGTGGGTTAGAATTATTGGACAAAGTTCTGCTTGCGCCCAATTTTTTTTCTGGATATGTTGATTACTTTCAAGGAACAATACCAAAGAATTTCCAACATCACCAAATTAAGAACCACCATAATATATATATATATATATATATATATATACGAGGTCTGTTAAAAAAGTATCGCGAATTTTGAATTTCCGCGGGCTACGTATATTCGATTTTCGATTTTTTTGTGGCGTTAGGTTGGTACTCGTGTCCCTCACTTATGCTGACAAAATCGGCCATTTTGAATGTTTAGTTAATTGTTGACGGCTGTTTTGGTTAGACGTGTTTTGGCTTGTCTTCGATTTTTGCCTATTCCAAAAAAATGGATCAAAGAATCTGTATAAAATTTTGTGTGAAAAACAAAATTAAGTGCGCGGACGCATTTCGAATGTTGACTGTGGCATATGGTGAAGCTACCTTGGACCAAAGCAACGTTTATCGGTGGTACAAAATGTTCTCAGAGGGCCGAGAAGATGCGAACAACGAAATGCGTTCCGGACGTTCCGAGCACATCAACAACAGACGAAAACATTGATGAAGCGAAGAAAATAATATTGGCCAATCGTCGAATAACCGTTAGAGAAGTTGCCGAGGAACTAAACATATCGATTGGCTCGTGCTATTCGATTTTTACCAATGATTTGGACATGAGACGGGTCGCCGCGAAATTCGTGCCAAAATTGCTCATTTTCGAAGAAAAACAGTGTCGCGTTAACATTACTAAGGAGCTGTTGGGTTCGGTCCGCGACGACCCAAATTTGCTCCAGAGGGTCACAACTGGTGACGAATCATGGGTTTATGGTTACGACGTGGAAACCAAAGCTCAATCGTCGCAATGGAAGCTGCTTTTTTGGAATAGGCAAAAATCGAAGACAAGCCAAAACACGTCCAACCAAAACTGCTGTCAACAATTAACTAAACATTCAAAATGGCCGATTTTTTCAGCATAAGCGAGGGACACGAGTGCCAACCTAACGCCACAAAAAAATCGAAAAGCGAATATCCGTAGCTCGCGAAAATTCAAAATTCGCGATACTTTTTGAACAGACCTCGTATATATCCATATCTCTCACTATATCTCTGCATAAATTTATCTACCCTCCGAGATCAATTCAGTGCATTGTGAGTACACATTTCGTCGATTCTATATCGATGTGGTACGCGTAGGAGTGTTTGTCACACCGCGCACACTCGTACGGATGCAATAAAAATTGAATTTTATCTAAAATATATGTTAACTGTTCACTTAGTGACAATTTCGTGAAATTGAAAAGTAAAACAAGTTTAGCATATTCCACAATAGACAGTTCTCAAACAAACGGAGAGATTGCTAAATAAATCGTTTTTTTTCTTTTTGTTCTTAGTATCTTTTCCTATTACAAAAATATTTGCGAAATTCACTTTGGATAGGAGTCGAGAGAAAAAAACTTTCGACAATCACCCTTCCATCTGACCTAAATACTTATCGATCTGTGTATCGACTGCTACACGATCGAACGGGCTTTTAACCCCGTATTTGTTGAATTGTACATATACTGTGTGTGTGTGTTTTAACAATACAACGGTTCTACACGACTCTTCGCGTGTTCCCATTGGCTTCATTTTTATTTTTATTTTTTTTCTCTCTCACTCTCGAAACACGCGCGTCGGTTGTCGGGGTCAATTCTACTTTCAATTGCTACCGATCGAAACACGCGGTCACGGCCGTGTCACATGTAGAACACTCGTGTTACGGTCATCAGCGAGCGAGGGGGCAAACAAGTTTTTTAGCTTTTTTTTTCTTTCTTTTATTTCAAGTTACATACACGTTTGTACGTTCGAGAGAGAATCTCGGTATCCAATCGGAGTACACTCTTGGGTTTGAAGCGAGCACGAGAAGCATGCACCCTCGGGTATTCTTATTACTATTCTATATGGGATATTCCACACCGAGCGAAACCATTTTTCAGCAAGGATGTGTTTGACATTTTTTTTTATCTTTCAAAGCAGAAAAAAAAGTGGATTTTCCTTGTGGAAAAAAGTTTGGAAAACGCTTTTTCTTAATTTCATTTTTTTATACAACCGTTTGCCATTTTTAAATGATTCGCAATTTTGTTAAAAAAAAAAGACGTTTCGACACAACGCAAAAATTAAATAATGGATCGAAATGTATTTTTTTTTCTCCTAGTGGAGCTACATTTTGATCATCCAAGTTTTAGTAGTTAGACGTCAATCGAAGCCGCCGACTCAAAACCACGTTCTTTACCGATTGTAAAAAAAAGTTTTGTCTTTCTTTAATTCGTAGTATGAACCCATAATTTGAATCTATGATAGCATATATATCGATATTATATCGATTTCCGATCGAATTTCGCGTATCGAAACATTTAAAAAAATTAAATAAATTTTTTTTTTCATTTTTTGCCCACCTTTTCGGAAATCTAAAAATGTCGAAATTTCAAATGGTCATAACTTGGCTCCCGTTTCAACGATTTTGGGTTTTGACGAGCGTTTTCAAAACGTTTCGAGTAGACTTAGAGAATGGATTTTGGATCATCCCCATATCTCAATTATTGTAGCCGTGAGAGCGGGTTGAAAATCGGCGAAAAAAATGAGAAGGGGTATGTATGGAAAAAATCGCAAACATCGATGGTCCGACTTTAAAAATATGTGAAAAATCGAATAATAATGATAGCACAATGATTCAAGCGCCATTTTAAAGGGTGTTCGATCACGAAAAGAATGAGCACAGAGTGGGGTTCCAACTCCGTCGGGAAGCAACGTTACAGCGATTTTAGCGAAGTCACTACTTTTTGGCCGAAATGCAAAAAAAATTTGAATTCTTTAAATTTTCTTTTAGGACGCTATATCGATGTATTTTAACTCGCTGATTACTAATTCAGTAGCTATTTCTTTGAGAAACTCGAAATTTCATTGGAAATCGTCCAAAAAGTGATTTTCTTCGTTTTTCACCTTTTTCACATTGATATTTTGAGATTTCGACTAAAACTCGGTGTTATTCGTAATCAGCGGAAAATTTCCGATCGAATAGGGTATCGAAACATTGAAAAAAGAGAACAAAATTTTTTTGTAATTTTTTGCCCACCTTTTCGAAAACTAAAAGTCTCAAAATTTCAAATGGTCATAACTTGGCTCCCGTTTCATCGATTTTGGATTTTGACGAGCGTTTTCAAAACGTCTCGAGTAGACTCAGAGAATGGATTTTGGATCATCCCGATATCTCAATTATTGTAGCTGTGAGAGCAGGTTGAAAATCGGCGAAAAAAATGAGAAGGGAAGCAACGTTACAGCGATTTTACCGAAGTCACTTCTTTTTGGCCGAAATGCAAAAAAATTTTGAATTCTTTAAATTTTCTTTTAGGACGCTATATCGATGTATTTTAACTCGCTGATTACTAATTCAGTAGCTATTTCTTTGAGAAACTCGAAATTTCATTGGAAATCGTCCAAAAAGTGATTTTTTTCAATACTTTGTATTTTTCCCATTGATTTTTTGATTTTTCGACAAAAACTCGGTGTTAATTGTAATCAGCGGAAAATTTCTGATCGAATAAGGTATCAAAACATTGCAAATAATGAAAAGAAAAAATTTCTGGTCGGTTTAGTTCGGCTCTCAGGGGGTTAGCGCGCAGGGGGGCGTAGCCCCCCTAGTATATACATATGTAGGGGGGTGTGTGGTGATTCGGTGCTGGTTGTGGTACGAAAAGACGGATTTATCATAAGAGTAATGCACAGTATTTATTCATAACCAATTACAAAATTAATTAGTAAAGATTAGTTTGGCGCGGTGAACGAGTTTGTGACTTGACAGAGAGTCGGTCGAGTTGTTGTCGCGGCGCTTGTTCGTTAGGAACTCCCTCGTCAACAAGAGAATTCCTGATAGTCTGCTTGTTGACGGAGAGAAAATATCGAAGAGAGGGTAGGAAAGTTTTTACGAGAAACCGAAGGTTTAGAAAATGCAAGAGCGCGTGTGGGCCCTTTTTGGTCGCCATAAGAGACTCCCCGTAAAACAGCCTCGTCTCGGGAGAGACTCGACTGGGACCCGTAAGTACTCGAGTTTTATGACAGGGAAAACTGAGACACGGTTGTTCTATTTTGTAGACGACGAAATGAAAGAAGTCAAAGAAGTAAACGCGTGAGAAAGAATCGAGTCCTTACAAAGGAATGACTGTATAGAAGAAAATGCATATTGGAAATGAAATAAAATGAAATAAAATAAATGCGTGTTTATATGCGACCAGAGAGTGGTGGCGACGCCGTCACCACAGTACCCCCTGGCCAGTGATTGAGCCAATCACGAAAAACCGCCTTGAAGGCGATCGGGGAATCGAACTCGTCTGCCCGATCTTGTAGTACGCTGAAAAGTAACGTCGTTGGGTTGCTGGATGGGCGGAGGGCTCGCAGCCCCCGCTGAATTTTCCCCCTCGTCGCATGGTTGGTCGGCGATATCGGCTGCTTTTCGTCCTTCTGCGACGTCATCCGAGATAATGTAGGCTGGCTTCAGCCTGTCGATAGATATCGTGACATCCTTGCCACGAATATTCACGACAAAAGTTCTGTCGTTACGACTGACAACCTTGAAGGGACCGTCGTATGGTTGTTGCAACGGTCCTCCAAGGGCGTCGTGGCTGACGAGCACCTGCTGCGTCGTCGCGAGGTCCTTGAAGACGAACGTTCGGCGATCTCCGTGATGCGTTCCGTTCACCGGGCGTACAGCTTCGAAATGTTGTCGCAGCTCCTTGACGTAGTTTGCCGCGTCGTCGTGATTCTCCGATGATCTTTGGACCAGGAACTCGCCAGGTAGGCGGAGTGGTTCGCCGTACACTAGCTCAGCTGCGGTTGCCTGTAGATCTTCTCGCCAAGCCGCGCGGATGCCGAGTAAGACGGTGGGAAGCACTTCTGTCCATCGAGTGTTCCGGTGGCACTTGATCGCCGCTTTCAGTTGGCGATGGAGTCGCTCTACCATGCCGTTAGCTGCTGGATGATAAGCCGTTGTCCTCAGATGAGTTGTACCTGTCAAGGTAGCTAGTTCCTTGAACAGATGCGACTCAAATTGTCTCCCTTGATCCGAGGTAACCCGAAGTGGAGTACCGAAACGTGTAATCCATCCTTCGTAGAAAGTGCGAGCGACGGTGGATGCCTCCTGGTTCTCCATCGGAAATGCTTCGGGCCATCTGGTGAATCGGTCTACGCATGTGAGGCAGTACCGTTGGCCTTCCGAGACCGGCAGAATGACAATGTCGATGTGCACGTGTTCGAACCTTGCCGAGGGTTGTGTGAAAGAACCCCGTGGCGCTGACACACGGCGAGACACTTTCGATTTTTGGCACTCGATGCAACCGCGCGCCCAATTCCTGCAGTCGGTTTTTATTGACGGCCACACGTATCGTTGAGTCGCAAGCTTGACCGTTGCGTTGATTCCGGGGTGCGAGAGTTGATGGATTGTATTGAATGCAGATCGGCGGAAAGGTGCTGTGATAAAAGGTCGAGCTATTGGTGTAGAGATGTCGCAGAAAACGGCTACGTTTGTTTCGGGAACTTGCACCTGTTTAAGCTGCAGAGCAGATCCTTCGCGTAGGAACGTTCTCAACTCTTCGTCCGATTGTTGTGATTTCGCCAGAGCCTCGAAGCCTATGGATGTTGCGAGCTCTTCGATGCGCGAAAGAGCATCGGCGACGACGTTGTCCTTGCCGGAGATGTGCTTGATATCGGTGGTGAATTGACCGATGAAATCGAGGTGACGAAATTGCCGTGGTGTACACTTGTCGGCTTTCTGACGAAAGGCGAAAGTGATGGGCTTGTGGTCGGTGAAAACGGTGAATGTCCTCGCTTCCACCATATGGCGAAAATATTTCACCGCCAGGTAGATGGCGAGGAGTTCTCTATCGTACGCTCCGTACTTCTTTTCCGCCGGACTGAGTTTTTTTGAGAAGAAACCCAGAGGCTCCCCGTTACCGTTGATTTGCTGATGGAGAACTGCGCCGACTGTAAAGTCAGAGGCGTCGCAGATGAGAACCAATGGCGCGTCGGGCTCCGGATGTGCCAACAATGCGGCTTGAGCGAGGCCTTCCTTGCACGCCTCGAAGGCCACTTGCGACTCCGAACTCCAGTTTATTGGTGTTTTGCCTTTGACATTGCCTTGAAGAAGACCGTTGAGTGGAGCCTGGAGTTGGGCGGCCCTTGATATGAACCTCCTATAAAAGTTTAACATACCTAAGAATTGCCGAAGCTGCTTCGCCGTCTGCGGTTGAGGGTAGCTCCGGATGGCTTGTACCTTGTCGGGCAGCGGACGCGTGCCCTCGCTAGATACCAGGTAGCCGAGAAACTTGACCTCGGGTTTACCAAATGTGCACTTCGCTTGGTTGATTACAACACCGTAGTTTTTCAACCGCTCGTACAAGATCTTCAGATGCTGTAAATGTTCTTCCTCCGATGACGATGCCACGAGAATGTCGTCGATGTAGGCGTAGCAGAAATCGAGTCCGCGAAGAACTTCGTCGATGAAGCGCTGGAACGTCTGTGCTGCGTTGCGTAAGCCGAACGACATGAACGGAAACTCGAACATGCCGAACGGTGTTGTAATCGCTGTTTTCGCAATATCCTCGGGAGCGACGGGAATCTGGTTGTACGCGCGGACCAAGTCGATCGTCGAGAAAATCTTTTTGCCCCGCAACGACTGCGCGAAATCCTCGATGTGCCGAACGGGATAGCGGTCCGGCAAAGTCCTCGCGTTGAGCGCTCGGTAGTCTCCGCACGGTCGCCACTCGTCGCCTTTCTTCGGAACCATGTGTAAAGGGGAAGACCAGCTACTCTCCGACGGCCGGGTCGTTCCTAGAAGCAGCATGGCCTCGAATTCTTTTTTTGCTACTTTCAGTTTGTCCGTTGCCAAGCGCCTCGGCTTGTTCGCAACGGGCGGTCCTGGAGTAGTGCGTATATGGTGCTGCGTCATGTGTTTCGGCTTACCAGGCGCACCGTCGGGGCGCGTGACCTCCGGAAATGTGTGCAGAAGCTCGTGGTAAGGAGACGCACCTGATACGGTTTTCACGCTAGGTGTTCCGCACCTTGCCACCTGACCCTTCACGGTGAGCAGGGTGATTTCGTCCAGAAGGCGGAGATTGCGCACGTCCACGAGTAGTCCGTAATGTGCCAGAAAATCGGCTCCGATTATGGGTTTTGAGACGTCGGCTACTACGAACCTCCATGTATATGCACGTCGCAGTCCAAGATTGAGACACAGTGTTATAATGCCGTAGGTTGCGATGATAGTCTCGTTAGCTGCATTGAGCTCGTACGTCGATTTCTCACGTGGCCCTCGCACCATTGTCCGAGGAAAAACGCAAAGATCGGCTCCGGTGTCCACCAAGAAGCGGATTTTTGTATCCTGGTCGGTGACGAACAATCGGAGAGACGTCGGGCTTGGATCGCTAGTCTCCATTAGCGACCGCCCTGCTCGTTTCCCGACCTGAATGCGCACGGCGTCTCGCACTTTTTAGCGCCGTTGCCGAACTTCCAATGGTACCAGCAGAGACCGTTATTACCGTGTCCGCGACCGGTGGAGCGTGTTCGCGACCGTGCCCGTCGATCCTGACGCGGTGAGTCGTTCGGCACGCCTCGACTGATAAGAGCCGAAATTTCGTGACGGAAAGTCGCAAATTTCTCGGTCAGCTCTTGGGAAATCGACAACGCTAACTGAGACATCCGTGTGTTGATCAGCGAGTCGACTGAACTTTCACAAACCTGAGACACTTGATATCTCGGGGTTGAGTCGGCGATGGCGTCGGCGAGTTCAGCAACCTTGTCGAGCTCCGCGTCCTTTAGTGTGACGAGGATGGCCTGCATGTTAGGTGGCAGACGCCCCATCCAGAGCGTACGGAGAACGCTATCGGAAACGGCGGTACCGGCTAGGCCGCGCAGGTGCCGTAAAAACTGTGACGGCTTGCGGTCGCCGATTTCCTCGTGCTCGAGGAGACGTCGCGTCTTTTGCTCTTGCGACGAGCTGAGGCGACGGATTAGCTCTGTTTTTAACAGCGTGTATTTCCCGGCCGCTGGAGGGTTGGTTAAAATATCGCGCACCTCCGTCGCGTATTTCGCGTCCATATGTCCGGCAACATAACTAAATTTTGTTTCGTCGGTTGTCACGTTACCAAGGCGGAACTGATTTTCAACTTGCGCGAACCACATTTCTGGATCAGAAGGCCAGAAGGGTGGTATACGAATAGCTACCCGGTCGACTGACCGTGCGGTAACCTGATCTGCGTTGGGCGCATCGCCGTCTGCCATTCTTATAGCACTTGTTTGAACGGACGTCACGAAACTCACTGAACGCACGGCACGAATCACGCACAAGAAAAGTTAGCGGTCGATCACGATTCCGCGAGATCGCGTAGGTTGCGAATATCCACGGTTTTCGCGAGATCACGTCGGGGTCACCAATTTGTAGGGGGGTGTGTGGTGATTCGGTGCTGGTTGTGGTACGAAAAGACGGATTTATCATAAGAGTAATGCACAGTATTTATTCATAACCAATTACAAAATTAATTAGTAAAGATTAGTTTGGCGCGGTGAACGAGTTTGTGACTTGACAGAGAGTCGGTCGAGTTGTTGTCGCGGCGCTTGTTCGTTAGGAACTCCCTCGTCAACAAGAGAATTCCTGATAGTCTGCTTGTTGACGGAGAGAAAATATCGAAGAGAGGGTAGGAAAGTTTTTACGAGAAACCGAAGGTTTAGAAAATGCAAGAGCGCGTGTGGGCCCTTTTTGGTCGCCATAAGAGACTCCCCGTAAAACAGCCTCGTCTCGGGAGAGACTCGACTGGGACCCGTAAGTACTCGAGTTTTATGACAGGGAAAACTGAGACACGGTTGTTCTATTTTGTAGACGACGAAATGAAAGAAGTCAAAGAAGTAAACGCGTGAGAAAGAATCGAGTCCTTACAAAGGAATGACTGTATAGAAGAAAATGCATATTGGAAATGAAATAAAATGAAATAAAATAAATGCGTGTTTATATGCGACCAGAGAGTGGTGGCGACGCCGTCACCACACATACTATTATTATATTGTACAGCTACGACGACCTGAAACATAATATCAGGTTGCTCTGATGGAAATAACGTCAACGCCCCAATCTCTTGAATTTCTCGAGTCTCACGAACTAAACGGAGAGATTCAATTGAATGGGGTACCCTGTAATAGAGAACTCGCCCGGTTGAATTGATGATCGACGATGACGATGTCGAACGAATCGCCATGAATATCGCTTTACCATTGCTTTCGTAATCGAATTACACCGTGGTAATATATCCGTAACTGTATTACAATAACTGAATCCTGATATACCACATTAATGTTAATTATTGTTGAATAGATATTGCCCATTAATCAGCGTTATTTAACGTAATGCGAAAAATTTCATTTTTCCAATTATCAATAACAAACAAACAAAACAAGTGCGGCGTCCAAAAAATTTTATCATCACTGGCGCATCATTATACTGACTTTCACCAATGGCAAATTTGTAATGGGAAAATTCTTAATGAAATTCAAACTTCCGATGAAATACTCCGAGAAATTGTGTCGTTCGTTCTTTTTTTTTTTCTCTCCTTTTCATTTCGCGTCCTCGCACCTTTATATCTCTCGTGGTTTTTTGTTGTTTTTTTTATTCATTTTTGTCTTCGCTCATTCGACGGTGATGTACGTGCGGTACAATTGACAAAAGAGTGAGTGCGCGAAAAAAAGAATGTATATATCTGTTCGCAGAGAATGATGGAGATTCATTCGCGCGATGACGAGTCGAGCGCTCGCGCTCAATTATTTAAACGACGATACTTTCTTCGACACAGAAAACGTCTTCCTTCACTTAATCATCGTTTCTTTCTCTCTCTCTTTCTCGCTCTTCCCATCAATAATATACAAATAAATATGTATATGCGAGGGATTCCGTGCCAATTCTACGCACGCATCGTCCTCACTCTTCAATTTACTTTATGAATTATTTTTATCTGGTTTCAACCAGATAAAAGACAATTGGCTTTTGTTAATATTCTCGATGAAACAGCTTGATAAAACAATTTAATTAAGAAATAACACCACTGTGACCTCCTGTTTTTTTTCACAATCTTCAAGAATTTTTTTTTGTGGGAAAAAAAAGAGATATTCGAAAAAATTTTTTGGGTTTTGTTCCTTGTTTATTAATGTATCAAAAAACATTTTTTTCACATTTTTCACGCCGCATGGTGGCGCTGTGGAATCTCTCGCGTCAGGTGCTGTCATCTCCGCGGCACGCAGCAGAACTCTCTTCAACGTCGATCTGAAAAAAAATACCGAGTGTTTTCGTTAATAATATGATATTTTAAAGAGAAGTACACAGGGATTTGGAAAAATATTGTTTTAAAAAAAATAGGCACGCCTTTGAACTTAAAGTTAATTTCAAAGGCGTGCCTATTTTTTTTTAAACAATATTTTTCCAAATCCCTGTGTACTTCTCTTCAAAATATCATATTATTAACGAAAACACTCGGTATTTTTTTTCAGATCGACGTTGAAGAGAGTTCTGCTGCGTGCCGCGGAGATGACAGCACCTGACGCGAGAGCTTCCCCAGCGCCACCATGCGGCGTGAAAAATGTGAAAAAAATGTTTTTTGATACATTAATAAACAAGGAACAAAACCCAACAAAATTTTTCGAATATCTCTGTTTTTTCCCACAAAACAAAATTCTTGAAAAATTTGAAAAAAAACAGGGGGTCACAGTGGTGTTATCCCTTAATACGTTAAAATTCGACAAACTCCGAGAATTTTCAACGTGGAAAGATGTACGATTTTTTTTCCACATGGCGAGAACAAAAAAAAACTCATCCAAAATCTCAAACGAGCGAATGCTGTAGATGTTTCCACGATCACGTGGAAATATATTAAGATTCTAATGAAAATAACTGTTGCAGTGAGAGAGCGATTTCTTAAAATAAAACAATTATTTAAATAACAATTCTTCTGTTATAATTTTTTATACACCAATTGGAATATTTTTTTTTAATCGAAAGAATATTTCAAACAATCTCTCGTTTGGGATTTTCGATATGATTTTTTTTTTACAAAATTCAAAAATAAAACCTGCTTTTTTTGCTCGACTTTTAATCGTAGAACCCTTTAGGGTTTTACGAAAGTGTCGTGGAAGATCATGACGGAAAAATCGAGAAATTTGAGTAACACTCGTTTCTCAAGTTTATACGAAATGTCCCATATATGTTTGCTTGCTCGCACCGAACGCGTTTATGTATACGAAGAAAGGGACGTACTGCGTGGAACGATGTCTCCTCCTGGTAATTGCCTCGAGCGCCCGCGAGCTAAAGGATAATTAGCCTGATGCGCTTGGCACTCTAACGTTGCAAAGAGCCATCAATGTGAGTTTATCCTTTAAATGTATAGGATACGATGAGCCTACCATATCTTCTCTTCCTCTCTGAAAACCAAAATGCTTCGAACTGACGCGTTTCAAACGTTAAAATAACGGCCAGTTACGCCCTTTTGTTAATTAACAGGTCTTCTAAGTGTATATGTATCCGTCTATGGCCCAGATGTCTGCGGGAAAGTGGCGACTATCGATTCTTGCCGGAAGTGCACTGTGAGATCGCAAGACGGGCAATAGCTATACCGATATAGAAGCCGAGGAGGTTCTTCGTGACGAGAAGGAAAAATCAAAACGAGACCGTCCATCCGAAGTGTAACGTGCGACCCTGAAATCTCTTCGCGGTCTCTCGAATTAATATCGTCCCGTCCATTAATCCTAACATTCACACGTATACGTATCCTCACACTTTAATAACCATAATGACGAATCATAATGAAATTACAACGGTACATAATCCACAGTTTTTTAACCGAATGATTTTATACGTATCTAGCGAGTCGCATTACTGGTTTTTTTTTTTCTTCTTTACTTTTTAAAAGTTATCTACACTATTATTAGGCAGATGGGAAAACATAGGTGATGGCGAACGACCAAGAGTAATGATTAATTTTTTTTTTTTTCGATAAAATTCAACGATTCGAATGTCCTCGAAGAGGAAAATGACGACTTGACGAATTTTCTTTGTACATTGTCAGTCACAATAATTTTCTGATCGGGGTTAAATAAATGCTGCGAGCAAAAAATATTTGTAACTATTGCAAATGAAATGATTCGACGGGTTTGTAAATCCTCGTTTCACTTGCCATAAATCTTTAAGGGATATGGCCACGGTAGCGGATATAAAATCATGTGCACATTTCAGAATTTTTTTTTTGCTATGGAAAAGTGATTTATTCATAAAACTAATTACACATCTATTTAGTACAAATATCAAGCTAATAAAAAATATTTTTTATTTGTTTTTTCGTTATACAAAATGGCCGACTGCTGCTATTTGCTTCTGGTATCTTTTTCTGTTGAAGTGAAATTAATTGAACATAGTGAGAGTAAAAAATGACAAATTTCATCGTCAATAAGTCGACAATAATATACAGTAAAGTATGTAATAAAATAAGTATCGATTTGACGAAGTCTCTTTGTACATTTTCAGTCACAATAACGATTAAATCAATGCTACGAGCAAAAAATATTTGTAACTATTGCAAATGAAATCTTTCGACTAGTTTGTAAATCCTCGTTTCACTTGCCATAAATCTTTAAGGGAGTATAAGGTTAGGACAGCGTTTTCTCAATGATTTTCATGAATTTTTTTATAGTATAAAAAATGAATATAATTTATTGAAACTTTGAGAATATTTTATACATATATTTAAGTATGTACTATAAAATTTTTGAAGAATTTCCTTGAAAAACACCGAAGATATTAGCGACCCCATATTGCAGGTCACAATCAGACTCAGCATTTTGCGTACATTCTGGAAGCCGCAATTTTCATCTGAAATCAAACGAGCTTGGAATTTACTTTTATTATATGTCTCTCTTCTATATGAACCTAAATGCTATCAAAAAAATAGAAAATTGAATTTTTTACAGGGGTCAAAACAAAAAAGCATGATTTTTTGCGATTTTTTACAACTTTATTTGCAAAAAAAAATATTTCAAATAATGATAATATCTTTTTCTTTTGAAGCGAAATTAATTGAACATACTGAGAGTAAAAATGACAAATTTCATCGTCAATCAGTCGACAATAATTTACAGTAAAGTATGTAATAAAATAAGTATCGATTTGACGAAGTCTCTTTGTACATTTTCAGTCACAATAACGATTAAATAAATGCTACGAGCAAAAAATATTTATAACTATTGCAAATGAAATCATTCGGCTAGTTTGTAAATCCTCGTTTCACTTGCCATAAATCTTTGAGGGGGGAATAGGGTTAGGACAGCGTTTTTTTCAATGATTTTCATGAATTTTTTTATAGTATAAAAAATAAATATAATTTATTGAAACTTTGAGAATATTTTATATATATATTTAAGTATGTACTATAAAATTTTTGAAGAATTCCCTTGAAAAACACCGAAGATATTAGCGACCCCATATTGCAGGTCACAATCAGACTCAGCATTTTGCGTACATTCTGGAAGCCGCAATTTTCATCTCAAATCAAACGAGGTTGGAATTTACTTTTATTATATGTCTTTTTTCTATATGAACCTAAATGCTACCAAAAAAATAGAAAATTGAATTTTTTACGGCGGTCAAAACAAAAAAGCATGATTTTTTGCCATTTTTTACAACTTTATTTGGGAAACAAAATTATTTTAAATAATGATAATGTCTTTTTCTTTTGAAGCGAAATTAATTGAACATACTGAGAGTAAAAATGACAAACTTCATCGTCAATAAGTCGACAATAATATACAGTAAAGTATGTAATAAAATAAGTATCGATTTGACGAAGTCTCTTTGTACATTGTCAGTCACAATAACGATTAAATGAATGCTACGAGCAAAAAATATTTATAACTATTGCAAATGAAATCATTCAACTAGTTTGTAAATCCTCGTTTTACCGGCCATAAATCTTTAAGGGATATGGCCACGGTAGCGAGTATAAAAACATGTGCACATTCAACAATTTTTTTTTCTATAAAAACTGATTTATTCATAAAACTAATTACACATCTATTTAGTACAAATATCAAGCTAATAAAAAATATTTTTGTTGTGTTTTTTCGTTATACAAAACGGCCGACTACTGCTATTTGCTTTTAGTACCTTTTTCTTTTGAAGCAAAATTAAGTGAACATACCGAGAGCAAAAATGACAAATTGTATCGTCAATAAATCGACAATAATTTACAGTAAAGTATAGAATAATATTAATATAATCGATCGATAAATTGTTATTTTTGTTCATAAGCATGTATACCGAAACGTAGAGATATATCGAACCATATGGTATATGGTGTACGATAAAATTTCTCGTTTTGTCGTCGTAAAGTTCGTGACGTATCTGTATATAGCGAGGAAACATTGTCGTGTAGCAAAAGTTGGCGTACCAGTGGTATATTCTCGATCGTAAGATCTCGAAGACAACCCGTTTTCGTCGACGGATATACGTACAGTGGTTGCAACGTATCGGGAAAAAAATGAGAAAAATCCAAGGAAAGAGCGGAAGAGAAAGAATAAGAAAGAGTTTATAGAGAAGATAAATCCGAGTTTCACAAACGAGTCACTTTTTCTTTCGTTCCGAACCACACACCGGTCGAGAGAGCAAAATGAACAGGAGATGCACATATATACCCGGGATATATTCGCCACGGTTATAACGTTGTACGATCGATGATATTAGAAATTATGATCGAGGCTCACTGATGGTGCGCCCGCGCGCGCGCGCGGTTTATTCCATCGTGAGACATTATGTGTTGGGTGAAAATAGTACCTGTTGCAGTTGGATTCGAAAATCGTGAGCTCATCTATAATCTATCTATCGTATTATCATATGGGGCATTCGATATCAAATTATTTACTATACGGTTCGGTGGTAATTTTCAAATTCTTATATGAACGTACAAAATCAAGTGCCGAAATGAATAAGAGTTTACGGAGACTCGACTGTTTTGTTTTTGCAGGATGTTGGATCGATTTGAAAAAAAATTTGTTACATACGTTTTATTTAAATAAGATTTATAGGCATCCCGAAGTGGAGATCGGAGTCGTGAATTAAGGGGGGACATTGGGTTAGGACAGCGTTTTCTCAATGATTTTCATGAATTTTTTTATAGTATAAAAAATGAATACAATTTATTGAAACTTTGAGAATATTTTATACGTATATTTAAGTATATACTATAAAATTTTTGAAGAATTTCCTTGAAAAACACCGAAGATATTAGCGACCCCATATTGCAGGTCACAATCAGACTCAGCATTTTGCGTACATTCTGGAAGCCGCAATTTTCATCCGAAATCAAACGAGGTTGGAATTTACTTTTATTATATGTCTCTCTTCTATATGAACCTAGTTGCTATCAAAAAAATAGAAAATTGAATTTTTTACAGGGGTCAAAACAAAAAAGCATGATTCTTTGCCATTTTTTACAACTTTGTTTGCAAAAAAAAAATTATTTTAAATAATGATAATATTCCGATTTTAGGTTAGTATAGAGCGCAATACTATGAAGAAAGTAACTGCCAATTTTCAAAACGATTGCTTGAAAACTTTTCAAACTAACGTGTACGCAAGTTCAAAGAAAGTTGTTTTCAGAAAAACGCGTTTGAAAAAATAGCGCGCTCGGGGCCTGAAGGAGAGCTACTCACTTTAAGGTAGTCTGGTAACTTAAGCCGATTTTCATGTCTTTTTGGAGGGCGTTTTTTTGTAGGAAAATAAAAATGAATCGTTTTGTATATTTAGGATATTTTTATTTACATATTGAAGATACAGAAAAAAATTTGTTTGAAAAAATTTAATAGTTTATTATTATTATTATTATTGATCGAAGTTGGCACCTCGAAAAAAAAGCGCGTGGGTGGTCCCGGTGATTTTGGCTCTTGATGTTATCTGAAATCGAAAATTCTTGATAATTCTTAATCTATAGACATGTCATTCTGGTCGGAACTACTGAAGTTAAATTTCATGAATGAATAACAAAATGGCGGACTTTGGAAAAATCCGTCCTTTTCCATTTTGTTATTTATCCATGAAATTTAACTTCAGTAGTTCCGACCAGAATGACATGTCTATAGATTAAGAATTATCAAGAATTTTTTATTTCAGATAACATCAAGAGCCAAAATCACCGGGGCCACCCACGCGCTTTTCTTTCGAGGTGCCAACTTCAATCAATAATAATAATAATAAACTATTAAATTTTTTCAAACAAATTTTTCTTCGTATCTTTAATATGTAAATAAAAACATCCTAAATATCCAAAACGATTCATTTTTATTTTCCTACAAAAAAACGCCCTCCAAAAAAGACATGAAAATCGGCTTGAGGCAGTCGTCGGATCTAGAGCGAGATTTTTGACGTCATTTCTAATGTGCAATAACGTTCAAACCGTTGAAGTTGTCTTGATGAAAATTTACACGTGCATTTATTGATCCTTAGAGAATATTTGTACATAAAAAAAAAATTATTTCAAATATTTTCATGTAGTTTTTTGCCTTGTTGCAACATGGTACGCCGAAATCGGCGCCCACTCTGGACGATGTTGTATGCAGCTGAAAAAAAAAATTATATATATATTCTCAATCTGTATGAGTATTCTGAGCACTGGTAGCAGAATTGGTACTTGAAAAAAAATTTTGACAAAATGGCGGCCTGTTGAACTTTCATTAATGATATTTCATACATATATTTCATACATTTTCGTATTCGACGAGTTATTAAATGTCGACAAAATTATTGTTCGACTCAATTCTGCTACCAGTGCTCGGAATACTTATACAGATTGAGAATATATATATATTTTTTTTTCAGATGCATACAACATCGTCCAGAGTGGGCGCCGATTTCGGCGCACCATGTTGCAACAAGGCAAAAACTACATGAAAATATTTAGAATAATTTTTTTTTTAATGTACAAGTATTCTCTAAGGATAAATAAATGCACGTGTAAATTTGTGCACATTAGAAATGACGTCAAAAATCTCGCTCTAGACCAGACGACTGCCTTAAGTTACCAGACTACTACCTTAATGGCTTATAACAATAGAACGATTCGGAATTTTCATTTAAAATTTTGGGAACATATTTTTCAATAGTTTTACTAACAATTTATGAAATAAAAACAAATCGATTTTTTGAACCGCCTAACCATATTTCCTCCCTTAAGGGGTATGTCCACGGTAGCGGGTACAAAATCATGTGCACATTTAATAATTTTTTTTTGTACGAAAAAGTGATTTATTTATAAAACTAATTATACATCTATTTAGTATAAATATCAAGCTAATAAAAAATGATTTTTTTTGTTTTTTTTTGGTATACAAAATGGCCGACTACTGCTATTTGCTTTTGGTATCTTTTTTTCCGCGCCGTGACATTTGGCATCCACAATTTTTTCCTAGAACAAAAAAAAAATTCTCGTTAATCATAAGAATACCTAGAGAAGTGCTTACGGAATTTGAAAAATATTGTTTTATTCGAATATCGTAGGCGTTTGAACTTAAAAGGTGAATTTCCAGTGAAAAATTTCGTACAAAACCGCTCATAAAATGGAAATTTTTTAATTAATCAAAAATTCCGTACGTACTTCTCTGCGTGACGCAATTGGAAACAGAATTTTTTAATTTCAAGCCAATCGGTTAAAAATTGTCAAAGTTATTTATCACGCAGCGCCTTACGCTCAAAGTCGGTGAAAAAAAATACTCACTGCCTTAACTTAACTTAACTTATTTTTACGATGATAAAGCATCGTTTAAGCATAAAAAAACATGAATTTTTTGAAAATTCTACCGTGGCCATAGCCCTTGGAATTCCAATGGAAATCTCTCAAGTTTACAAATTCATTGTGAAATACGGAATAAATTATGAATTCCACTGAAACTCTTATATTCTTTCGATATGAATTATCAATTATTTTGAAAAATTTAATTTCTTAAAAAATTCATTACAAATTTATCCTAAGAATTTGTAATTTGTAATTGCCAATTTTATTTTTGTCTCTATCCGCCCGGAAGTACAGTTAAATTATGAGATGACTGATTTGACACGGAATGTCTTATATATACATTGGATATTTATGTATCTATGTATATAGAAAGCGATCCTCGATCACTTTTCGTATATACCTAGATTTATATAGCCGCCTGTGTGTGCATGTATGAATGATCGAGGATCGCTTTCTATACCGTCGTGGCGCGATTCGATCGTACCAGAGCCGTTCGTTCGTTTGTGGTCGTTGTATATAGCTACGGGGCTAAAAGGTCTCCCTTCAGGATCACCAAGACTCTCTTCGCGAGGAAAAACACGCGAGGCTCTCGCGGGCGGGGGCGTGCGAGGGATAAGAAACAGGGCCAGGAGAGAAATTGCATCTGTGTTATATGTATATAGGCTGATTGCAACGTGTACGCACATAAAACTCTGAATCTCTCCCTCGAGGGTCCATTTATTCAACGCTCATTTTCTCTCACTCTCTGTCTTTTCTCTATCTCCGCTATTTTTTTTTCCGTTCCGACATCTTTCGCGGACCTTCGACATTCGCAAATGTCGTCTCTCACGCGCGGCAAAATATTCCTAACTCCGCGGAATAGTATATTCATTTCGGTTGCATTTGATCATTCGCGTAATGATCGTCACGATAATTAGGTGGAAAAAAATTATACGAAGTGTCAAATGAAATAAAGGACGAGAGGGATTGTAACTTTACCCTTAAAGGGGGAAATAGGGTTAGGACAGCGGTTTTTCAATGATTTTCATGAATTTTTTTATAGTATAAAAAATGAATATAATTTATTGAAACTTTGAGAATATTTTATACATATATTTAAGTATATACTATAAAATTTTTGAAGAATTTCCTTGTGAAACACCGAGGATATTAGCGACCCCATGTTGCAGGTCACAAACAGACTCAGCATATTGCGTACATTCTGGAAGCCGCAATTTTCATCCAAAATCAAACGAGGTTGGAATTTACTTTTATTATATGTCTCTCTTCTATATGAACCTAAATGCTATCAAAAAAATTGAAAATTGAATTTTTTACAGGGGTCAAAACAAAAAAGCATGATTTTTTGCCATTTTTTTATAACTTTATTTGCAAAAAAAAAATTATTTTAAATAATGATAGTATTCCAATTTTAGGTTCATTCAGAGCGCAATACTATGAAGAAAGTAACTGCCAATTTTAAAAACGATTGGTTGAAAACTTTTCGAACTAGCGTGTACGCAAGTTGAAAAAAAGTCATTTTCAGAAAAACGCGTTTGAAAAAATGGTACCGCTCGGTTATACACGTGGCGCGCTCGTGGCCTGAAGGAGAGCTACTCACTTTAATGGCTTATAACAATAGAACGAGTCGGAATTTTCATTTAAAATTTTGGGAACATATTTTTCAATAGTTTTACTAACAATTTATGAAATTTAAAAAAATCGATTTTTTGAACCGTCTAACCCTATTTCCCCCCTTAATAGCAACTTTTTTTTTCATCGGGCACCGGGAAGGGAAAAAATATTCTAAAAGAATTTCCCTCGTTTGAGGGGGGAAATAGGGTTAGGACAGCGTTTTCTCAATGATTTTCATGAATTTTTTTATAGTATAAAAAATGAACATAATTTATTGAAACTTTGAGAATATTTTATACATATATTTAAGTATATACTATAAAATTTTTGAAGAATTTCCCTGAAAAACACCGAGGATATTAGCGACCCCATATTGCAGGTCACAATCAGACTCAGCATTTTGCGTACATTCTGGAAGCCGCAATTTTCATCCGAAATCAAACGAGGTTGGAATTTACTTTTATTATATGTCTCTCTTCTATACGAACCTAAATGCTATCGAAAAAAATAGAAAGTTGAATTTTTTACAGGGGTCAAAACAAAAAAGCATGATTTTTTGCCATTTTTTAAAACTTTATTTGCAAACAAAAAATTATTTTAAATATTGATAATATTCCGATTTTAGGGTTCATATAGAGCGCAATGCTATGAAGAAAGTAACTGCCAATTTTCAAAACGATTGGTTGAAAACTTTTCAAACTAGCGTGTACGCAAGTTGAGAAAAAAGTCGTTTTCAGAAAAAAACGCGTTTGAAAAAATAGTGAAGAGAGCTACTGAAGGAAAGCTATTCACTTTAATGGCTTATAACAATAGAACGAGTCGGAATTTTCATTTAAAATTTTGGGAACATATTTTTCAATAGTTTTAATAACAATTTATGAAATAAAAAAAAATCGATATTTTGAACCGTCTAACCCTATTTACCCCCTTAATAGCAGCTTTTTTTTTCATCGGGCACCGGGAAGGGAAAAAAATATGATTAAAAGAATTTTTTCTTACAGGATTGGAGAGCCCATGAAAAACCGATAATTTACATAAAGACAATATATTGTTGGTGGTACCGGCTCAATTCAATTTGACGTCATTTTTCACTCGTTATGTTCACAATTGTTCGAGCTTTAAATGTTTGCTTTCTTTTTTTACAGATTATATATTAGATTATATATTAAATTATAGATTTTAAAAATCGGTTCATCGGTTCATTTTTTTCCAAATTATTCGCGTAACCCTTCTCATTTATTTTCAACCATTTTAACAATCACGCTTTTGGCTACGATCGGAAATTTAAACAGCATACCGTGTCGCTTTCCCGAATTGGAGTAAATATAAAATCTCGCTGTTTCAACGATCCGGGTATAACAAGAGAAAATTAATTTCATAGCATTAAATCAATAAAATCTCGCCTAATTTGCACGACATATACATGTATGTGTCGTTGATGGGAAACTCCCGTCATCTCCCGCGAGAAACCGAATTAACGGATAAATATTGGGTTTCAATTTTCGTTCCTATAATCATACCGACGGCCAATTAAATTGTAATTTAATTGCCCTCGGGGCATACGATATTTACGTTTACGCTGCAAACGTTATTCGTCAGCGGAATAACAATATTTATTGAAGTATTTATTCGCGCGAGAGACATAAGTAACTCGCGGATGGAAAAAGTGTTAATTCGAAACTGAATCGTCCAAAACGTGTTTGCATTAAAAAAAGAGCAATTTATTTAATTTTTATAAATCTTTATTTCGATAAAGAAGTGTACTTCATTTAAATACAATTCGTACGGACTCTATTGATTTCATATAAATACATTTTTCTTGATATCA
Source organism: Oxytorus armatus (assembly GCA_958009045.1). Lineage (NCBI taxonomy): Eukaryota > Metazoa > Arthropoda > Insecta > Hymenoptera > Ichneumonidae > Oxytorus > Oxytorus armatus. The sequence continues at coordinate 2,745,887 of OY253746.1, read as the reverse complement.
AATAAAAAAATTTAATTACTAACAAAAAATCATATATACATTTTTTAAAATGTTAACTTGAGAATTAAAAAATTATAATTCTGAGCTTTACACAGCCCTCGAGAATAGATTCCACTCTCGTTTATATGAATAAACTTTATTATTAAGTAACGTTGAATTTTATTATCATATTTTTCTTTTTTAAACCGTGCAATCTTTGCGCGAATGCCAGTGAATTATTTAATACGAAATAACGTACGATGTGTGATAATAAAGTTCCTGGATACACTTCGGGAAACATGCACCGACAAAATGATCGACGAACCAAGAATTAAAGAGATCGATAAATCGGAGAATGTAAGAGAGAAAGAGGGAGAAATATCTCGTTCGAAAGGGGGTGATGGACCGCAACGTTCCCACAGACAACTCTATACATTTTCCCATACTTCCTATTGCCCTCCAACATAGTCACTGGTATACGAGGACTTTTATGTTATATATATTTATATATATATATATATATCACAGAGCTAGACCATTGCTGATCGTCTCTCCGGTACATTCTGGGGTGTCCCGGGTGAAATACGATAACTGATATACCAGAGCGTAGCAAACCAGATACCGTTAAACTAGAGTGGCAAAACTGTTGGTGTAAACCGGACCCAGATTATAAGCAACGAGGGAATCTCGCTGAAATATATCCCCGATCCGTAGAGCCGAGAGCATATTTACGATTGAGAAAAAATATTGACCAAAAAACAAAACTGTTTAATCTCGTTTCTGCTCTGAATTTTTCTTCGACTAATTGGGAAAAAAAAATCTATAAGTCTTAAACTTTTGTATCTCTGACCAGTTGCTTGCTGCACGATCAAAAAAAAAATCTAACAATTGCTCATCATTTTCAATACGATTTTTTTTTGGTACTTGAAACGTTATCAAGGATCCCTCGCCCTGAATACCCCAAAAACTGATGTTTAATCATTAGCAAAATTTAGCAGTACCCCGCATTTTTAAAGGAACAGTACGGCATCGTTAAATTTCATTGTTATTTCACGTTTTATCGTGTTAATAATTTAAAAAAATGATACTTACCAACGAGTGCATTCGGAAAATTTAACAATTTATTAACCGGACATTTGGTATCGTAGTTCTTTTATTTTTAAACTATTTGAAAAATTCGATTTTCTCACATCTGTGCTTAAGGGAGAACACCACTGTGACCCCCCGTTTTTTTTCACATTTTTCAAGAATTTTTTTTTGTGGGAAAAAAAAAGAGATATTCGAAAAATTTGTTTGGGTCTTGTTCCTTGTTTATTAATGTATCAAAAAACATTTTTTTCACATTTTTCACGCCGCATGGTGGCGCTGGGGAAGCTCTCGCGTCAGGTGCTGTCATTTCCGCGGCATGCAGCAGAACTCTCTTCAACATCGATCTGAAAAAAAATACCGAGTGTTTTCGTTAATAATATGATATTTTGAAGAGAAGTACATAGGGATTTGGAAAAATATTGTTTCAAAAAAAATAGGCACGCCTTTGAAATTAACTTTAATTTCCTACGTCGATCTGAAAAAAATACCGAGTGTTTTCGTTAATAATATGATATTTTGAAGTGAAGTACATAGGGATTTGGAAAAATATTGTTTTAAAAAAAATAGGCACGCCTTTGAAATTAAAGTTAATTTCAAAGGCGTGCCTATTTTTTTTAGAACAATATTTTTCCAAATCCCTATGTACTTCACTTCAAAATATCATATTATTAACGAAAACACTCGGTATTTTTTTTCAGATCGACGTTGAAGAGAGTTCTGCTGCGTGCCGCGGAAATGACAGCACCTGACGCGAGAGTTTCACCAGCGCCACCATGCGGCGTGAAAAATGTGAAAAAAATGTTTTTTGATACATTAATAAACGAGGAACAAGACCCAACAAAATTTTTCGAATTTCTTTTTTTTTCCCCACAAAAAAAAATTCTTGAAAAATGTGAAAAAAAACAGGGGGTCACAGTGGTGTTCTCCCTTAATCATACCTCCGTAAACAATTATAGCTCAGGAAAACAAAGGAATAACAATATCTCTTTTTTTTTCTTTCAAATTAAATAACAATATTACCGCCTACAAACTCGGCACTCCGAACGCCATCTATGTCCTCGAAAGATCGAGAAATCTGCAGTATTTCCGCATTGCCGACAATGGTAATCCATTCTCTCTATTGGCGCGACGGATGTGAAAAAGCACATACCGACGTGTGTCTGTCGGTAAATCACAATATCTCAAATACACGTCGGTACGAAAAAGGAATTGTAATGCAAAAAAAAAGGCAACATCGTTATCGTCAACAGAATCGTGATATACTTTATTAAATTAGTGTAAAAAATATGAGAAGAGGAAGAAAAGAAGAGAGAAGGAGATGGAAAATTATACAAACGCGATCGGGCATCGATCATTAAATCCGTTTGCCGCGCGTGTCCACTTAAAATCGTTACGTAATTATATAGCCGATTGTACAAAAAACGTATTCGCGTCTCGAATCAATCCCATATATCATATGTACATTTTTGGTGAAAAAAAAAAAAAAAAAAAAAAAACAGAATAATAATGGCATGAAGAATTACGAACGTTAAATCATCAGTTAAAGTATAATAAAAAATTAATAATGGCTATAGTGCGTATAATGTTTGATCGACAACATTCAAGGAAAAAAAAAAAAAAAAAAGAAAACTCTTCGTAATTCCATTCACATTCTTCTCAATAATGACAATAATAATGGAGTCAAAGATAATTATAATAAAAATAACATAGGTACACAATAATTATGACAGTTACGTTAATTAATAATAATAATATTAATAATAATAATAATAGTGATAGCAATCGGTCATAGCGGTTGGTAGTGCGCTCGCTATCGTTAAAAAAAAATAAAACAAAATTGTAAATGGAATGCACTATACACTGTCTATACAAATAACGATAAATCTGCAACAATTCGTGTGGAATAACAGAGCGTGACGTTTATAAAAAACAAAAAACAAACATTTGTTTTCCCTTTTTTTCTTCTCGTCAACGTTAACGCAAACGCATTGAAAAGAAATAAAATAAAAACCACGAACTCTCGTCACTTTAAAGCTTTCGTATGTGTTCATCGCTGATGAAGTTCTCCCCCAAAAGACTCTCGAATATTTCGTTTCTTTGTTCCGGCCTTTCCTTCTGATCTCCGTGACAAGCGATCGTTTTTTTTCTTCTTTTTTTTTTCTGTTTCACTTCACTCAGCTTTTAATACTATTTTTTTTTTTTCTGTTTATACTGATAAAATCGTACACGACCTTTAGAAGGCGTTATTTGTCTCGTTCGGCTGGGGAAAAAAGGACTCGGAATAATTTTACAGGATCCTCTTGGTGTTTTTTTTTTTTTTTAGTCCGTCGATGCCATAAAAATATCTCTACGAGAGTGAAAATTGGCATTACGTTTTTTTTTTTTCCCCTTCACGTATCATAATAACAGCGCGTGTATGAAAGTTGTCGATTTTATCCACGATCGGTAAGTTCGATCGTGACCTTTTTCTTTTTTTTTCTCTCTCGAAACTCTTTTTGGTGGCTTTGGTTCGCTGAACGATATCGGTAACTTTCGGCGGGCTCGTTTGGTCCCGAAACTCGACGAAGATTCAATGGGGCGGGCGGTGGCGAGGGAGAAAAGTTTTTTAACGAAACTTTTTGCGTTCGTTTTTTTTTTTTCCTTGCTCTTTTCGCTTCGAAACGAACGTTCGTTAAACTTTGGTGCACGAGTTTAGGAGCGAATCACCTCGAAAAGATTCGTCGAATTACGTTCCCCAGAGATCGTTCCTCGAAGAAATTAATCTCCTTTGTTCTTCTGCTGTTTCGCGCTTTTTTTCTTTCTCTCCTTTTATTTTCTTTGTTTTCTTTGTTTATTTTTTCTTTTTTTTTTTTTTTTTGCTTTTTCTTCTAAGAGCGAGGTTTGTCTTTGACTCTCACAGAGTGTAAACGGGCTCGGTGTGATGAGACGGCACGCAGTAACCGCTGTATGTTTTGATCTCGAGAACGCCCGAGTACGATCTCGCCGGAAGCGAACCCGGATCGGTATGACGCCTCGGGCATCTGTGACCTTTTGGACATTGACACAACGGCGAAGCGTTCACTTCCTCCAATTGAGAACTTCGTCTCTTTCGTACCGTAAACAATCTGCACGGTTCCTTGTGCTGGCATCGTAACCTCTGGAATTACGAAAATTCGATAAAATTAATCGAAATATTAAACCGGAATTATTAAACCTTTGCACCTCTCCAGTGCAAAGGGTTAAAGAATTATTTGGAACATTAAGGGATAACACCACTGTGACCCCCTGTTTTTTTTTCACATTTTTCAAGAATTTTTTTTTGTGGTGAAAAAAAAGAGATATTCGAAAAATTTTTTTGGGTTTTGTTCCTTGTTTATTAATGTATCAAAAAACATTTTTTTCACATTTTTCACGCCGCATGGTGGCGCTGGGGAAGCTCTCGCGTCAGGTGCTGTCATCTCCGCGGCACGCAGCAGAACTCTCTTCAACGTCGATCTAAAAAAAAATACCGAGTGTTTTCGTTAATAATATGATATTTTGAAGAGAAGTACATAGGGATTTGGAAAAATATTGTTTTGAATAAAATAGGCACGCCTTTGAAATTAAAGTTAATCTCAAAGGCGTGCCTATTTTTTTTTAAACAATATTTTTCCAAATCCCTATGTACTTCTCTTCAAAATATCATATTATTAACGAAAACACTCGGTATTTTTTTTTAGATCGACGTTGAAGAGAGTTCTGCTGCGTGCCGCCGGAGATGACAGCACCTGACGCGAGAGCTTCCCCAGCGCCACCATGCGGTGTGAAAAATGTGAAAAAAATTTTTTTTGATACATTAATAAACAAGGAACAAAACCCAAAAAATCTTTTCGAATATCTCTTTTTTTTCGCACAAAAAAAAATTCTTGAAAAATGTGAAAAAAAACAGGGGGTCACAGTGGTGTTATCCCTTAAAGAATATTCATTAAAGATGTTAAAAATATTTAACCATTCCTCGCGGCATACTATCTCAATCGAAAGTTTTGTTATTTAATTTTTAAAAATGATAAAGACTCGAAACATACGCTTTGTGGTGAACAGGCGAATGCGTAGATGAAACCCGGATTACCCTCGGGCGATCTGTGAGGCTGTCTCCTAACGAGATAAGGAACGCTTCCGGGTCGGCAACGACAGTGAACCCTTTGTACAGTAGCATTTGCTGGACCACCACCCGGTGCCAGAGTCCACGTTACATCTCTGCAAAAAATAATAACAAATCATTGAAATAATCTGAGAGCAGCGCGCAAATATTTTTCGTCTCGTTTGAGAAAAATTAATTTTGCCCATAAAATCTCATTCGCCCAATTTGTCAATAATTCAATTGCACCGTAAATGTCTGTTATTCAATTCAAACGCGTTTCGTGGAATTCAGTTTATTCGCGATATAAAATATTTTCTCGTTTATGTCGATAAATTATCGGTGTAGAGAATTTCTCACGTTTCCAAAAGTATGACCGCATTGTTTTTTTCTTTTTTTTTTTCATTTTATTTTTTTATTTTCAATCAATCACTTCTCCATTCAGTTTGCTGCGGTCATTGACAAATGGTTGGACAAAAATGCCAACAACAATAAGTTCGTTATTTATTATACGCCACGCCGGAAACTTTCTGCTTAATTTTCCCAAAGTCGTATTACTTTTTTTTTTTTTTCACTGCAATTTTGGCCTCCGCGAAATTCACGATAGTTCCACACACACACACTCGCAACTATCGTGAATTCCAAGATTTCCCGGTGGCGCTATTCCACCGGGAAATCGTTGGAACGAAGATGATTTTATAGTGTTTTTTTTTTCCCTTTCTTTCTTTCTTTTTACTATTGCTACGCGGAACTCACTTGAAATAACGACAGATCGGCAATCTCTTGACAGGCTCGCATAGCTTGTACTGTCGTGTTTTGTCGACGATAGTGTGACCGTCGTCGGCATGAAGGCTGTTCGGACAGGCACGTCCACCTGGACATCGGCACTGTCGCTCGACCCACGGTGCGCCGTACAAATCAACCTTGCTACAGACCTCGCTGCGGTCCGAGCATTCCGGTAATTCTTCCTCGCTCTCCTGTAATCAACGAACGAACGTTTCACATATAAATTATCTGGACATTTTTTTTTTCTTTTTAATTTATAATTTCAAATGGTTTTACACGACTACCTAATATATTGCGCACTTGAATAAATCGTTCGAGATTGATCGACAAATTTGTCATAATTTTTATTCAATTTGCATCGGAACTTTTGTCCATTTTAATTTAAATGTTCCCTAGGATCGTGACAAATATTGATGCACTTGGAAATAAATTTTCTAAATCAAACAAATTAGAGACCGAAAATTTCATATCTCACACTGGCAGCTTTCGCAATTCCAAGATATTTCAACAAATTTCTAATAATTTTTATTGAATTTGGCAGCTTTCGCAATTCCGAGATATTTCAACAGATTTCTAATCATTTTTATTGAATTTGGATCGGAACTTCTGACCGTTTGAATTTAAATGTTTTCCAGGATTTTAACAAATATTGATGCATTCGAAAATAATTTTTCTCAATCAAACGAATTCGAGACAGAAAATTTCATATCTCAAATTGGCATCTTTCGCAATTACGAGATATTTCGACAAATTTGTGATAATTTTTGTTGAATTTGGATCTGAACTTCTATCCATTTCAATTTAAATGTTTTCCAGGATCGTGATAAATTTTGATGCACTCGAAAATAATTTTTCTAAATCAAACGAATTAGAGACGGAAAATTTCATATTTCACACTGGCAGCTTTCGCATTTCCGAGATATTTCGACAAATTCGTGATAATTTTTGTTGAATTTGAATCTGAACTTATATCCATTTCAATTTAAATGTCTTCCAGGATTTTTACTAATATTGATGGATTTGAAAATAATTTTTCTCAATCAAACGAATTGGAGACAGAAAATTTCATATCTCACACTGGCAGCTTTCGCAATTCCAAGATATTTCGACAAATTTCTAATAATTCTTGTTGAATTTGGATTTGAACTTCTATCCATTTCAATTTAAATGTTTTCCAGGATTTTAACAAATATTGATGCATTCGAAAATAATTTTTCTAAATCAAACGAATTAGAGACGGAAAATTTCATATCTCACACTGGTAGCTTTCGCAATTCCGAGATATTTCTACAAATTTCTAATAATTTTTATTGAATTTGGATCTGAACTTCTGTCTATTTTAATTTAAATGCTCCCTAGGATCGTGACAAATATTGATGCACTCGAAAATAATTTTTTTAAATCAAACGAATTAGAGACGGAAAATTTCATATCTCACACTGGCAGCTTTCGCAATTCCGAGATATTTCGACAAATTTGTGATAATTTTTGCTGAATTTGGATCTGAACTTCGGTCCATTTTAATTTAAATGTTCCGTAGGATCGTGACAAATATTGATGCACTCAAAAATAATTTTTTTAAATCAAACGAATTAGAGACGGAAAATTTCATATCTCACACTGGCAGCTTTCGCAATTCCGAGACATATTTCGTTCTAATTTCTCGTTTTATCGTAGAAAAAAAAAATCAAAAAAAAAAAGGAAGACAGTTGGCAAATGGTGAGAGAAATTAATTGGTCTCATTATCATCCTCGACCATCTATCCTACGGTCCAAGACGACGAGAGGAGAAAATTGTAGCGCGAAATCGTGAATCATACGTTGCGAATATATACTCCAATATATACATATTTGCCACTGAGAAACTTGGCCAGCATCCAATTTATTCGTAGGTGCGTGTACTATGATTGTCGTGGAAAACGTGAAATTGCAAGTTGCGTATGAGAAACAACACGGTCTTGTAAACTATGTATATGTGTGAAACTCTACCGGGTATAAGTTCAAGTGAGAGTAACGAGCCGGAGAGAACGAAAGAGTAAAATAAAGGAACAAGTGAAAAAAGTCTGGAGTAACCGGGAAAGATATACAAATGTGCGATTATTAATATGGCCGCTAGAAATATTTTTCTAGCGAAAAAAGGGTTCTAATTACCAATTTTTTTCAAAAATTATTCTAAAATGATGTGGAATCATTAATTAAAAAATTTAAATCATTGTCAATTTGCTAAAGATTCTCTGCTTTGCATAAACACTGTTACAATGATCGTTTAACTATACAATTATTCCGTTGGCCTGTCATTATTATTCTTCCTGATTTACAAAGTTCTATATACAATATTTATCCATTCCATTTTATAAATGCCTCGCTAAAATAACAAACAATTTACGTGTTAAAACAAAAAGACAAAAAAATAATAATCTCACTCTTTGTGATTCTTAATTATTCGTAAAAAAAGGGTTCTAATTACCAATTTTTTTCACCAATTATTCTAAAATGATGTTGAATCATTAATTTAAAAATTTAAATCATTGTCAATTTGCTAAAGATTCTCTGCTTCGCATAAACACGGTTACAATGATCGTTTAACTATACAATTATTCCGTTGGCCTCTCATTATTATTCTTCCTGATTTACAAAGTTCTATATACAATATTCATCCATTCCATTTTATAAATGCCTTGCTAAAATAAGAAACAATTTACGTGTTAAAACAAAAAGGCAACAATAAATAAACTCACCGTTTGTGATTCTTAATTATTCGTAAAAAAAAGGGTTCTAATTACCAATTTTTTCCAGCAATTATAATAAAATAACGTTGAATCATTTATTTTTAAATTCAAATCATTGTCAACTTGCTAAAGATTCTCTGCTTCGCATAAACACTGTTACAACGTTTAACTACACATTTATTCCGTTGACCTGTCATTATTATTCTTCCTGATTTACAAAGTTCCATATACGATCTTCAATCCTAAACATTAATATATACATGAGACGTTGCATAATGACATTGGCATCAATTAAACTCATCGGCGGAGAGAGATATGATAAATAAAAATATATCGATATCAATTAATGACTCTTGTTGCGGTTCATTAAAAGCCGACATGTCAGACACGACCGTGTATATAACCAATTAAACGTCGGCCAGTGGTACCGGGCGTTACTGTTAACCCGTGCCTTTATGTAACTCTCGGTCATCACGATCAATTGAAACTTTAATCAGCAAATCAATGAAGTCTCATTTGCCTCATTATCATTTCACTCGAGGCGGAAATTACATTTACAATCAAATGAAGTCTGCGCGCACAATTGTATTTTACATATTATAATTGCTGACGTTACATTTTGTTTTTTCCCTCGTACCCCTTATCATTATCGTTATTTCCGCCTCTGTCATTATTCGTCTCGATTTCGCGGTTAATTGTATTTAAAAAAAATTATTAATCCGTAATTATTATCATTGTTATTATTGACTCGAGGTAAGATCGCATCTGTTTTGACGCAATTAAAAATATGTGCGATCGTGCTTTGATTCAATTATCATTATTAGAGACCTTTTAGCCTCTTACGTACCATTATCACCTACGCATGTACGCTTCTGATAAAATGTCGATAATAAAAAAAATCGATTTCACGATGGTAGATCGTAATTACGAAACTTCGCTACAATCTCTCTTTCTCTCTCTCTCGAGTTAGCATTTACTGTACTCATGATGCTCAAACGATAAGTTAAGTCTATATATAAATGATTAGACTCGATTTATCGATAGTATCTATTAAATCGATATACAGTACTATAACGGGGGCGAGACCGTTGCAAACTTGACGGACAATGATGACGAGAATATATCGTCCATATATATATATATAATATATATATATAGCACATATGCATTAGCGGGTGAATGGATTTTGTGTCCAAGGATATGTAAAGTAACGAGAAGGCACGTTTAATGTGGGTGGTTCAACGTCGAGGCGCTCAGTTATGTATTTTATTATTATTATTATTGTTATTTACACGTATATATCTACTTCGTTATATGGAGCAGCTATTTGTTGGGCGTTGTTCTCGGCTCGTTAAAGGTTATTGCATCACTTTAACCTCTAACAATCCATGAGAAATCAGCAAAATTATTAAAAAAAAAAAAACAAAGATCAAAAAGGGCTGATCAAAGGAAAATTAGTTTTTTCTTCTAACAGCGCAAAACACATAGCTAATTTATTTTATTTTTTTCAAGACCCACTACTCTTAATCGATTTTTTGTTTAGATATATAAATCTAAACGAAAATTTGAAAACGAATAGAATAAATATAAATGAAAAATTTGAGGAAAATCTCACTTTCGCCCGGGGGGATGAGTGTGTGCCCGAAGTATCCTTAATGTGAAAAAAAAAACACCATTCTTTTCCGAGTAAGACGACCGTTTTTATTTTTCCATTAAAATATAATAAACCTAATATATATAGAGAGTTAGAGAGCTCGTTAAAGGTTATTGCATCACTTTAACCTCTAACAATCCATGAGAAATCAGCAAAATTATTAAAAAAAAAAAAACAAAGATCAAAAAGGGCTGATCAGAGGAAAAATTGCTTTTTCTTCTAACAGCGCAAAACACATAGCTAATTTATTTTATTTTTTTCAAGACACATTACTCTTAATCGATTTTTTGTTTAAGGATATAAATCTAAACGAAAATTTGAAAACGAACAGAATAATTATAAATGAAAAATTTGAGGAAAATCTCACTTTCGCCCGGGGGTGATGAGTGTGTGCCCGAAGTATCCTTAATGTGAAAAAAAAAACACCATTCTTTTCCGAGTAAGACGACCGTTTTTTTTTTTCCATTAAAATATAATAAACCTAATATATATAGAGAGCTCGTTAAAGGTTATTGCATCACTTTAACCTCTAACAATCCATGAGAAAAATTAGCAAAATTATTAAAAAAAAAAACAAACATCAAAAAGGGCTGATCAAAGGAAAAATTGCTTTTTCTTCTAACGGCGCAAAACACATAGCTAATTTATTTTATTTTTTTCAAGACACATTACTCTTAATCGATTTTTTGTTTAAGGATATAAATCTAAACGAAAATTTGAAAACGAACAGAATAAATATAAATGAAAAATTTGAGGAAAATCTCACTTTCGCCCGGGGGTGATGAGTGTGTGCCCGAAGTATCCTTAATGTGAAAAAAAAACACCATTCTTTTCCGAGTAAGACGACCGTTTTTTTTTTTCCATTAAAATATAATAAACCTAATATATATAGAGAGCTCGTTAAAGGTTATTGCATCACTTTAACCTCTAACAATCCATGAGAAAAATTAGCAAAATTATTAAAAAAAAAAACAAACATCAAAAAGGGCTGATCAAAGGAAAAATTGCTTTTTCTTCTAACGGCGCAAAACACATAGCTAATTTATTTTATTTTTTTCAAGACACATTACTCTTAATCGATTTTTTGTTTAAGGATATAAATCTAAACGAAAATTTGAAAACGAACAGAATAAATATAAATGAAAAATTTGAGGAAAATCTCACTTTCGCCCGGGGGTGGTGAGTGTGTGCCCGAAGTATCCTTAATGTGAAAAAAAAACACCATTCTTTTCCGAGTAAGACGACCGTTTTTTTTTTTTCCATTAAAATATAATAAACCTAATATATATAGAGAGCTCGTTAAAGGTTATTGCATCACTTTAACCTCTAACAATCCATGAGAAATCAGCAAAATTATTAAAATAAAAAAACAAACATCAAAAAGGTCTGATCAAAGGAAAAATTGCTTTTTCTTCTAACGGCGCAAAACACATAGCTAATTTATTTTATTTTTTTCAAGACACATTACTCTTAATCGATTTTTTGTTTAAGGATATAAATCTAAACGAAAATTTGAAAACGAACAGAATAAATATAAATGAAAAATTTGAGGAAAATCTCACTTTCGCCCGGGGGTGGTGAGTGTGTGCCCGAAGTATCCTTAATGTGAAAAAAAAACACCATTCTTTTCCGAGTAAGACGACCGTTTTCTTTTTTTCCATTAAAATATAATAAACCTAATATATATAGAGAGCTCGTTAAAGGTTATTGCATCACTTTAACCTCTAACAATCCATGAGAAATCAGCAAAACTATTTAAAAAAAAAACAAACATCAAAAAGGACTGATCAAAGGAAAAATTGCTTTTTCTTCTAACGGCGCAAAACACATAGCTAATTTATTTTATTTTTTTCAAGACACATTACTCTTAATCGATTTTTTGTTTAGGGATATAAATCTAAACGAAAATTTGAAAACGAACAGAATAAATATAAATGAAAAATTTGAGGAAAATCTCACTTTCGCCCGGGGGGGATGAGTGTGTGCCCGAAGTATCCTTAATGTGAAAAAAAAACACCATTCTCTTCCGAGTAAGACGACCGTTTTTTTTTTCCATAAAAATATAATAAACCTAATATATATATATAGTTTTTTTTCCATTGGTTCTCGTAATATCCGTACGGGTTTCCAATGACAAAAAACGACATTGTCGTCTCGTTTCTTTTCCACGAGCGAGACGAGGTGCAGAGGCAAATTAGTGTCCGGGATGGTAGTGAAATAATAGCTGAATAGTCCCCCCCCCCCTCCCCTTAGACGACGACGACGAGATCCGTCCTACATATATATTCCTTAGAGTGAAATAGCGGAAGTCTCTCCGTTGGCCGAGAATAAACCGGATGACCCCACTCCGTAAAACGACAATAGCGTGCGTTTGCGTCTCACCGTTGGCTCGAGGAAGGGAGAAGGAACGAGATCGCAAGGGGAAACCACGTGGGTTCTTGTGTATCGTCGCGTTATTTTGACCCCGGCAACAGACTTTATGTGCATAGGCGGTGGGTACCAAAAAAAAAAAGAAAGGGTGGGGAGCGACGAAGTGGCGGAAAGAAGGAAGAGAGGACGTAGCAAAGAGAAGAACGGATCAGTAGGATCGTGGCGTGGGGGAGAGGTTCCTCAAGAATCATCAAAACATCCTTCTTCTCGACATCTTCCCCTTTCCCCCTCAACCCCCTCCCTCTCCTCGGCTTATCCTTCCGAATACCTTTTTATCTGTTGTCGTACCGGCAACGCCCGGAAGTGACCGTCGCCCTCCAATCCGGCACTACGACCCTCGTAAAATATTTTCCGAGAGAGGATAACAAGATTTAACCAACATCAAGCCTATCCCGGCCACAGACTTTTGTTGATATAAAATAAAATTTATCAAATATTCACACTTTGACAATCGTTTGATGAAAAAAAAAATTAATAAAAAATCTCGTCCATAGAGATTATTTCTCTCTGTAGATATTATCCAAAAAAAAAAAAAAAAAGGGAAACTGAACGAGCGAATATAATCGGGAAAAGGGACCGCATTTCCTTCCTACTTCCTGCCCTGTCTCGAAAATTTTTTTTCAAAAGAGGATTTTCGGCTTATACCTTTCCTCCTATATATTTTGCTTCTCGTTCGTCTCTTTCCGGTGCTCGTTAAGAGCTCACTGTTACGATCTTTCTCTTCATTCTTATTCCAGCGTAAAATGCACAAGTATCGTCCACGTGGATCTATTTCCTTTCTTCTTCGTCGTTTTCTTCATTCTCGTTCTCTTCCTCTTACCGTTCAACTATGTGTGTGTATATAGTGTGTATTATGCCAGAAGGAAATGCATTTACGATCGTTCGAACGAGCTTAACAGTGGGGTTCGGTGGTGACGAGACGCATTTTTTTGTTCGTTTTTTTCTCTCCTTTTTCACGAAACGACGAAGTCCACGTTTCCTCCGGAAGTTGGCCATTCGCTACGTTTAATTCAACGAACGGTTCTTTTCCTTCTTTTTCTTTTTCTTTTTTTTTTTTTTTTAATCTCTCGCTTTCTCGTTCGCTCTGGACTGTCTCAATGCAAGTTCGTTGCCTCCAATACTTTGCATATTTTGTTTTTGTTTTTTTTTTTTTGTTTTTTTAACGTAGGACGTTTTGCCACGCCACGCGCGGCGACGCGCATTTCATGGAAATTCTGCTCTTTCCCCACGAAACAAATATCACTCTCTCGGAATTCTCTGAGCTATTTACGTTTAATACATTTTGCAACTGCGACTTTTATTGCACTCTCTCTTCTTTTTTTTTTCTTTTTTATTTCCGTCCATAGGCAGGACAATACACTTCGGTTACTACGTAATGTATACTCTACAGTTGTGCTATGATGTTTGCATCTTGAAGACTGTGAGATGTACTGGGAAAAATAAGAAGGATTCAGTGGAAAAAGAAAGTTATTTCGACCGAGGCTTCGACGATTTTTGAGCGATTTGAAAGTAAAGTCCTCGGAATTGCGGGTCGTTAACGAAGAGAAAAAAAATAAAAAATAAAGGTGGTAATGTTAAAATTACCGGGAGCAAAGTCTCGCGAGTATATTACGCAAGTGAATAATTGCAATATGTAAAATAACATAATCACCCTCGGCCCACTCGGTACGTGGATTAAAAAAAAGAAAAAAAAAAAGCAACAAAAAAAATTCATTCATACTTATCCAAGACTAATGTGAACGCGTCGCGAGCAATATTGCGCAAATATGTAGACCGGAAACGAGGCTATAATGGCGTATAATTAAACGCCAATAATAATCATTTTTAATCTCTCAATCCTTTTTTTTCTTTTTCCATGAATTTTTTATTTTTTTTTCGTCATTCAGCTCGAGACGTTTGACCCAAAGTTGCACAAATCTCTCTGGAGAGCGCGCCCGCTCGTGTCTCCATAAATTTATGTATATTTACTCAACGACCCCCGCGGGGATGCCCGCCATTATTGATTTCACGAGATTCTATTCTCAAGCACTAGAGGACTAAGTAATTCAACTATTACATATTATATATTGACTACCGCGAGCTTGTGGGCTCATTCACTTCTATATTATAATATAAATATGTCCGTTCTCGACGCTGATACCAGCGACCAGAGAACTAACAGACAGCGCGGAGGACACGGCCGCTATAACACTTTCCAATGCGTTCGCCCTCGCGGCTTTCACTGGATTTACGTAGGCAGAAAATCATGTGTTTGCCAAGATTATATATATATATTGAATATTAACGAAGAGCGTGGTACTTGATGCCAATATGAAATCTAACGTACGAGGTCTGTTCAAAAAGTATCGGGAATTTTTAATTTTCGCGCGCTACGTATATTCGATTTTCGATTTTTTTGTGGCGTTAGGTTGCTACTCAGGTCCCTCATTTATGCTGAAAAAATCAAAGGAGCAAATTTGGGTCGTCGCGGCAAGTGATTTGACGATTGGCCAATATTATTTTCTTCATATCATCAATGTTTTCGTCTGTTGTTGATGTGCTCGGGCGTCCGGAACGCATTTCGTTGTTCGCATCTTCTCGGCCCTCTGAGAACATTTTTTACCACCGATAAACGTTTGCTTTGGTCCAAGGTGGCTTCACCATATGCCACAGTCAACATTCGGAATGCGTCCGCGCACTTAATTTTCTTTTTCACACAAAATTTGATACAGATTCTTTGATCCATTTTTTTAAATGGGCAAAAATCGAAGACAAGCCAAAACACGTCTGACCAAAACAGCTGTCAACAATTAATTAAACATTCAAAATGGCCGATTTTTTTTGGCATAAGTGAGGGACATGAGTACCAACCTAACGCCACAAAAAAATCGAAAATCGAATATACGTGGCCCGTGGAAATTCAAAATTCGTGATACTTTTTTAACAGACCTCGTAAAGATTTTATTCAAGCTTAACGGGTTAGACCACTCTAAAGGCCGGAAAAATAGGCTTTTTTTTTTTTCAGAAAAACTACAAAATAAATCACGATTACAAAATAGGGTGTTTATCATACATATCACTGACTGTATACAATAATTTTTTTGAAGCGTTTAATTTCAAAATGGCGGTTGTGCAGCGTTTTTGCGATGACGTCTCCCCGTTTTTGTTGGCCGGAAACATAACTCAGATAATTTTCGACCGATTCACTTGAAATTTTGAATATATCTTCAAAAATACATTGTCTACGGAAGTGCGTAAAATTTTTTTTTTTATATTGCATAGTTCATTTGTTATTAACAATTTTCTGACGATTTTTTAAAGCAAATTTTTGCACTTTTCACTTTAGAAGCGCGCCATTTTGCCAAAAATCAATATATCGAAAAAAATCCTACGCACTTTCATAGACAATATATTTTTAAAGATATATTCAAAATTTCAAGTGAATCGGTTGAAAATTGTCTGAGTTATGTTTCCGGCCAACAAAAACGGAGACGTCATTGCAAAATGCTGCACAGCCGCCATTTTTAAATTAATCGCTTGAAAAAAAATTATTGTATACAGTCACTGATATGTATGATAAACATCCTATTTTGTAGTCTCAATTTATTTTGTATTTTTTCTGAAAAAAAAATCCCCAAAAAAGCCTATTTTTTCGGCCACTAGAGTTGGCCTAATCCCTTAACAAATATTTAATCTCTGTTAACGTATGTTCGTATCACTCCTGAAAAAGAAAAAAAAAACAGTTGCTGATCATAGTGGGCTGAAAGAATTGATAAGAAAAGAAGGAAATTTTGTTTTAAAGGCCTGCCTCTTTAAAATGATTTTTAAAAATTGCTTAGGTCAAGAAGTCTTCCCGTTTCACTTGGAATACTTCATATGTATTAAATGGCCTATGAAACACGACGAAAATTGACAATACCAGTGAGTTATATGTAAAAGGCAAACATGGCAAGCATTGAATAAAATGGCCAGAAGCCTTTTCACATAAACACACACACACACACATACAGACACCCACACATTTATAGTGAGTGTGGCTAGGCAAAAGAGCATCGGTTCGCGTCTCAAGTCTCTTTTCTCTCCCCAACCCCCTCCATATATCTCACTTCGTAACAACTCCATTCAGAGGTTGTCAATCCAGTCAATGAGGCAATCACGTACGTCCTGTCCCCGGTTGCCGCAGTACATCTGCGACTTATGCATCTTCTCTTGTATACATAAATTGCGAGGAAACATTTTTTTTTAATTTATTTTTATTTATTTTTTCGCACCCCCATCAGAAAAAAAACCTTGAAGAAAATACTTTTTTTTTTTACCAACGAATTTCGAGATGCTTCATTGATTGAAGCGTAAAGACAAAAACAGCAGATGCATTAAATACGCAATTTCTTGCATTTGAATACGGTTTTACAGGAGCAATTAAGGTCACTCCCATTACCGTTGCTTTCGTAACGTCGTACGGTACAGTTATTCATACTGACGTAGACTTGATACATCGTTGTTTTGTTTTGTTTTGTTTTTGTTTTTTTCATTCCAACTAAACGACTTTTTCTTATGATGGATATGCTGAGCACATCGGGGCTGCTGCCAGTCCCCTCAGGGGCATAAGAAATCACCGAGGAAATGGTCTTCCGCCGTTTTACCACTGAGCATTCGAACTTTTTTTTTTGTTCCTTGCTGCTGTGTGTATGTTTTTTTTTACATTTTTTTTTCTTTCTACGTTTCACATCTGTGCTACGTGACTTACGGGATATGTGCTCTACGAGAGAACGTCACGTGAATTAAGGTAGTAGTCTGGTAACTTAAGCCGATTTTCATGTCTTTTTTGGAGGGCGTTTTTTGTAGGAAAATAAAAATGAATCGTTTTGAATATTTAGGATATTTTTATTTACATATTAAAGATACAAATAAACATTTTTTTGAATAAATTTAATAGTTTATTATTATTATTATTATTGATCGAAGTTGGCACCTCGAAGTTGGCGGTCCGGGTCCTAACTTTTTTTCTACCGAACCGATTGCTTTCAAATTTTAACAGGCTACTCTACACACTTATAGTTCTCGTCGGAACCACCGAGAAATTTTTTCACCCCTAACTTTAACACTTTAACAATTTTTTTTTTTTCTATGTAGAAGTGAATTATTTATAAAACTAATTACACATCTGTTTAATATAAATATCAAACTAATAAAAAATATTTTTTCTGTTATACAAAATGGCCGACCACTGCTATTTACTTTTGGTATCTTTTTTTTTTTGAGTCGCTCCGCGCCGTGACATTTGGCATCCGCAATTTTTGACCTAGATCAAAACAAAAAAATTCTCGTTAATCCACATCAGAATAGCTAAAGAAGTACGTACGGAATTTTTGATTAATCAAAAACTTTCCATTTTATGAGCAATTTTATACGAAATTTCTCCACTGGAAATTCACCTTTTAAATTCAAACGCCTACAATATTCGAATGAAACAATATTTTTCCAATTCCGTACGCACTTCTCTGGATAATCTGATGTAGATTAACGAGAATTTTTTTTTTCTTCTGGGTCAAAAATTGTGAATGCCAAATGCCACGTCTCCAAAAAAAAAGATACCAAAAGCAAATGGCAGTAGTCGGCCATTTTGTATAACAAAAAATCAAACATAAATATTTTTTATTAGCTTGATATTTATACTAAATAGTTGTGTAATTAGTTTTATAAATAAATCACTTGTTCATAGAAAAAAAATTGTTGAATGTCCACATGATTTTATATCCGCTACTGTGGCCCATACCCCTTGAGATACCTAAGCCACTAATTATTAATTTTGTAAAATATCGTTTATATAATTAGCAAATTATGATAAAAAGACGATAAATAAAATAATATACGTAACGTGCTGTAAATTAAATTGCCGTAAGGGATGTCAATAATTTTGTCGATAATTTTGTCGTAAGCCGAAACGAGAATGCATGTTTTCAAAAATTCCACTGTGAATTGCTCAATTTTACACGTTGATTAAAATCGCCGTGAGTTTGTGAGAGAACTGTTGTTGTTTTTTTTCCAATTCGTCACTCATTTAACTATCAGACTTTTGAAACGAATAAAAAACGATTATTATTTTTTTATCACACCACTCATTTCACTGATACGTCATAGGTAGTGGTATCTCATATCGCGCGAGAAGACTCATCGCAATCGTAGCCACGAATGGAATTCTGCGTCATCGCCCGAGTACCGTCAAATGATTCGAGGAAAGAAAGAGAGAAAAAAAAAAGGAGAAAACGGAAAAACGATGCTGACAAAGCATACAAAAAAGACAGATCGTTAACGACAAAAGAAAATGCGTTTCGTATTCGCAATTTCAGCCACTTTAAGCGCATAATAATACGCCGCCACGGATGATCCTTGTACCCCGATCGTGGAGCTACCAGAGCGAGAGAACTCCGTTCATTGAGCCACGTGCCGCGCGTAAACCAACGTGCAAAGTTCACGTTTTTCGTGCCACGTGTGTCCGTACATAACCGACAAAATCTCCTCTCTTTAATTATATTCTTCGTCCACGCGTTACATTATCATAAGGGGAAAAAACCCACAATTCTGATTTCCATTCGAGAGGCACTCTGTACATATTTATTTTAACGACGATATAAACGACACGATTTTCATTGTCAAACGTAGCTTCGAGCACGGAAAACACTGCCGCGACAATTAAGGCCGTAGTCTGGTCTAGAGCGAGATTTTTGACGTCATTTCTAATGTGCAATAACGTTTAAGGGAGAACACCACTGTGACCCCCTGTTTTTTTTCACATTTTTCAAGAATTTTCTTTTGTGGGAAAAAAAAGAGATATTCGAAAATTTTTTTTGAGTTTTGTTCCTTGTTTATTAATGTATCAAAAAACATTTTTTTCACATTTTTCACGCCGCATGGTGGCACTGGGGAAGCTCTCGCGTCAGGTGCTGTCATCTCCGCGGCACGCAGCAGAACTCTCTTCAACGTCGATCTGAAAAATAAAACCGAGTGTTTTCGTTAATAATATGATATTTTGAAGAGAAGTACATAGGGATTTGGAAAAATATTGTTTTAAAAAAAAAAGGCACGCCTTTGAAATTAAAGTTAATTTCAAAGGCGTGCCTATTTTTTTTAAAACAATATTTTTCCAAATCCCTATGTACTTCTCTTCAAAATATCATATTATTAACGAAAACACACGGTATTTTTTTTCAGATCGACGTTGAAGAGAGTTCTGCTGCGTGCCGCGGAAATGACAGCACCTGACGCGAGAACTTCCCCAGCGCCACCATGCGGCGTGAAAAATGTGAAAAAAATGTTTTTTGATACATTAATAAACAAGGAACAAAACCCAAAAATTTTTTTCGAATATCTCTTTTTTTTCCCACAAAAAAAAATTCTTGAAAAATGTGAAAAAAAACAGGGGGTCACAGTGGTGTTCTCCCTTAAACCGTTGAAGTTGTCTTGATGAAAATTTACACGTGCATTTATTGATCCTTAGAGAATACTTGTACAGTTAAAAAAAAAATTATTTTAAATATTTTCATGTAGTTTTTTGCTTTGTTGCAACATGGTGCGCCGAAATCGGTGCCCACTCTGGACGATGTTGTATGCATCTGAAAAAAAATATATATATATATTCTCAATCTGTATGAGTATTCTGAGCACTGGTAGCAGAATTGGCACTTAAAAAAATTTTTTATTGAGTCGAACAATAGTTTTCCCGACATTTTATAACTCGTCGAATAATGAAATATCATTAATGAAAGTTCAACAGGCCGCCATTTTGTCAAAATTTTTTTTAAAGTACCAATTCTGCTACCAGTGCTCAGAATACTCATACAGATTGAGAATATATATATATTTTTTTTTTCAGATGCATACAACATCGTCCAGAGTGGGCGCCGATTTCGGCGCACCATGTTGCAACAAGGCAAAAAACTACATGAAAATATTTTAAATAATTTTTTTTTTTTAACGTACAAGTATTCTCTAAGGATCAATAAATGCACGTGTAAGTTTTCATCACGACAACTTCGACGGTTTAAAAGTTATTGCACATTAGAAATGACGTCAAAAATCTCGCTCTAGACCAGACTACCGCCTTAACATAATTCCCAAAACGACTGATCGTCAAAAAAAGTTTCGTATCATCGTGCAAATGAATATTCGGATTGTAATATAAAAAAATTGTAGGAGGCGCAGTGTTTTTTTTTTAATCTTTCCAACCAAAACGAATATTTGAAAAATATAAAATTTATTTACACCACCAAAAAAGCGGTTCATTCGAAAATTTTTGATAGAATTTTCTTTTTTGCTGAATAGAAGAATAACGCACGATTTTTTTTATCAACTTACAATTAAGGAGACGAAAAAAACGTAACGAGTAAATTTTTTCGAGAAAAGAAGAAAAAAAACTAAATTTATTATACAACGATAAGTCACGAGGGTGGATGAAATGGCGAATGGTCGAATGCGCGTGTAAGATAGTAAGTCGCGAGAGGTGGAGAGGATATGAATGGGAAAAGAGTATGAGAGCGAGAGAGGACAATGAGTAGAGTACACGCGGGGTTTGGTGTACGAGGTATGAATGAGAGCGAAACGAATGAATGAACGAACGAACGAATAATGAAAAGTGTGTGTGTGTGTGTATAGAGGTGCCCAAAAGAGAGTTATAGAATACACATGCCACATATATCTACATCAGGATAGGGAGAAAACATGACCCGAAGGAGCCGTCGAGAGGGATGAAAAAAAAAAAAAAAAGTGAGAAAGACGATCGTCTCCTTACAACCATTTTTTTTCCTTCTTCTTCCATCTCTCTTCCTTTCGTATCCATGCTTAAAAAGGCACCAGGCCAGTAGCCAGGAGCAGCAGGAGAGCATGAGCACCGGGGAATTGAAACGGTGGCAGTAAACTAAAATGGAATAATAGGGAAAGGACCGGAAGGGCCTCGAGAAACGATCCGGAAGTTCTCACGAGTCTCTCGCTTCTCCCACGACCGCAACGAACATGACACCTGGCACTCGGTATACTGTATAGATATATATATATATATATATATATATATATATATATATATATATATATATATATACAGAGAGGCATATATTGCTGCGGATGACTGAGAGAGAGAGAGAGAGAGAGAGAGTTTGAGATTGAGAAAAGAGCATAAAAGCGAGAGAAGAGAGAATATTATTAGTATATATTGAGAGAACCGAAGATGATGGAGGAAGGGAGAGTGAGAAATATATATTGGTTACGTCTAGCGTGTAACACCGGCCGACTAACCCAACAACAATCTCGCCACAGAATCCTCGGATGTTGCGAGAGATAAAAAATAGTTAGGGAGAAAACGACACCCTCGGATCTTTGAACGTATTTATATACTAGATGTGCCCTGCGGTTTTACCCCGCGTTAAATTTGCATTATATATCTGTTTCGTACACATTATGGGTACGTAACCAAGTGCATCTCATTAACTATAAATACCATCCGGAAATTATGTGGATAAATGAAAGGACCAATCACTAAAAAATTAACCGACGTCGCCGGTCGCTCCTTAGGGTCATAGCATAAACTTGTATAGCCTAGAGCCTTCCTGAATAAATGAGCTATCTAATGCAAAAAGAATTTTTTAAATCGGATTAGTATTTCCTGAGATTAGCGCGTTCAAACAAACAAACTCTCCCGCTTTATTATAAAATATAGTATAGATATAGTAGTAAGATAGTAAGATTAGAGTCATAGCGCGAAGTTGTATAGCCCAGAGCCTTCCCGAATAAACGGGTTATCTAATGCAAAAAGAATTTTTTAAATCGCATTAATATTTCCTGAGATTAGCGCGTTCAAACAAACTCTCCAGCTTTATTACAGTGTATAGATATAGTAGTATAGTAGTTAGTTGGGGCCATAGTATAAAATTATATTGACGAAAGCCTACCCGAATAAACGGATTATCTAACGCAAAAAGAATTTTTCAAATCGGATTAGTATTTCCGGAGATTAGCGCGTTTAAACAAACAAACCGTCCAGCTATATTATAAAATATAGTATAGATATACTAATACAGTAGTAAGACAGTCAAATTACAGTCATAGCGTGAAGTTGTATAGCCTAGAGCCTTCCCGAATAAATGAGCGATCTAATGCAAAAAGAATTTTTCAAATCGGATTAGTATTTCCTGAGATGAGCGCGTTCAAACAAACAAACTCTTCAGCTTTATTACAGTATATAGTATAGATATAGTAGTATAGTAGTGAATTAGGGTCATAGCATAAAGTTATATTGCCTAAAGCCTTCCCGAATAAACGGGTTATCTAATGCAAAAAGAATTTTTCAAATCGGATTAGTATTTCGTGAGATTAGCGCGTTCAAACAAACAAACTCTCCAGCTTTATTACAATTTATAGTATAGATACAGTAGTATAGTAGTCAATTAGGGTCATAACATAAAGTTATATTGCCTAAAGCCTTCCCGAATAATCGGGTTATCTAATGCAAAAAGAATTTTTCAAATCGGATTAGTATTTCCTGAGATTAGCGCGTTCAAACAAACAAACTCTCCAGCTTCATTACAGTATATAGTATAGATATAGTAGTATAGTAGTCAATTAGGGTCATAGCATAAAGTTATATTGCCTAAAGCCTTCGCGAATAAACGGGTTATCTAATGCAAAAAGAATTTTTCAAATCGGATCAGTATTTCCTTAGATTAGCGCGTTCAAACAAACAAACTCTCCAGAACTTTATCGTAGTAAGATATCGTAGTGTTACATCGTAATTCCCAATTCATGGACCACGAAACCTGCACCTATAGGGAGGATATGCTGGGTGCACACGCTGGCTCTTCGCCTCTCATGCTTTCCGCGCATCTCTTTACATACAAACATTTAAATATATACGTTTGAATGTAACAATACGGATGAATAATTATTTTTACATATATAACGACGATACATGTAACGAAAAAGTCGAAGATATATATGAATTCAATATTATTTGTGGCGCAATCGTTGGCGATTGATGTTGCGATTGTAAATTTTCGTTTATTAATTCCCAATGAAGTTGCTCGTCTACTCGAACAATATTACGAAAATTCCAAATGAGAGATTGTCACGAAACGATGTGTGTTTTTTTTTTTCGTTATATATAAAAATTATAATGACAGATGGCGATCCTTTCTCGCAGACAAGAAACAAAAAAAAAACAACAAACAAAATGTTGCTTCGCGGGCGCCATAAGCGCCGACTGCATTCCAATCTATATTAAAAAAAAAACATATATATATATATATATATATATTTATATACATATATATAAGTAGTAGTGGCTCCAGTCGCGCCCGCGAGACTCCGCGACTATAATGTCGCGAAACACGAGGAACAGGAGAGAGGAGAGGCAGGAAATAAATAATCGAACTCCATCGTCGGTTGAAACGGCATAAAGTCGTTCGAGATCTCTCCCCCCTCCCCACTACCGCCTCTCTCTCTCTCTCTCTCTCTCTTTTTCTTTCACAACTATATACTCGTTATGAATGGAGCGCGTTTTTCCCCTTCTCTCGATTCTTCGCGCGAGCACGAACCACGCGTTCCTTTCGCGATTTCGCGCGCCGAGTTCGTACGAGATAAAACGAGAGATAGAGAACTTCTTACTCTCTCTCACTCTTGTCTCTCATGCCTCTTGATCTCTCCTCGAACGGCGACAGGTTGAAGAGAACGTCGAGTGGGCGCCACTAGTAGCCCCAGGCTACGTTTTTACTCTTCAGCGTCTCGCACACACACGCACATATATATATAAATGTGTGTGTTTGTCTGTTAGATGTGTTAGATGGGTTCCCTTTGCACTGTTCCTCTTCTTCGCTTCTGCTACGTTTGTCCGCAATATCGAGCTCGACCCAACGCGGTATCTTCCTCTCTCGCTGTCTTTATACCACCGTAAAGTGCAACACGGCCACAGCGTTTATATTCTCCCCGTGAATGCCGCAACAGAGTATACGCGGAATCTACGAAGACTCTCGCCGAGAACAAATACCGCCGCAACACGCGGTATTCGCCCGTTTAGTAACCATACAGATATAAAGATCCGCAGACGGTATAATACATTTCGAAGCGCGGTCATCACTTGATCTCTGATCGTCTCTATCTTTCTCTCCGTTTCTCTCTCTCGCTCTCTTTCTCATCTCGATTCCTCGCGTATTTATATAATTGCCGATGGCCTACACGCACCAACGAGAAACAGTACGAAAAAGAAAACGACTGTATAAAAATAATAATAAAATGAAATGGCTATAAAACGATTGAGTTTTCGCGGAAATGCCGTTTTAATAGTTACACTTATAACGTACACAATACAAGCATCGTTCCATTGGCCGTTTTTTTTTTCCAACCAATTTTATGGCTTTCCGGCCTATATATGAGATTTTCTGTGCCAGCTCAATTAACCAATTTGTGTCATATATTTTTTCTTCCCGTTGTTTCCCACCACTAAACGATAAAACGCTGTCGCTATTTTTTTTTCTTCCCTTCGACAATCATATAGTTTTTTTTTTTTTCTTCTTTTTCTAGGAGTTTTTCAAAGCCAGAACAGAAGCGCTATTTTTGTCGTTCGTCTAATCTCTCTCTTTAAAAACCTCGATTAAAATGACTTTTTACTTGACAGAAGAAACTTTGAATTTCCAGTGAAATTCATGGATTAACGGGGGGAAATAGGGTTAGACGGTTCGAAAAATCGATTTTTTTTTATTTCATAAATTGTTAAGTTGAAAAATATATTCCCAAAATTTTAAATGAAAATTCCGACTCGCTCTGTTGTTATAAGCCATTAAGGGCAGACATAGGGTTAGGGCAGCGTTTTCTCAATAATTTTCATGAATTTTTTTATAGTATAAAAAATGAATATAATTTATTGAAACTTTGAGAATATTTTATACATATATTTAAGTATATACTATAAAATATTAGCGACCCCGTATTGCTTGTTTTTCTTGGTACTATTTTTTCAAACGCGTTTTTCTGAAAACGACTTTTTTTTTAACTTGCGTACACGCTAATTTGAAAAGTTTTCAACCAATCATTTTGAAAATTGGCAGTTACTTTCTTCATAGTATTGCGCTCTATATGAACCTAAAATCGGAATATTATCATTATTTGAACAAATTTTTTTTACAAATAAAGTTGTAAAAAATGGCAAAAAATCATGCTTTTTTGTTTTGACCCCTGTAAAAAATTCAACTTTCTATTTTTTTGATAGCATTTAGGTTCACATAGAAGAGAGACATATAATAAAAGTAAATTCCAGCCTCGTTTGATTTCAGATGAAAATTGCGGCTTCCAGAATGTACGCAAAATGCTGAATCTGATTGTGACTCGTTCTATTGTTATAAGCCATTAAGGGGGGTCCATATGGTTAGGACAGCGTTTTCTCAATAATTTTCATGAATTTTTTTATAGTATAAAAAATGAATATAATTTATTGAAACTTTGAGAATATTTTATACATATATTTAAGTATATACTATAAAATTTTTAGACATATATTTAAGTATATACTATAAAATATTAGCGACCCCGTATTGCTTGTTTTTCTTGGTACTATTTTTTCAAACGCGTTTTTCTAAAAACGACTTTTTTTTTAACTTGCGTACACGCAAGTTTGAAAAGTTTTCAACCAATCTTTTTGAAAATTGGCAGTTACTTTCTTCACAGTATTGCGCTCTATATGAACCTAAAATCGGAATATTATCATTATTTAAAC
The DNA here is from genome assembly GCA_958009045.1 of Oxytorus armatus. Classification (NCBI taxonomy): domain Eukaryota; kingdom Metazoa; phylum Arthropoda; class Insecta; order Hymenoptera; family Ichneumonidae; genus Oxytorus; species Oxytorus armatus. Next base: position 2,719,393 of record OY253746.1, on the reverse strand, counting down.
AAATTTTTTTTTGCAAAAAATGTTGTAGAAAATGGCAAAAAATCATGCTTTTTTGTTTTGACCCCTGTAAAAAAATTCAATTTTCTATTTTTTTTATAGCATTTAGGTTCATATAGAAGAGAGACATATATAATAAAAGTAAATTCCAGCCTCGTTCGATTTCAGACAAAAATTGTGGCTTCCAGAATGTACGCAAAATGCTGAGTCTGATTGTGACCTACAATATGGGGTCGCCAATATCTTCGGTGTTTATTAAGGAAATTCTTCAAAAATTTTATAGTATATACTTAAATATACGTATAAAATATTCTCAAAGTTTCAATAAATTATTTTCATTTTTTATACTATAAAAAAATTCCTGAAAATCATTGAGAGAACGATGTCCTAACCCTATTTCCCCCCTTAACTGATAAAGGGGGGGAAAAAAACGTAAACAAGTAGAAATGAAAAACTACAACAACCCAATTTCATGAGCAATTTTAATATTAAAATAATTAATTATTATTAGTTTATACGCAACATATTCGTTTGTTTGTTTTTTTTTGTCCTTCCGCCAGAGAAATTTCGTAGGCCGCGAAATCCGTGCCGCGCCGCAACGTTCCACCGATTAGCAGCGAGTTAGGGAGAGTCGGCGCGTTTTATAAAGACTAAAAAAGGCGGCGGTAGACACCGAACTGCTTTTGGTTCGGCGGCTTGTACGCGACGCGCCACGAGGTGCGCGGGCGGTTATGTCAAATGTATTATTTATTTTAATCACTAACGAGAATAAAACGGAAATTAACGAGAAAATAATCTCGTTCAAAGAGAAACCCTCCGTGATCACCAGATTCACAAGGTTCTTTCAAAAGAATCTTTACCCCCCAGTACAACAATTCGATTAATGAGAATTCACCTCGACTATATTTTTTTTACGGTAAAATACAACAGGTTGATGACAAAAAAAAATTCTCTCCATTCATCGGGATCCTCCAGTAGGTCTGTCAATTTTTTTCATACATCGCCGATCCTCAAAAGTGACATGAAAAAAAAAAAACAAAAAATAGCTCAACAAACTTACCCCTATCTGATAAAGTACTCGAGGCTCTTGATGTGGACGTCGATGTTTCTTGCTGTCAATTAGATCGATCTCGATCGCGGCGTCCCGAAATTCCTGAAGCTCGGCGAGATAACGACTCTCGTCGAGCGACAGATATTCGTTGAGAAACTCCTCGCCTGTCTCGTCGAGCTCGACACCGAGTAGACTCGAGCGCGTTCTCGTTATCGCGAGACTCGTCAAAAGTACAACGAGTCTCAGATAGTTCATCGTTATTTTTCCCCGCTCCATATTATCGTGTTCCTCGCCACGAAATCACTTTTTTCTTCACGCAATTACAATCAATCAGAAAACCCGTGAAATTTCGCTATTTTTTTTTTGTTATTCCGACTCGAAAATTGTTTATTATTTTTGTTCTATCGTTAGCGGGCTTGACGTCGTAACTGGCGAGCCTTTACACCGCATAATATAATCCGAGCGATGGCGGTAAGAGGCCGAGGAAAACCACCCGATATCACATAACCACTCGTTTCACCCGGTAAAACCGAGAGCCGTCTATCGCTTCTTTTGCGGCTTCGACATACAATATATATTTGTATATGTGTATACTATAAAATAAAACGAATGGAGAGTCTCGTGTGGGCGCTATCGCACCTGAGACTCGCGTAGAGTCTCGCGAATAAAATAAATAAAAATATCAACACGTTATAACGAGCTTGTTAAGCCACCCTTCGGCACAAAGTGCACAAACGCCGCAACGAACACGTCGAATTATTTAAAGTCCATCTTATCGTATATTTAGCGAAACTGTATCGATACTTTCGTTAAAGTCCACAAGCGTTTTCCAACAAGTAAAACTCCTTCTTAGCGTTAAAATCCTCGATAAATCGCCAGCAATTTCGCAGCACTTTATTCGATGAAAAATCTTCGTACGAAATGACTCGTTTAAAATGTCCTCTTTCTTCTTTTTATCTCAGTGAAATTGGCGTGCAGCAAATCCTCAGGCTTGGTCGTCGTCGACGAATTCACAAAAAGCACTCACAGTTAACGAATAAAATCGCACATGGCGTCTCGTTGATTTAAAACAATTCAACGTTTTTTTTTTATCAATCGCGAATTCGATATTGAAAATAAATAATTGATATTGAATTCGATGGATCGTTTGTGAAGAATACTAGAAAATGGTGTTTGTAATTTCAAACTTAAAACACTGTGTTTATCGATAGTGAATATGTTGAAAGATATATATATATATATATTGTTTTTGTATTTTTGCCCTTTGGGTAGCCAGCTCGGCTCGAATGACTCGAATGACTCGGATGGCTCGTGGCCGAGTATAGTAGGTGAATGCCGGGCGTAGAATGGCGCCCACGGGGTACACGAAGGTATGCTGTGCGGTGAACTGGTCTCTTAGACGAGAGGCAAAGCATGAATGGGTGCCCCCACCCTTTCCTCTCTCGATATCTCTCTCTTTCTCTCTTTTTCTCTCTCTCTCTTCTTTACCTCCCTCCCGAACATTGGTCCCTTAACATTCAGCCTCCTTCTCCTTTCCTTATTTCTCTTCTTCGTTTCTTTACCTCCCTCCTTCAGCATTGCCCTACCACCTCTCTCGTTTATTCTCGTTCCTTCTTTTCTCCCACCATGAAACGTGAAAGAGAAAGAGAGCGAGAGGGGTTCTACGTCTCTCCCACCCCTTCGATAATCTTAACAGCATCTCTCTCTTTCTCTCTCTCTCTCTCTCTCTTTCTCGTCTCATTGCTCTTTCTTCACCAGGTGAGGAGATCGCACCGTCGCCTTCGCCTTCCGTGCCCGCGGAATTTTTCTTCCCTCCTCCGTGACTCTCCGTGTTAAAAGGCCGTAATATCTATAGTTATTACACGCTCAGCGACGCCATATTGATTTTTAACTTTACCAGCGAGAAATACTATATAGAATGAGAGGAGAAGATTCTTTCGAGGGCCGCTTCATACCTTTACCTCGACTGCAGGTTTATTGCCGCTGTTGCAAGCACAGGTTGTGTTTCTTCTCGCTCCCCCATACCTTCGCTTCTTTTTCTCTCTTTCTCTCCTCCCACAGAGAGATCTCGAAGAACGTATGCTTGGTACTACGTATTTATATATATATACATAAACCTCCTCTCACTAACTTCAACCTACACAGAAAACGAGCATGATGCGGAGACCAAGGAGGCAAAGAACGTTTCTATCTCCTTCTCTCGTGTTTTTGTTTTCCTTTTTTTTTTTCCTCTCCATCTCTCTTCCACTCTTTCTTGGCGTCTATATATGCAACTTCGCGGCCACATACGTTACGTATTACGATCTTACAGCCACCATCATTCGTGTATTCGCGTTTTCCTTGAGTATACTCACGGATACCAAGCATCGATATTATATTATTTATATGTATATATATATATATATATATGAAGCTGTTCTTCCCATATCTGTTAAAGGAGACCTACGGGTTACGTACATAAAGTAACATGTAAACGCGAGACTTGTACAGGCGTTTAAGTATCGTTAAGTCCATTCGCGCGCTAGGAACCCGCAACCGTTTCCTTCTTCTCCTCTACATCGTCTTCTTCTTCTTCTTCCTCCTCCTCCTCCTCCTCCTCCTCCTCCTCCTCCTCCTCCTCTTCTTTTTTCTTTTTTCCTCATCCTCGCGTCCCTTTTTCACTGTGGCACCCCAAGAAAATAATTGTTTTAAGGACTTATACCGCGCCCTGCATGTATTAAACTGTACGCATTTTTAATTTGCCAACGAGCCACTAAAAGCATTACTGCCTTCTTATGGCATATTCGGGACTAACCGATAGTCGAAAAGAAATTAATTAAGTTTGCTCTGTCCGCAATCAAAGTATACAGTGGGTCAAAAAAGTATTCATACACCTCGTTTTTTTGCGATAAATTTATAGACATAAGCGATACGCAAAGAAAGCCAATTTTATATAATAGTACATCAGGTGCAGAGATAAACTGCAAATGGTGAATTTTTTCCCAGGAATAATAGAAGAATTATGCCAAAAAAACGAAAATTTTCGGGCAAAAAAAGTATTCATACACTTACGATTATAGTGAAAACCTACATCATCATAGTTGTTAATTATAACTAATATTTAGTGTGCATGCCTTTTACTTCAATTATCGCCTCGAGTCTCTTAGGCATGGATTCTACTAGCTTTTGCGTTGTTTCTTTTGTTATTTTCGTCCATTCTTCGAAAAACACTCTTTGGAGATCGGAATTGTTTGTTATTTTTCTTTTTCTAATTTCTACATCCACCAAGTGCCATAAATTTTCAGTAGGATTGATGTCCGGAGATTGTGGTGGTGTAATCAATTGTTTGCGGACATTATAGAGTAACCATTCCCTCGTTTTCATGGCAGTATGTTTCGGGTCGTTATCTTGTTGAAAGTATAAATTTCCATCCAGTCCCATTTTATCTACACTCGCTTTCAAATTGCCGCGCAACACGTCGATATACTTCTGGGCATTCGTTGTACCATCTATAAAAGCCAGATTACCAACGCCATAACGGAGAACACCACTGTGACCCCCTGTTTTTTTTCACATTTTTCAAGAATTTTTTTTTGTGGGAAAAAAAGAGATATTCGAAAAAAATTTTTGGGTTTTGTTCCTTGTTTATTAATGTATCAAAAAACATTTTTTTCACATTTTTCACGCCGCATGGTGGCGCTGGGGAAGCTCTCGCGTCAGGCGCTGTCATTTCCGCGGCACGCAGCAGAACTCTCTTCAACGTCGATCTGAAAAAAAATACCGAGTGTTTTCGTTAATAATATGATATTTTGAAGAGAAGTACACAGGGATTTGGAAAAATATTGTTTCAAAAAAAATAGGCACGCCATTGAAATTAAAGTTAATTTCAAAGGCGTGCCTATTTTTTTGATGACAGCGCCTGACGCGAGAGCTTCCCCAGCGCTACCATGCGGCGTGAAAAATGGGAAAAAAATATTTTTTGATACATTAATAAACAAGGAACAAAACGCAAAAAAATTTTTCGAATATCTCTTTTTTTTCCCACAAAAAAAAATTCTTGAAAAATGTGAAAAAAAACAGGGGGTCACAGTGGTGTTCTCCCATAATGTCTCATACAGCCCCAAACCATGACGCTTTCCCCGCCGTGCTTTACAGTCGGTATTAAATTTTTCCGCTGGATCTCGGTATTTGGTTTTCGCCAGACGAATTTTTTTCCATCGGACCCGAAGATGTTAAACTTCGATTCATCCGAGAGTACGACACGTTTCCAAAATTCTACAGATTTTTTTACGTAGGTTTTTGCGAAACCTAAAAGTTTTTCTCGATTTATATTATTAATTAATGGTTTTTTCGCGGGCAGTTCCGCCGTATATTTGGGCAGAATGCAAAACGTTTCAAATAGTCCGGGGACACACGCTCTTCCCCGATGTTGACGCGACATCATTCGCTAAACTGCGAGCACTTGTGAACGGTTTTTTTTTTTGTAGCCTCTGTAACGATACTCCGACGCTCTCGTACTGTTAGTATTCTCGGTCGACCGGTTCGTGGCTTATTTTCTGTGCTGTTTGTTCTTTCGTATTTTTTTTATTATATATTGCACTGTTGCGAAACTTAGATTTAGTTCTTTACTAATTTTTCGATAACTTTCACCGCGTTTCCAAAGAAAAATCACTCTATCTCGCATGGATATTGATATTTTGCTTTTCTATGCCATCGTGTCGGTTCAGAGCTCGAAGATCGACTACCGCATGGAAAAGGTCAAAACCATTGTGTAAACGAAGACTTGTTTACACTGTAAGCAGAGGTCAGACCGTCCGTGAGTGAATATCGAGTCTTAGCAGCTCAATCGTAAGTGTACGAATACTTTTTTGGCCCGAAAATTTTCGTTTTTTTTGCATAATTCTTCTATTATTCCTGGGAAAAAATTCTCCATTTGCAGTTTATCTCTGCACCTGATGTACTAGTAAATAAAATTGGCTTTCTTTACGTATCGCTTATGTCTATAAAGTTATCGCAAAAAAACAAGGTGTATGAATACTTTTTTGACCCACTGTATCTCTGCTTTAAGTAATGACAGCGGGATGTTCCGTGCTTGGCCAGAAGCTTTTAATGCTTGGGGAAGTTTGAGATTAAATAAACTTGGCCCTATGGGGGTAAGTACACGATATACTTGACTCCGGTAAAAGTAGGTTCGCCCCGTCAGGAATATCTTCTTTTTTTTTTTTTTCTTTTAAGGTCGGGATTCACGCGAGAGACATCCGCAGGGAATAGCGGATTCGTCGTATCACGAAGACGATGCACGACTCTCGCGTGTCTCACGAGAACCCCCACCCCTCACTGACGCTTTCTCGTTAAACTCGGATGTTCCTGTGTGTATGTGTGTGTTTATACACTTTTGTAGCCATCTTGTTGTTCGAGCCAAGCTCGGAATAGGAGAGGATATCCCGCGAGCGGTACACATCCTGGTAAAGTACCTAGGAGGTTATCTTAGCTCGGGCGCCCTCTCGCCTTATCACGAGTCCAAAAAAAAAAAACATCATTCTTCTTCTTCGAAATTCGGCTCTTTTCCTTGGAATTTTTGGAGTTTGCAACAAACATTTTCCGTGATTTATATGTAATGAAAGTGACAAATACAATTTCGGTTTTTAATTCTCGGCAATCGAAATTTTAAATGACCGATATTTAAATGGTCGAAATTTTGAATGGTATCTTGAAAAGTCGTGCGAATAGGACGTCGATGATGCTGTGCGATTCATCTTTAGTATTTGAAAAATCGTCGAAATTCGGTCCTAACAGGGAATCTATGGATAATTTTGTGAAAATCGATAGTCAAACTTTGACGAGCTGTAAAAAATTTGAAAAAAAAAATTGTAGCCCTTCGAACGAAAGCGTCATTTCACAAGAAGCAACGAGTACGAAGAGAACGAGCCTAGAATGGAAATGACAATTCCTTCTGGATGCTGAGTTAAAGCCTTTATTCTAAACCCATACCCGATACATATCGGGAGTTTCTCGAAAGTTTTTTTTACTTCCTCGTCTTTCGACGTTTATTTCTCTTCTCGAAATTTAATAATCGCAGCTGCCCGATAATATTTGGATATTTATAGATCGGTATGTCTGTTCAAACTTCTGTTCCGTGTCTTCTCGCAATGCACTCAAAATATATATCCCCATTGCATCTCTCGACTGTTTTACCCAATTAGGAGGGGAAATAGGGTTAGGACAGCGTTTTCTCAATGATTTTCATGAATTTTTTTATAGTATAAAAAATTAATATAATTTATTGAAACTTTGAGAATATTTTATACATATATTTAAGTATATACTATAAATTTTTGTTACATATCTTTAAGTATATACTATAAAATGTTAATACATATATTTAAGGCAGTCGTCTGGTCTAGAGCGAGATTTTTGACGTAATTTCTAATGTGCAATAACGTTTAAACCGTTGAAGTTGTCTTGATGACAATTTACACGTGCATTCATTGATCCTTAGAGAATACTTGTACATTTAAAAAAAAAAATTATTTTCAATATTTTCATGTAGTTTTTTGCCTTGTTGCAACACGGTGCGCCGAATTCGGCGCCCACTCTGGACGATGTTGTATGCATCTGAAAAAAAAAAAATATATATATTCTCAATCTGTATGAGTATTCTGAGCACTGGTAGCAGAGTTGGTACTTAAAAAAATTTTTTTGACAAAATGGTGGCCTGTTGAACTTTTATTAATGATATTTCATTATTCGACGAGTTATAAAATGTCGGCAAAACTATTGTTTGACTCAATAAAAAATTTTTTTGAGCACCAATTTTACTACCAGTGCTCAGCAAACTCATACAGATTGAGAATATATATATATATATTTTTTTCAGATGCATACAACGTCGTCCAAAGTGGGCGCCGATTTCGGCGCACCATGTTACAACAAGGCAAAAAACTACATGAAAATATTTAAAATAATTTTTTTTTTTAACGTAAAAGTATTCTCTAAGGATCAATAAATGCACGTGTAAATTTTCATCAAGACAACTTCAACGGTTTAAACGTTATTGCACATTAGAAATGACGTCAAAAATCTCGCTCTAGACCAGACGACTGGCTTAAGTATATACTATAAAATATTAGCGACCCCATAATGCAGGTCACCATCAGACTCAGCATTTTGCGTACATTCTGGAAGCCGCAATTTTCATCTGAAATCAAACGAGGTTGGAATTTACTTTCATTACATGTCTCTCTTCTATATGAACCTAAATGCTATAAAAAAAATAGAAAATTGAATTTTTTACAGGGGTCAAAACAAAGAAACATGATTTTTTGCCACTATTTACAACTTTATTTGCAAAAAAAAAAATTATTTTAAAAAATGATAATATTACGATTTTAGGTTCATATAGAGCGCAATACTATGAAGAAAGTAACTGCCAATTTTCAAAACGATTGGTTGAAAACTTTTCGAACTAGCGTGTACAAAAAAGCAAGTTCAAAAAATGTCGTTTTCAGAAAAACGCGTTTGAAAAAATAGTACCAAGAAAAACAAAGTCAAGGCAGTCATAAATTTTCTTCGGTGTTTTTCAAGGAAACTCTTCAAAAATTTTATAGTATATACTTAAATATATGTACAAAATATTCTCAAAGTTTCAATAAATTATATTCATTTTTTATACTATAAAAAAATTCATGAAAATTATTGAGAAAACGGTGTCCTAACCCTATGTCCCCCCTTACCGGCTTATAACAATAGAACAAGCCGGAATTTTCATTTAAAATTTTGGGAACATATTTTTCAATAGTTTTACTAACAATTTATGAAATAAAAAAATTTGATTTTTTTAACCGTCTAACCCTATTTCCCCCCTTAACCATCGCCATCTGGCCCTTTTTTCCCCCAATAATCTCTCTCTCTCTCTCCCTCGCAAACTTACGTTCGATTGAGAAGTGCTCAAAATTTCTTTAATCGATACTCTCGTCGATTGACGCTCCTTTTAAATCCGGAAGACCATATTTTTCATAAAAAATCGAGAATTAAGCAACGAGGGGATATTGAGAAAAAATAATAATAATAATTACGTGATTAGCCAATTTATTTATTCATCTAGCCAATTACAGTGTAATATCTGAAAGAGAAAAAAAATACACACCGAATGGTTTCACTATAATACAACATTATTATTATTATTATTATTATTATTATTATTATTATATAGTAAGATGAGATCGTGTTAATTGCAATTACGTGTTCGTAACAAACGACGTGAGAGATTCGCCTCCCTACGCCGCGTTATAATACAACGTGAAACGTGATTTTGTGCACGAGATTCTTGGGTATAATTTCTCTCTCTCTCTCTCTTTCTCTCTTTTTCTCTCTCTCTCTCTTTCTCTACATATATATATATATATATATATCCCAGATTCAGAAGATCTCTCTCAGGACTCGCGAGCCTGCAGTTATTTCTCTCTCTATACTTTGTTTTTTTTTTCTTCTTTTTTTTCTCTTTTTTTCCTCACTTTGTCTTTAATACCTGTACCCATCTCTCCCTTCAAACTGCCCTGTGCGGTTTTGCCCTCGCGGCCTCGTCCCATCGAGAAAGTACACCCACGCGAATAAGCGTGAATACCACGCGAGCCGCAAGCAAAACATCTGTATATATATATATACATATATATTTATAGATTACATATATTTGCAATTGGCAACGGCATGTACCTGTATAGTTGAAACAGATAGGGAACTCAACTCCAAGAGAGCATAATAAATCGTATTAGTATATTATTATTATTAATTGTTATTGGTTCTTAATGATTTATTATCATAATTTGGTTATCGTTAATTTATGAATATAATTTATATTATTATAAGTTATATTTTTCCTAGGCTTAAATATTAATGTACGAAGAGATGCGATACTGTGAAGAGTCCGCGAGGAAGAATCCGCGGCGTTATCCTCGCGGTCATCTTCTTTCATTCGAGTATATATCGTACCCCTCTTTCCGAGCGTATGTATGATTTTCGTTTGGTGCTGCCGCGGTTGTGATGATATTAAAACGATCCTCGTTGCGTAAATCGTATTCTCCCGAGCCTTATTTCATCTCGCTGGATAACAGAGAAAGATATAGATAGAGAGAAATATATTCAATGTGAAAACTCGTGTTTTTTTTAAGAGCCCCGTCCCTCTTGTAAACGTCAGACATCAGGCAATGGCACACATTGCTTACGCTCGTCGTATGCCCACGTATATTCCAGAAAGCGTTGGCGTACGAATCCCGTGGGCTAAAACCGAGTTTTACCTATATATATATACGGTATGTCGTTCCTGTTAATATGTTGATGGCGATCCTCAGGTATATAGCGTGGGTGACGTGCCCCTTTGAGATTTCCACAGGTACCTCTCGTTTTATATGTATTCATGTATATATAGACGTTATATATTAGAAAGCATTATCCAGGATGTTAGTTCAACATAATAGCAGTTTTAAGGATTTAAAAAATTAAATCTATTGAATTCCAGAACTCCGTTGCAATCCAAGGATACGATTAAAGTTAACCGGACGACTTTCCTAACGGTGCAAAATTGTCATAATGAATTAACGCTTCGTGCAATCGTCGAACCGGCATTGTAATGTCGTTTAATTCTAATTGAACGTTATCCACAGTCGTCGTTAATCGAAGAATTTTGATATTTGCACCGTTGAAATCGTTAATGTCTTGATACCGATTTCATTTCTTTTTTTATTCAAGCAAACCGCAAACTATTGGCTCTACGAATGAATACTTCGATTACGATGACAATGAACTTGATCGTCTTATTTTTTCTTGATCGTTTAAAATCGATGTCAGATTTAATAATCATACTGCTGTCTCGTTGAACAGTTTGTAGTAACAATTAAAAATCTAGTTGCAATTTCACAATGGCTAATGATGAATGACAATTGTTTTGCCGATTCTCCATTGAAAATCTTCGATTTTCTATTAACGAGTCTTATAACCTTTAGTTTACCTGAATAACCTGAATTTTTATAAACTTTTACCTAATAAATGATAAACAATATAGTCCCATCACTGAAATAAAAAAATCGTCTTCGTAAGATCGACTTCTGTCTCGTTGAACAGTTCCTAGTAAAAATTAAAAATTTCGTTACAATTTCGCAGTGGCTAATGTTGAATGGCAATTGTTTTGCCGATTCTTCATTGAAAATCTTCGATTTTCCATTAACGAGTCTTATAACCTTTAGTATACCTGCATAACCTGAATTTCCATAAACTTATATCTAACAAATGATAAACTATATGGTCGTATCACTGAAATCAAAAAATCGTCTTCGTAAGATCGACTTCTGTCTCGTTGGACAGTTTGTAGTAAAAGTTAAAAATCTATTTGTAATTTCACAATGGCAAACGATGAATGGCAATTGTTTTGCCGATTTGATCTTTATTAAAAATCTTCGATTCTACATTAACGAGTCTTAAAATTTTTACCTACCAGAGGATAAACAATATGGTCGAATTACTAAAATCAAAAAATCGTCTTCGTAAGATCGACTTCTGTCTCGTTGAACAGTTCGTAGTAAAAATTAAAGATCTAGTTGCAATTTCACAATGGCAAACAGCGAATGACAATTGTTTTGCCGATTTGATCTTTATTAGAAATCTTCGATTCTCCATTAACGAGTCTTAAAATGTTTACCTACCAGAGGATAAACAATATGGTCGAATTACTGAAACCAAAAAATCATGTTCGTAAGATCGACTTCTGTCTCGTTGAACAGTTTGTAGTAAAAATTAAAAATCTAGTTACAATTTGACAATGGCTAATGATGAATGGCAATTGTTTTGCCGATTTCATCTCCATTGGAAATCTTCGATTATCCATTAACGAGTCTTATTCCCTTTAGTATACCTGCATAACCTGAATTTTCATAAACTTTTACCTAACAAATCATAACCAATATGGTCGCATCACTGAAAACAAAAAATCATCTTCGTAAGATCGACTTCTGTCTCGTTGAACAGTTTGTAGTCAAAATTAAAAATCTATTTGCAATTTCACAATGGCAAACGATGAATGGCAATTGTTTTGCCGATTTGATCTTTATGAAAAATCTTCGATCCTCCATTAACGAGTCTTAAAATTTTTACCTACCAAATGATAAACAATATGGTCGCATTACTGAAATAAAAAAATCATCTTCGTAAAATCGACTTCTGTCTCGTTGAACAGTTTGTAGTCAAAATTAAAATCTAGTTACAATTTCACACTGGCTAATGATGAATGGCAATTGTTTTGCCAATTTCATCTCCATTAAAAATCTTCGATTATCCATTAACGAGTCTTAAAATTAATACCTACCAGAGGATAAACAATATGGTCGAATTACTGAAATCAAAAAATCATCTTCGTAAGATTGACTTCTGTTTCGTTAAACAGTTTGTAGTAAAAATTAAAAATCTAGTTACAATTTCACAATGGCAAACGATGAATGGCAATTGTTTTGCCGATTTTATCTCCGTTGGAAATCTTCGATTCTCCATTAACGAGTCTAATTCCCTTTAGTATACCTGAATAGCCTGAATTTCCATAAACTTTTATCTAACAAATGATAAACAATATAGTCCCATCACTGAAATAAAAAAATCGTCTTCGTAAGATCAACTTTTGTCTCGTTGAATAGTTCGTGGTAAAAATTAAAAATCTACTTACAATTTCACAATGGCAAACGATGAATGGCAATTGTTTTGCCGATTTGATCTTTATTAAAAATCTTCGATTCTCCATTAACGAGTCTTAAAATGTTTACCTACCAAAGGATAAACGATATGGTCGCATCACTAAAACCAAAAAATCGTCTTCGTAAAATCGACTTCTGTCTCGTTGAACAGTTTGTAGTAAAAATTAAAAATCTATTTCCAATTTCACAATGGCTAATGATGAATGGCAATTGTTTTGCCGATTTCATCTCCATTAAAAATCTTCGATTCTCCATTAACGAGTCTAATTCCCTTCAGTATACCTGCATAACCCGAATTTCCATAAATTTTTTACCTACCAAATGATAAACAATATGGTCGCATCACTGAAATAAAAAAAAAACATCTTCGTAAGATCATCTTCTGTAAGAGTCTCTGGAGCATTCATTAGCATACCAAAAGCGTGACGTTCGAGATGTACGCGACACGGAATCACGATGGAAAGGAGCGGAATAATATGATGTGTTGGTAATGCGGGAATGAGAATCGCTGCTTCATTGATGGAGGTTGTGGTTCATTCAGTTCCTTCCCTCACTCACACTATCCTCTCCTCTTCTTCGGCATCGACGCTACCGCAGCCCCCTCTCTCTCTCTCTCTCTCTCTCTCTCTCTCTCTTTTTCTTTTTCTCCGTCGCCCCTTTATTTCTTCTTCTTTCCCTTCCTCCACACCGCAAGGCAGCACCTTGTACGCTGTTACTTCTCTTATTCTTCTTCTTCTTCTTCATCTTCTTCATCTTCTTCATCTTCTTCTTTACGTCCCGCGTTTGGCTAGCCTGTATACTGGTTCACCTCACTCATCTCTGGCGGGACTATCGGGATAAGAGAATACTGGCTCGTATCGCGTTAACTCGCATTCCCTCGTTTCGTTACCTACGTACCCCAGCCCTCAATATCGCTCGCAAAATCACGAGATCTATATCGATGTCACTAAATGCCTAAAAATCGTTGAGTCAATATTTAGACAAATCCGATACTTTCTATTAACGACTTTGTGCAAGGTCATCGGTCTCTTGCCACTGGGGTTAAATGAAAGTCACAAAATCAATGGAAGCCAACAACGGGAAGCGTGTGTATAAAAAAAAAAAACAAAAACATACACCCCTCTCAATTGATCCATTACCAAAGTTTCGTTCGATCCTTATCACGTTCGTCTCGAGATCGTTGACGAGACGATTTATAATAACGGATGACAAACATAATTCTCCATGAGAAGAGAGGAAGAAGAAAAAAAAAACAAGACGTAAGAAAGACAGCTCGAAGTTAAAAGAGGCGAGAGGAGGAAGAGAAAATAAGAAGAAGAAGAAGGCGAAGATATGCGGTGGATGGAGAGAGGCGAGAGGGGCAGGTGCGCGCAGGTGCCACAGGGCGCGACCGGAAGCTGCATCCCGAAGCTCTCCTCTCGCTTCGACCTAACAAACAGCCATCTTTCTCTCTTTTTTTTTTTTCCTCTCTCACTCTGCTCGATGCTGCGATGTGGCACCGAACGAAGCCGGTATAGAGCTCTGGCGATCGAAGGAAACGAAAGAGAGCTGATCTTTTACTCTCGCGGCAAACCGTGAATTCCCAAATATTCCGTAACGAATAGCGAGTTTCACGGTTCTCACCTTATACGGCGTTGAAAAAGGAGTATATATATATATATAAAACGTCGAAAGAGAGAATGCTGTACAAATTTGTTTCCTCGTTTGTTATCGAATAAGAAGAATAACCATATACCGGTAGTGTAACGAAGAAAAAGAATATCGGTCTAAAAGCTTTATGATCGTCATTGCGGTAGTCATTCCGCGAAAAGATTTTGTCGACATTCGTGTAATGGTACGAGGTGCAGAAACAACGCCGATCCTCCTTGTCGTGTATACCATCGCTAACTGTCTCTGTACACTGGTACAGTACGATTGAACGACGACAACGACGACGACAGTGTAATGATTGGTGAAGCAAAAACGCTGACTCGCGTCCGGTTCGTAGCCATCTTCTGTGTGTTCCCTGACCGTAGTTGGTGTCTCGAGAGAGCAAGAGAGGGAATGAGAGAGAGAGGAGACAGAGGAAATCCTATGGAGAACTTATCTCGTTCATTGAAAAGGAAGATCCCTCGGTCTGTGTACGACGAAAATCAACCGACGAGACAACGATAAAAGAGATATCCTTTGGTTGACTGGTCCTGATGAGATACTGCTGGTAATAGAATTTAATGAATTTGTAAATTCTCGAGGATTCGCGATCCCACCCGGCCGTAGTCTGGTCTAGAGCGAGATTTTTTATGTCATTTCTAATGTGCAATAACGTTTAAACCGTTGATGTTGTCTTGATGAAAATTTACACGTGCATTTATTGATCCTTAGAGAATACTTGTACATTAAAAAAAAAAAATTATTTTAAATATTTTCATGTAGTTTTTTGCCTTGTTGCAACATGGTGCCCCGAAATCGGCGCCCACTCTGGACGATGTTGTATGCATCTGAAAAAAAAAAAAAAAATATATTCTCAATCTGTATGAGTATTCTGAGCACTGGTAGCAGAATTGGTACTTAAAAAAAAAATTTGACAGAATGCCGGCCTGTTGAACTTTCATTAATGATATTTCATTATTCGACGAGTTGTAAAAGTGTCGGCAAAAGTATTGTTCGACTCAATAAAATTTTTTTTTAAGTACCAATTCTGCTACCAGTGCTCAGAATACTCATACAGATTGAGAATATATATATATTTTTTTTTTCAGATTCATACAACATCGTCCAGAGTGGGCGCCGATTTCGGCGCACCATGTTGCAACAAGGCAAAAAAATACATGAAAATATTTTAAATAATTTTTTTTTTTTAATGTACAAGTATTCTCTAAGGATCAATAAATGCACGTGTAAATTTTCATCAACACAACTTCAACGGTTTAAACGTTATTGCACTTTAGAAATGACGTCAAAAATCTCGCTCTAGACCAGACTACGGCCTTAAAGTAGTAGTCTGGTAACTTAAGCCGATTTTCATGTCTTTTTTGGAGGGTGTTTTTTTGTAGAAAAATAAAAATGAATCGTTTTGAATATTTAGGATGTTTTTATTTACATATTAAGGGGGGGGTAGGGTTTTAAAGGCGAAAAAAAAGCATATTTTTATGATTTTTTTGCGGCGACATGAGTAATATAATTTTATTAAATAGAATTACATATTATTGTACAACTATTGAAGTATCTCAGAAAAAATGTTCAATGAAAAATATTGATAAATAAGCCGGTGACGTTGAATCTCCAGAGGCGCCTTGAAAAAAAGTGGTTTTGCGGTGAACATTATAACTCGTTACCGGATCATCCGAAACAAAAAAATTGATATGCATTTTAAAGGTGATGTATTTCTCGAGGTAATCAGGGAGAGTTTTTTTTTTTTTTTTTTTTTTTTTCTATTTTTTGCAGCACTTGGAAGTGAAAAACGCAATTTTAGCTCAAAAAATCGCGCTTAATTTGTTGCTAAAAAATTGAAAAAATTGAAAAAAAAAAAAAACTCCTCCTGATTACCTGTTGATTTATGTGAAGAAGTAATGTTTAAATTTTCAAAAGGATCGGTTCAGTAGATTTTGAGTTCTAATGTTAACAAACTTCGAAAATGACGTTTTCGGGAAAATCGATTCAAAGTTTTTTATACGTGAACCCGTATCACGTAATCGTAATCGTTTGAAACGCTGTAACTCCGTTAGTTTTACTACGATTGACTTAAAATTCATACACAATATTCTCGACATTTTGGTCATTCAGAAAAAAAAAATGCAAAAAAAATAATTTAAAAACCCTACCCCCCCCCCTTACAGACACAAAAAAAAAATTTGAAAAAATTTAATAGTTTATTATTATTATTATTGATCGAAGTTGGCACCTCGAAAAAATAGCGCGTGGGTGGCCCCGGTGATTTTGGCTCTTGATGCTATCTGAAATAAAAAATTCTTGATAATTCTTAATCTATAGACATGTCATTCTGGTCGGAACTACTGAAGTTAAATTTCATGGATAAATAACAAAATGGAAAAAAAAAACTTCTTTTTCCAAAGTCCGCCATTTTGTTATTTATCCATGAAATTTAACTTCAGTAGTTCCGACCGGAATGACATGTCCATAGATTAAGAATTATCAAGAATTTTTTATTTCAGATAACATCAAGAGCCAAAATCACCGGGGCCACCCACGCGCTTTTTTTCCGAGGTGCCAACTTCGATCAATAATAATAATAATAATAAGCTATTAAATTTTTTCAAAAAATTTTTTTTTTGTATCTTTAATATGTAAATAAAAACATCCTAAATATCCAAAACCATTCAGTTTTATTTCCCTACGAAAAAACGCCCTCCAAAAAAGACATGAAAATCGGCTTAAGTTACCGGACTACTACCTTAATAACGACTAATTTATCGTTTTTAAAAACATTTATTCCTGGTCATTTCGTGCGCCTGGATGAATATCAAACTTTGGCTGATTATCATTTTTTCAAAGGATTTTTAAAAAATAGCAGGACACCCTTCGACTTATCGAACGAGAATATAATTTATATTACGAAATTCTCCGTTACCAGTCGCTCACCGCGGCTTCTATACGATCCCTGTACAAGACAAAAAACAAAATCGGAATCAAGCGCAAAAAGTGGAGAAGTTGCCGAAGCATAAGAGACGCTCTCTAGACACACACACTAACACACGCGTTCTCCAGAATCGCTGCCGATCTCGATATGGATGCCTTCCGTTCTTTCTATCCTCCGTCAGGTTGCGCGAACGCGAGAACGAGAGACGCCTCTCCTTATACTTCTTCAGTGGGCCCTCGGGGCCACCTGACACCGGGGTCCCAAATAATAAGACGAGTAAACGAAGAAAAATAAAAAAAGAGGCACACTCTCTCGTGGATATATATTCCAACGCACACTCATATATCGAACGGCAGACTAAGAGGAAAAAAAAAAATCCAGCCACACACACGAACACGCGTATATAGAGACCTATCGAGCTGAGACGAAAACGATCGACTCGTCGAATCTTCTCTACCGAGCGAGAACGAACGGGAGAACTCGCACCCATGAACCTCGATCATTCAGGAAATGGAAAAAGTGGCCCCTTCGACAAACCCCCCTCCCCTCCTCCGCGCCGAGCTACTATAAACTATACAGAGTAGTGTACAGAAGTGGTATTAGTAAAAATAAAAGTATAGCGATGTACAGGTGCGATTGCCTCGTCTCGAAGTACCGTGATGAAAACTTTTCTTCTCATTTTTCTTTTCCATCGCCTCCTTCCTCCCTAATCCTCGATTCACTTTTGCCCTCGTACAATCCCAGAGAATGAGAAACGTAGCGATATTGCCCCGGCAATGAAATACTTCCTCTCAGAATTTATCAGTTTCCCGTTTTTTTTTTTTACTCTCGAACACGAGGAAGAGATGTTTGGTCCTTTTAAGTGAAGAAAAAATGTCAGCAAGGTAGATTACAGGCTCACATACCGCTGCGCGCGCCCTGAAAACCGAGTAAATTTGAAAAATTATTATAAAGGTTGTATTGTGATAAAAAAATTATATTGTTGATTTCACATTTTTCATTAACTTTTCAACTGTAAGGAAAAAAATTAAAAATTTTTATTTATTTAATATTAACATTAGTTTTTACGGATATAAATGTCCTGCTGATGAAAACCATGGCGCGCCTACTTGTCGACGTCATAACTTCACCGAAAATTATCCAATCTGCAAAAATAAAAGAGAATCTAGTGAAATAATGTAGTAGTAATAGTCTGACAGAGGGATTATTATTTTCTTTTTTAAATAGACAAATTACATTATTTCAAACTTTAATATGCAATTTAAAAAATAATTAGCATTTTATAAAAAATTGTCCAACTAAAAACTTAAAAAAACCTCTCGTCAGACTATAGAGAAAGTAATTGTCAAGATTTAAGGAAAAAAATTAATAAAAAATATAAAAAATTAACTGAG
Organism: Oxytorus armatus; assembly: GCA_958009045.1. Classification (NCBI taxonomy): domain Eukaryota; kingdom Metazoa; phylum Arthropoda; class Insecta; order Hymenoptera; family Ichneumonidae; genus Oxytorus; species Oxytorus armatus. The sequence continues at coordinate 2,700,664 of OY253746.1, read as the reverse complement.
TTATCGTGCTCACACTGTCTAAAAATGTAGTTACGAGAAAAACGCGTTTAAATAATGTTAATATTGAAAAAATAAATTTTTTACAAGTTTTTTTCTTATAGTTGAAAAGTTAAAAAAAAATGTGAAATCAACAATTTATTTTTTTTATCACAATATAACCTTTATAATAATTTTTCAAATTTATTCGATTTTCAGCGCGCGCAGGGGTATGTGAGCCATTAAGGGGGGAAATAGTGTTAGAACAGCGTTTTCTCAATGATTTTCATGAATTTTTTTATAGTATAAAAACTGGATATAATTTATTGAAACTTTGAGAATATTTTATACATATATTTAAGTATATACTATAAAATTTTTGAAGAATATCCTCGAAAAACACCGAAGATATTCGCGACCCCATATTGCAGGTCACAATCAGACTCAGCATTTTGCGTACATTCTGGAAGCCGCAATTTTTCATCTGAAATCAAACGAGGCTGGAATTTACTTTTATTATATGTCTCTCTTCTATATGAACCTAAATGCTATCAAAAAAATAGAAAATTGAATTTTTTACAGAGGTCAAAACAAAAAAGCATGATTTTTTGCCACATTTTACAACTTTATTTTCAAAAAAAAATTATTTTAAATAATAATAATAATATTCCGATTTTAGGTTCATATAGAGCGCAATACTATGAAGAAAGTAACTGCCAATTTCCAAAACGATTGGTTGAAAACTTTTCAAACTAGCGTGTACGCAAGTTCAAAAAAAGTTCAAAAAAATTGCGGCCTCCAGAATGTACGCAAAATGCTGAGTCTGATTGTGACCTGCAATATGGGGTCGCTAACATCTTCGGTGTTTTTCAAGGAAATTCTTCAAAAATTTTATAGTATATACTTAAATATATGTATAAAATATTCTCAAAGTTTCAATAATTTATATTCATTTTTTATACTAAAAAAAAATTCATCAAAATCATTGAGAAAACGCTGTCCTAACCCTATTTCCCCCCTCAATGGCTTACACCAATAGAACGAGTCGGAATTTTCATTTAAAATTTCGGAAACATATTTTTCAATAGTTTTACTAACAATTTATGAAATTTAAAAAAAATCGATTTTTTGAACCGCCAAACCCTATTTCCTCCCTTGAATAGAAAAATTACAGTATTTCAAACTTTCATATACGATTTAAAAAATAATTAGCATTTTATAAAAAATTGTCCAACTAAAAAATGAAAAAAACCTCTCGTCAGACTATAGAGAAAAATAATTGTCAAGATTTAAGGAAAAAAAAAAAATTAAAAAATATTAAAAAATGATTGAGTTATCGTGCTGACACTGTCTAAAAACGTAGTTACAAGAAAAACGCGTTTAAATAATGTTAATATTGAAAAATTAAATTAAAAAAAATGTTTTCTTATAGTTAAAAAGTTAATAAAAAATGTGAAATCAACAATTAAATTTTTCTTTCACCATATAACCTTTATAATAATTTTTCAAATTTACTCGATTTTCAGCGCGCGCAGTGGTATGTGAGCCATTAAGCCATGGCTGGACAATTTTTATATTCCATCGATATTTCGAGGTGCGGTACAGAGTTTCCGGAATAATTAGTTAAACATAATTTTTTTTCTTAACTCCGATTTATTTTTTCATAATATGGTAGCAATTTGTCGGGAAAAAACTCAAGAGTTTTAATTTGAAAATTCAAAAAACCTATCGCTGTGTAGTTTTCAGAATTAAAGACGTTACAAACAGCTTTCCTTTTTTATACGAGAGGGTGGACCTTACTTACTTTCCCCTCGTCCGAACAAACACAAATTATTTACTTTACCCTCGTCTAAATATACATAATAATATTTCTCTCACGTTGATTTTTCAGGCAAATTGTACGCGGTATTTGGGAGAAGACAAGGCCGTGTAATAGCTGCAGAAAGTGCATTGGGTTTCGGTGGTCAGTTCCGAGTATTGGCGACACTTCCTGTACCTGAGAGTTTCCAGCTAGCCCGAGAATTGCGAACGCAAACTTCCGGTCTTGCGAGTCCGCAGCTCGTGTTCAGTCACTGGGAGGTAAGTGAAAAAGAGCAAAGAGGAGATTTTTTTTTTTCTCTTTCTCGACACATACATTTTTCATGATTAATCATTCGGGCAAAAACGCGTTCGATCCCTCCTGGTATACGCTAGTAATATCGCCAACTTGCAAATAATTCGTGAAACATAATCAGAAAGAGAAAAAGAGAGAGAGAGAGAGAGAGAGAGTGGAAGAATGAAACATTTGCTAAACGCTCTATACCGTTGAGCCTCCCGCTGATTCGCTGAATCCACGTGAATTCGAGACTCTTCAATATCGTTATAGAGGCAGAAAAGATCTTGACTCCCGATCCAGCTCATTCTCTCTTTCTCACCGGGGTGTCTCACCATTTTATTCCGATGAGGAGTGACGATAAGAGTGCGGCCATAACGAAAAACGAAAAATAGAGACAACGAAACCGAGAAAGTGTAGAAGCCTCTTGAAAAAGATTCTCATTCGGGTGGTGGTTTTTCGTGGTATCCGCAGAGGAAAGACGTGAAATACTGTGACCATGGCTGGACACAGCCGCGCATCATTGTTTTATGACTCTCTTTTTTTTTTTTTTCTGTTTCGTATCATCTTGTTGTTACCACAGCCAAAACGCCACGGGGGTTTGTTTCCCTCTAATTGGGTTTTGGGTGTCGGATTGATGGTCTCTCGTCGAAGACACAACATAAATTTTTTTTTTTTCGTCTCCGTTCGTTCAACAGTTCATCCGTATACCATTCTCTGTCCGCAGCATCTTCGCCAGCTGGTCCACTCGAATCGTTCTTAGGCTACACGACCCTCGCTTGAGGGGGGAAATAGGATTAGGACAGCGTTTTCTCAATGATTTTCATGAATTTTTTTATAGTATAAAAAATGAATATAATTTATCGAAACTTTGAGAATATTTTATACATATATTTAAGTATATACTATAAAATTTTTTTACATATATTTAAGGATATACTATAAAATATTGACGACCCCATATTGCAGGTCACAATTAGACTCAGCATTTTGCGTACATTCTGGAAGCCGCAATTTTCATCTGAAACCGAACGAGCTTGGAATTTACTCTTATTATATGTCGCTCTTCCATATGAACCTAAATGCTATAAAAAAAAATTGAAAATTGAATTTTTTACAGGGGTCAAAACAAAAAAGCATGATTTTTTGCCACATTTTACAACTTTATTTGCAAAAAAAAATTATTTTAAATAATAATAATAATATTCTGATTTTAGGTTCATATAGAGCGCAATACTATGAAGAAAGTAACTGCCAATTTTCAAAACGATTGGTTGAAAACTTTTCAAACTAGCGTGTACGCAAGTTCAAAAAGAGTCGTTTTCGGAAAAACGCGTTTGAAAATATATAGTACCAAGAAAAACAAGCAATATGTCGTCGCTAATATTTTATAGTATATACTTAAATATATTATATTTTCATCTGAATATACTAATATATTTTCATCTGAAATCAAACGAGCTTGGAATTTACTCTTATTATATGTCGCTCTTCCATATGAACTTAAATGCTATAAAAAAAATAGAAAATTGAATTTTTTACAGGGGTCAAAACAAAAAAGCATGATTTTTTGCCATTTTTTTACAAATTTATTTGCAAAAAAAAAATTATTTTAAATAATGATAATACGATTTTAGGTTCATATAGGGCGCAATACGATGAAGAAAGTAACTGCCAATTTTCAAAACGATTGGTTGAAAACTTTTCAAACTAGCGTGTACGCAAGTTCAAAAAGAGTCGTTTTCGGAAAAACGCGTTTGAAAATATATAGTACCAAGAAAAACAAGCAATATGTCGTCGCTAATATTTTATAGTATATACTTAAATATATGAATAAAAATTTTATAGTATATACTTGAATACAGTGGCGTGCAAAAGTTTTGGGCCACCCCATGTTTCATGCATATTTCATAGATATACGACGGTGCGGAAATGAAAACGTGTAATAACCATAGGTATTCACTTATATTTAAAAACAATGAATTGTATACATTCATACTACTTTTAAATAATTAATTGTTTAACAATTTTTAATTAATGGCTGTGCAAAAGCATCGGGCCGCGTACTATTGCCTATGAAAAGAGTAACAAAAAATTCTGAAAATAAGAAAATATGATTTGACTTTCTTCACTTGACTCAATACTTTGTTGCCATGCCGTTAGCAGCGATAACTGCAACGCACCGACGAGACACGAACGCGATTAATTGCGAGATCCGTTCTTGTGGTAATTTTTCCCACTCATGACGCAAATTATTCCACAATTCCGTCTTGTTAGAGTGATTTTTCATTCCAACACGATGTTTCAGGTCTTGCCACAAGTGTTCAATCGGATTTAAGTCCGGCGACCGCGATGGCCAGTCAAGAAGGCACACTTTTCGGCTATGAAAAAAATTCTTCACAAGACCCGAAGCATGTTTGGGGTCATTATCATGTTGAAAAACCCAACCACGCGGCATATTATTCGTTGCAAATGGAAGCATATGGTCTTGCAATATATTTTTATACATTAGCCGCGTTCATATTGCCTTGAATTTCCACCATCGGACCAACGCCGTCACCAGAAAATGCTCCCCAAACTTTAATGTTCCCACCACCGTGTTTTACGGTAGGAATTTGGTATCTCACATTATATCCGGTACCTGCTGGACGTCTTACGTACTTCCGACCGTCACATCCGAATAATTGAAATTTGGATTCGTCGGAAAAAAAAGCACTTTTCGCCAATCTGATGCTGTTCAATGCTGATATTTTTTTGTGAAGTTTAATTTAGCCTTCTTATTCTTTTTACTGATTAGTGGTTTTTTTACACCAATACGACCAATCGGTCCCACAGCCTTCGCACGTCGAGATACCGTACTCCGACTAATATCAGCTAAATTTTCACTTCGCAATTCCCGTGGAATGTCTACAGCAGTTTTTCGCGGATCCATGGCGCACTTCCTTTTTATAATTTTGTCGACACGTTCCGAAGTTTTTCGCGGTCTACCACTCCCATTTTTGTCACACAACGAGTTTGTTAATTTATATTTATCAATAATACGATTAACTGTACTTTTTCCTATCGATAAAGTCGTCGCAATGTCACGAGAACTCTTTTCTTATGCAGAAAGTTTTAACACGATTTGACGAACCTGAATATTCGTGTGTTTCGGCATGGTAGCAGAAATAAGACTGATTTTTCATTGTAAAGCATGTTTCGAAATTAATACGGAAGAAAACGTTAAAAAACCGTGCGTGGAGAGCCGCGGCGAGATAGCGGCCCGATACTTTTGCACACCGACGAAACTCGTTTCACGCAGTACACAGTAAATACGTCGTGCAAACATCTAATATTCCACGCTAATATCCATTTTCCTAGCTCTCTTAAAGATTTCAAATGATTAACGAATAGAGAAATTAAATATTTTATCAATTAATTGAAAAAAATAGGGTGGCCCAAAACTTTTGCACGCCACTGTATATGTATAAAATATTCTCAAAGTTTCAATAGATTATATTCATTGTTTATACTATAAAAAAATTCATGAAAATTATTGAGAAAACGCTGTCCTAACCCTATTTCCCCCTTTAATGGCTTATAACAATAGAACGAGTCGGAATTTTCATTAAAAATTTTGGGAACATATTTTTCAATAGTTTTACTAACAATTTATGAAATTAAAAAAAAAACGATTTTTTGAACCGTCTAAACCCTATTTCTCCTCTTAACTAAGTAGAAAAATCAGATGGAACCCAGAATTTCTACCACGGTTCCTCTCTTCTTCCTCTTCTACTTCTTTTAATTCTTCTTCTTCTTCTTCTCTTTAATCTGTTATCCCGGATCGGTACACAACAACAGCGGATCAGCAGTGAGAGAATAAGAATAAGAAGAAGAAGAAGAAGAAGAAGAAGGAGAGGAAGAAACTGTGAAGGGAAGCCTTGGTGGGGAAATCCCGCGGGGTGTAAGTTTCAAGCCCCCGCCGTGCCATTGTCCCATTGACAATACGGACAATCAACCGGTGACAGGGCAACAATGGTCCAGGGTCTCTGTTGCAGCCTCCGTTGCAATGAACTGCACGTTCTAGAGTACTATAGTTCGGCCTCCCCGTTCTATATATACATATATATATATTCATTCCACGACCGAATCGACGGACCTGTGCACCCTCCTCTTGCCCGAGAACTTAGGTCCCCTAACGGCACTTTGCAGAGAGAGAGAGAGAGAGAAATTATAGGAGGCAAAGAGAAAAAAAAAATACATAAACGAGATAAATAAGATGGTTTCATGAGTACTCTTGTCTTTCACAATGGCCTCAACAAAAGAGGCACTTCTGGTGGTTTAACCAATTTCCACGCACGATCAAACTGTACTTGACTCGAGGAAATGTCACTAGAGACGAAAAGACAGAAACTCCATTCTTTCTTATTTCTTTTTATTTTCTTCTTTTAAAATTCACCATTTCGGGGATCGTCGCGCCGACGAGAAGACTGTGGAATCCCATCGTTTTAAATAATGATTAAACCGAACGCGTTGAATTTTTTTTTTTTCACGCTCACTAACGGCCAATGGACATTTATAAGGAAATTAAATCGACAGACCCGCGCCTCTTTTGCTTCGGGAAGACAGGTATATATGAAAAATGTTTCCTACCGCGGAAGCAACCCGGGCCCACTTTAATTCTTGTTTTCGTACCCGAAAATTGAATAACCAACGGAGTGGGGACTTACTACGGGGTTTCTGGCCCCGGGGGCCAGTTCGGTCAGTCATTCATTAGCATCGAATGAGAGAGAGGGCGCGAAACCGTCGAGAGGGATCTCCGCTGTTTTGCCTTTTGTCGATGAGGACTGGGGCCCCGGGGCGGTCGGAATCTTTTCGTCTTTTATGGGATCAGGGGGCTTTCGGAGATGGGCAGAACCCAATAACTCTCGCAAATATGCGCTCGAGCCCCTGAGCAAATTTCGTGAAAAGGGGGAGCGCGGCAAAGCTGAAGAATGGTACGACGAAGAATTGGTTGAGGATTCTCCTTTTTCATGGAAATATCCTGATGATACAAATTTCCCCGCTGGAAGTCAATATTTCTTCGACGTTCGTGAGTATCTTTTTTTCCCGTCGGTTTCGTAGAAATTGTGACGGACGCGCAACGATCAGAGATTGGGCGTGATTTTTCAATTTGTAAATTTCAATAAAAATGCAATGTCCTGCGACAGCTTCCGACTGTTCAATAACGGAAAAAACATTTAAGTCCATAGTCTGGTCTAGAGCGAGATTTTTGACGTCATTTCTAATGTGCAATAACGTTTAAACCGTTGAAGTTGTCTTGATGAAAATGTACACGTGCATTTATTGATCCTTAGAAAATACTTGTACATTAAAGAAAAAAATTATTTTAAATATTTTCATGTAGTTTTTTGCCTCGATGCAACATGGTGCGTCGAAATCGGCGCCCACTCTGGACGATGTTATATGAATCTGAAAAAAAAAATATATATATATATATTCTCAATCTGTATGAGTATTCTGAGCACTGGTAGCAGAATTGGTACTTAAAAAAAATTTTTATTGAGTCGAACAATAATTTTGCCGACATTTTATAACTCGTCGAGTAATGAAATTTCATTAATGAAAGTTCAACAGGCCGCCATTTTGTCAACAAATTTTTTTAAGTACCAATTCTGCTACCAGTGCTCAGAATACTCATACAGACTGAGAATATATATATATTTTTTTTTCCAGATGCATACAACATCGTCTAGAGTGGGCGCCGATTTCGGCGCAGGTAGTAGTCTGGTAACTTAAGCCGATTTTCATGTCTTTTTTGGAGGGCGTTTTTTTGTAGGAAAATACAAATGAATCGTTTTGGATATTTAGGATGTTTTTATTTACATATTAAAGATACAAAAAAAAAAATTTTTTGACAAAATTGAATAGTTTATTATTATTATTATTATTGATCGAAGTTGGCACCACGAAAAAAAAGCGCGTGGGTGGCCCCGGTGATTTTGGCTCTTAATGTTATCTGAAATCAAAAATTCTTGATAATTCTCAATCTATAGAAATGTCATTCTGGTCGGAACTACTGAAGTTAAATTTCACGGATAAATAACAAAATGGCGGACTTTGAAAAAAAAAACTTTTTTTTTCAGTAGTCGGAACTACTGAAGTTAAATTTCATGGATAAACAACAAAATGGCGGACTTTGGAAAAAACTTTTTTTTTCCAAAGTCCGCCATTTTGTTATTTATCCATGAAATTTAACTTCAGTAGTTCCGACTACTGAAAGAAAAGTTTTTTTTCGGCGGGCTCTGGAAAAAAAAACTTTTTTTTTCCAAAGTCCGCCATTTTGTTATTTATCCATGAAATTCAACTTCAGTAGTTCCGACCAGAATGACATGTCTATATATTAAGAATTATTAAGAATTTCTTATTTCAGATAACATCAAGAGCCAAAATCACCAGGGCCACCCACGCGCTATTTTTTCGAGGTGCCAACTTCGATCAATAATAATAATAATAATATGCTATTAAATTTTCCAAAAATTTTTTTTTTAATCTTTAATATGTAAATAAAAACATCCTAAATATCCAAAACGATTCATTTTTATTTTCCTACAAAAAAACGCCCTGGAAAAAAAACATGAAAATCGGCTTAAGTTACCAGACAGACTATTACCTTAAGGATGCGTTCGACGGGACAGTAACGAAAACCATGGTGCTATAAAGGCTGACATTGATACCGTCGATTCTCTTCTGTCACTTGACCGGTGCATTGTTAATCGAGAGACGAAAAAACATTAAATTCGCGTGAGAGACGTGTCTTCTTGTGTCTCGTCCGTCGAGCATCATTCCCTGACTATACTCACGGGCGTGACGATGGAATAAGAAGCGAGCGAGTGGTGTATGACAGTTTGAGCAAGCACAAGTGGGACGAGAGAAAAAGGACGATGATGTCGTCGTCGGTCATCATCGCGAGGAAGACGATCTCCAAAGCGACAACAACGACGACGACGGCTGGTCGTAGGGCCCTCAGGAACTTCCTGTAAACAAGAATCAGTTAATGAAAGGAGCTGGATAAGCGAGACGAGAGGGAAAAAAAGCTCTCGAGCCGGTTGGAAGTAGACGCGACGTGAGATCGCGCACGGGTTACCAATGGTTACTTCTTTAAGCAGTCTTTGCCAATGATTCTGCGTGCGCCTCCTCTCTTTTCCCTCGTAACGCGGGTTCCCCTTCGCTAACTTCTACTTCCTAAACATTTTTAACTTTTATCTGCCTCTCTCCCTCCCTCTCTCTTCGCTGCTGAAGAGTTTCTTGATCGCTTCAACAACCACCGGAGAATCGCATCATGGTTTTTTAATCGAATTAACGCTTTCCGTCGTTCTCGCTGCGTTTTTTTTTATCACCTTCATCATACGACGCTCCGCGAACCCATTTTCGGGACCGTTCATCAATTTTCAACGCACGCCTATATTTCGTTCTTACGGTTTAAAAAAAATTTATCAAATCCCTCTCTAAAGGTATCACAACCCACGCGTTTCTTCCTCGAATTCTCTCGAATGCTCTTTCGGATGCATCGTCGAACCTTGTACCTACTGTACTACGCCCTTTTCTTGTTTTTTCAATCTTTCTCTCTGTTCGCGATCGTCCCAACCACATTAGCATCCGGGTGTTTTGAGGCTCGTGCTCCGTGACTAGAGAAGAAACGAAAATTGGAAATAAACGTTGCGCAAGTCTCGAAGCTTTCAGTTTGTGCGCGAAGGATTATTAGGGAAACTAGAAGAACGAAGGATCGTTCACAACGATCAGGATTTATGACTCGAGTTTCTGGATTCTCGATTTTTATTTTATATACATTCTTTTTTATTGTGTAATTTCAAGATTTGAGTCCGAGTATACGTGAGTCTTATTTTTATATTTACGTTAACTTGCCATTCGTTAAGGTTGTAGTCTGGTAACTTAAGCCGATTTTCATGTCTTTTTTGGAGGGCGTTTTTTTGTAGGAAAATAAAAATGAATCGTTTTGGATATTTAGGATGTTTTTATTTACATATTAAAGATACAAAAAAAAATTTTTTGAACAAATTTAATAGTTTATTATTATTATTATTATTGATCGAAGTTGGCACCTCGAAGTTGGCAGCCCGGGTCCTAACTTTTTTTCTACCGAACCGATTGCTTTCAAATTTTAACAGGCTGCTCTACACACTTATAGTTCTCGTCGGAACTACCGAGCAATTTTTTCACCCCTAACTTTTTATTTTACAACCCCTTCTTTGCTAAAGTCCTTTTATTTTATCAAAGAAGGGGTTGTAAAATAAAAAGTTAGGGGTGAAAAAATTTCTCGGTAGTTCCGACGAGAACTATAAGTGTGTAGAGTAGCCTGTTAAAATTTGAAAGCAATCGGTTCGGTAGAAAAAAAGTTAGGACCCGGGCTGCCAACTTCGATCAATAATAATAATAATAATAAACTATTGAATTTTTTCAAACAAATTTTTTTTCGTATCTTTAATATGTAAATAAAAACATCCTAAATATCCAAAACGATTCATTTTTATTTTCCTACAAAAAAACGCCCTCCAAAAAAGACATGAAAATCGGCTTAAGTTACCTTAATAAACAATAGAGAATCTTGTTCGATCTTTGATGTACCGAAAAATTCCAATCTTAGGTTTGAAATTCAGCGTGTATTATTTGTATAATACACTATTTCAATAATGCGTTTATTGAATTTCATGACTTGTATTCTTTTTAAGGAATTGTACGCAGTCAGAAGACCGAAAAAAAGTGATTTTCCAAGAATTTTTCCTGGATAGACATTTTAATTTATTAACGTAAAAATTTATATACATATTGCGGTGACTTTTAACTTTATTTTTATATTTTTTATTTGCAAAAATAATAATTTTTAAAGCTGCTATAGCCGATCTCCGGGAGCTCCTCTAAAAAAAAGCTTTTTGCGTTTGAGCACGATATCTCTGGATTGCATCATTTAAAATGAAAGGAACAAAAAAAATTTCGTTAATTCAAGGTATTATCTAGTATTCAATCAAAGGAATAAGCCAAATATTAATTTTTATAAAAATGGCGGCTTTACGAAAAAAAAATTCTATTTTCAATTGAAATGTTCGCCTCAAATTGTTTATAAAATGGAAAATATTTATCGGCGAAAAAAAACCTTCGATTGATCACTAAAAAATATATTTATAAAGCTTGTGTAAAAATTTCCGAGGAATCTTGCTCACCGACTTTAAAAACACAGTTTTGAGGAAAAATGCATTCAAACTTTTGAAATCCACTTCCAAATGCTTCGAGACGGTTTTACAAATATGCGCGCAACTTCGAGAATATTTTTCGAATTGACATGAAATTTTCCGTGTATATACTTAAATATATGTACATTACGATAATGAAATTGAATTTTTTTTTTTTAATCCTGACTGCGTATAACCCCTTAAGGGGAGAAATAGGGTTAGGACAGCGTTTTCTCAATGATTTTCATGAATTTTTTTATAGTATAAAAAATGAATATAATTTATTGAAACTTTGAGAATATTTTATACATATATTTAAGTATATACTAAAAAATTTTTGAAGAATTTCCTTGAAAAACACGGAAGATATTAGCGACCCCATATTGCAGGTCACAATCGCACTCAGCATTTTGCGTACATTCTGGAAGCCGCAATTTTCATCTGAAATCAAACGAGGTCGGGATTTACTTTTATTAAATGTCTCTCTTCTATATGAACCTAAATGCTATCACAAAAATAGAAAATTGAATTTTTTACAATGGTCAAAACAAAAAAGCATGATTTTTTGCCATTTTTTACAACTTTATTGCAAAAAAAAAAAATATTTTAAATAATGATAATATTCCGATTTTAGGTTCATATAGAGCGCAATACTATGAACAAATTAACTGCCAATTTTCAAAACGATTGGTTGAAAACTTTTCAAACTAGCGTGCACGCAAGTTCAAAAAAAGTCGTTTCAGAAAAAATTTCAGAAAAACGCGTTTGAAAAAATAGTACCAATAAAAACAAAGTTAAGGCAGTCATCAATTTTTTAAAATTACTTACAGGTTAATCTGCTATTCCAGAACCATAAAGCAATCCCTCTTCTTTTTGAAATTCCTTATTTTGAGCTCGTAGCTCGTATTTTCGGGCTTTTCGAGCTTCTCTGATCTCCAAAGCGCTGCGTCGATTTGGAGACCAGACTCACTTTAATGACTTATAACAATAGAACGAGTCGGAATTTTCATTTAAAACGTTGGGAACATATTTTCCAATAGTTTTCCTAACAATTTATGAAAGAAAAATAAAATCGATTTTTTCAACCGTCTAACCCTATTTCCCCCCTTAAAGGATAACGCGAGTTTGATTCATTATTAACCATCGTAATGGAACCTCGATGGATTAATCGATTCTTTTTAACGATTCCATTAATTTTTCATTGATATTTCCATAAACCCCAGTTAAATTATTGCTTGAAAGGAACGTCGACCAGGAATTAAGCGCAAAAATCTGTTGCACCAACAATTTTGCACGCAATATTTCCCTATATTTCCCAAACGAATTCATAAGCACACCAGACTACGGGGTATTTCAGAAATATGTACACGCGCGTCCGTGTGATTGGTAAGACCGAGCGGCATGGGCCCGACTCTCTCGTGAACTAACGGATCACTTTTTCTTTTTTTTTTTCACTACGTTTCTAATGGCGAACAGTCTTAACAGAGGAGAAGGTAACTCTTGGAGCGTCAGAGACTCCGCCGGAAGATAATCGCGCGCCGCTGAGAGAAGGGAAAATAGTTGGAATCGAGAAGAAATAGGAATAAAAAGAAAAGGAACAAAACGTCCGGAAAGATTTTACGCATTGCTCACCGACGATGCAACGGTATCAACCGGGCGCAGACTTGCCCTCTATTCTCGTGCCTATGCTTCTTCGCGCCATCGGAAACTTTCCTACGGCGTCATTGGGCACTATAGTCGTTCGACTTTATATATCGGGGTGGGGGGGCTCTGTTACATCGGATACCAGGGAATATACACACATTGCACAGTAGAATGATACCAACCCTTTAAGTGTGGCGTTTTTCCAACGACCGCAAAACGATCAACCAACCCGAACGCCAGCGGCCTCTCTCTCTCTCGAGAGAGAGTATCAACGGGATAATGGGCTCCGAGTCAAAAGGGCATATGTCATAGCGTCGTTTAAGCGAAGATTCGACTTCGTTCCGGCCAATAAAGTGCACACACAAAACTGTTCGTATCTCGGCGAAGTTTACTTCACGATCCTGAACTTCGTGCCACGAAACCGCTTGAGTTTTTGTTCTTGTTGATTTTTTCCCCACGGGAAGAAACTGAAGATGATATTGCCGGTAGTGAAATACAGTCGGGACGCGTTATTCAATGGCCTTTATGCCGTTGCATCGCGGTGCGGAAAACAAGTGAGTAAAGAAACAGAAGAAGGAAGAGACTTTTTATTTCGTCCCCTCGCTCCCTCGAAGAAGCCAAGAAGAAGAAGAGAAATAAAGGGGGCGGCGGGGTGACGGAAGGGGCAAATGGATGTTATGGCACCAACAAGTCGATTACACGAGGCATAAATTCTCGTGGGTAAACACAACTGTATATTACACACTATATAGACAGTAGAAGATGGGAGGGGAAATAAGGCAACAGGTTGCTTCTGTGGCCACTGCCGAGTATCTTCCTAACCGAAAGATTTTATTTCTTCTTTCTTCTTATTCTTTTTTTTCCTCTTTCCTTTCCTTCTTCTTCCTCTTCGTTTCTTTTACACCGTAATAACCAAGATGTGCCACCGAAAATGCATTTACTCAGGGCGGATACACGATCTTCTGCTTGATGTTGCATGCCCACGAGTTTTTATACATATATAGATTACACACAGGCACGTATATAAACACGCGACCCAACCGCAAAACGGGCATTCTCCTTCGCTCGCAAACCCTCTGTGGAGTAACACACCGTAGAAATCGTGAACTCAAAAACGACAACAAAAAAATTCGAAACCTCCGGCGATTCCGAAGCTCACTCCCTCCTCGTTCTCTCCTCGAGGACGAAAACAAATCTGGGCTTGAAACAAAAAACTATTTTTTACCGGGGCCAAACGACCATCTGCTCTCGCTTACGGGCGCGTGATATTCTCCGGGAGAGTGGCCCGTGTCGTGTGTGTGTGTGTGTTTTGTGTGCGCAGGAATCTTCGTCAAGCAATCCAGGGCCGTTAGTTCCCAGGGGGCGCTCGGGAGTTGCGACGCCGAGAAAGAAGAAGCGAAAGAAGCCGAAGGAGAGAAAAAAAAAGAGGAAGAAGCAGGGCCCTGTATTCCAGGGGGCCCCTCCCAACAACAACACCATTGGCCATCGCGGTTCTACCGATTTATAATATATACCTGTATATATAATGCGTGTTCCGTGTATGTATACCCGTCCGAAGAGCCCAGGTGTCCACATCTTATAAATTTCAATACGGGACAAGAGAAACGGTAGGCAGATGAGAATATGCTCGGTGCTTATGGGGCGACCGGGCTCTCCTTCTCAAATTTTCTGTCCCATCTCAACCATGACGACGGAACAGAGACACGCGAGATCTCCTCGAGAAGACGAAATATTGCGTGATCCCGAGGGCGCCTACCCGAATGAGAGAGTTTAGGAAAAAGAATAGAAGACTTTGTAATGCTTCGAGTACATTCCGAGTGCGTCCAGCGCCACGGACATCTTTTTTTTTTATCTATTCTTCATTCCCAATTGTATTGGGACAATAATTTTTGCGATAATTAGATTTACAATCTATGGAGTTAAATGGCGCGATCCAGTTGTGACGGGAATCGAGGTGCGACATTTTTAGAATCGATCGATACGATCGTACATCGATTTTTATTGCCCGACTCCTTGACAGCTCACGGACTCCTGCGCGCCCTGAAAACCGAGTAAATTTGAAAAATTATTATAAAGGTTATGGAGTGAAAAAAAAATTACATTATTGATTTCACATTTTTTATTAACTCTTCAACTATAAGAAAAAAAAAATTTTTAATTTTTAAACAATATTAACATTATTTAAACGCGTTTTTTTTAATACTATACTTTTGGACAGTGTCAGCACGATAATTCAGGCAATTTTTAATATTTTTTAACTTTTTTTTTTTGTAAATCTTGATAATTATTTGCTCTGGAGTCTGACGAGAGGTTTTTTTTAATTTTTTCGTTGGACGATCTTTTATAAATTATTAAACACTATTTTTTTGTTTTAAATTGCATACTAAAGTTTGAAATACTGTAATTTCTTTATTTTTTATTGAAAAAAAAACATCCCTCCGTCAGACTATTACTAGTACATTATTTTACTCGATGCTTTTTTATTTTTGAAAATTGGATAATTTTTAGTGAAGTTATGATGTCGACAAGGAGACGCCATGATTTTCATCAGTAGTTCATTTATATCCGTAAAAAATAATGTTAATATTGAAAAAAAAAAACATTTTTAATTTTTTTTCTTGCAGTTGAAAAGTTAATAAAAAATGTGAAATCAACGATTTAATTTTTTTTTTCACCGTATAACCTTTATAATAATTTTTTCAAATTTACTCGGTTTTCAGCGTACGCAGGAGTAAATAGGGTTAGGACAGCGTTTTCTCAATGATTTTCATGAATTTTTTTATAGTATAAAAAATGAATATAATTTATCGAAACTTTGAGAATATTTTATACATATATTTAAGTATATACTATAAAATTTTTATACATATATTTAAGTATATACTATAAAATATTAGCGACCCCATATTGCAGGTCACAGTCAGACTCAGCATTTTGCGTACATTCTGGAAGCCGCAATTTACTTTTATTATATGTCTCTCTTCTATATGAACCTAAATGCTATCAAAAAAATAGAAAATTGAATTTTTTACAGGGATCAAAACGAAAAAGCATGATTTTTTGCCATTTTTCACAACTTTATGTGCAAAAAAAAATTATTTTAAATAATGATAATATTCCGATTTTAGGTTCATATAGAGCGCAATACTATGAAGAAAGTAACTGCCAATTTTCAAAACGATTGATTGAAAAATTTTCAAACTAGCGTTTACGCAAGTTCAAAAAAAGTCGTTTTCAAAAAAACGCGTTTGAAAAAATAGTACCAAGAAAAACAAGCAATACGGGGTCGCTAATATTTTATAGTATATACTTAAATATATGTATAAAAATTTTATAGTATATACCTAAATATATGTATAAAATATTCTCAAAGTTTCAATAAATTATATTCATTTTTTATACTATAAAAAAATTCATGAAAATTATTGAGAAAACGCTGTCCTAACCCCATTTCCCCCCTTAATGGCTCATAACAATAGAACGAGTCGGAATTATCATTTAAAATTTTGGGAACATATTTTTCAATAGTTTTACTAACAATTTATGAAATAAAAAAAATATCGATTTTTTGAACCGTCCAACCCTATTTCCCCCCTTAAAAAAAAAACTCTGTTAACCAACGGGAACTGGGACGTAGTCCCTCTGTCTTCGGAAGGGTCGCTCTTTTATTTTCTGCGGGAGGGGAGGAAAGAAAAATGAGAAGAAAAAAAAAGGACACTCATCTTTCGCGGATGAGGAGAAAGATTGAATCGAGCAAGAACCCCACGCGTCGTGGACGACCGGACGGCGAAAGGTAAGAGAGACGACAATTTCGTCTTTCGGACTCTCGGCACCCGTTTGGAGATCTCTTTCGTTTTTGGGGCCCGCGAGAGAGCCTAAAAGAGGAAGAGGCCCCCGTGAGGAGGGACGAGGAAGAACTCTACACGAAATGGAGAGTCCGCTTCTCGAAAGCGGGTTCGTCTCGGTCGTCGTTGAAGAGGAAAAAGAAGAAGGAGGAGAGCTAATTCGGAGTGCTACCCGGCTTACGCAAGACCGATGAGAACGAGGAAGCACAAGTTTTGTCCATCGCGATGTGTTTTGTATAATATAACGCGGAGCACGGTAGCCAGAACTTTCGTGAGTTTCAACGGCGGTGGGGGACCATCTTCTACAGATTCTATTTTTTTTTTTTCCTCATCTTCCTTCGGGGCCACTTGTACGTTCGAGAAGCGACGCATTTTTCAAGTGCGTTCAGGTGTGTGTCCTGTTAGCTCCTCTCGCGTACGAAAAAGCCTACCGGAAAAAAAAAACACCCACACACACACCTCAGCTTCTTTTATATACCCGTTGAATTCTTCTTCCCTATTAAACGTTGACCCGTACGATATATTTCCATCCACCAAAATTTCGTATAATAAAACTATTAACACCGTATATCATTGAGGAAGTACGATCAATAGAAAAAACGAAAAATCATGAAATTGATTTTATACAATTTTTTTTTCTAGCCGAGACAGTGTTGATTTGGGAACAAAAATTTCCTGCAATATCTGAAATGCTCGTTGTTTTCTACGGAAAATTTCCTCCACAAAGCCTCCTCTGTAAGTCTCCCTTAACTCATTCACGAACGATGATCTCCAAAAAAAAAAAAAAACGAAAGTTACGAGTAAACAATGTGGAAAATTCTAATTTTCCTGATTTTTTTTTCACTCTCATCAACGTCAGAACTGACCTGTTTGCAACATAATCATCATTCCTGCACGATTATTTTTAAAGTAGTAGTCTGGTAACTTAAGCCAATTTTCATGTCTTTTTTGGAGGGCGTTTTTTTATAGAAAAATAAAAATGAATCGTTTTGGATATTTAGGATGTTTTTATTTACATATTAAAGATACAAAAAAAACATTTTTTGAAAAAATTTAATAGTTTATTATTATTATTGATCGGAGTTGGCACCTCGAAAAAAAAGCGCGCGGGTGGCCCCGGTGATTTTGGCTCTTGATGTTATCTGAAATCAAAAATTCTTGATAATTCTTAATCTATAGACATGTCATTCTGGTCGGAACTACTGAAGTTAAATTTCATGGATAAATAACAAAATGGCGGATTTTGGAAAAAAAAGTCCTTTTATTTTAGCAAAGAAGGGGTTGTAAAATAAAAAGTTAGGGATGAAAAAATGTCTCGGTAGTTCCGACGAGAACTATAAGTGTGTAGAGTAGCCTGTGAAAATTTAAAAGCAATCGGTTCGGTAGAAAAAAAGTTAGGACCCGGGCTGCCGACTTCGATCAATAATAATGATAAACTATAAAGTTTTTTCAAAAAATTTTTTTTTTGTATCTTTAATATGTAAATAAAAACATCCTAAATATCCAAAACGATTCATTTTTATTTTCCTACAAAAAAACGCCCTCCAAAAAAGACATGAAAATCGGCTTAAGTTACCAGACCACTACCTTAAAAAAAATTTCATTAGAACTTAGATTCCATTATACGACGAAAATAAAATAATCCTTCTCGAATATTCGAAATAGTCATCACATTAATTTTTCTACAAGAATGTGTCATTATTGTTTTCCCATTAAATTATTAAATCGGTAGTGTTAACTCTCATTAAAATTCGATGACGAATTCACTAATTATTTGTAAATTCGTTCCTTCTGCGTATTCGCTCGACCAATTAGATTTGCTCGTGAAGCGAACGTTTATGTATAATCCAAGACTGGCACATCGTATTCTCAAAGCCGTCGTTCATCTGTTTCAGGTGATCGAGCAAGATCCTTACTGGGTACCGTCGACGGAAGAGGAGTATCTTCACTTCGGTGAAAAAGCCGATAGCGGAAATCGCGCGAAGAGATACATGGACGGGGTTCGTCGTCGAAAGGGACTTCCGGTTGACTCGCAGCTCGTTACTCACGCTGAAAAACAGCGAACTCTTTCCAAGAAAAAATGATTATACAAATTATTTTTTATTACGTGAATTGTATTGAATTTATAGTCGCGCCGGATGAGAAAAAAAAAACGGAAATAATAATAATAACGCCATTACTGTTTTCTTGTTGATGGAAATGTCGTTAAAATTTATACGTAACGTTTAGGATGATGCTGCGTCGCAATTTTTCGCACAGTTTCCGGTAATCTTGCTTACTCGAATCTTTCATCGCAACGAGAATCATTTTTTTGAGTACTATTTTTCGGTCAAATTCAATTCTCATTTGATATTTTGTGTACTTTAGCAGTTCACGATCAAATGCACACGGTGATACCTTAGTTTTTTGTAATTCTTCTCCGTAAAAAATCCGTAAAATTATTTCTATTTTGAGGAATAACAAATCATTTTGCTCGGTGAATGATAATCGATAGATACACGTATAGCTACTCATTAAAAATGGCAGCAATTAGTTAAAAAAATAATATTTTTGAATAAAAATTCGAAGTGTTACTTCGAATAAAACTGCGCTAAAGTATGCAGATTATTGGCATAAAATGCAATATTTATCTGTACATTTCAAGGTTATATATATTTTTCTTGATGTATTGCTTGATCCAGGCGCGCCTTTACTTAAGGGATAACACCACTGCGACCCTCTGTTTTTTTTTCACATTTTTCAAGAATTTTTTTTTGTGGGAAAAAAAAGAGAAATTCGAAAAATTTTTTTGGGTTTTGTTCCTTGTTTATTAATGTATCAAAAAATATTTTTTTCACATTTTGCACGCCGCATGGTGGCGCTGGGGAAGCTCTCGCGTCAGGTGCTGTCATCTCCGCGGCACGCAGCAGAACTCTCTTCAACGTCGATCTGGAAAAAAATACCGAGTGTTTTCGTTAATAATATGATATTTTGAAGAGAAGTACATAGGGATTTGGAAAAATATTGTTTTAAAAAAAATAGGCACGCCTTTGAAATTAAAGAATGATTTTTGAGCAAAATTTCTCGTCGAAAATAGGCTATAACTTTTATAATTATTGAGATATCGAAAAAATCCTATGTACTTCTCTTCAACATATCATATTATTAACGAAAACACTCGGTATTTTTTTTCAGATCGACGTTGAAGAGAGTTCTGCTGCGTGCCGCGGAGATGACAGCACCTGACGCAAGGGCTTCCCCAACGCCACCATGCGGCGTGAAAGATGTGAAAAATATGTTTCTTGATACATTAATCAACAAGGAACAAAACCCAAAAAAATTTTTCGAATATCTCTTTTTATTCCCACAAAAAAAAGTTCTTGAAAAATGTGAAAAAACACAGGGGGTCACAGTGGTGTTATCCCTTAAATCAATGTCCCTCTCAAAATCCCAGCAAATAATTTTTAAAGATTCTACTACAGGTTCCTTAAAGAATATTTGAACAAAGTAAAATTTAAGTTTCAATGAATTATAAGAACATTACTTTATTCGAACAAAGAATATGTACAGAGACAATAATTTAATCGTCAAAGACGATTTTTTTTCCTTGAAAACCTTGCTTCAATATTTCCTGCTGTTTCTTTCTCGCTGCCCACGATGGATGAAGTTCCTCCTCTTTGATTTCGTTATTTTTCTCAAAGTTCGATTTAACGTTCCTCCCTGGACCTTTTCCGCAACGCGCGATTTTTTCCATTTGACCATTCGAGTAATTATTCGTTTTTCGTTTATCAACGTTCGAGCCAAATTTATCGCCGTAATCTTTATTACTACGTTGATCGATTTTGCTGAAAAATTTGTTGTTTCTCTCGTGAAAGTTTTTCTGCCTCTTTGCCGCGTGATTTTGACTGAAACTATCGTCCAGCTCCTCGTTCTCGCAAAGCTTTGGTTTCGTTACAACGACCCTCATGTACTCGCTGTCTCCGTCCTCGGTCATGAAAAACGAATCGACTTGTTTCTCGATTTTAAGATCGCTCTCTCTCGTATCTCCACTGTTATCTGGCTGCTTTACGATTTCCGCCGATTCCTTGTCCTCCATTAGATCGGAAAATCTCTTTACCGTTGCCTCCCGACTTATTACTTTGATGGGAATACATTTTTTCGTTTCTGTGGGGAGTTTCTTCGCTGGTCTCGCTTTTATCAATTTTTTCAATTTTTTTGACTCTGCTTGTGGCTTCTCAGAATGCTCAGGTATGGAATCGTTCGAATCTAACTTAGACGTTGATCTAGGCGATTTTATGTTGAGGATATTGCTAGATTTTGAGTCATCCTTGTTCGATACATTTTCTATTATTTGGGCATTTGTTTCATCCTCTTCAACATTCTCATCATTTACAATGTCTACAGCCTC
Organism: Oxytorus armatus; assembly: GCA_958009045.1. Classification (NCBI taxonomy): domain Eukaryota; kingdom Metazoa; phylum Arthropoda; class Insecta; order Hymenoptera; family Ichneumonidae; genus Oxytorus; species Oxytorus armatus. The sequence continues at coordinate 2,679,493 of OY253746.1, read as the reverse complement.
ATCTACGTCCTCAGAATCCTCAATACCGTAGTTCTCCTCTTCGCTACTCTCCTCCGATACCCCATCCACCTTTTCAATGTCAATATCATTTTTGAATGTCCCACTTTTCTGCGGTATCGCTTCGTTCGTCTCTTTATTCTCTCTTAGCCCGTTTCTTGCCTCCCTATTAGCTTTTCTCTGCAACTTGGACAATTTTTTTCTGCCCGGTCCCAGATGTTCCTCATACTTGGGAAACTTTTCCTTAAACTTTGATATCCTGTTGTGAAGAATCTTGTGAAACGTTAACCGAGCCATAACTCGTGTATTTGCCTCTACGCTCAAGTCGCTGAGCACCTCTTGCAAATTTCTCGTTTCGCCAATGGCAAATTTTGAAATTTCATCGTCTTTGATCTTCTTGATAGCGGCAATTTCGGCAAGTAATCTCTGAGCTTTTCTCTTGCATTTCTCGCGAATCTTTTCGTCGCCGTGCTTTCTCGCCTGAAGCAGCTTCGCTTCTTTGATTAATTTTCTTACAACACTGACGCGAGATTGCCTTACGGCCTGTCTCATCAGTATAATCTGGGCAAAAAATATTCTCTTTATTTATGTATTTACTTAATTAATCTTGTGAAAAGTAGGTGAAGCTTAAAAGCAAGAAAATAATCGTTAATAATATCGCTCAAAAGAGCAAAAAACAACGTCTATTGAAGTCAAAGACTGTGCATTGCAAAATTCCAAGAAAAAAAAGTAAAAAAAAACACGAGTGCCAAAAATCGCTATAAACGTGATTTTCAGATAGAACTAATTATTCTACATTTTTGCAATAATAAACGTTCGCTATTAAAGCTTATTTGACTCTATGAAAATCATGGATTTTTCCAGAATCAAATAATTCTGGAGTTGCTGGATTTTTGGTGCATTTTATAAAATGACAAACATACAAAACTATTGATAAAGCATTGTATTACAATTCGAAACCGTATAAAAGCATAAACATTCGAGCAGAAGCATTTCTTAGAGACAAAACATTGGAACGTGCCAACATAACCTATAATTTCCCTAACACAAATTACTCAGGATCGAGTAACGCAATATAAATAGAAAGCGAGAAGTAGAGAAACAAAAAAGTACTTAAAATCCATCAAAAATATTGATATACCATCAAAAAGCCCTAACGTACTACTCGAAAACTTCTTTTTTACTCCATAACCTTAAAATTTAAAAGAAAGCATGCGCAGCTTCTATGAACGAAACGATAAACCAATTATTACTAACCTCATTGTTAATCGCAATTTTACTCATTATTTCTACGAAAAAAAAAAGTCTTACGCTTGAAAATATTCAATCACGAGGACGAGGGTTGAAATATTTTCAATTCAACATTACAATTAATGAAAAACCTCAATAAAAAACTTCATCGATAAAGAACATCTCGTTGTTGTCGGGCGAACGGGCGCATGCGCAATATCTCGTTTTGAATTTCGCCGCCAGATCGCGCCTCGATCGCGCCTGTTTTCGTCCCAAAACCGTAGTGGTTGGCTCGGGACACTTTGGGTTACGGTTCTCAACATCTTGAATTGTTTATTCAACATTTTTAAGGTAAATTATATAATAAACATAAGTGAACGAATGGCAATGAAATGACAGTAACGGTCTGGCAGTATGACGCGAATTCGCGAACAGACACTATCGAGTGATTAATTTCCAAGTGACCTTGGCCCCGCTAAAATTTTACACTCCGCACCGCCACCTCCGAGCCCCTGTGATTGTTTTCTCTTGATCGTGATGTGTCAGATTTTGCCAATAGATTAAAATCAATTTGTCCCTTTAGTCGCAATTTCATCACTCTCTTTCGATCAACAGACGCGTTTTCAATTTCCTTTTTTTTCTCCCACAATTCACTCTATCCAAGAATATGGAACAATCGTTATAAATTAATAATAGCTCCTCGTGAGCTCCGTTGCACTCGTTCACATCACGATATCATATCGCCTATCGTGAAAGGTTAGTACGTTCGAGTAAACCGAGAAAATTATTATTTTATAAATGTGTATATGTATATATATATATATATATTTGTAAACGCGCGAATGAGAAAAACAAGGCAGAAAATGTCACCTGAAAAAATGCGTTTGCCGTCACAAACGTCAATGTCATGAGATTATGAATCACGAATGCAAGTCCAATTGCTGGTTTTGTCGTTGGCAAAAAATTTCACGACATCTCATTGTCGTGTTTCGACGAAAAAAAATGGAAAAGCATCCGAAAGTATTTGCGTATACTTACTACAACGCAACGTGTAATGCTTTGACGTTTGTATCGTCAAAATTACGAAACACACGAGACACGTGTATAAATTCTTCTGCGCTATTATTAATCCGCCACCCAATGTCACTCGGATCTATATCTCGCGCTCTCTATATATTTGTCGTTATATCGATAAGCATCTTATCTATAGATGTATTATACTCAATTCAACGTCCTTCACGTTTCAGATTTACTTCAGATCGGAGAAAAAAAAACAAAAACGACGTTGAAAATACACCGATCCAAGCTCCGAGTCGACGTACCCTCTGGTACGATTTTTAGCTATGAGTTGTGTTCGCTGTTGTTTAGTTAGCGCCGGTCGTATAGCATCATCCAATAATGTCGCGAATCACGGTGAGCTAATGGAAAATTTGACAAACTTTCTTGTTCCACGTTTGGCAACCAAAAACCAAGTATTATTGTTGAAATTTTCATTGTTTCTTCTAGTTCATAAGATAGCGAGAGTGGTAGCCAGTCGATCTATAATCACTACCACCAGTTTGGGAAAGGCACCCAGCGATTCGACTCCTCCTGGCAAAGACGTCGGAGCAAATTCTGTGACTACCGGTACACACGGTAGTGGCGGATCGGGCGATGGAAAAAAGAATACTCTTACTTGCCCTAAATGCGGAGATCCCTGTACTCACGTTGAAACCTTCGTATGTAAGTAAACATTGCAAAAATGCATATTCTTGAAGTAATAAGGTACGAGTTCTTTTGTTTCGCTATTGCTTATGTATGATAATGACGAAAGACATTTCAGCTTCAACTAGATTCGTGAAATGCGAAAAGTGCCATCACTTCTTCGTTGTACTGTCGGAAATTGACTCCAAAAAGAGTCTGAAAGAAGCATTAAGGCCAGAGGATCCCAAGCAGGGCTTTTACAGAAAACCACCTCCACCTCCCAAAAAGGTTTTACATTAATTTCGAGGATTAAATGAATTTAATTAATCAGTTACATTTTGTAAAATGAACATTTTTTTTTTTTCCTCATAAGTACCCTTATTGTATGTAATAATTAACAATCCGCAATAATCAATTAATTTGACATTCTGTCGCGAATAATTCTCACAATTCTTTTATTTTCCGAACAGATATTCGAGTATTTAAACAAACACGTTATCGGCCAGGAGTACGCGAAGAAAGTTCTGAGCGTTGCTGTCTACAATCATTACAAAAGAATTCACAATAATTTGCCAGTTCAAACATCGGTACCGACGACAGCAAATCCCGTCGGAACTCAAGAGCTCAATCATCCCTTCACACACAGAGGTCTCAAGCCACGTAAATAAAACTTTCTACCACGTTATTGCTCCCAAACCTTTTGACCCTCCCTGTTTGATCTAACGCGATGAAAAAAAAAATCTTCGCTACCCACTAGAGTGGTTCAAAAAGACTATTTTCATTTTTTTTTTTAAATCTTGTTTCAAGACTAGGGTTTAGCGAAAACTATCATTTTGTCGTAAGATGATCCATATAATTTGCCACGTCTGAAGAAAAATATCAATTTTTTCCAGCCGCATAAGTCATTGACAATCCAAAAAAACTATTTTCATTTTTTTTTAATTTTGTTTCAAGACTAGGGTTTAGCGAAAACTATCATCTTGTCATAAGATGATCCATATAATTTGCCGCGTCTGAAGAAAAATATCAATTATTTTCAGCCGCACAAGTCATTGACAATCCAAAAAAACCTTCGATCACAATCCAATCGTGCATTCTTTCTTTTCAGATTTGCTTCACGTTTCCAGTATTGGAAATCCATTGGGTGTGGGTTTTCAGCATGTACCAGCGGCTAACGATCAGCAACAAAAAACAGGCGGTGGCCAAACCGTGCCGGGTTCCGATATACTCGACAGCAAGCAGCATCAGCTTAAATTAGAAAAGAGTAATATACTGTTGCTGGGTCCTACGGGATCGGGAAAGACACTATTGGCACAGACAATAGCTCAATGCTTGGACGTGCCATTCGCCATATGTGACTGTACGACATTGACCCAAGCCGGTTATGTTGGCGAGGATATCGAGAGTGTGATAGCGAAACTTCTTCAGGACGCTAATTACGTTGTGGAACGAGCGCAAATGGGCATCGTGTTTCTCGACGAGGTCGACAAGATCGGCGCAGTGCCGGGTATTCATCAATTGCGCGATGTCGGAGGCGAGGGTGTACAGCAGGGAATGTTAAAGATGCTCGAGGGTACGATTGTTAACGTACCGGAGAGGAATAGCTCGAGAAAATTACGCGGTGATACGCTGCAGGTCGATACAACGAACATATTGTTCGTCGCGTCGGGAGCTTACAACGGGCTCGATAGACTGGTATCGAGACGTAAAAATGAAAAATATCTTGGTTTCGGCGCGACACCGGCGTCCGAGAGCCCGGGACGACGAGCTGCTACACTAGCTGACGTTGCAAATATGTCACCGTCCACCGAGAACGACAACAAAGAGAAGGACATACTGCTGCGACAAGTCGAGGCGAGAGATCTCATTGATTTTGGAATGATACCGGAATTCGTCGGTAGATTTCCCATTCTAGTTCCTTTTCACACGCTCGATCGTGGCATGCTCGTGAGAATTCTTACGGAGCCGAAAAACGCCATGGTACCACAGTATCAGATGCTATTTTCAATGGACAACGTGAGGAAAATTCGGAGATTTTGTGAAATTCACATCGACATCGGTTAAATTCTTAATATTTTTTCGTTCTTTTTATGTTTCAGGTAGACTTGACGTTTACGCCGAAAGCTCTTGACGCGATAGCGTCAATGGCGATGGAGAGAAAAACCGGAGCGCGAGGACTCCGAGCGATAATGGAATCTTTATTACTGGAGCCAATGTTTGACGTTCCGGGAAGCGATGTAATATCGGTACACGTTAATGATGCTTGCGTTCGCGGTGACGACAAGCCACGGTACAACAAAAGGGCCGAGGCCAACGACGAGGAACCCCAACAGGCTCAGCACGTTAATAATTAACAAACGGTACGTTTTGGCGAAATTTTTCAATCTCGGATGTAAAATTTCAATCTCTTGTGGATCGACAAAACGAAAATCATTACGATTACGTCTGTATAACCATAAAAAGGAAGATAGAAAAAGAAACGACGAGTAAAGATTTGCAGATCTTGTACATCGGGGATCCTGAAGAACGTAATTATTTAAAAAAAACCGACCTTTGTTCAACAGCGCGAGTACGAGAAGAAAACCGCAATGGATTTCGTTTTTATAAGTGCGCGTACAAAAAAACCAACAAAAAATTTGATATTCGCACTCTATTGACCGACAAAGCTCTGCTCGAGCTCGTTAACACTGCAATCGCAGATTTTACGTACCAATTATTCATTCATTCGAAATTAAACGTTAAGGCAAAAGGAACGAAATAATTAAAGAAAAAAAGAAAGAAGCAAATAAAATTTGTATAGTATGAAATGTGGGTAAGTTCAACATTGAGGATACATTATTTTTACGTGAATGTATAGACGAAGGATCTTTGTAATATATTGTACATAGCAATAGATTAGTAGAAATTTGTGGGAATACTAATGAGGAAAGATAACCCTCGAAGATAAACTTTGAGCTAGATCATCCGAGTCCTTTTTTTCGACATGATCAATCTGTCGTAAAAGATACCTAGACTACTCGGATGCAAGAGAATTGATATTCCTCATAGTAAAAGAAAAAGAAAATTATAAAAACACCTTTTGTTTTTCTGGAAATACTTTCGAGTTTCTACTAATCGATGTTTCCAGCATGAAAATAAAAGTGAAAACTATAATTTCGTACGGGAAAAAAAAAAAAAATAAAGACTACTTTCGTCTGCATTGAGGATATTAAACAGCAATGATAATTTGCTAAAATAGAATTATATTCAAATCTTGAATGTGATATTAAGATGGAAAGCCATCTTCCTTTTTGTTTTCCTTGAACGATTTTTCGATCAATCCAGAGGCAGATTCGATGAAAACTTTCCAATGAATGTAAGAAGGGGTAAAAGATGAGTCCGCGCGTGAATCTTGGATATACAATGTCGACGAGTTTTACGAACGTTGTTATTATAGCTAATTTACATTGTACGAACTTATATTTGTAATAAATGGAAATGAAACACCACAGTAAAATATGCGATGCCGAATATTGCCGTGAAAAATTGTCAAAATTGAATTTATCATTTACACAGAAATATTGTAATTCAATTCATCCGATGTAATTTAAGTTCGAAACGTTTGTGAGCATTTGTTTTCATAGGTAATTATTTTTTTAAATTTATTGCCCATTTCTCGTTGTTATCGCGATTGGTCGGATAAATTCGTTATGTCCTCTCACCGGTTTTTTGTGTAATTTTATTACAAATTGTTTTTTTTTTCTCTGTACATACTACGCTCAGCCGTCTATATATCGGATCGAATAATCAGCCCTCCTGTCGATGGGAATTTATGTACATTGTGAACGTCGGATAATTGGAGGAGCGACGTGAGCGTGTTATTTCCGACGTTACAGGAAAGATTTAAAATCGAAAAAAAAGGAGTTTAATCACGATACTACGACTTCCGGAGAATGATAGAACCAAAGATGAGCATTATTCGAATGGGAAAACATTTAAAAATTATTTTGAAAGTAATTACAAGCAGCCATTGCGAAACGGAGCTGAACGTCCAAATGTTCAATTTACCGACATTTTCTCTTTTAATAAAAAATAAAAATATTCTTAAATCCTCATTCGAACATTGCTCATCTCCGAATAAAACCATACAGTCCCTTATAAATTCTTTTTACTCTTCGAGCTATTTGTATTTTATTTAAAAAAAAAAAGGAACAAAGTGTAAATATCAATTGAACCGGTATGTGTATTCACGTTTCATTCTCGGACACCCCCGGACTAGTTGATTAATAAATATTCGTAAGAAGTTTCGCGCAGCGGACGAGACCATTGAAATATACACATTCGCTTTCTCTTCGTTCTTTCTCCAAACTCTCTTTATGAAATATATCAATTTCAAGGTTCGGTGTAATAAGTATCCTGCGTGTGTCTGCCATTTTTTGGCTTTGGTTTCAGTATAGTACCGACCTCGGTGAGTATCCATTTGGTGGCTTTGAGTACGAGAACGTGAACGGCGAATTGTAAAACGAGAGCGCCGAAACCCTTGTAAAGTCCCAATGGCCCTTCGGTCGATATAATCGTTCTGTAACAATCCACAGCACCGCTGTATCCCGTTAATAAAGGCGTCACGCTACGTCCAGTATCGAGATTGTCAATTATCGTTCGCGTTCCTTGAAGATGAAGTCTATGAACGACCGTCTCCAATGGATAAAAAACGACGTCAGCTGCACATATCGAGACGAGAATCGATTGTAGCTCAATGTCCTGTGCTATCGTCTCGGAAACGACATCTCGACTGCAAGCTCCCTGTGAATTGAAGAAAAAATTAATTAAAATTAAATTCACTATTATTACATCTCTGATTGAAAAGTCAATTGGGCTCTGCTCACTCTCAACTCCTGCGAGTGCCTTCGTCTAATATGCATTATTCTGCTTGTCACTCCTCTGATGATAAGGGCAAAGAGATATTTCGCCACTCCGTAAGCGATCGACGGTGGCAAGAGAGCGTAGATTGGTATTAATCGACCCTTGTTGCTCACTTCCAACAAGCGAATCGCACCGTCGCGAAATACATCGAGAATGCCAGGCCTCTCGGACGCTATCTCAGATTGTACAGTCTCGACGAGAGATGCCGAATAAAAGGGCGTGACGATTCCGATCGAAACGCTGTAAAAAAAATGTTTCATACAGCTTTGGGGGGGGGGGGGGGGGGTTAATTATTTTTTTGCATTTAAAAAAAAAAAAATTTTTCTGAATGAACAATATGTCGAGAATATTGTGTATAAATTTTAAGTCAATCGGAGTAAAACTAACGGAGTTACAGCGTTTCAAACGACCGGCCGTGATACCTGATTTACTACGAACTACGAATAATAAAAAACTTTAAATCGATTTTTCTGAAAACGTCATTTTTGATGTTTGTGAACTTTAGAACTCAAAGTCTACTGAACCGATCCTTTTGAAAATTTAAACATTACTTCTTCACATAAATCAATAGGTAATCAGGAGGAGTTTTTTTTTTTTTCAATTTTTTAATAATAAATTAAGCGCGATTTTTTTAGCCAAATTGCGTTTTTCACTTCCAAGTGCTGCAAAAAATAGAAAAAAAAAAAAAACTCTTCCTGATTACCTCGAGAAATACATCACTTTTAAAATGCATATCAATTTTTATGTTTGAGATGATCCGGTAACGAGTTATAATGTTCACCGCAAAACCACTTTTTTCAAGGCGCCTCTGGAGATTCAACGTCACCGGCTTATTTATCAATATTTTTCATTGAAAATTTTTTCTGAGATACTTCAATAGTTGTACAATAATATGTAATTCTATTTAATAAAATTATATTACTCATGTCGCCGCAAAAAAATCATAAAAATATGCTTTTTTTTCGCCTCTAAAACCCTACCCCCACTGTTTCCTGAATTTCTCGGAGAAAAAGTATCAACGTGCGATAGAATTTCTAATTTCAAATGTTACTGCATGTATTAATTTAACAATGTAGCAAGATTGAGCGGGCGTATTTGAAAAATATTAATTAAAAATGTTGTATTATTATACCATTTCAGGAGTATGTGCTGACCAAACGATCTCAGCGAGCTATTTCGCGATATTTCCCTGAAACAAATTTACAAAAACAATACGCATAATTTTGTAGAAATTTTTTTTCGCCGTGAAATTTTCGAAAAGGAATCAATATTGGTATACCCAAATGGTTACCTTACTTTGGCCAAGGTGATATTTTAGAGATGAGATCTTCGATGGCCAGGGTCATACCTCTGACCAGAAGAACCGAACCAATTCCTTTCCACAGGGTATTGAGACCCTGAGTCTGATGTAGACGAATTATAACGGGTAACAAAGTCACCGGTACGAGATGATATTTTTGCGCACCAGGATTAACTTGGCACTGTCTACGAAGCACGACGAAAGGATGAATCAATAGATTTTCCGTTATTAGACTGGCTAAGCCGCAACCAAGACCCACATAACGTTTTACCGCAAAATCTGTAACGACCAATTGATCATTTCATGATTATAATTGATTGACATATTATTTATTTGTTTTCAGTAGGAATTATGAATTTCTTGACGATTCCTTGAAACTATTAGTTTTATAATTATTCCTCAAGCTATACAAGAAATCAAGTTAAAAGTGGTATCGGTTCTAAGTTCAAAATACATTATTGTACTCAATGTTTTTTATAATACTCCGTACGCCATTTACTGGCACAAATTAATTTTGGAGTATATATTTACCCGATCTTTAGACACAAATGAAGGACAATGTTTGATGATCGAAAAAATATTCAATCGCATTAATAAGACAAATAAATGAGTGAATTAGGTAATATCTAAATAATGAAATAAATATATTACCATCATCGGGCGGCGGACTGTCCTTTGCTAGAGGATGAATAGTAGGAATGTCCAGGGGTCTGATCACCTCGCGATCTTGATACCTGCCCGGCAGATTAAAAATTGGATCTCTAACATCATGGGGACGACCACGATACACCCTGTCGTAATCGTCCAGACCTGCCATAACGTTTTTGTTACAACGACGAACGAACGACTAAAAAGTTGCCCAATTATCGATCGACAATCGTCGATTTCAATAAACACTGTTCATCGTAATGTGATCGTCGAGAAATCGTTACATTTCTTATCGGTCGTTAACGAATTAACGCACACTGCCGATGGACCGCTGCGTGTGACAGCAATTTGGCAATTGCCAACAATATGTATTTTGATTTTCGGAAAGTTTCAGAACAAAGGTTATAAATGATATAATGGCGGCGGTGGTAAGGAAAAAAAAAATGATCCTTGAATTACAATCGACTATATCGAGTTCACGTACAAGGTGACAAATAAGTTCAAACCTGACATTGATCAGCTGCCAGATTTTTATTATTTTATTAATACTTCTAATTGTTAGCGCCGACGGTTTATCGAATCGTTTAACACTTGTGGAAAAGGGAATTTTTTTTTATAGCAAGATGATATTTATTTTCATTGTTAGAACGGCAGATGTCGCGATGGTCATTTTCCCGAAATGAATATCATAATTATAAACAGTAATGAAATTAATGGAATTCGATGAAATATATGTCGAAAATATTCACTTTCAGTGTGCAGCCCAAATTTGAGGTGTGCATTGCGAAAAAAAAAAACTAATGTCAACGTTGAAGTATTTTTGATTATTTGATTTTTAGTCCTTCAGTCGCTATTGCATTCTCGCTAATTCTCGCAGCGATAGTCATAATTCGGGAATTTAAATACCGGATGTGACGTCACACAGTTCTTATTTGAGAAACTTTTTGAGTTTGCAGTAAATACGAAAATTCCACTTGCGACTATCTCAGGGGATGTTCACTTGCATACAAAAACCACGGCTCTATTATTAGTTAAATAATAAATAAAAATCATATTTTATCCACTTAATATAAATGAATGTAAATAAATTCATGTATGTTTGTATATACACATATATAAATGATTTGGCAATAAATCATTGGAATAACTTCTTTTTTTTTCATTTCTTGAAATATTCGTCTATGATCTACTTTACCGACCGACTATTTATTTTCATGCCCACTCTTCATTCAAATAGCGCGCCCACGGCTGAATGTATATCTTTTTGGTTCCGACTCCAAGGAACGTGCATAGGTAGCGCTACAAACAGTGGCTGCGCTGTTTAACATGGGAGTTTCAAATCCCTGATCTATCTTGTAGTTGTGATCTTCTCCATGACTAATACTTGGGAATTTGTTGGTTACACTTTTGTTCAATCATCTGACAGCGAATCGACGTATATACGAAATTTCGGTCCTCGATGTACAAGTACCACGAAAACATTCTAAGAAAACGCGTGATTCAACGAAAATGCCTCAGGGTAGGAAAAAAGCAGCTTTCAGTGGTAAAGCTAAGAAGCAACAGATGCAAGCGAAGAAACAACGACAAAATCGTCCACCGTTAGGTACACAGAGATTACGAACGAATTCAAGACTTGTACCGGCTTTCTATCGTTATTTTTTGTTTTTATTTTAATTGTAATTTTTTTTCATTTGCTTGTATTTTTTTGGTTCGTTTCAGTTGGAAGAGCGGACGATGATGAGTGCGAGGCGGCGGGCGACTCGGAGTTCACGAGAAACGTACAAAAAATTAATAAACAACCACACGAGGCTAACGCAGGAAAGAGCAGATACGCGCTGCAATTTTTTCAAGAATCGCGCGAGGAACTCCGTAGACGCAGGGAAGATGCCAGAAAAATGATAGAGCCTGTTTCTCTGATGCGACAAGAAATATCCGATGATTATTTTCCATCCGAAATAGATCTTCCGAAGAGACCACCTTGGGACTTTAGCATGAGCAAGGAAAAATTGGATATGCGAGAACAAAAATATTTTTCTGTTAGTCATTGTTATACTGCACTATTTCGAAAATTTGTATGAGGATATACAGTTGTTTCTAAAAATTTCATGACTTAGTACATTGCGATAAAATTTGAACTAAACTGGTTATACCGGAGGTATTAAGAACATTCAGTCTGATAAATAATTCCAAAGAGATACAAAAGCTGAAGAAGGATTTCTTTTCATTTTTATGAAGTATGATCACTGATCTTTTTCGTTATACACAATTCTGCCTCATAAAGTAAACTTTATTGTCGAGAATTTTTTCCCATGAGAACGTTGAAAGTTTGAGATATTTTAACAATAATTACATTCGAATTTTGTTATCCCTAAATTTTTATAAAATTTAAAAACCTTCATGTCAACATTTGGACCCGACTACATACATTAAACATTAACAAAACGCGGACCAATCTTTTTTTTAAAAGGATTATTTGAGAAGAATGGAAGAGATAAGTAACATCAGTTATTTCGAATTGAATTTGGAAACGTGGAGGCAACTCTGGAGAGTTCTCGAAATGTCGGACGTGTTGCTGGTCATCGTTGACATTAGATTTCCAGTTTTGATGTTTCCTCCCTATCTCTACAGTTACGTAACGAACGATCTTGGAAAAGACATGATATTGATACTCAACAAAATAGATCTCGCACCGCCGGCTTTGGTGGTAGCGTGGAGAGAATACTTCAAGTTGTACTATCCAAAATTGCGTATTCTCTTCTTCACGTCGTTTCCCGCTTATAATTTACGGGGAAACACGGCGCTCGGTGAGAATCTGAAAGTTCGAAGAAGAAGAGGAAAGATGAAAATGGCAGCGGAGGGAGCTCAAAAATTGATGGAAACTTGTCGCGAGATAGTCGGCGATAGAGTCGATCTCACTTCGTGGCAGGAAAAAATTAGAGAGGAAATGCATTTGGAATCCGATATGGACGATTTGGATAGGAAGGATAATGTTATTGTCGAGAAGGAGGATACGAGTTTTTTCAAACACGAAAAGTACAAAAACGGTGTATTGACAATTGGTTGTGTTGGCACACCGAACGTCGGTAAATCATCACTGATGAATGCATTGATGGGTGAGTGAAAATTAAGGGAGGGGTAAGGGTTTCAGCGTAAAAAAAAACGCTTTTTTTGCGATTTTTTTTCTCAAATATGGATTGAGCAATTTTATTCGAACCTTTTGTACATTATTGAGCATACTTTTGACAATGTTGCGTAATTTTTTCATGCAGAAATATTGAAGCATAAGCCCGTAACAGAGCTTCCCCCAGAACGTCTTGGAAAAAAAACAATTTGCGGTGTTCACTATAACTCGGCCGGAAATTATCTGAAAATGAAAAACCATGAAAATTTAGTCAAATTATAATCAAATCTTCCCCCCAACGTTCTCTGATAATTTTTTTTTTTCATTCAAAAATTTTTGGCGGCCATCTAAAGGGTGAACTGTTATTTTCCACGAAAAATTCCGCCATTTTGTGGGTGGGAAACACTCTTAATGTAGAAAAAAAAAAATTTTACTAAACGTTGGGGGGAGGTATTTTATATGTAGAAAAGGTGTACAAAGTTTGAAATGAATCGGTCAAGTAGTTTTTAAATGGCAGTGAACACGGACTTTGAAAAAGTAGTTTTGAGAAAAACGCGTCTAAAGTGCACCGCTAGCCCGACCGCCCGCAGCTGTTAGAGGTATAGCGTTAAAGGCCAGGAGATTAATAAGACAATAACTTCAAGAATATTGCTTAGATCGGTCAAAAATTTTAAGGACATATTCTTGAAATGTTAAACAATAAGATAAGACAAAAAAAAATTCGATTTTTCGAAAGTGAAAACCCTTACCCCGCCCTTAATGATGCTTGACGTACACGATTCCATACAAAAGTTTTATCGTACCGCGAAGCATTCAATAGCCTCGTAGAATCTAATTTTGGCTCGGAATGTTTACCCGAAGCATCGTTAACGAGCGAGACAATAATTAGGCCGATTTATACCATAGCCGCGCAGCTCTAGTGTGACCAAAAATGTTGCACTAGAGACAAGCAAGCAGCGTATACCTCGGTAAAGAGAGCAATTTTAGATCAAAGAAGAAGGGAGGAAAAAAAAAGAAAATAGACAATTTTCAACATTTTCCTTTAATTCTTGAATCAGGCAAGAAAGTGGTGAGCGTATCGCGGACTCCCGGCCACACGAAGCACTTTCAAACGATATATCTCACGAAAAATGTTTGTCTATGCGACTGTCCCGGTCTGGTGTTTCCATCGACGGTGCCTAAACAGTTGCAGATACTCATGGGCTCGTTTCCAATCGCTCAGGTCAGAGAGCCCTACACGACGGTTAAATTTATAGCCGAGAGATTGGATCTACCGAAATTATTGAGGATACAGCATCAGGATAACGACGAGACATGGTCGGCGATGGATATTTGTGACGGTTGGGCGGCCAAAAGAAATTACATAACAGCTAGAGCGGCACGTTTCGATACCTACCGAGCTGCAAATTCCCTGCTGAGAATGGCTCTCGAGGGGAAAATATGTTTTTACGTTTATCCACGTGAATGGGCAAGCAAACAAGGTAGAAATCGAATACGCGTTTATAAGGGTGGCCCATTTCAAAAAAATTTCAAATTTTCGTGTTCACGTATTTTCAAATAATAGTTTACTATACAAAAAGACGTTGTGATTTTTTTCAGATTTTTAAACTCAAATATGAGTCTGCGCTAATGATTTTAATTCTTTATGAACTTTAGCCCACGATGAGGGTAATGAATTTTAAAATAACAATTTGGTGAAATAATTATTGAGATTATTTATGTTTTTCTTCTGGAAGTTGTTTATAAAACATCAATGAACATAATGAAGTTTTGTTTATTTTATATTTTCCATTTGTTATCGAAATAAAAAACCCGATTTTGGTAAAAATTAAGGATTTTTTAAAGCTTCTACGGACCAGTTAAAATGGACGGATCTTATTCAAAATACATTGAGTGATTATTTAACTATCGAACTATCATTACACAAAAAAATAAATATCTGACATCATTACATCATTAAAAAAAGGCGATGAAAAGTTCTTAAATTTTTGAGAAGAATCAGACGTTGGGATTATCAGGTGCATTTACAAGTATCATAAACAGTGAAAGTGAGAGGGTCAAGCACAGAGATCACACCGAAATAACTTGTCCTTGTGAGCGGTACCTCCACTACCTTTGCTGCTTGCTGCTAGCATTTGCAATATTCGTACACGGGCAGGTATTACTCATGACTACAGAAATGTTCAATGTGTCCATACGATATTTTTCTACCTAAAAGGGACTGCAATAAGACCATTTGACCTCTGACCAATGTTTACTGCTTAGAATTGCCAATAGGTCAAATATTTCACTTAAACTTTGGATGATTAGCGCAGACTCATATTTGAGTTTAGAAATCTAAAAAAAATCATAACGTTTTTTTTTATAGTCAACTATTATTTAAAAATATGTGAACACGAATGCTTGAAAATGTTTATAGAATGGGCCACCCTAGCGTTTATGTATATTCTTATCTTTGATTCGTCTTATTGAGAAGAATGTTGTTAATTTCTCAGACGAATGGGAGAGGCATCCCGATGTCGAGACGATCAGGTGGATTCAGGCGAATAACGGAACGGAAGATGACCTTGTCAAAGAGCAAATTTTCTCTTCCTCCGAAAACGAAGACGAGGACAGAGAAACGACAACAAGAGACAGCGAGGATACGGACGACGACGATTCCACCGTTCCGATTGCGGTCAATAAATTTGATGCATTGTCTACCGACGCGTGAAGGAGAAAAAATGCGAGTAACAAATTACACAATCATTTGTTCATTGATTATTTCTCGTTTCTTATATTACGATTGGATCGTATTATAAAATTAAAAAGTTTCATCGTTGATTCGAAAATGTCATCATGGAGCTCGCAATTGCGCGAGCAATGCCTCGTTCTTGCGGCACTCGATAGTCAACTGTCGCACCGCAGCTACGTATTTTCTCTGTTGCTCCATTAACGTTACGAGCTGTCGATTCAGAGCGTATCTTCTATCCTTTTCCTCCGCACAACGACGTTCAACCTGTACCATTTTTTTTCGTATCATTCGAATTGACCATTTAACATAATTGTCTAACGACATAATTATGAATAAAAACGAGAATATATTAATAGTCGTTACGAGAGAATAATTATTCGGACTTATGGTCAACTTCGAGAAAAACTTAATTCTTTGTTTTTCACAGTAATTATTCATCATTATTCTATTATAACTAACCTTCTCTTTGTTTCTCTTAACTCCCGTGATTATTGCCTCGAATTGTTTCAAAAATTGTTGTTTCCCACTTGCCGACGCCATTGCCCTGTCGATAGAAAAATTAATTAATTAAAAAAAACGCTCTACTCGAGAATATCTTGACTCGTGAATGGTCAATAGAAAATCGATACTCACTCGTTATAATTATCCTGGATGGAATTCAGCAAAGAGAGTTCTTTGCTCAGGTACAATTTCGTATCATCCAGAGTATTGTACAACGTGTAGTACTGTTTCGTTTCTTTGTGCTTTGCCGAAACTTTGTGACGATGAAATTTGCGTTGAAATAATATTGACTTTTTTTTTATATATTCAAATACTTTCTAACAATTTATTTTCATTCATCGGGAGAATACCTTGATTGTAAAGTTCCATAAATCGTCGCTGATACTGCGTCAATTCCGAACGTCCCGGTACATCGTCCAGTTGTCTCGTGAGCGATGCGATAGCTCGATTCTTCTTGGCGAGTAAAAGTCTCGTTCGGTTTATCGCTTCCTTGACCTCGTCGTACTCGGCAACGCGACTTTGCTCCTCTTGGGGTTCGCCCGTTTCGATTTCCTGTACCATCTTCTGCAGATTCGACAATTCGCTCTTACACTGTTCGCGAAATTTGTGCTCTTGATCCTTCAAGCCACTGTGAACTATCAAAAGTTCTTCGAGCGTTCTTATCGTTCTGAAAATATCGTCTTGTTGAAATACTATTGAAAAGAGATTCCCCCAGAGCCGAGATACTTTATTAACGAAATAATTTTTCGAAAAAACAATAATACGATTGCGAGAGAGTAATTAATGAATTGCCAAATACGATTTATTTTAGTCTCACTCTTTGTTATCATCAGTCTCCATTTTTTCCATTGCTAGAAACGTTTCCTCGACCGATTTCCTCTCATTTTGTGTCTTTTCCGTTCGTTCGATCGCATCGGCAAGTTTCCGGGCCAAAGCGTCGCGCTCTTCGGTAATTTTGTTCATACGGCTTTGCAATGCCGATCGTTGCTTCTCGAGAGCGGCGGATACACGCGTATAGCCAATTTCACTCTCGCTACCCTGAGATGAACGGATATAATATTAACAAAGAACCCACGAGGAAGCGAAATAGAGAAAAAAAAAAACCTCATAGAGTCGAATCGATTCACGTACCTCTTTCTCAGAAATTGCCATAGATGCATAAAGCTCGGAAACTTCGACGATTTCTTGTGCCTGCATACCAACGATACTTCCAACCGCACTGGCGCTCAGACGATCTTCCTCAAAATATAATTCCCGATTATCGTTACGAAAATCCTTCGAATCCTCCGTAGCGACGTTCTCCTCGATTTCTTGAGTATTCTCCGTCTCAACGGAGGACGATGAAGTCGAGGCTATCGATAAAGATCCGTACTCGAGGAGGGTACTGCGAATTTTTGCTGCCTCGTCTTTTGGTGCGGCGTCGCGACGCTTGAAACGTCGTCTTGGGTCGTACGCTCGCTTTAATTGAAATTAACAAAGGGAGATGAAAAATTGTAACGTTTTTTTTTTAATTTCCTTTATACCGATTTACCTTCACGAATCGCACGTGACGAACGATACTGTCTCTGTCATCGAGAGAACTTTCTTCACGATCCTCCAAAAATGTATGACGCTTGTCGAATTGACTGATCGCGAATGAACGTACGAAACTGGCGTTCTCTTCTCGCATTTCCATCGATCGTTTAACCAGCCACTGGGAACGACAGTGAATGGAAATTCATGTTATCCAACGTTAAATCTAAATTGATGATAATAATGACAATAACAACACTAATAATTACTTGAACGACAGGAAATATATGAATGCAGTCCAATCCCTGAATCTGATGAGGCTCTATCCGATGTGGACAATTCATTCTTGGCAGCATTACTACTATCTTTTCCGTTAGAGCTCTGAATAAAACAGATTTTTTTCTCATATTACAGATAAACCGGCTTCGATATCGGAGTATTATTTGGCCCTTTATTAATCTCTTGGAGTAAACAAAAAAAAACCTTTAGCCATGATAATAATCATATAGTTGAACAAAAGTATATATTATCAGGAAAAAACGATAAATTATGAATGAAATATCATAGCGCTCACATTTTCTGACCTATAGTGAGATTTTCTTGAAAAAGTAAATCAACGTCAACGTCAAAGTTGCAGGATTCTATGCACCAGGTCATGCCTCCGACAACCTGAAGATAATGGTAAAATTATGAATTATTTAATTACAAATTTTGTAGTCTACGCAAAGAAATTAATCTCAGTCGGTGAAACCTTGTCAAAGTTGGATAATCCTTTTATTCTGGCCCTGAAATAACCGGCAGCTACGAGAAGATCTACAATCTCGTTGAACTTTACAGCTTGTTCCTCATCTTCGCGGACGTCGGCCTGACAAAGATAAATTAATTGTTTTGAAGCATACAATAATTATAGCATACAAGAGGATAATAAGAATAGTTACCTCGGCTACGTCCGACGGTGCTGAAGAACCCTTTAATCCGCCGTTTAGCATAATTGCAATTACGTTTCTTTTGTTTTTTTTGTAAATTTTTTACCATTAAAATTGACGCTTTTTTGAAAACGTACAATTTGTTGTCTATTACCGGAGACCTAGCTGGGTCTGATCCAGTGGCCCTCCCATATTGTACTTCTTTAATGACAGGAGGACCACAGCTGATCGCAGAAACCACCCTAATGGAGTCTGTAATCTTCCTTAAAAAGGATTTTTTTCTATTGCCGTCGGTCGGTAATATAGAAACCTACAATACCATCAGTAGGCAATTCGATCTTTTGGCGATATGTGACGTCATTTCTGGTTGCCGATACACCATTTCCCCGAAAATTTTCGTATGAAAAACAAATCATAAAGACTCGTTTTATAGAATGACCGGTTCATGAAAGGGCTAATTAATTATTGGAACAATAATGGAAAATCGCCTCATTCACAAATTCAAAAGACCCCACGCCCCGCAGTCAAGCAATTGATATAATAAACAAAGATGCACATACTCGCTTTGTCTAGAGTCCTGCAACGCCTCGTACAGCTGAGTAGTTGAACTTCAGGAAGAGCCAAGCTCTTCGACGACATCGGTTCTGGCGTTATTTTCGAATGCTCTGTGCGCCGGAAGAAATCACGGAAAGGACGAGAGAATAAACAACGAACGTTGGAGGAAAAAATGCTGGAGATATTCGGGAGGGATAGGTAAGCAGATTTATGTAAAAAGTTATGATAGGATTGTCGCATATATGATGAAGAGACGGGTAGAAGTTTGGGGCTCGGGACAACCGGCTACGAGTCGGAAGTCGTTACCACATGCAATATTAAAACGTTCGATGATGTATTTATTAGTTACAACTCTTTCGCGATATTACATCACTGGAGAGCCGTAACAATAGAGACAAATTAAAACATCGACGTCATCAGAATGTGGAAAACTTTATAAAAATGTATCAATTCTACCGATTTTGACCATGTCGATATGTCATGTCCATTGTTTTTTTATACATTTTCGTAACCCGGTTAGCCAAAAGAAAGGAACTTTTTTTTAAATTTTTATTAGAAGTAAGATAACAGAGGGCGCTGGGAGACACGAAAAAAAATGAGGAATATGTTCGACGGAAGGTGCCGCCACCGTTCAAAAATAGGAGAATTATTTTTCAAAGCTTCTTTATCTCTCTGACATGGTCGGCATTTGGAGTAAAAGTGAAATCTCGTCAGTTATCTAGAGATTGAGACTTTGCTTTTGTCCCAAAAATTCAACACCTCTAAACATAATGCTGAGGGAAATTTCGGGGGGACATTCAAATAGCGCTACTTAGAAAACAAACAATAAAAACGATGTCTTTCGTTGTCAAATGTATTTTGTGAAATCTTTACTATTGACACGAGATGGATGACTGTTTTTATACATCAACAATTGAATAGAACGATATCGGAGAATAGCAGCTCCAAAATATCATCATTAATGTTTTTCGGCGTTGTTTTCACTTGGCGACGACGGGTGCGGAATGGCTCGATGACTTCGAGTCGCGAATCGAAGCGCTACGTTTTCTCTTCAGCTCCTCTTGTCTCCTCGCCTTAGCTTCCTTCTGTCTCTGAGCAAGTAATTTCGCGTATTCGGCCACCTGTTCCTTTCGTGCGAGGCAAAGTCGTTTCTTCAGGGCAACTCTGTGCCTCTTGCGTTGTAGCGTCAGAGGTGTTATGAGACGTTGTATCTTTGGTGCCTTCAATCTCTCTTTCTTTCCCTCCTTCTGGACGGGACGTTTCACCACGAACTCCCGGAGATCGTCGGCCTTCGTGAGATTGAAAAGTTTACGTATTCTACCGGCTCTCTTCGGTCCCAAACGACGCGGAAGATTTTTATCCGTGAGTCCGGGAATTTCCTGTTAGGAGAGCAAACAATGTTGAAACAAAAGTTGGCTGACGCGGATGATAGATAAAAATAACGTTTTTTTTTGCTTCAAACGTTTGTAGAGTCTGTACACTGAGTGATAGTGCTCGAAATCATACACAATCCCCCAAATCTTAAAACTCCTTTGATATCCCATGAACATGAACGTCTCCAAGATAAAATTAACACACTTGGACACTGCCTGTGTAGCATGGGCTAGTTAAAAAACGAGCAGCAAGTTTGGATATTGAAAAACGAAGCTTCTTTTCGTTATTGAAAATAGATATTTTTCATTCTCTATGATTGTGATAAAATGAACTAGGGCAAAGTTTCTCACCTGCTCTCCCTTCTTGATAATAACAAGGGCCAACACGGACAGATTTGCATCGACTATGCAACCACGAACAGATTTCCTTTTTCGCTCGCCGGTACGACGCGGTCTATAGCAAGAATGTCCCTTGGATAACAGAAGACGTACACGACCTATGCAGAAAACACAAATATATAAATTACTTACTTATTCACAGAAACAAGATTTTTTACAATTTGTTATAAATAATAACAGTTGAAGAATTGAGTGGAATGAATTAAAAATACAAAGAAAACTATATATATGGCAAGAAATATATAAAATCAGATGTGAATCACATCTGAGGAATTGCAATTTCAAATATTTTTTATCATTGCAAATGGAAAATTAGATTTTGACTATCTTTGCTCGACGTACATAACGTAAACAGAGTTTTTTTAATATTAATTTTTTAGAAGAATCAACTAAACCATTTAGAACACAATAATTTATTTATTCCAATTTAAACGAGTAAATTTATTTATTGAATAAATTAATGAAACATCACAAACAAAAATTTACCGTTGGTCAGTATGCCCTGTTTCATGGGAAAGCCTTGCTTGTCATTTCCACCAGCCACACGAACGACATAACCCTTCCACTCGTCGCCAAGAGGATCAGCCTCTACTTCGGCGCCCATACGCTTCTCGTAGAACATTCGGAGCTTGTGCTCGTCGGTTATTTCCAACAATTTTTGGCATCCTGTCGCCGGATAGGACACGTTGAGCTGTAGTTACCAGAAAGAAAAAAAAAAGTGATTCAACGATAAACTTAGGTTAGTCAGATATTCAACTTTTCGAAAATTCTTTATAAATCACAATATATAACTCGGCGTAATAATATGAACATTGACGTATTCGTAAATTGTTGATTCACAACGTAGACGATAAGATATTTGGATGGCTATAAGGATTTTTAGAATATTGTTGGATTTCTACCTTCATCGTGACACGACCTAAACGATGCCACGAGCCATGGAAAAGAAAGAGCCTGTTTCACGAAGTGACCACGAGAGTGCGCGTATAACCGGAAGTCGCACCTCGAATCACCGCGTATTTCAAACGAGATTAATTCAAGGTACAATTATTGCGATCCAATTCAGTCGAAATAAGGTAAATGTCCCAGTTCCTGACATCTTTAGGGCAGCGACCTTTGTTTTCTATTATTTGCAAACGCGATATATTGTTAAACTCAAAACAAACTATTTTAATACGTGCATCAAAGCTTTCTGAATAAGATTCACCCATAGTTTTAGTTAAATTACTTAGATCTAATAATTAAATTATTGTTTTAATAATGCTCGTCTATTGCCGGGGTTCCTGACACTGTTGAAGCGCTCATGCCCGTAGTTTCTGACACCAACGAGACCCAGTTTCTGACACTTCGAGATGTCACAGTCGAAAAGAGTTTAAATTATCCCGCGTATAATTTTCGTAGTAATAAACAATTTTAAATTAGCTCGTATATATTACATTTCGTGGACATGTATACAAAAATTATATATAATATAAAATAAGACATATTTTAATATTATAATTTGACAAAATTATTTTACTTCTTTTTGTTTTCCTTTTCATCGTCTTGGATTGTCAATTGTTCTTTTTTTATTTTTCTCGCGATTTGTACTTTCTTTTCGATTCAATCTGAAGTGCAGTTGTTGAAGTGGCTCTCTCCGGAGCCTTCCGAAGTCCTGCCATCCTCTGTTTTTGCTACAGAGCACACTCGGTGTCAGAAACTGAAACATAACCTCAATTATGTGTCGTAGTTGTTGACATCGGGAATTTAAGAGAAAAACTAATATACAGATAAACTACTACGTATCTAATCGTTAATGTGATTCATGCTGAACATGTTTACATAATCTTTATGTCGTTTAATACTTACGTAACGTGAAAATCGGCAATTTTACATCGATCACTGTTAGAGTATGTTGCTGAGGCCTGCCGCTCGGAAGTCACTGACACGTGAGTCGTCCCTTTCACCGGTAAATTTAGAAATCAAAGATTTAAAAAAAAGAATTATACCTCTGCAATAATCAACAGTAAAAAAACGCTCTTTAATTTGCACGTAACGTCTCTGATATATGAGGAAAACTTTATTACAAATATAAATGTGCCGTCGGTGTTATGAACTACGGCAGAGTCAGGAACCGGGTCGTTTACCTTACCACTAAATTTCTAGAATCATTTCCACAAATTGTTTAGCGTTAATTGACAGTAACAAAGGACGATTGGCACATAGACAAATATTTGTAGCAATTCGTAAAAAAAATCGGATAGTTTATGGTAATTTCCGACGTGGTGTGCTTTTAACAGTTCTTTTTTCGACAAACAATAATATTGATCTGATAATGACGATAGTTCATTTGTTCATTGAAACGTGCTCTATCAATTCACCGCCCGGTTTCATAGTAGTCTTTATTTATTAAATATTATAGCCATTTATTTGCCCGATGTTGGTAAGCCAATGGCCATAACAATTAACCAATAGATCAATCTAAATCCGGGGTGACGAATTGGTAATGCGTCGGTGCAGAAAATGAGCTGTCATTCGTCAATACCTGATCAATATTATACATTTTTTTTTTTTCATCCAAATCAAAATAAAATCATTCCAAAATTATTGCACTTCCGACACGGAACAGACCAATGAACTTGGTCCAATAATTCACAATTCATTATACTTCATCGTCTTTAGTCCAAAGGGTCTTTTCGTCTGTGAGAAAATGGGGATGGGAAAATGGAGTTATTTTTCTCTTACTCCATGGTGACGGCGTTGGTATTTCTGTAAATTGTAAGGTTCACGTAGAAATGAATGATGCATAGTATTTTGTTTCTTTTTTTTTGCAAATTGTTCATGTATTAAATAGAATAACGTATGTTACAATGGAAAAAAAAAGAGATAACAGGTCCAAAGGGTCTTTTCGTCTGTGAGAAAATGGGGATGGGAAAATGGAATTTTCTCTTACTCCATGGTATCGGCGTTGGTATTTCTGTAAATTGTAAGGTTCACGTAGAAATGAATGATGCATAGTATTTTGTTTCTTTTTTTTTTTTGCAAATTGTTCATGTATTAAATAGAATAACGTATGTTACAATGAAAAAAAAAAAAAGAGATAACAGTATGCACAAAAACAGGTACCTAAAATCTGTATATCTACATTGTGTATAGCTATCGAATCATTGTAGTATATATATATATTTATTTATATATATATATATATACTATATAGTGTAGTATACCGATTTATCGGTGCGTATAAGCCTATAAAATTTATCATCGGGATAATAGATGCTGTGTGATAATACAATTTTGTCTGCTGTAGAACAAATGTCCAATTTGTTCGCGGACCAACATTACATTTTATTGCAACGATTGGCAGTGCCACATGATCAATAATAACAGGTCGGAATTTCGGTATAACAATGTAAAAAAAAAACCTCCCCCCCTCCCCAATCATACACATAGCAAATTATTTTTTATTTCTCTTGTTTTCGTTTTGTTTTAGCATCGACGACTCCTTTGGTCTTGTGCCCCAACGCAGTGGGGTTGCTATTTTTTTTTTTCCGAAAAATGTCAAAGTGTCGAGGATCAAGAATCCTTTTTTTTTTTTTCCCTAAATCACTTGAACCTAGGCACGGCTAATTTTTCGTATACAAATTATCAAACATCTTGCAACCACACGCTGTTTGACAAAAGTTAAAAACTATCGACTAGCAAGCACCGAATTGAAAAAAAAAAAAAAAAAAAAAAATGTGCCGACTTACCAACGCCGAATGCAAGAATACGATGAATAAATTCGATGAATTTTCGTTAAAATGCAGAATATATTTGTCAAAAATATTTGTCGAATTGGCCATAAAAGGGTTTCTATCTTTATTTATTTTTTTTTTTTTAATATTCTCAATTGAAGTTTCGTGCGAATAAAAGTACAAATAATGTTTTTTATAAATAACATCTTGCATTCAAACGCTTAACCGAATGATAGTACCGGTTTTGTACATCTTATCGAAGATAAAACCGTTCTCCCTCGATTGTGCCATACGAAAAATGATATATTACCAGAAATAATGAATAATATACTGTCGCACGTACACACACGCTTGCATACACCTTCCATTCGTAACAATGACCCGCAGGAATACTTTCAACGAATTTAATTTTTGACCACGTAAATGAACGTCATTGCGTCGTCGGTTCATCGTAAATCTTTTTATTTCTTCTGTTCTATCCTTTTAAACACGATGCATAGGAGAGGTACCGAGCTCTTTTGCTACTTTCTTTTTCACTAAAAAGTACCACTGTAATTAAACGCTACAGGTTAGTCACTACTTTTTTTTTTCTCTTTTCTTCATTCGTTTGTAGTCTATTCTCCCCGGAGGCAAACACTAACGGACCATGTAAATCAATGATTTCACGCGGTTTCCGCTTGCGACGAAAATCTACGATAACTAATAGGAAGAAAGCCTTGCCGTTGGGGACTCTTTTTATTTTATTTTATTTTTTTATTTTTTATTGTAATTATAGTCGTGTTATTCGAGTCTGACTTTGTTAACGAGACTCGAGCGGGCATAATCACCGTCAATGCGGTACTGAGGTTTGGGAGAAAAAGTATTGAAGTAAAAATCATTTTTCCGTTAATATATTTTTTAATAATTTTTTTGATCTCATAACTTTTTAAATCTTCAGCTCATTGTCGTGTCATTCTGCGTTAAAAGCGAATACAATGATTTTCGTGTCACGAAAGATCGAAAAAAAAATTGTAAAGACTAAATTCATTGAGCAAGGTAATTACCGAAAACAGTGGGAACGCACGGTCGGTGCGCGGCTCTGGCGATCACCCAAGTTAAACAGCTTTTTGTCTGCGGTCGACACTTCGATGGGTGACCGCTTAACCGTGCACCAATCGGCGTGCCGGCTGTGGAGTGGAGAAGTAATTTTATTGTTTTTCGAATGTAGTAAATACAACTGAAACCCAGTCGCAACGATACTGTATCGACACAGGTTTTCCGCACTTTCCCTGTACCCATGGCAAACGCGATACAGTGCAGCTAAAACGTCTGCTCGCGCAATAGTACAATCAATAGAGAATATTGTGCCACAAAAAATTACAAGAGTTTTTTTTTTTTTTAATTGCGTTCAGTATCACGTACTGAATGTAAATGAACAAAATCCTTACAAATTAAGTGACCGCAAGTGCCGCCATTTTCAGGAGAACCGTATCGGCCAATATCTCCGTTACCGTGCACTTTAGGTCAAAAATGCTAATAACCTTTCTTGTAGACAATTGAATTTCCTATCTTTTTTTCTAAATAATTTTTTTTTTATCACTTACCATTTACGACTTATACGACTGTTAAAATTTATTTATTCACTTTTTGACCTGTATCTCTTCCAATAATTGTTTAAACAATAAAATGCTAATAACTTATCTTTTAAATCCATAAATTTCCCACACCTTTTTTTTAAAACTTTTTTCTCTAAACTTAATATTCTCAAAGTTATAACGCGTTTTTATTAGCCTTGCACCCGGTAGCGCAACATTGAACGCGTTATAACTTTGAGAATATTAATTTTAGACAAAAAAGTTTTTTATAAAAGTTGTGGAATATTTATGGATTTGAAAGATAAGTTATTAGCATTTTATTGTTTAAACTATTATTAAGAGAGATACAGGTCAAAAAGTGTAAACGGTAAGTGATACAAAAAAAATTATTGAAAAAAAAGATAGGAAATTCAATTATCTACAAGAAAGGTTATTAACATTTTTGGCCTAAAGTGCACGGTAACGGAGATATTGGTCGATACGGTTTTCCTCAAAATGGCGGCACTTGCGGTCACTTATTTTGTAAGGATTTTGTTTATTTACATTCAGTACGTGATACTGAACCTAATTAAAAAAAAAAAATATCTCTTGTAATTTTTTGTGGAATTGACAAGAGTAACGGGTTCCCTATTGATTGTACTACAATGGAAGTTAGGTTAGCTCAGCGAAGTCCGGGTTAAGAGCGATGGGGGGGAAAACGGCCAGAAAATGGCATTGGGAAGGGTCATACGTAATATCCGAAAGAGTATACGTTGGAAAAAAGAAAAAAAAAGTGGCAGGGTCGAGCTAATTACTATACTTAAGTACTTTAGTCGTAAACATTTTTTTTTTCGTTCTCGCTAAAACAAAAACTCATAGTTTCGTGCTGAACAACAAATACGTAAATGGGCTAGATATTCAAAAAATCTAAGAGATCAAAAGAATCATTCGAATATGTATTCGGAAAATAATAAAAGCAATGATATTTAAAAATAATGTTACGCGCACACTTCTGTTGAACTTTGAAAAATCGTTTCCAGTTTTGTTGAAGTTTCTTTTTTTTTTAAAACAATATAGCCCGAATCGATCTGTATCGATATATCTTCCAAAATTTGTACAATTTTCTAACGCTTTCGTACCGGATTTCGGTGACTATAACGCTCGAGTCGCCTTAAAAACTGTCCGAACGTCGAATCATGGAAAAATTAATATTCCAGTCGTCGAATACAAAGGACAACGCGTTGATCTTGATTTATTTTTCTTCTTTCTTTTTTTTTTTCACCATACCGGAGAATTGTTAATCCCGAGCGCGTCGGCTCGATGGCTAGTTATTGTATTTTTTTTTTTTTTTCTTTCTATTTCTTCTTCATCTCGGAGAATTTGGCGTCAATCTCCCGAGAATATATATTTATTTATTTTTTCCGCCAAACGAATACTGATTATCTCTTAGAGTCTCTGCGATGAATATTATATTTTCAAAAAATATAACAAACGCTTTTTATCGCCATCTCGAGACTCGAGGATACGGACGAATAGGATTTTTTTCTTTATGGTTTTCGTTAATTTTTGTGTACGATCTACCGCAACTATAGGACGATCGCAACGCGATCGCGGAACCACGCAATACTCGCGAGCCCTTTGAAAAAAAAAATAACCCTCCCCCCCTCCAACAATGATCATCGTCTCCCACGACATGTCTCTCTGCAAAAACTCGCTCACAAAGTTCCGCGTTTCGCTCGACGATATGAAACCCTGCTAAGATTAATCTGGCACGTTTTCGACATTTTGTGTTTATCTCGCGCCGCTCGTGTGACTTTCGCCCTTTTCCCCTCTCAGCCATCTCTCCCTCGAAAGTCATGCGGAACTCGCGTGGCTTCTCGTACGGGCTCTGTTTTTTCTTCTTCTATTAATCCGAGAGAACCGGCTCTCGGATCCTAAATGTTTTCTTCTTTTTCCTTCCATTTATACTCAGGAACTGAAAGTAAGTTTTCGATTAAACTTACGAAAAGGGTTTCCAGCGCGCATTTACATCCGGATGGTACGACGGGGTAGGGAGAGAGAAATTGATTGTTAAACATGAGATTACAGATGGATGGACGAGGCTTACGAGGGGAAATTTGATTGAGGGTTAATAGACGCGT
The DNA here is from genome assembly GCA_958009045.1 of Oxytorus armatus. Classification (NCBI taxonomy): domain Eukaryota; kingdom Metazoa; phylum Arthropoda; class Insecta; order Hymenoptera; family Ichneumonidae; genus Oxytorus; species Oxytorus armatus. The sequence continues at coordinate 2,651,202 of OY253746.1, read as the reverse complement.
AGTAAGAACTCTATAGTAGTATCCGGAGAAAACCACAGACAAAGGACAGAGACGCGGGACGATAAAATATCCCGATAGGCCGGAGAGCGCAAAAATAATGAAAAAAAAAAGAAAAAAATAATAGAAAAAATTAAAAACTGCACTCTTGAATGCTCTCTCGCGGTACGGCATATCGTTGACGTACTACGGCGAGCGCCCCGATTACGTAAGCTCGTGGTCATCAGCCACGAGGCTCATTTGGAGGATGCACTCGGCGCGTACAGTATATCGTGCATACTCGAGTACGTGCCGGTTACAAAACCGAGCACGCCAAAGGCAATAATAGCGATATTCTTCCATAGTCTCCAGTTGAAACGTCCGAGGCCGTTGTCCTGTTCCCAAACGGTGACGAGCTCGATTATCGACGGCAACATCAGACCGAGCGTTGACAGACAAACGGCACCGACGAGCGATATAAACGGACCGAGATTCGGTATGGCAATCGCAACGCCGACCGTAAATATCACCAATGACAAACGCACACTGTACTCGGCCCATAATTTTCTCGCGCCGAAGTAATGCTTCAGATTCTTCCATATTATCTCCATTGGCACGTAAAACTGTAGGCCATAAGTGAGAAATATCGCCGTTGCGATCATCAATTGTACGCACTGCGCCGGTATCTCCTCGGAATTTAAATTCAACGTTATGTTGTCCCTCGTGTTATCGCCGAATTTCAAATAACCGAAGAAACCGACGGTACTGTAGAGCAATACGACGCAAAACATTCCGATGTTAAGGACACCCGGACAACCGACGAAGTGGGTCGGTGTCTTCATGTTGTTCTCCAATGGCATTACCTGAAAAGAGATACATTTTTCATTCTTCTTATTTTGTTTTCTTTATTTTTGCGGTATTCGTTCGTATTTTCGTTGTTTTCAAGTTTATTCCCGATTGAAATTTAGATTCGAGACTGAGATTGTGGGGGCCGGGTCGAAGTTTCGAACCGTAAAAGCTTCGATGGTGCAAAACTCCGAATTTTAATAGTACGAATTACATGGTTCATTGCGACGACAGTTTGAATAATCGACTGTAAATAACATCGAACGGGTACGAATCGATAACAAAAATGATACGAATTTAATATCGTCGAGTAAATATATTGTCGAAAGATTACGCAGACGACAGAGCAATTTATCGAACGGTCAGTGGTACTAATTGAAAAATTCCGAATTGGTGATTTTTAGAGATCCGCAAAGTTCCGAAAATTATATTATCGAACGAGATACTATCGGAAAGTGCGAACGTAATAAAATTGAAGAAAATAATTCTCGGGTATACGAATTTTTTGGACTCCGAAAATTGCGGCGTCGACGATCGCGGTATTCCGAAAATAGAAGAGTTCCGAAGGGGCAAAATTCCGAAAATTTCCAATTCGGGCGTTTAGATGGCAGCACCACTGGTGTTACGTCCTACGGACTTTTTTCACGAGCGAGCGTCAGAGCCCACTAGTGGCGCTAGTTTTACTCTTTTTCGAAATTTCGCCCTGTCGAAATTTTGCCCCGTCGAATTAATAAACTGTCGTCTGTTTACCCTTTTCGGGACATACAAATTCTAATATATTTGGTTGCGAACTTTTTTTTTCTGAACCTTTTCAGGTATAAAACTCGACCGTTTGGCAACTCGAGTTTCTAACACCACAATTTTTCGGAACCTTACGTTTTCTAATTATTGAAATACGATTTTTTAGGTAGTAGGATTTTTGATTTTCGGTACTTTTGCAGGTCGGTCCCATAATTATTCTTGTCATTTGATCCTCGATGTATAACTATTCTTCGCAATGACATTTCTGTTTTAAAAAGGACGGATTTTAAAAATGTCGAAAAGTTTTAAGATCGTCCCACATAAGTTCGGAATTTTGAACCGTCGAAGCTTTTATGGTTCGAAACTTCGACCCCGCCCCGATTGTGCTTTTCATTTTATATTAGGGCGATTTTTTTTTTTCGACTATTTTTTTTTCTTCAGTCCCCACCCGAAATTTTGTTGTACATGTCGAAAAAGAAATTCCCTGAAAGTTACAGCCCTTAATATTAATTCTAAGTACTTTCCTTTAGCGTGAAAAGATTTTCCATCTGAAATACACGTGAATCGATTTTTTTTTTTTTTTTCAAATTTCTATAACTCAGCCGCATTTTATGCTATCATATTGTTCTTGGTTTCGATTTACTCAGAATAAAACAATCTAAAAAAGTGCCTTTTGCGGCGAAAGTGTAAATTGTCCTGGTGTGTTGGTACGGGTCACTGAAGTTGATTTTTACCCAAAATTCTCGTTTTTTTGCTGTTATCTCCGAAACAATTAACTTTACGAAAAAAATGTAAATGAAAAATTTGTCGGAAATTTAATTTCCAACAAAAAAGGTTCTATCGACCCAATTGCTTAGATCAATATTTCTCGAGATATTGAACTTTATTTAAAAAATTTTTTTTTATTATTCAATATTTCATATTTTATAAATTTTTTACTACTCATAAGTTAAAGTTCAATATCTCAAGAAATATTGATCTTAGCAATTGGGTCGATAGGACCTTTTTTGTAGGAAATTAAATTGCCAACAAATTGTTCATTTACATTTTTTTCGTAAAGTTAATTGTTTCGGAGATAACAGCAAAAAAACGAGAATTTTGAGTAAAAATCAACTTCAGTGACCCGTACCAACTCGCCAGTACAATTTACACTTTCGCCGCAAAAGGCACTTTTTTAGATTGTTTTATTCCGAGTGAATCGAAACCAAGAACAATATGATAGCATAAAATGCGGCTGTTATAGGAATTTGAAAAAAAAAAATAAAATCGATTTACGTGTATTTTAGATGGAAAATCTTCTCACGCTAAAGGAAAGTACTTAGAATTAATGTTAAGGGCTGTAACTTTCAGGGAATTTCTTTTTCGACATATCCAACAAAATTTCGGGTGGGGACTGAAAAAAAAAGTCGAAAAAAAATCGCCCTTATTTATATATACATAATTTTTAAGAGGGGGGTCTGTGCAAGAAAAATCAAATAGATCGGCGAATGCACTTTATGGAAAAAGAAAAAAGAAACATTACCGAATATCTGACAAACGTTTTTTTTTAAATTAACGTTTCTTTGAGCATTATAATGAAAATGAGTTTATTATTTTATTCTTGTGAAACTCTACACGCGTGGGAATTGCTAGAAAAAAAAATTATACTTACAACACCGATGCCCTCGAGCGCGAAGATGGCGGTACCGAAGAATAGGGGTAGCTGCGACCACGTTGAAAAGTTTGGCACTGTATCGGTGCTCGGAAGTTCATTGAATATATAGTAGAATGTAATTCCAATACCGACCGCCATTAAACAATTTGCGACCATTGAGAACGGCGCGAGATACTTGAGATTTCTGACGAGGGAAAATATCATCAAAAGTGGCAAAAGCGCTGCCATATAGAGCCTCAAATCGTAACTCGTCCCTGTGTACCAATCGACCACGGCTTTGATGTTGCCGGATACGAATACAACGTAAACGCAACAACAACCAACCAGATCTATCACCAGAAATGTATTTATCGTTGCTCTGAAACAGAAAATAAAACGACAATTATCGACAATTATCGAATTACGAGGTATCGAGGTTTTTTTTTAATTTGTTTTTTTTTTTTTTTTTTTTTTTTCAAAATAAAAATTCCCTTATGGCTCCTGGCTCGTGATTTTATTATAACAAAATTTTTCGAGACACGATTAATGTTCTATTATTATTTACTCTTTTTTGCTCGAACTTACTTGGCCAGCCTCGCGTATTTTTGTACTGGTTCGGGTCCAACGAGAAAAGCGGCCTCGGCAACGTCGGCAAAGCCGAGACTCGGCGTTTGCGTACGTCGGCAAAGATTGTGAGCGCACTTCACGAGTATGTGAACGCAATACGTGCAGGTAGCGCCGATGAAAAAAGTGGCGAACAATCCAAACATCAGACCGGCATTTTTGAATGCAAACGGCATGGCGAGAATTCCCGTGCCGAGGCTTCCCTTGAGCAAGTGTATGAGAGTGTCGAGATCGGATGTCGGATGGGCCAATTTACGATGCTCGAAGGGATCGTAAAGGGCGGCCTCCTCGTCGTTTGCCCGCTCAACGAGGGGCAGAGTCGAGCCATTCGTAACCGTAATAGGAACGTCATTTTTCTCGCACTTGTATCTGCAAATCGAATATCATTAGTAATGGGCACGAGAGGGTTTTTCCTTTCTTCGTCATTTTAATACTAATCATAAATATTATAAATATTATAAATAGATTATAATTATATCTATTTGTGTGTGTATACTGAACATAATTGACGGACAATTCGCATTGCGTATTTGTGTCTCTGTAATATCATGGGAGTTTACTTATTACTATCGGGTGTATTGTAAAAAAAAAAAAAAAAAAAAAGAAAGAATTGAACGATGATGGAAAATGAATACTTCGAGGATAGAGGGAGAAACGTGAAAAATTAATTTTTAACTGTTACGTCGAGGCAGGCTTGAGTCGTGATTTGTTTGCCAACAAAGTGCAGAGTTGTCAAGGTAGTGGTCTGGTAACTTAAGCCGATTTTCGTGTCTTTTTTGGTGGACGTTTTTTTTGTAGGAAAATAAAAATGAATCGTTTTGGATATTTAGGATGTTTTTATTTACATATCAGAGATACAAAAAAAACATTTTTCGAAAAAATTTGATAGTTTATTGTTATTATTATTATTGATGGAAGTTGGCACCTCGAAAAAAAAGCGCGTGGGTGGCCCCGGTGATTTTGGGCTCTTGATGTTATTTGAAATAAAAAAATCTTGATAATTCTTAATCTATAGACGTGTCATTCTGGTCGGAACTACTGAAGTTAAATTTCATGGATAAATAACAAAATGGCGGACTTTGGAAAAAAACGTCCTTTTCCATTTTGTTATTTATCCATGAAATTTAACTTCAGTAGTTCCGACCAGAATGACATGTCTATAGATTGAGAATTATCAAGAATTTTTTATTTCAGATAACATCAAGGGCCAAAATCACCGGGGCCACCCACGCGCTTTTTTTTCGCGGTGCCAACTTCGATCAATAATAATAATAATAATAAACTATTGAATTTTTTCGAAAACTTTTTTTTTTGTATCTTTAATATGTAAATAAAAACATCCTAAATATCCAAAACGATTCATTTTTATTTTCCTACAAAAAAACGCCCTCACAAAAAAGACATGAAAATCGGCCCAAGGGAGAACACCACTGTGACCCCCTGTTTTTTTTCACATTATTCAAGAATTTTTTTTTGTGGAAAAAAAAAGAGATATTAGAAACATTTTTTTGGGTATTGTTACTTGCTTATTAATGTATCAAAAAAAATTTTTTTCACATTTTTCACGCCGCATGGTGGCGCTGGGGAAGCTCTCGCGTCAGGTGCTGTCATTTCCGCGGCACGCAGCAGAACTCTCTTCAACGTCGATCTGAAAAAAAATACCGAGTGTTTTCGTGAATAATATGATATTTTGAAGAGAAGTACATAGGGATTTGGAAAAATATTGTTTAAAAAAAAACAGGCACGCCTTTGAAATTAACTTTAATTTCAAGGGCGTGCCTATTTTTTTTGAAACAATATTTTTAAAAATCCCTATGTACTTCTCTTCAAAATATCATATTATTCACGAAAACACTCGGTATTTTTTTTCAGATCGACGTTGAAGAGAGTTCTACTGCGTGCCGCGGAAATGACAGCACCTGACGCGAGAGCTTCCTCAGCGCCACCATGCGGCGTGAAAAATGTGAAAAAAATGTTTTTTGATACATTAATAAACACGGAACAAAACCCAAAAAAATTTTCCGACTATCTCTTTTTTTTCCGTCAAAAAAAAATTCTTGGAAATGTGAAAAAAACAGGGGGTCACAGTGGTGTTCTCCCTTAAGTTACCAGACTACTACCTTAAGGCTGTAGTCTGATCTAGAGCGAGATTTGTGACGTCATTTCTAATGTGCAATAACGTTTAAACCGTTGAAGTTGCCTTGATGAAAATTTACACGTGCATTTATTGGACCTTAGAGAATACTTGTACATGAAAAAAAAAAATACTTTAAATATTTTCATGTAGTTTTTTGCCTTGTTGCAACATAGTGCGCCGAAATCGGCGCCCACTCTGGACGATGTTGTATGCATCTGAAAAAAAAAAATATATATATTCTCAATCTGTATGAGTATTCCGAGCACTGGTAGCAGAATTGGTACTTAAAAAAAATTTTTATTGAGTTGAATAATAATTTTGCCGACATTTTATAACTCGTCGAATAATGAAATATCATTAATGAAAGTTCAACAGGCCGCCATTTTGTCAAAAAATTTTTTTAAGTACCAATTCTGCTACCAGTGCTCAGAATACTCATACAGATTAAGAATATATATATATATTTTTTTTCAGATGCATACAACATCGTCCAGAGTGGGCGCCGATTTCGGCGCACCATGTTGCAACAAGGCAAAAAACTACATGAAAATATTTGAAATAATTTTTTTTTTTTAACGTACAAGTATTCTCTAAGGATCAATAAATGCACGTGTAAATTTTCATCAAGACAACTTCAACGGTTTAAACGTTATTGCACATTAGAAATGACATAAAAAATCTCGCTCTAGACCAGACTACGGCCTTAGGTCAATCGACGAATCCGGGCAAAATTATACATGCGAAAAGCGCGATGTATCTCGATAAGTGGAGAGAATGTAAACACGGACACGCCCATCTACCGATTAACGGTACTTGGGACAAATAGTTGAACAGTGAAGAGACTCTTATGAGCGTGAAAGTAGCTGAACAATTTACGGGGTGGTAAGTACACGAGAGAATGATTCATTTGTGAGGCACTGATGTGACGAGCATGAGATGATCATTTGGCGGTTATGTGCGCGGGGAAACAGAGGGGGCATAGGAAAGTGTTGGTGGCGCTACAGGGAAAAAAAAAGATGCATAGGATAGGCGTGCCACCTGCACGAAAAAAGTGAAGACACTTAGGATTATACAGTCGGGAAGAAAAAGCGAGGATGCACAGAACAGTGTTGTCTCGGATTGTCGAGGGAATTAGGCGAATGTTTTTTTGAGTAATACGTAGAATTATATTCGTAAATCTATATGTGATTGAGCTCGTGGAAGATGCATGTCCAAACCAAATAAGCCGACAATTAAATTTGCAACAGCAAATTGCAACGGGAATTCGGTCAGTCTCGGGATTAAACGCCTCTCAACGACTAACCGGGAGCCGGCTCGAAGTTTCGAACCGTAAAAAGCTTCGACGGTGCAAAACTCCGTATTTTAATAGTACGAATTACATGGTTCATTCCGACGACAGTTTGAATAATCGACTGTATATAACATCGAACGGGTATGGAATCGATACCAAAAAATGATACGAGTTTAATATCGTCGAGTAAATATTTTTTACGAAATATACAGACGACAGAGCAATTTATCGAACGGTCAGTAGTACTACTTGAAAAATTCCGAATTGGTGATTTTTAGAGTTACGCAAAGTTCCGAAAATTATATTATCGAACGAGAAACTGTCGGAAAGGTGCGAACGTAGTAAAATTGAAGAAAAGAATTTTCGGGTGTACGAATTTTTCGGACACCGAAAATTACGGCGTCGACGACGCGGTATTCCGAAAATAAAAGTTCCGAAGGGGCAAAATTCCGAAAATTTCCAATTCGTGCGTTTAGATGGCAGCACCACTGGTGTTACCGTCCTACACGTAATTCTTTCGGAATTTTGCCCCGTCGAATTAAGGTAGTAGTCTGGTAACTTAAGCCGATTTTCATGTCTTTTTTGGAGGGCGTTTTTTTGTAGGAAAATAAAAATGAATCGTTTTGGATATTTAGGATGTTTTTATTTACATATTAAAGATACAAAAAAAAAATGTTTGACAAAATTTAATAGTTTATTATTATTATTATTATTGATCGAAGTTGGCAGCCTGGGTCCTAACTTTTTTTCTACCGAACCGATTGCTTTCAAATTTTAACAGGCTACTCTACACACTTATAGTTCTCGTCGGAACCACCGAGAAATTTTTTCACCCCTAACTTTTTATTTTACAACCCCTTCTTTGCTAAAATAAAAGGACTTTAGCAAAGAGGGGGTTGTAAAATAAAAAGTTAGGTGTGAAAAAATTTCTCGGTAGTTCCGACGAGAACTATAAGTGTGTAGAGTAGCCTGTAAAAATTTGAAAGCAATCGGTTCGGTAGAAAAAAAGTTAGGACCCGGGCTGCCAACTTCGAGGTGCCAACTTCGATCAATAAAAATAATAACAATAAACTATTAAATTTTTTCAAAAAAATTTTTTTTTGTATCTTTAATATGTAAATAAAAACATCCTAAATATTCAAAACGATTCATTTTCATTTTCTTACAAAAAAACGCCCTCCAAAAAAGACATGAAAATCGGCTTAAGTTACCAGACTATTACCTTAATACACTGTCGTCTGTTTACCCTTTTCGGGACATACAAATTCTAATATATTTGGCTTTGAACTTTTTTTTTCTCAACCCTTTCAGATATAAAACTTGGCCGTTCGGCAACTCGAGTTTCTAACACCACAATTTTTTGGAACTTTACGTTTTCTATTAATTAAAATCCGATTTTTTAAGGTAGTAGTCTGGTAACGTAAGCCGATTTTCATGTCTTTTTTGGAGGGCGTTTTTTTATAGGAAAATAAAAATGAATCGTTTTGGATATTTAGGATGTTTTCATTTACATATTAAAGATACAAAAAAAAAATTGTTTGAAAAAATTTAATAGTTTATTATTATTATTATTGTTGATCGAAGTTGGCACCTCGAAGTTGGCAGCCCGGGTCCTAAATTTTTTTCTACCGAACCGATTGCTTTAAAATTTTAACAGGCTACTCTACACACTTATAGTCCTGTTCGGACCTACTGAAGTTAAATTTCATGGATAAATAACAAAATGGCGGACTTTGGAAAAAAAGTCCTTTTATTTTAGCAAAGAAAGGGTTGTAAAATAAAAAGTTCAGGGTGAACAAATTTCTTGGTAGTTCCGACGAGAACTATAAGTGTGTAGAGTAGCCTGTTAAAATTTGAAAGCAATCGGTTCGGTAGAAAAAAAGTTAGGACCCGGGCTGCCAACGTCGAGGTGCCAAATTCGATCAATAAAAATGATAATAATAAACTATTAAATTTATTCAAAAAAATTTTTTTTTGTATCTTTAATATGTAAATAAAAACATCCTAAATATTCAAAACGATTCATTTTTATTTTCCTACAAAAAATCGCCCTCCAAAAAAGACATGAAAATCGGCTTAAGTTACCAGACTAATACCTCAAGTAGTAGGATTTTTGATTTTCGATACTTTTGCAGGTCGGTCCCATAATTATTCTTGTCATTTAATCCTCGATGTATAACTATTCTTCGCAATGACATTTATGTCCTAAAAAGGACGGATTTTAAAAATTTTTTAAAGTTTTAAGATCGTCCCACATAAATTCGGAGTTTTGAACCGTCGAAGCTTTTACGTTTCGAAACTTCGACCCCGCCCCGACTAACCACTTACAAAATTTCATTACAACAAATATTATTTTGCTCTTTTTTTACAATCATTTTCAATTGTTCATTTTAATGGTTTCTTTTCTAGAATCTAGTATCGAATCCCAGAGGAAAACTTTTGAGCTTAATAATAAAGTAATTGATATAAAAAAAAAGAAAAAAGAAAAAGATGGAAAAAACCCGTGTAAAAATCATATTACGATTACATGGAAAACGAACACGAGCGTGAATTTGCTCTGCACGAGTTTTGGGTGGCGCGTGTCTGGTTCAAAAACCGGATTTCAGAGTTGGCGTCGAGGTCTCTCGAGCGTCGTCGTTCACTCGTACGAAGAGAGGGCGTTTAGCGAAACACATCCCGAGACTGGCCACTTGACTCGGCGCGCATTGGGAATCGCAGTCGTCGAGTGACCTTAATTAAAAAGGGGAGTCTTTCTCTCTCCCCCCCGTCTCTCTCTCTCTCTCTCTCTTAAGTTCTCAATGATGCGTGCAAAAGTGCGTGTATCAATGACAACCCATGTAAAACTGCGTGCTACGTTTATTTCCATAGAGTAAGAACGAGCTGTAAAATTTATTACGTATATGAGATGGACGTGCAACGAAATGATTCTCATTATTTCTTTTTATTTCTTTTCGTGTACGATTTTTAGTTTGTCGTTATGAATTTTCACATATTTATGAGATTATGAGACTAGAAATGTGTGAAAAGAAAAAAAAAACGTGCTGCTCATGCGCGCGCATCTAACTTAGAAAAATTCTCGATACTTTATTAATTCTACAGAAATTCTTTTACGAGACCCTGTGTCTACATAATCATAAATCTTCAAAACCATACATTCATCGCGTCTATTACAATTGAATTTTCTATAAAACGGGTGTTTTTACTTTCGTCCTGTACGTGCATTTGTTGAAGCGCGCAGTTAAGTGAATGTCATTGTTGTCGTTGTTTTTGAATCTCCTCGGGAACCGGAAGTAGGAAAAGAGTAGAGAGAGTAATGGAATACAAGAGTTTTTGAGAGCTTCGAACCTCGATGCAAATCTCAAACGCGAAGGTCTAAGTTTTTTTTTTGTCTCATTAATCTCGAAAGAGATATCTTTTTCCGTCCGTGGAGAGTGTCTAGGAGCGAGGGAAACGCATTTTAATAATTCAACCACGAGAGTACGATGATCCTTGATGATTCACTTTTGTCCTTCGGTCTATTCCGTTCGTACAAAACAAAAAACAGTCATTCAAACAATCGCTTCGAGTCGCTCTGCACACGGTAATAAAGAAAAATACAGTATTGTAATTTTTTATGCATTTCGGCAAAATGTTAATGAGACTTTTTTTTTTCTCTATAATTTTACAATAATTTAGTTGCAAGTGCCACAGGTTTTCGTAACTTGAATTACAAAATTTGTACAGATCCATTGCAGATAATTTTAACAGAACATTTTTTTTGTTTCATTGACGAAAATACTTTGTCAAATTTTGGCAAATTTAATTACTGAAATAATTTGAATGACGGTAAAAAAATACATAAATGCATGTATACGTATTTATTTATTTATAACTTTAAAAAATTTTGTATGCATTCCGGCAAAATGTTAATAAAACTTATTTTTGTCTCAATAATTTGACAATAATTTACTTGAAAGTTACACAAGTTTTCGTAACTTGAATTACAAAATTTGTACGGATCCATTGTAGAAAATTTTAACAGAACATTTTTTTGTTTCATGCATTTATGCTTGTTATGCATTCCGGCAAAATGTTAATAAAACTTATTTTTCTCTCAATAATTTGACAATAATTTACATGAAAGTTCCACAAGTTTTCGCAACTTGAATTACAAAATTTGTACGGATCCATTGTAGATAATTTTAACAAAACATTTTTTTGTTTCATTGACGAAAATATTTTGGCAAATTTAATTACTAAAATAATTTGAATGACGGTAAAAAAAATACATAAATGCATGTATAAGTATTTATTTATTTATAACTTCGAACATTTTTTTATGCATTCCGGCAAAATGTTAATAAAACTTATTTTTGTCTTAATAATTTGACAATAATTTACTTGAAAGTTCCACAAGTTTTCGCAACTTGAATTACAAAATTTGTACGGATCCATTGTAGAAAATTTTAACAGATCATTTTTTTTTGTTTCCTTGACGAAAATACTTTGTAAAATTTTGGCAAATTTAATTACTGAAATAATTTGAATGACGGTAAGAAAATACATAAATGCATGTACACGTATTTATTTATTTATAACTTTAAAAAAATTTTCATGCAATCCGGCAAAATGTTAATAAAACTTATTTTTCTCTCAATAATTTGACAATAATTTACTTGAAAGTTCCACAAGTTTTCGCAACTTGAATTACAAAATTTGTACGGATCCATTGTAGAAAATTTTAACAAAACATTTTTTTGTTTCATTGACGAAAATACTTTGTCAAATTTTGGCAAATTTAATTACTGAAATAATTTGAATGACGGTAAAAAAATACATAAATGCATGTACACGTATTTATTTATTTATAACTTTAAACATTTTTTTATGCATTTCGGCAAAATGTTAATAAAACTTATTTTTGTCTCAATAATTTGACAATAATTTACTTGAAAGTTCCACAAGTTTTCGCAACTTGAATTACAAAATTTGTACGGATCCATTGTAGAGAATTTTAACAAAATATTTTTTTGTTTCATTGACGAAAATATTTTGTCAAATTTTGGCAAATTTAGTTACTGAAATAATTTGAATGACGGTAAAAAAATACATAAATGCATGTACACATATTTATTTATTTATAACTTTAAAAAAATTTTTATGCATTCCGGAAAAATGTTAATAAAACTTATTTTTCTCTCAATAATTTGACAATATGTTACTTGAAAGTTCCACAAGTTTTCGCAACTTGAATTACAAAATTTGTACGGATCCATTGTAGAAAATTTTAACAAAACATTTTTTTGTTTCATTGACGAAAATACTTTGTCAAATTTTGGCAAATTTAATTACTGAAATAATTTGAATGACGGTAAAAAAATACATAAATGCATGTACACGTATTTATTTATTTATAACTTTAAACATTTTTTTATGCATTTCGGCAAAATGTTAATAAAACTTATTTTTGTCTCAATAATTTGACAATAATTTACTTGAAAGTTCCACAAGTTTTCGCAACTTGAATTACAAAATTTGTACGGATCCATTGTAGAGAATTTTAACAAAATATTTTTTTGTTTCATTGACGAAAATATTTTGTCAAATTTTGGCAAATTTAGTTACTGAAATAATTTGAATGACGGTAAAAAAATACATAAATGCATGTACACATATTTATTTATTTATAACTTTAAAAAAATTTTTATGCATTCCGGAAAAATGTTAATAAAACTTATTTTTCTCTCAATAATTTGACAATATGTTACTTGAAAGTTCCACAAGTTTTCGCAACTTGAATTACAAAATTTGTACGGATCCATTGTACAAAATTTTAACAAAACATTTTTTTGTTTCATTGACGAAAATACTTTGTCAAATTTTGGCAAATTTAATTACTGAAATAATTTGAATGACGGTAAAAAAATACATAAATGCATGTACACGTATTTATTTATTTATAACTTTAAACATTTTTTTATGCATTCCGGCAAAATGTTAATAAAACTTATTTTTGTCTCAATAATTTGACAATAATTTACTTGAAAGTTCCACAAGTTTTCGCAACTTGAATTACAAAATTTGTACGGATCCATTGTAGAAAATTTTAATAAAACATTTTTTTGTTTCATTGACGAAAATACTTTGTAAAATTTTGGCAAATTCAATTACTAAAACAATTTGAATGACGGTAAAAAAATAAATAAATCCATGTATACGTATTTATTTATTTATAACTTAAAAAAATTTTGTATGCATTTCGGCAAAATGTTAATAAAACTTATTTTTGTCTCAATAATTTGACAATAATGTACTTGAAAGTTCCACAAGTTTTCGCAACTTGAATTACAAAATTTGTACGGATCCATTGTAGAAAATTTTAACAGAACATTTTTTTGTTTCATGCATTTATGCTTTTTGTGCATTCCGACAAATTGTTAATAAAACTTATTTTTCTCTCAATAATTTGACAATAATTTACTTGAAAGTTCCACAAGTTTTCGCAACTTGAATTACAAAATTTGATCCATTGTAGAAAATTTTAACAGATCATTTTTTTTTGTTTCATTGACGAACATATTTCGCAAAATTGCAGCAAATTTAATGACTAAAATAATTTGAATAACGGTAAAAAAAAATAAATAAATGCATGTATACGCTTTTATTGATTTATAACTTTAATAATTCAAATAATTTCGTTTTGAACATAAATTTTCTAATATCACGAATTTTCTTTCGCCGTGTACAGTCTCTTCGCTCTCTTTCACGTGAATTTTCCTCCATTCGAACCTGAATTTTCCGCAAATTTCATAACCGCGCACACGAGCATCGAAACAACAAACGTGAATCGGTCATCGTCTCTCTCTCTCGTGCTTACGACGAATTTTCATGCGACAACGATTATCATCACTACACTACCATATACAACACCGTGTGTATATACCGATGTATGCATGTGTGTGTGTGTTTGTGTCTGTGTGAAAAAAAAAAAACCCATATCCAATCGTCGAAAAAAAATCCCATATCGTTCGTGGAGAAATTACAATATTTCGTATATTAAATTAAGATTAATGATAAAGAGAGAAAAAAAAAACGTATATCATATAGTATATCGTAAAATAGTAGTATATAATTAAAAAATCGTAAAGGTATAGGTGTGTAGGTACCCGTTGAGGTGCGGTAGGTTTCTCTCCTTACAGCTGTGTGCCGAGAGCTTTCTGTCGGACTAAGAAAGCTCAAACTAGACTTTTTTTGCTCTGACTGTGTGCGTGTGTGTATTTGTGTGTTTGCCGCTTTTTATTTTTTTGCTCTCGCGCGCCACGTTTTACGTGACACACACACACACTCACTGGGGGTCTCTCATCGCGTTCGTTGTTTTTTTTTTTTTTTTCGTTAAAATTTTTTTTTTATACACACACGCACAATCGCGTATTGTATTTTTGATACTGATTTTTTGTTTTTCATTCTGGGCAGCAACCACCGCACTGCATCACCGACGCCCGGCGCCCACGACGCAGTACGACGACTAACAAAGCCTTCGGTTTACGTTAAAATTGCGCTTTGCAACAACAAAAAAAAAAAAAAAACGATAAGACATACGATTATCATGTAGAATACAAACATTTTACATTTTTCGTGTATATACGGATATATTCGTATATATTTATACAGAGATATACGTATATATATGTATATATGTATAACATTACTTAATAATTAATGACAAAACGGAAAAAAAAATAGTGTCCCTGTAATAACATCGTTAGTCAGCTTAACGTCAAGTCGTTGTATATTGACCATCAATCTTTCTTTTCCGGCCCGTTTATCAACTTTCGGTTTTTTTTTTTAACAATATATAACAACCGTCACGATCGATCCCAATCTCATTTTCGTGTGTATGTGTGTTATTATTCATTGTTTTGTTCTTTTTTTTTTTATTATTTTTTTTTGTTTAATTTTTTTCTTAAATTTGCTTTCGCAGAGCACTTTCATAGAGCCCGAATCATTCTAATGCCCCGGACTCTATACGCACGTCTGGAATCATATAAATGCACATATTATACAGTAAAAGACAGAGTTTGTTGGGTTTTTGATTAATTTCCCTCTTGAAGAAAAAAAAATATATATATATATATATAAAAAAACATGAATTACTTTTAACCTCACGATTTCCTCGCGATCTCTCTTTTTTTTCTTTTTTTTTTTTTTTCGTTATATTGTGCACGAGTTTATTGAAATATTGGGAATCCGCATACCGCATGATCTCTGCGCGAAGAGCACCGTTCAATGAACATAACCAATAACCAATAATGGGGGAAAATTCGTTTCGTTTAAGGGCGGGGTAAGGGTTTTCACTTTCGAAAAATCGAATTTTTCTTTTTTGTCTTATCTTATTGTTTAACATTTCAAGAATATGTTCTTAAAATTTTGAACCGATCTAAGCAATATTCTTGAAGTTATTGTCGTATTAATCTCCTGGCCTTTAACGCTTTACCACTAACAGCTGCGGGCGGTCGGGCTAGCAGTGCACTTTAGACGCGTTTTTCTCAAAACTACTTTCTCAAAGCCCGTGTTCACTGCCATTTAAAAACTACTTGACCGATTCATTTCAAACTTTGTACACATTTTCTACATATAAAATACCTCCCCCCAACGTTTAGTTAAATTTTTTTTTTCCACATTAAGGGTGTTTCCCACCCACAAAATGGCGGAATTTTTCGTGGAAAATAACAGTTCGCACTTTAGATGGCTGCCAAAAATTTTTAAATAAAAAAAAAAATTATCAGAGAACGTTGGGGGGAAGATTTGATTATAATTTGACAAAATTTTCATGGTTTTTCAGTTTCGGATAATTTCCGGCCGAGTTATAGTGAACACCGGAAATTGTTTTTTTTTTCCAAGACGTTCTGGGGGGAAGCTCTGTTACGGGCTTATGCTTCAATATTTCTGCGTGAAAAAATTGAGCAACATTGTCAAAAGTATGCTCAATAATGTACAAAAGGTTTGAATAAAATTGCTCAATCCATATTTGAGAAAAAAAATCGCAAAAAAAGTGTTTTTTTTTACGCTGAAACCCTTACCCCTCGCTAAACGCGCGCATGCGCGTGAATCGATCCAGTGCGCACGCGTATAGACGACTGCGCAGTAGATCGATGACGCGAGAGCGTGAGCGTAATCGATCTACCGCGCAAGGACGCGTGCGCGCGCGCGCTACTCCCCTCGTTGAGCGCCGTACGTCGTCTCTCGATTCGTTTTAACGCGAAGGTAAAAGAGCGCTTTATTTATTTTTTGATCTACGCACAACGGAAGGGCACCCCGGTTGGTTCGTGGCGTTCAAACGCACGACCTCCCGTTCTATTTATAACGTTTAAATCGCGTCGAATTGTCGGTCACAATTTCACGCGTGGATTCGCTTCTCGTCGAGGATGAGCTTATTCGATAGTTTGACGCGTCACGTACGGACGTTGATCTACTTCCGTCAGCCCTTACATCTCTATTCGCAATTTTCTTGCGATTTTTTTTTTTTTTACCGGGATAACCATTTGTTTTTTTCCTCGTCAATTTAAATTGAATACTCTTCTAATAAGCATAAGCATCGATACACGTTTCATAGTTTAGTTTCTTTAATGCATCGCGAAACAAGCGCACATGCACATTGCACAAATAAAATTTTATTTAATGGTTCTCTTACTTGCTTGATGTTCGCGAAAGATTGTTTTTTGCTTTTTTGTTCGTTGATAAAGCAGAGACGAGATGATAAATGACTCGAGACGATCGAGCGTGAATGAGCGAATGACCTTGAGTGTGCCCAGAGAAAAAAAATCGTATTTATCGTGATACCGGAAGTACGACCTTCGAGTTTAATGAATGAATCTCCTGATAGCACCTTATCTTCGTAATATTCGAGGTTTCACGTTAGTATTAAATGAAAAAGTGTAGAAAAAAAAAAAAGTTTTAACGTCTAGACTAGTGGAGTCGTTGTGACAGGAAAATTTTTAAATCTCCTCTGATCCTATCCGCATCTACGGGCAATTCAATGACGAGAATGTCGAAGTTAATCGACGAGGAGTCGCGCGACCTCGGCAAAACGTATATAAATTGTTTATTAACGATTTAAATATTTGTTTTTGATACAATTAATGACAGTTATAAATAACATTTGTATACAATGTTAATAACAATTTATAACTGCCGTAAAGGCAAAAATAAAAGAGCTCGGGCCACGTTCGCCAGTTTATCGCGGTATCTCTCGCTCTTTCTCTCGGATCTAAATTTGGGACGATTCAATGTCACGCTTCCCACACGTTCGAAACTCTATCGAATTCTCATCGAGCGTTATATGGTTCACGAGAGACTAAAACGCGCGGCCTGAACAAAATTTTCCTCTCCAACTCTCAAAGCCAGAAACAACCAAAAACCGAAACTCTCGTGAGTACATGAGACGCGAGGGTAATGCGGGTCACTTTTTCATTGATAAAACTATTTGGATGTTTTGTCAATGAAGGGGCTAAACGGAGAATATGTCGGCGGTCCAAATTTTCCGTATTTCCTGTTTCAACCGTACGATTATTTTTTTTGGATTTTTGCTATTTAGACCGTTCGACTTTTCGCGTGTTAAGGCAGTAGTCTGGTAACTTAAGCCGATTTTCATGTCTTTTTTGGAGGGCGTTTTTTTGTAGGAAAATAAAAATGAATCTTTTTGGATATTTACGATGTTTTTATTTACATATTAAAGATACAAAAAAAAATTTTTTGAAATAATTTAATAGTTTATTATTATTATTATTATTGATCGAAGTTGGCACCTCGAAGTTGGCGGCCCGGGTCCTAACTTTTTTTCTACCGAACCGATTGCTTTCAAATTTTAACAGGCTACTCTACACACTTATAGTTCTCGTCGGAACTACCGACAAATTTTTTCACCCCTAACTTTTTATTTTACAACCCCTTATTTGCTAAAATAAAAGGACTTTTTTTTTCCAAAGTCCGCCATTTTGTTATTTATCCATGAAATTCAACTTCAGTAGTTCCGACCAGAATGACATGTCTATAAATTAAGAATTATCAAGAATTTTTGAGTTCCGATAACGTCAAGAGCCAAAATCACCGGGGCCACCCACGCGCTTTTCTTTTTTCAGGTGCCAACTTCGATCGATAATAATAATAATAATAAACTATTAAATTTAATAAAAAAAATTTTTTTTTGTATCTTTAATATTTAAATAAAAACATCCTAAATATCCAAAACGATTCATTTTTATTTTCCTACAAAAAAACGCCCTCCAAAAATGACATGAAAATCGGCTTATGGTACCAGACTACTACTAAGAGCGGGGTAAGGGTTTTCACTTTCGAAAAATCGAATTTTTTTTTTTGTCTCATCTTATTGTTCAACATTTCAAGAATATGTCCTTAAAATTTTAAACCGCTCTAAGCAACATTCTTGAAGTTATTGTCTTATTAATCTCCTGGCCTTTAACGCTATACCTCTAACAGCTGCGGGCGGTCGGGCTGGCAGTGCACTTTAAACGCGTTTTTCTCAAAACTACTTTTTCAAAGTCCGTGTTCACTGCCATTTAAAAACTATTCGACCGATTCATTTCAAACTTTGTACACATTTTTTACATATAAAATACCTCCCCCCAACGTTTAGTAAAATTTTTTTTTTTTACATTAACGGTGTTTCCCACCCACAAAATGGCGGAATTTTTCGTGGAAAATAACAGTTTACACTTTAGATGGCCGTCAAAAATTTTTAAATGAAAAAAAAAATTATCAGAGAACGTTGGGGGGAAGATTTGCTTATAATTTGACTAAATTTTTATGGTTTTTCATTTTCAGATAATTTCCGGCCGAGTTATAGTGAACAGCGCAAATTGTTTTTTTTTCCAAGACGTTCTGGGGAAAGCTCTGTTACGGGCTTATGCTTCGATATTTCTGCATGAAAAATTTACACAACATTGTCAAAAGTATGCTCAATAATGTACAAAAGGTTCGAATAAGATTGCTCAATCCATATTTGAGAAAAAAAATCGCAAAAAAGTGTTTTTTTTTTACGCTGCAACCCTTACCCCTCCCTTAAGCTATTTCTACCCTCACAACCTCGCGAGTAAAAAAAATTGAAATACATAAAGATCAACGGACCTGTCTCAAACGGACCGGTGAGACACCCTCGAGAGAAACCGATGATGCACGCGAAGCTCATTCTCATTTTCTTCTCCCTCTTTTGATTTTTTTTTTTTTATCTACACTACGAATGAATATATAGTAATGGCACACTTTGAAAAATTAACGAAATGACTTTGTGCGAGATATAGGCTCCAGGAGTGACTCTCGAGCGCAGCGATCGAGACGGTATGCGGCAGCGAATTTCAATATTAAAAAGAAGAGAAAAAAAAACGCCGCATCGATATGTGAATGACGAATAATAATTAAACAATGATACCGTATCAAAGATCAATTTTTTTTTTTTTGTACTCACGACGAAATTGTCAATCACGTATTTATCGATAACCGACACTTTTTCTCTGCATCGTAACAATTAATAACAAATAAGAATAATAATAAATATCATGGCAATAAAGCAATGCGGCGATGATCGGTCATGGGTATAGTGGTAAACGTAACGGCTATAATGAAACATTAAAAAAAAAAAATTAATTCCTTCGAAAAAGGAAAAAAAAACACTTTCGAACGTTCCAATCAACGCTTTTCAACATTTTTTTTCTTCTTCAACAGTTCATCGTTCGTTTACGTCTTTTTTTTTTCTTCTTCTTTCTCTTTCTTTTAATTTCTCTCAATTTTCTATGAGAACGAGTTTGTTTCGAGACTTACTTGACAAGCACCATGTCCGAGAGTTCGGTTTTCACCCCGTGCTTCTTCGGATCGTATTCCGCAATCATCGGTCGCATGGGTGTTCTCTGAAATGAGATTTTAAGAGCGTCAAAATAAATTCATCAAAACCGCAGCGAATTTTGCTGACAAAAATGTTTTATTCTCATTTTTCTAATTGATATTTTTTGCACTAAATGCAAGGAGGTAACGTGGGGGGGGATTTCGGGAAATTAAGGTAGTAGTCTGGTAATTTAAGCCAATTTTCATGTCTTTTTTGGAGGGCGTTTTTTTTGTAGGAAAATAAAAATGAATCGTTTTGGATATTTAGGATGTTTTTATTCACATATTAAAGATACAAAAAAAAATGTTTTTGAAAAAATTTTATAGTTTATTATTATTATTATTGATCGAAGTTGGCACCTCGAAAAAAAAAGCGCGTCGGTGGCCCCGGTGATTTTGGCTGTTGATGTTATCTGAAATAAAAAATTCTTGATAATTCTTAAGGGAGAACACCACTGTGACCCCCTGTTTTTTTTTCACATTTTTCAAGAATTTTTTTTTGTGGGAAAAAAAGAGATATTCGAAAAATTTTTTTGGGTTTTGTTCCTTGTTTATTAATTTATCAAAAAACATTTTTTTCACATTTTTCACGCCGCATGGTCGCGCTGGGGAAGCTCTCGCGTCAGGTGCTGTCAGCTCCTGAAATCCTCTCAGCACGCCTTTGAAATTAACTTTAATTTCAAAGGCGTGCCTATTTTTTTAAAACAATATTTTTCCAAATCCCTATGTACTTCTCTTCAAAATATCATATTATTAACGAAAACACTCGGTATTTTTTTTCGGATCGACGTTGAAGAGAGTTCTGCTGCGTGCCGCGGAGATGACAGCACCTGACGCGAGAGCTTCCCCAGCGCCACCATGCGGCGTGAAAAATGTGAAAAAAATGTTTTTTGATACATTAATAAACAAGGAACAAAACCCAAAAAATTTTTTCGAATATCTCTTTTTTTTCCCACAAAAAAAAATTCTTGAAAAATGTGAAAAAAAAACAGGGGGTCACAGTGGTGTTCTCCCTTAATCTATAGACATGTCATTCTGGTCGTAACTACTGAAGTTAAATTTCATGGATAAATAACAAAATGGCGGATTTTGGAGAGAAAAAACGTTTTTTTTCCAAAATCCGCCATTTTGTTATTTATCCATGAAATTTAACTTAAGTAGTTCCGACCAGAATGACATGTCTATAGATTAAGAATTATCAAGAATTTTTGATTTCAGATAACATCAAGAGCCAAAATCACCGGGGCCACCCACGCGCTTTTTTTCGAAGTGCCAACTTCGATCAATAATAATAATAATAATAATAATAAACTATTAAATTTTTTCAAAAAATTTTTTTTTTGTATCTTTAATATGTAAATAAAAACATCCTAAATATCCAAAACGATTCATTTTTATTTTCCTACAAAAAAACGCCCTCCAAAAAACACATGAAAATCGGCTTAAGTTACCAGACTACTACCTTAACTAAAAATAAATTGACAATTTTTGTTTTATTTTTCTTTAACGATGAAAGTTCGTCAGCTTTACGAAAGCAACATTGCGCAATAAGAGATGACGTAGAATCACGTGTGAAATTTCACGTGCCTCGAGATTGGCATATTACATATTATAATATTTTTTTAACGATAAAAATTAGTCAGTTTTACGGAAACAACGTTTTTTAACTGATGCGCAATGAAACGCGACGTAGAATCACGTGTGGAATTTCACGTGCCTTGAGATTGGGAGCTAAGAGTCAAATGAGTCGAGTTTACGTTCGTAGAACAAATAACGAACGAATATAGACGAGATTTTTCCGACGAAGAACCTTTTTTTTTATTGTTTGACGACAAACAGTCGACCAAACTCATGTACACGCGAATTATCCTCGACGGAGCTTGAGATTACGTGCTTCTTGGTCCAAGACGCACAATATACGTATAAACGATTTCTAACAAACAAAAAGTCACAAAAATCCACATAGGATTACGTGTTAAATCGTCCTTAACGTCTTTTTGCTTCTTACCTCAATATACAAATTATTACAGATATGTAAGAAAAAAAAAAACGTGAGTAGATACGCCCGCGTGATGTTTCACGTTCTGACTGTGCCCTTGCTTGAGAATTTTTTCCTCACACTGTGAAATCACTATTCGTCTATTGACCGCAAAAACTCTAATAGCATGCTCTTTTTTTATTCTTTGTTTTCGCGAGATGTTTCTCTTTTTTTTTTTCCATTGCAATTACAATTTTTTTCTCTCTCTTTGACGATGACGCGACGTTAATTGTCAACGTTCTGCCAGTGGCAACGATTCCAAAAGACAGTAAAAATAAATAGCAATAATAATAAAGATGAGGAGGTGTTCGCGGTATCGATACCACGGAAAAAATGGTTCGATGGAATTTTTTATCCCACCGTTAAATTCTCGTGAGTGATGAGTCATAGATATTTACCGAATCAGTCATGGATATTTACTTTCATGAAAAAAAAATGTATGACTCTTGTTTGCTCGCCGATATTTTCAACTGAAAAGTTACACGACGAAATTATTTATATTATTTTTTCGTTGAATTTACAAATTCATCAGATTTTCGCGCAAATTATATGATTTTCTGATTTTAAAAACCACAATTGTTCAGTAGATTTTACTCTTTTTTTTTCCACTAATTATCGGTCCTTTGGGGTAGAGGGTAAAAATTCCGAAAGATCACTATTTTGGACGGGCGAAATGTGGAATTTGATAATAACGAACGTTCGATAGTTTGAAACGTTTCCTATTAAGAACGTATGTTAAATCAGATAAGAAATAATGAGAACACAAAAAAACATTGAAGTATCGGTTTTGTGATTTTGGTCTTCTCATTATTTCTTTTTGATTTAGAAACGTTCTTAACCCCCCCGTATGTACACTATATTTTTCGAGACATGATGTGTACACTGGTTCTTTCAGGGAACAGTTCAGTTTTTAAAGTTTTCGAGGCCTTCAAAAAAATCTGAAAAAAATTCTGGAAAAAGTGTCTACTACATGGCCCAGAAGTTGCCAAAGTCCAAAGTTTAAAACCGCTGTTGATAAAAATTGACAAATAGTTAAAAAAAAGCGAAGAGAAATAGGAGCTTGAATTTTCGACTGTTCCTTTAAGGGTGGAAATAGGGTTAGACGGTTCGAAAAATCGATTTTTTTTATTTCACAAATTGTTAGTAAAACTATTGAAAAATATGTTCCCAAATTTTTTAATGAAAATTCCGACTCGTTCTATTGTTATAAGCCATTAAAGTGAGTAGCTCTCCTTCAGGCCCCGAGCGGCGCCACGTGTATAACCGAGGCGTTTTTCTGAAAACGACTTTTGTTTAACTTGCGTGCACGCTAGTTCGAAAAGTTTTCAACCAATCGTTTTGAAAATTGGCAGTTACTTTCTTCATAGTATTGCGCTCTATATGAACCTAAAATCGGAATATTATCATTATTTAAAATAATTTTTTTTTTGCAAATAAAGTTGTAAAATATGGCAAAAAATCATGCTTTTTTGTTTTGACCCCTGTTAAAAATTCAATTTTCAATTTTTTTGATAGCATTTAGGTTCATGTAGAAGAGAGACATGTAATAAAAGTAAATTCCAACCTCGTTTGATTTAAGACGAAAATTGGGGCTTCGAGAATGTACGCAAAATGCTGAGTCTGATTGTGACCTGCAATATGGGGTCGCTAATATCTTCGGTGTTTTTCAAGGAAATTCTTCAAAAATTTTATAGTATATACTTAAATATATGTACAAAATATTCCCAAAGTTTCAATAAATTATATTCATTTTTTATACTATAAAAAAATGCCTGAAAATCATTGGGAAAACAAAATATGAAACGTTCAAACTATAGAACATTCGTTATTTTGAAATTCCACATTTCGCTCGTCCAAAATAGTAGTCGTTACAAATTTTGATCCTCACTCGGTCGTTCGAGGATTTTTTTTTCCGAAATAATTTTATAAGCATCACGTGCGTTTAAACATTTCGTTGCGAATTATTCAAAATTTTTATTCAGGCATTCTCACAACTCTTCCTGTGTTTACATATTTGTAATTTGTGTAACGGCAGGGACCAACGAATCTTCGAGATGGACGATGAACTGTTGATCGTAAAAAAATGGCACTGGGCAATGAATTTCCAGGGAATATTACGATTGTATTTTGGATTCGTTAAAATAATTTTTTTTACAAGTCCGATGGCTTGTTTTTTTTGTTTGAAATTAATTTTTCCGAATGGATCTGGATCCTGATAGAATGTAAAAAAAAAGAAAAGTACCCTTCCACGTTCGATCTCCCTCACTGGACTCGACGAGAGCGAACTCATCTCGACGTCGTATCCACTGTCCGTGTTTCCCATTCTCTTGCTTCGCAAATTTTCTTCGCAAATAATCGTCAAATAATTAAAAAACAAAAAAAAAGTCCGGAAACTTTTTAAACTTTCGATAATTTCGTAATTATCTCTTCGCTCTCTTCACTTTCGTTTTTAACGACCATTCACTTAGTTCTTGTTTTATTTTTTCAACATGGACTTAACGTTCACTATATTGAGATTAGGAATGAATCAAGACTAAATGTTTAGCTAGTGAAATAAGAAAAAAGAAAAAAACCACTCTCGATCTTGTTGCACATGAAAAATTGCCCGAAGAATCCGCGAAGACGCTCGAACTTTTGACGACCCTTCGTTAAACACAAGCCAATTGATAGCGTCATCGAGCCCACTCGACCGAGTTACCAATCTTCGTTGAACAAGACTCTCGAATGCATTTTCACATAAAATTCCACGATCACAAAAGAGGCGCGACGAATATTTGTCTTCACATTAAGAAACATAAAAGTACTTTCAAGAATTCCTCCATATTTTCATGCCAAAATATGAGAAATTGTCAAGAAAAAAAAAAAAAAAAAAAAAAAAACACGCCCACAACAACGAGTATCACACTTTATGGTCAACGAAATTTTTCCAAATTCCGTTTATCGGAGGAAAATCCTTTAAAACTGAAGATTGGATGGTCCAGGGATGACAGTTAAAGACGTCGAATTACGGGGGATAGAGAAGAAGTAGAAGAAGCGAAAGAAAAGGAAGAAAAGAAAAAAATGTTTCGTACAGAAGCGCGATCCGTAGCGAACTGTACGAGATTTGATCGCGATCGTTTGCCAAAGTCCTCCCCGGGTTGTGGGCACGAGAGAGACCGTCAAAGTTGTGTGTTTTGCATCTTGGGATACATGTGTCCCCCGCGGGATACACAAAGCAGAGGGCACTACGAAGGTGCTAAATTTATATATATATATATTTATGTACCTAGGGCATAAACACGATTCGTACACACGTAAAAGTATAAATAAACGATACGTAATATGTGCATGTACATTTAAAACGTAAATAAGTGTATAAAAGTGGAAAATACATATGTGCATGTAAATATATAATATATATAGACGTCGATGAGGATTTTCTTGGGTTTGTCGAGTCGTGTTCTCGTTAGGTGGGGCAAGTGTGGCTAGACGAAATTGACGATTTAGTCAGCGAGAGAGAGAGAGACCCCCGCGACGCAGAAAACTAACGGCTAGCTGCCAAAAAACGTTTCAGAATGTTCCGAGGACGTCGTTGCTCTCGGCCTCTTTTTTTTTATATTTTTATAGATATACGGATGACTTCGTAGACAAAAGGGCGTAACGATTATCCAAGAAGCATAAATTCGACGCTCCTTTGACATCGGGCCTCGCGATATGTGTGGAATAACAGCGAAAACGCGCATACACGCAATTTCGTACGCGAAAATAGGAAGAGGGCGAATTTGCGCGGGAGAGGAGAGGCAAGTTTCGCTCAGACGCTAGTTTCGTTATTTGTGTTTCATATTCATGTTTTTTTTTTTTCTCTTCTCTTTCCTCTATCTCCGTTTCTCCGGCACGCGAAATTTTCGCGAGAGCGAGGATATTTACGGTTGTTAAAAAAAAATATTGGCTCGGACGAAGGCCGAGGTCGGTGAAAAAAAATACTTTCCCGTCTCAACGATTTTGAAAATTTTTTATTCTTACTTTTCTACAATATCGGCTTTCCGGTCGATATATCATTTCTTATTCCGGGCTGCTCTTTTTGAATGGAAAAACGGTGGATGATCGATGAGTCGAAGGACAGATCGATTTTTGAAAAAAATTCGCGCGACATTGTATCGCGATGAGGCGGTATTAATTATTGTCGTAAGGCGTTCCGATTTTTCGTGTGGTTTTGTGGAATAATAAACAATGACAAAGTGGATGAGCAAAATTGTAACGACGAAATTACAACAACAAAAAAAGAAATTGACCGATCGTGACAAATTTTCGGAGTTAAGCGGGGAAATAGAGGGTTAGGACAGCGTTTTCTCAATGATTTTCATGAATTTTTTAATAGTATAAAAAATTAATATAATTTATTGAAACTTTGAGAATATTTTATACGTATATTTAAGTATATACTATAAAATTTTTGAAGAATTTCCTTGAAAAACACCGAAGATATTAGCGACCCCATATTGCATGTCACAATCAGACTCAGCATTTTGCGTACATTCTGGAAGCCGCAATTTTCATTCGAAATCAAACGAGGTTGGAATTTACTTTTATTATATATCTCTCTTCTATATGAACCTAAATGCTATCAAAAAAATGGAAAATTGAATTTTTTACAGGGGTCAAAACAAAAAAGTATGATTTTTTGCTATTTTTTACAACTTTATTTGCAAAAAAAAAAATTATTTTAAATAATGATAATATTCCGATTTTAGGTTCATATAGAGCGCGATACTATGAAGAAAGTAACTGCCAATTTTCAAGACGATTGGTTGAAAACTTTTCAAACTAGCGTGTACGCAAGTTAAAAAAAAAAAGAAAATTTTTTTTTCTTACTTTTCTACAATATCAGCTTTCCGGTCGATATATCATTTCTTATTCCGGGCTGCTCTTTTTGAATGGAAAAACGGTGGATGATCGATGAGTCGAAGAACAGATCGATTTTCGAAAAAAAATCGCGCGACATTGTATCGCGATGAGGCGGTATTAATTATTGTCGTAAGGCGTTCCGATTTTTCGTGTGGTTTTGTGGAATAATAAACAATGACAAAGTGGATGAGCAAAATTGTAACGACGAAATTACAACAGCAAAAAAAGAAATTGACCGATCGTGACAAATTTTCGGAGTTAAGCGGGGAAATAGAGGGTTAGGACAGCGTTTTCTCAATGATTTTCATGAATTTTTTTATAGTATAAAAAATTAATATAATTTATTGAAACTTTGAGAATATTTTATACGTATATTTAAGTATATACTATAAAATTTTTGAAGAATTTCCTTGAAAAACACCGAAGATATTAGCGACCCCATATTGCATGTCACAATCAGACTCAGCATTTTGCGTACATTCTCGAAGCCGCAATTATCATTTGAAATCAAACGAGGTTGGAATTTACTTTCATTATATGTCTCTCTTCTATATGAACCTAAATGCTATCAAAGAAATGGAAAATTGAATTTTTTACAGGGATCAAAACAAAAAAGCATGATTTGTTCCCATTTTTTACAACTTTATTTGCGAAAAAAAAATTATTTTAAATAATGATAATAATCCGATTTTAGGTTCATATAGAGCGCGATACTATGAAGAAAGTAACTGCCAATTTTCAAAACGATTGGTTGAAAACTTTTCAAACTAGCGTGTACACAAGTTAAAAAAAAGTCGTTTTCAGAAAAACGCGTTTGAAAAAATAGCGCGCTCGGGGCCTGAAGGAGACCTACTCACTTTAATGGCTTATAACAACAGAACGAGTCGGAATTTACATTTAAAATTTTGGGAACATATTTTTCAATAGTTTTACTAACAATTTATGAAATTTAAAAAAAATCGATTTTTCGAACCGTCTAACCCTATTTCCCGCCTTAATGACTCAGCAGTAAAAAAAAATGGCACAAATCTGGACGTTGTATGAAAATCTTGTACTCTTATAAAAGAATGTCCACCTCGATGAGCGCCTCTATATTCGTTCTGTGATATTTTCAAAAAAATAGCCACTTTGGTAATTTTCATAACCTGAGGCAGTAGTAAAAAAAAATGTTCACAGATCTTGCGCTTGGCGTGAGCTATTTTTTTTGCGACTAAATAAAAGTGTCTCAATGAGCAGCGCAATGTAAATAAAATGGTTCTTTTGAACTACCCTCATCTACGTAGAGGATTCTAAGTATATACAATGAGATTGGATGTCGAGCCAACACACGAAGGTATTTTGTGGACGGGCGCTTGTATCTTGTAGGGGGGGGCGCCACCGACGAGGTCAGAGGAACGACGCGCGGCGTCATGACGCCACCGCGAGACCGTTAATTTTCTTGGCTAGGTGTTTCCTTATTTTCTCGGTAAGATCCACGATCGCTAATCATACACACACAAAGATATATAACCTTTACCGAGAACTATTCAATCGATTCATTTATTTATAGAATTTGCGAGCGGTCAGAGATAAAAAAGAAATATTTGAACGTAAACTTGGCCATTTTGAAAATTAGTAACTTCATGGAAAAGAAAAACATCAGAACCATAAGTTTGAGCCGTAGAAGATTTCTTTCCTTCTCTCCTCCTTTTCTCGAGTCAATTTAAATAAGCGCGAATAAGAATTATGCTCATCAGTGTGTGTATGTGTGTGTGTGCGTTATGATGATGTTATGACCTAATCTCGACTTCCTGTCATCACGCGCTAACTTGAACGGATGAAAACCAGTTCTGGTCAGCTTTTTTTTTTTTCCTGCTTTACGACGAATATTTCATCAACGAATGATTTTGCGCAATTTGCATGTCGCACATACAACGTAAGTTTATGTACATTCGCGAGCTACGATCAAGGTGATCGCTCGAGCGAGTAAGAGAATTCCATTTGCCAAATGATTCAATGTGCATAAAAGGAGAAAAAAAAAACAAATCGTGAAGTTATCGCGAGTCAATCTAGTTCTTGGAAGAATACACGTTATTTTTAGAACAACCACGCGCAAATGTTTGTCGAGCACTTCGATTTAATATTTTCAAGACACATTTCTTTTCCCCGTTCACTTCCGTCTATGTAATCCGAGTTATTTAAAAAATTCACGACTTTGCCGTTCTACGACAGGGTCACACGCGAAACAGATCGTTTTGCCTCGTGTCTGTTTTTCTGGCGAATTATCGAAGGTAGTAAAAAAAAAAAAATATCGTAGGAATGCGAAAAACATCGGGGGCAGTTGAAATGATGGCAAATAGTTGGCAATTTTTGCGGAGTTCGTAGAATTCGAGAAAGCGGATTATGGATTTTTTTGTTGTTGTTATTTCAATTTTTCTATTAATTAGTGTTATTTTATGTATATATTAGGGCGATTTTTTTTTTCAGTCCCCACCCCAGATTTTGTTGGATATGTCGAAAAAGAAATTCCCTGATAGTTACAGCCCTTAATATTAATTCTAAGTACTCTCCCAAAGCGTGAGAAGATTTTCCATCTAAAATACACGTAAATCGATTTTTTTTTTTTTTTTTTCCAAATTCCTATAACTCAACCGCATTTTATGCTGCCATATTGTTCTTGGTTTCGATTTACTCGGAGTAAAACAATCTAAAAAAGTGCCTTTTGCAGCGAAAGTGTAAATTGTACTGGTGAGTTGGTACGGGTCACTGAAGTTGATTTTTACCAAAAATTCTCGTTTTTTTGCTGTTATTACCGAAACAATTAACTTTACGAAAAAAATGTAAATGAAAAATTTGTTGGAAATTTAATTTCCTACAAGAAAGGTCCTATCGACCCAATTGCTTAGATTAATATTTCTTGAGATATTGAACTTTATTTTTTTTAAATTTTTTTATTATTTAATATTTCATATTTTATAAATTTTATACTACTCATAAGTTAAAGTTCAATATCTCAAGAAATATTAATCTAAGCAATTGGGTTGATAAGAGCTTTTTTGTAGGAAATTAAATTTCCAACAAATTTTTCATTCACATTTTTTTCGTAAAGTTAATTGTTTCGGAGATAACAGCAAAAAAACGAGAACTTTGGGTAAAAATCAACTTCAGTGACCCGTACCAACCGACCGGTACAATTTACACTTTCGCCGCAAAAGCCACTTTTTTAGATTGTTTTATTCTGAGTAAATCGAAACCAAGAACAATACGATAGCATAAAATGCGGCTGAGTTATAGAAATTTGGAAAAAAAAAAAAATTCGATTTACGTGCATTTTAGATGGAAAATCTTCTCACGCTTTGGGAGAGTACTTGGAATTAATATTAAGGGCTGTAACTTTCAGGGAATTTCTTTTTCGACATATCCAACAAAATTTCGGGTAGGGACTGAAAAAAAAATAGTCGAAAAAAAAAATCGCCCTAATATATATATATATTTATTTTCATTTTAATTAAATTTATCTTACGTTTCATGCATCCTTCCACCCTTTTTTTTCTTCGTAAACAAAATAGAATGTTTTTTTTTTCTTCAAATAATTGCGAGAGGCCAACAAACGACAAACATTTATTCTAAACATCTAATTACATTATTTTCTCTCTCTCTCTCTCTCTCTCTATCTCTGCCCCCCCACATACTATTTCCAGCTCGATGATGACATAATCTTGTGGGAGATGTAAATTTTCCTCTGTGGTCTGACTTTGTTTCTCGAGAGGGTAAAATTATATCGTGAAAATTGACGTTCAGGGTTTCGTATTATTTTTTGTACCCAGAGTGAGCTTTTCATTTAGCTCGTTTGTGTTTAATGTTAGAACGAACTATTTTCATTTTTTCTATATTCCAAACGATTGTACGAATTAAATTTCGCCATGAATTGAACCAATACCGATTAAATTATTTCATTGAATTTAATGAAATTTCAATTTTTGTCAAGCTCGATAGATACGACCGTATCTGTTTCATTTTCATCCAGCGAGTTTCATCATTGGAAGAAGAAAAATACCAAAACGATTAATCAAATAAATAATTTATATCCACTCGAATAATTCTCCGACTGTTCAAACAGGTAAAACCTTCGGCCAAATATTTCATCTATTTCGGTAATATTCACTTTTTCTCAGACGTATACGAAATATTATTATCTCGAGCTTAATCATTCGCGTACACGTGAATAATTTATCGCTTACGCAATAGCGTCTCGACGTTTGAAACACATCGTTAACATTGACTTTAAAACTTTGTTATCTCACGATCGCGAGAAAACGCGTTTCTCCAAATGGAACAGAATAAGCATCAAAGTCCAAGAATTATTTTATTATTAGGTTGATCATGTCGTAAACGAAATGTTATTGATATATATATATATATATATATATAACCATTTAATCATTTTACGATGTAGATGAGACGAGTCGCTTTACGCGCGCGAATTGACTTGAATCAAGCATTCAATTGGGACAATTGATAACGCAGACGTTAATTTTATCGCGCTCTACCTAATATATCTATGCGTTTTGTATTATTTAACGTTGAAATGATTCGCCAAAACGAATTGGCAATTGAAAAGTGTCAATGGCACTCTGGATCATACGGTGCGAGCGAAGTTCCAATATTAAAGTGCGTAATAATTATTTTAAGAAGATAAAAAAAATTAAACATTACGATGATTTTGATAAAACGAGTGTTGAGGTAGTAGTCTGGTAACTTAAGCCGATTTTCATGTCTTTTTTGGAGGGCGTTTTTTTGTAGGAAAATAAAAATGAATCGTTTTGGATATTTAGGATGTTTTTATTTACATATTGAAGGTACAAAAAAAAATTTTTTTGAAAAAATTTAATAGTTTATTATTATTATTATTATTGATCGAAGTTGGCGCCTTGAAAAAAAAGCGCGTGGGTGGCCCCGGTGATTTTGGCTCTTGATGTTATCTGAAATCAAAAATTCTTGATAATTCTTAATCTATAGACATGTCATTCTGGTCGGAACTACTGAAGTTAAATTTCATGGATTAATAACAAAATGGCGGACTTTGGAAAAAAAACTTAAAAAAAAAAAAAACTTTGGAAAAAAAAACTTTTTTTTCCAAAGTCCGCCATTTTGTTAATTATCCATGAAATTTAACTTCAGTAGTTCCGACCAGAATGACATGTCTATAGATTAAGAATTATCAAGAATTTTTGATTTCAGATAACATCAAGAGCCAAAATCACCGGGGCCACCCACGCGCTTCTTTTTCGAGGTGCCAACTTCGATCAATAATAATAATAATAATAATAAACTATCAAATTTTTTCAAAAAAATTTTTTTTTGTATCTTTAATATGTAAATAAAAACATCCTAAATATCCAAAACGATTCATTTTTATTTTCCTACAAAAAAAACGCCCTCCAAAAAAGACATGAAAATCGGTTTAAGTAACCAGACTAATACCTTAAAAAAAAATTAAAAAAATTAAACATTTCGATGATTTTGATAAATCGAGTGTTAAAGGGGGTTCTGTCATGAAAATATTCGTTGTACGTATTATTTACGCGTATAATCTCTACGAGATATTGGGAATTACCACGGAAGGGTTGGGATATTCAATATGGCCGCTCGATTCCTAGTCAGCCCGAGTCAGCCGGCACTAATTAGCATCGGGAACAGTAATAAACCCTTGATAATCGTATATTTTTCAATGGCAGCCTCGATCATCTGGTGCGAGCGAAATTGCAATATTGAAGTGCGTAATAATTATCAAAAAAAAAAAAAAAAGAAAACAAAAACGTTTCGATGATTTTGGCAATGCAAGTGAACCCCCCCGTGTGTACACTATATTTTTCGAGGCATGATGTGTACACTGGATCTTTGAGGGAACAGTTGAGTTTTTAGAGTTTTCTAGGCTTTGAAAAAAATCTGAAAAAATTCTGGATTACTTCTTGGTCTACTACATGACCCAAACTTTGGACTTTGGCAACTTCTGGCGCCACGTTACTAGACACTTCAAAAAGTAATCCAGAATTTTTTTCAGATTTTTTGAAAGCCTAGAAAACGTTAAAAACTCAACTGTTCCCTCAAAGACTCAGCAAAGTCCAAAGTTTAAAACCGTAGTTAATAAAAATTGACAAATATAGAGAGAAGGTTTAAAAGGGGTTCTGTCATGAAAATATTCGTTGTAAGTATCATTTACGGGTATAATCTACGAGATATTGGGAATTACGACGGAAGCGTTGGCATATTCAATATGGCCGCTCGATTCCCAGTCAGCCGGCACTAATTAGCATCGGTAACAGTAGTAAACCATTGACTTAACTTGCAAAAGTAGCGCGCGCAGTGCGTACACCAATTCTAGTAACCTCGAATTATCAAATCTAGCGATCGTTTTACGTCACATCCTCATATGATGGGACCTGGATGAGCTCTGTTGAACTTCCCAACAAATGCTCGCCGTTCTCGGCTAACACGTGACGCGCGTAATACACGAATTAAATCGTGCGTCGCACGAGAGTGCGCGAATGGTTCGAACCCTCGCCGCGCATAATGTCTTTCTCCATTGCCCTTGAAACGCCTGTACATGAGTATCTCGATGGTTTGTCCTGTTTACCCTTGCGCGGAGGCACGTTTGTTTTTTTCGCGTCTCGTGCAAAAGAAAAGAAAAATTTCACGCAAGATATAAAAAAAAACTTTCGTCACTCTATTAAGGGGGGGGGGTAGGGTTTTTAAATTATTTTTTTTTAATTTTTTTTCTGAATGAACAATATGTCGAGAATATTGTGTACAAATTTTAAGTCAATCGGAGTAAAACTAACGGAGTTACAGTGTTTCAAACGACCGGCCGTGATACCTGTATATCGCGTATAAAAAAACTTTAAATCGATTTTCTCGAAAACGTCATTTTTGAAGTTTGTGAACATTAGAACTGAAAATCTACTGAACCGATCCTTTTGAAAATTTAAACATTACTTCTTCACATAAATCAACAGGTAATCAGGAAGATTTTTTTTTTTCCAATTTTTTTCAATTTTTTTAATAACAAATTAAGCGCGATTTTTTGAGCTAAAATTGCGTTTTTCACTTCCAAGTGCTGCAAAAAATAGAAAAAAAAAAAAAAAAACCCTTCCTGATTACCTCGAGAAATACATCACCTTTAAAATGCATATCAATTTTTTTGTTTCGGATGATCCGGTAACGAGTTATAATTTTCACCGCAAAACCACTTTTTTTCAAGGCGCCTCCGGAGATTCAACGTCACCGGCTTATTTATCAATATTTTTCATTGAACATTTTTTCTGAGATACTTCAATGGTTGTACAATAATATGTAATTTTATTTAATAAAATTATATTACTCATGTCGCCGCAAAAAAATCATAAAAATATGCTTTTTTTTTCGCCTTTAAAACCCTACCCCGCCGTTAATATACATATTCTCGGCATAGTACAATCAATAGGGAATATTGTGGCGCATTAAAAATAAACGACAATTCTTTTTTTTTCAATTAGGTTCCGTATCACGTGCTGAATATAAATGAACAAAATGATTACAAATTAAGGGATCGGAAGTGCCGCCATTTTGAGGGAAAACCCGTTTTGGCCAATATTTCCGTTACCGTGCACTTTAGGCCAAAAATGGTAATAACCTTTCTTGCAGATAATTGAATTTCCCATCTTATTTTCCATATAATTTTTTTTTGTATCGCTGACCCTTTTACGACTTGTACGTTTAGTGTCGTTTCTTTCGGGTTGCCAACATAGAGCGCAATGAAGATGTTCTTGCCAGCTTGCTCAACTTTCACAGGGCTCCCTATTGATTGTACTAGCAGGGTCAATAATACATTGAAAGTCTCGTTCTCTCAACTGCTAATTTGCGGGTGATTAAATTGCTCGTATATAAATAGACGTAATCGAAACGATATAATAATATATCGGCAATGGTCAACGTTCAATCGGTGAAGGCGCGACGAGCAACGAGTTTCAATTCGTCGACGGCGATCCGATTGAAATCCGGTCCGTAGCAATCGTACAAGCAATTATTATTATTACTACGCTTTCCATTTCGCATCTATACATATACACATGACATTTTGAATCTTCAATTGATCGCCCCCCCCCCCCCCCCCTCGATACGCTCATCAACGAGTTTAAATATATGAGCTTTAATGCGACTGTAATATAATTCTCCGCGATTCGAATTGGGCAAGAAGGGAGACCTTGAGTTGGTAACGCAAATTGACGGGATTCTCGTCGTCCCACATTAAAAGAAGAAAAAAAAAAACAACACGTTAATCGTCGATGAATTTGGTTGAAACACGTGGGATGACGTATATCGAATGATAACGAACGAAAGGACTCGCCACGTTCACGTTTTAACACGTAAATTTACACGAGTTACGCCATTCTGTTTCTTAGCTATCGATCGACGTGTACGAGTAGTTTAGGCATTGCTAATGGGCAATTCTTGAGAATTTTAACTTGTTACGAGTGTTGCATTGAAATTAGTGACAACTCTCTGCCTTCGATTAAGGGATAACACCACTGTGACCCCCTGTTTTTTTTTCACATTTTTCAAGAATTTTTTTTTGTGGGAAAAAAAAGAGATATTCGAAAATTTTTTTTGGGTTTTGTTCCTTGTTTATTAATGTATAAAAAAACATTTTTTTTACATTTTTCACGCCGCATGGTGGCGCTGGGGAAGCTCTCGCGTCAGGTGCTGTCATCTCCGCGGCACGCAGCAGAACTCTCTTCAACGTCGATCTGAAAATAAATACCGAGTGTTTTCGTTAATAATATGATATTTTGAAGAGAAGTACATAGGGATTTGGAAAAATATTGTTTTAAAAAAAATAGGCAGGCCTTTGAAATTAACTTTAATTTCAAAGGCGTCCCTATTTTTTTTGAAACAATATTTTTCCAAATCCCTATGTACTTCTCTTCAAAATATCATATTATTAACGAAAACACTCGGTATTTTTTTTCAGATCGACGTTGAAGAGAGTTCTGCTGCGGGGTTGTTTTGGGTTGTTTTTGGTTTGTCTATGGGCTGGTATGCGGCGGGGGCAGGGGGGCCGCAGCCCCTCCGGTCATACGTGTACTGGCCACCATGCAAGTATTTCATATTCTATTTATGAATTTTCTTTTGTTAATAACTTTTTAACAAACAATGAGGACGGATCAAACTTTTGGTATGTTACTCAGGGGGGTATTCTTAACAACACATGTGAAGGACAAGATGATTGGGACTGGCTGCTATAACGAAAATAGCTATATGAATTATTAACTTTATTTGTTAATAACTTTTTAATAAATAACGACCCTCAATTGTGTCAGAGGAAAAAGTTGTTCGGAAAGGGCGACAGGAAAGGGCCCTAGACAACATATATTATAGGCAAGTCAATCAGAAGTGGGTCCCCTTTGCTCCATATTTACCTTATATCCTTTAATAATTCAGAATTTATTTCATAAGGCGGTCAAATTCATGTGCCTTCATGTGCCGGTACCGTTACACTTTCGTACTAAACATTTTCGTTTTCTCAGTGTATTTAAAAAAAAAAATTGTCCAGTCAACGAACCTTGATCGCGTTAAAATTCGCAAAGACTGTTGGAACGTAGATGGAAACGCGAGTGAACTATGTGTACGCTCGTTATTCCGATAACAATTGTCGAAGGAAAATTCGTACGACAGTTAAAAATGGCGAGAAAAAAAAAATACCTAGTCGCCTTGCCCCCGTTTAGCCTTGTAAACCGAGTTATAACGACTGTGTACATTTTTAATTGTCCGTCGAGTCCCAACTGCGCGTCGATACAGAGCTCGAGCGAGTTTTGTAAACAGCGATTGTACGAAAGTGCCTCGACGAGACGAGAGGAAAAAAATAACAAAATTGTATCGCGCTCTTTATTTTATTACTTACTTTCTTTTTTGGAACAACGCGCCTCACGCGCAATAACTTCGCGGGAAGCCTAAAATCGGTCAAACGCAATTGTTCGCCATTTTGAATTTCGATATTTCGTATTTTCCGAAAAGGTGGAGGAAAAAAAAAAGCGAGACATTTCTTTTAAATTCTTTTCTAACGCGTAATTAATCTTATTGAATTGTAAATATGCTCTCTGATTACAAACACGATGATACGATGAAGGTTAATCGAGTTCAAAAGAGGCCTTCCTCTTATCTACTGTACGGTTTTCCGCGTTGCCTAAAAATACAATGGCGCTGAATCATCGTCCTCGTTTCGCGTCTTTTGGCTGAGACACGTATTATATGTCTTCGATAGTTATGTATAGACGGAACTGGGGTATACATGCGATATAAATATATAATAAAAACATACACACACACACACACACACGTATATATATTTATACATATACCGAGTCGATAAAGAGACTATAAGAGCCGGAAGTGGAACGTCCGGCGGACCGCAGGGTCTGATGTTACGAGACTTTTGCGCGAGACACGCGACCTCACGTGATTTGGGACTTGGAAATAAAATCGGAGAAGAAAAAAGTGTTTAGAGCCATTACGAACGTCTTGTATTTAAATTGTCCTACCAAAATCCCATTTCCTTCGATCTGATTCACTTAAATCAGCGTCACTTGCTCATACATTTCAATTAAATTCCCTCGGGAGAAAAATAAGAAAGGTTTTTCCAATTTCTTTCAATCTGTATTTCGCCCTAAATGGAATTCCACGGTGTATATAACGCGTAGAAGCCATAGATCAGCTCTTCTACAGCTTCCAGAAAAAAAAACAACATGGCGGATAATGAAAAAGCATGCAAAGTATACGCCAGTGTTACATACGTTTGCAAACCCCCGTATCTATAAGACGGTGGCGCCAGTAACACGTGTATATTCAATGCTAGGAACGTAACGCATGTGCGTAGGACAGTCGAACGAGACGGTGACTATAAGTATATAATAGCGTTCTCGTAGTAGGGGAAACGAGAATAGACACGGGTTATAATAACCGCGGGAGAGTGCATGCCGCGCTCTCTAGACGTGTGCTTCCTTAAACGAAACGCGCGCTGTCTCCCCGTGCAATAGCCTCGCGAACCTCAACTCGAGCTAAAGGGGAATGAGAGCGCGAGAAGTTTAGGAAATTTCCATGACGCGTTATGCCTCTTCGCCCGAGTACTGTGGCGTTCTATAAACTCTAGTTTTTTTTTTTTAACTGCAATTCATTATCGCTGTTATTATTATCAATATAATAATAATAATAAAGGTCATTATTATTATTATGAGAAATTTAGTAATCTTTTATAAATTCGCGTCACTTGGCAAACTTTCGTCTATAAAAATTAATCTATATGGCGATATAGTAAAAACTCGATTATCAGAGCGCCGGATAAGCTTTAGTGTAGGATGAAGCTTTATTGTAATCCGATAATAAACCGATAAAAATTAAAATTCTCTCGAATTCCGTGAGAATTGCGTTGTAAAAAAGACAAAAATAGCGTAGGTTGTTTAACATACTATGAATAGTACGAATAACGCCATCGTGCATCTCCATCTATATTTTTTGTTTTCCAATAAGTTTTTATAAATTAATAATGCTAGAACGCCGCTTATACCTTGCGGATAATATAAATTAATTATCAGTAAAAAAAGAGCCATGCAACATATCAATAGACACGTATAATAACATCGACAATCAAACGAGCTGCTTTCCATCGTAACGACAATGACGCTTGAGCATCGACGTTTTTATGATGTGGGATCTTTACGTAAACATGTGCTCGGTGATCGAGCACCAGACCAAACAGGAAAGACTCGTTCATTGTAAATGAATTATTGCACATTACGATATGGAGTATCGAGTGACCGTTCAAGGACGATTATATCGCGATCAAGACCTCACGAGACGTAATTTTAAAAATGGGAGCCGTCATGGGACGCCTGGTAGATGTGAAACATCCAACATCTTGAGAATACCGTGTGGGATATGTGGCGTGGAGAATTAAAAAAAAAACAAGAAAAGTAGCTTTTGATTTTCTTCTATAATAGTACAATCAATAGAGAATATTGTGCCACAAAAAATTACAAGTTTTTTTTTATTTTTTTTTTTTTATTAGGTTCAGTATCACGTACTGAATGTAAATGAACAAAATCCTTACAAATTAAGTGACCGCAAGTGCCGCCATTTTGAGGAAAACCGTATCGGCCAATATCTCCGTTACTGTGCACTTTAGGCCAAAAATGGTAATAACCTTTCTTGTAGACAATTGAATTTCCTATCTTTTTTTCGAAATAATTTTGTTTGTATCACTTACCGTTTACGACTTATATGAATGTTAAAATTTATTTATTCACTTTTTGACCTGTATCTCTCTTAATAATAGTTTAAACAATAAAATGCTAATAACTTATCTTTCAAATCCATAAATTTTCCACAACTTTTATTTAAAACTTGTTTGTCTAAAATTAATATTCTCAAAGTTATAACGCGTTCAATGTTGCGCTACTGGGTGCAAGGGTAATAAAAACGCGTTATAACTTTGAGAATATTAACTTCAGACAAAAAAGTTTTAAATAAAAGTTGTGGAAAATGTATGGATTTAAAAGATAAGTTATTAGCATTTCATTGTTTAAACAATTATTAGGAGAGATACAGATAAAAAAAAGTGAATAAATAAATTTTAACAGCCGTATAAGTCGTAAACGGTGACTGATAAAAAAAAAAATTATTTAGAAAAAAAGATAGGAAATTCAATTGTCTACAAGAAAGGTTATTAGCGTTTTTGGCCTAAAGTGCACGGTAACGGAGATATTGGCCGATACGGTTTTCCTCAAAATGGCGGCACTTGCGGTCACTTAATTTGTAAGGATTTTGTTCATTTACATTCAGTACGTGATACCGAACCTAATTTAAAAAAAATAATAATAACTCTTGTAATTTTTTGTGGAATTGACAAGAGTAACGGGTTCCCTATTGATTGTACTATAATATTTATTTGCATTGCTTCATCTGTTACTTCGGTTATAGTAGCAGTCGTTGCTGCGTTTGGTTCGATGAAAATTAACAATCGGTCGATGATAGCTGAAGTATGAAACATGTGGTTATTCATGATCAACTGAAATTCATTTTCGAGAAAATGTATGAGTGGCAATGATTCAGTTTTGGCAAAATTAACATTGAAATCCCCTACTAAAATTAATGGAAGTTTATGTAAATTTGCTCCTAATAGCATTGAACCAGCTGGACTATATTTCAGTAATTCTTCGTGTAAAAAACTATGATATTGTGAATTTTTTGGTTTGGGTAAATACATACAACGACCATGACCAATTCTCTTCCATCGTCCGTAACAATTTGTGCCGCACATAAATCGCCAATATCGTCTCAACCAAAACCAAGTCCCCTCACATTTCTCAATCTAACGATTATTGCGACATGTAATAACATCCAATGAATCTCTATTCTGATAAATAGCTGCACCACCAGCTCTAACATTATTGCGTTTGAAGTGAACGATACAATGAACGTTGTTGATGTCGAGGTTTTCTTCATTACCGAGCCATGTTTCACTCAATAATAAGAAACTACTATTGTTAACGATCGAATCTTGTAGATCTGGGACATGCTTTCTGAGACTTTGACAACTCAGCGTGAATAACGACAATCCCTTTTTTGATTTTATGAAATTTGACACTAATCCTTGCAGTGTCTCGAGACTATTAAGCGATAATCTTTTAAATTCTTCTTGCAACGTTACTGATGGATCAATTTGTCTACCGTGCTAGAATTTTAGATCAATATAACGTGTATATATGTATAAGCCTTCGATACTTGTTACTCGCGATAGGGCTACATATAATAATTGTATAGAATGAGTTTTCTTATATTCATAAACAATTTCGCTGTAAGTTCCCCCTTGAGACTTATGGATAGCACCAGGGGTGCGATTCTGTACTTGATTTTGTACAATTTCGCTGTAAGTCCCCCCTTGAGACTTATGGATAGATCCCGGGGTGCGATTCTATAGTTGACGCGCGGCAACTCGACAGCCAATTGCAAGGAAGATTCCAGCGAAAAGGCGCGACTCTCATAGGCCATTTCGGTTTGGCATCAGGCGCTATGATATTGCGCCCTGGTACAGAATCGCTCCTCACGTATCAATGAAAAATGAACTTCTCTACCGCACAGATGCGGATATTCTATACTATGTATATCATAAAAATTTGATTTTTTCCTTTCTTAAAAAAGACATGGCACTCGATTCTCGGAACTCTCGAAATGCGAGATAAATATGTCGAATTTTGAAGCCAGTTTATCGTCAATCCGATTGGTTGTCGTAAAGCGCGCGTAATTCAAACACGATTTAGTTCACTATGAAACAACATCAATGGTATACAAAGATTTAATAAGATTAAAGATTCAACAGATCATTGACTCTCGCCCAATGAAATTCTCAAAATTTAAAAACCTTATATAATAAAGAAATGCGAGATAAATATATCGAATTATGAAGCCCGTTTATCGTCAATCCGATTGGTTATCGTAAAAGCGCGCGTAATTCAAACACGATTTCGTTCGCCATGAAACAACATCTATAGTATACAAAGATTCAATAAGATCAAAGATTCAATAGATTATTGACTATCGGCCAATGCAA
Organism: Oxytorus armatus; assembly: GCA_958009045.1. NCBI lineage: Eukaryota > Metazoa > Arthropoda > Insecta > Hymenoptera > Ichneumonidae > Oxytorus > Oxytorus armatus. The sequence continues at coordinate 2,609,539 of OY253746.1, read as the reverse complement.
TTCTCATAATTTAAAAACCTGATAATAAATTATGTACTATTTAACGAAATGACAATCGATCGAGACGAAATAATCTTAACGACTGCGGTATGGTGACAAAATCCGTTGTGCCGTTTGGGACAAAGTATCTATAAGAATTTGCAGTTGATTCTTAATCTAAAGGACAAGTTCGAAATATGAAACAATCAAGCGCGAGCGAAGCGAGCGCTTTGTTGCTAGTTTTACACTAATTTTCACAAATTATAATTTCCGGCTTTCTTTTTTCATTTATTATGTTATAATCAATAATCTATGTTATTGCTCCATCCTATAACAAAGCCACGACGCGAAATCACGAAATATCTCGAAATGCGATTTATTTCTAAAGCCAACTAACTCGTCACTGTGATTGGCTGTCGGATGTCGCGCTCGGAGAGTTCGTTCATGTGCGTACTTCAGATCGCACGACGCACCTAATCCACAAAAGCAGGCGCGCCAGTCGCGCACACCGATTCTTCGCAATTGTAGGAAAGTCGATAATGTAACGGAACGTTCTAATCGATAATATATACTTGGCGCGTTATCGAAGTAACGGATTCGATTACTGCAATTGAACGATGATATGACTAATGTCAATGCATTACGTGTCACGTATATAACGCGCGGAGAGATAGAGTTTCGAGTCTAAACGGGGAACGGGTGTCGGATTATTGTCGATAACGTTGCGCGCGCCTATTCACGTGCCGTTGAACTCCTCGTTCATTATAACAGCGTGTGGAGCGGGCAAACGAAAATTGCCGCGCAATATGAAAGCCTTGAGAAATTTTCATAAATTGCGTCGCACGAAAAGAGAAGAAAAAAACATATTCAAACGAGATTTACACGTTGAAAAAGAGCCAGATAAATGAAAGAAAAAGGGTTCACTACACCGTTACATATTCAAGAATGAAATATATTTTCCTTTATTTTGATATTCATTTTTTTGTTCTTCAAAAAAATGAATCAGGGGGGGTAGGGTTTTAAAATTATTTTTTTTGCATTTTTTTTTTTTATTTTTTTTTCTGAATGAACAATATGTCGAGAATATTGTGTATACATTTTAAGTCAATCGGAGTAAAACTAACGGAGTTACAGCGTTACAAACGACCGGCCGTGATACCTGATTTACTACGAACTACGAATAATAAAAAACTTTAAATCGATTTTTCTGAAAACGTCATTTTTGATGTTTGTGAACTTTAGAACTCAAAGTCTACTGAACCGATCCTTTTGAAAATTTGAACATTACTTCTTCACATAAATCAACAGGTAATCAGGAGGAGTTTTTTTTTTTTCCACTTTTTTCAATTTTTTAATAACAAATTAGGCGCGATTTTTTTTAGCTAAAATTGTGTTTTTCACTTCCAAGTGCTGCAAAAAATAGAAAAAAAAAAAAGAAAAACTCTTCCTGATTACCTCGAGAAATACATCACCTTTAAAATGCATATCAATTTTTTTGTTTCAGATGATCCGTTAACGAGTTATAATGTTCACCGCAAAACCACTTTTTTTCAAGGCGCCTCTGAAGATTCAACGTCATCGGCTTATTTATCAATATTTTTCATTGAAAATTTTATCTGAGATACTTCAATAGTTGTACAATAATATGTAATTCTATTTAATAAAATTATATTACTCATGTCGCCGCAAAAAAATCATAAGAATATGCTTTTTTTTCGCCTTTACCCCCCCTTAAGGGGGGAAATAGGGTTAGACGGTTCAAAAAATCGATTTTTTTTTATTTCATAAATTGTTAGTAAAACTATTGAAAAATATGTTCCCAAAATTTTAAATGAAAATTCCGACTCGTTCTATTGTTATAAGCCATTAAAGTGAGTAGCTCTACTTCAGACCCCGAGCGCGCTATTTTTTCAAACGCGATTTTCGGAAAACGACTTTTTTTGAACTTGCGTACACGCTAGTTTGAAAAGCTTTCAACTAATCGTTTTGAAAATTGGCAGTTACTTTCTTCATAGTATTGCGCTCTATATGAACCTAAAATCGGAATATTATCATTATTTAAAATAATTTTTTTTTTGCAAATAAAGTTGTAAAAAATGGCAAAAAATCATGCTTCTTTGTTTTGACCCCTGTAAAAAATTGAATTTTCAATTTTTTTAATAGCATTTAGGTTCATATAGAAGAGAGACATATAATAAAAGTAAATTCCAACCTCGTTTGATTTTAGATGAAAATTACGGCTTCCAGGATGTACGCAAAATGCTGAGTCTGATTGTGACCTGCAATATGAGGTCGCTAATATCCCCGGTGTTTTTCATGAAAATTCTTCAATAATTTTATAGTATATAGATAAATATATGTATAAAATATTCTGAAAGTCTCAATAAATTATATTCATTTTTTATACTATAAAAAAATTCATGAAAATCATTGAGAAAACGCTGTCCAAACACTATTTCCCCCCTTAAAGTGCATAGAACCGAAAGAACAATTTTGACGAACATGAAAATGTTTCCCCATTAACTCTAGCCAAAAACAAAAAAAAGATCTACTGAAGTGTCCAAACGTTCAAATGTACTCCCACACTCAACGTTTGTCAAACATTCAAATTGACATAACCAACTAAATTGATCATTAATCTCGCGAGAACAAAACAAAATAAATAAATTCTCTGGTCATTCACTTTCGCGTTCGACGCAAAGTACGTCGTGCATATAAGTATATTTATTTTCCGCGGCCCAGTGCCGTACTCTAGCTCTATACACTTAAGCATATCTCTATAGAAGAATCTATAGACCCGCGTTTAATGCACAAAAAGCTACATCGGCCGTAAAATAGCCAAGAGTCACGCGAGGATGCATTGAACTTTCGATCGAGCTTTTTCCAACCAGATTATTCTCAGCGCATGTCTATAGGATATTTCGTGCTAAATCGAACGATTTTTCGTGCTAAATCGAACGAAGTGAGGGGCTAGAAAAACTTATCCGAAAAGCCCGAAAGAGGGCGACCCTTGCGACAATTTATATACCGAAATATCTCTTTGCGCATGTGTCTGCGCGACTGACCCAATTCGAGAATTTCAACGAATCGAAAAAGCAGACGATATAGGAGATTCCGGTCTCTCTCTCTCTCTCTTCCGCCGAGAATAGCTTATTAGTGGAACGGAAAATATTTAGCCGGGGTTGCGCAGCTTCGCCGACTGCCGTTTAGAGACGAGTGACGAAAAACGAGCTGGAACGACTTGGTCGTTTTCTTTTTAAATATATTTACATCAATTAACGTCGAATAAATAAGATTTTATTTGAATTCAATAGGATCTTTCGGTTCATCGACATAAGCACGTTTATTAAAATTTAATAAATCGTATTTTTTTTTGCCTGGTGAGGAAAAATACGTTTCTGACGAATTCCCATGGAAAATGATTTGTTTTTTTTTTTTTTAAGAAAATGCTAGCTTAAAAACATTTTTCAAACGGCTGTAGTTCTAATGCTGATTTAAAAAAAAAATAGAAGAAAAAATGATGCAATCGTGAAGTTTCACGTGAGGTTAAAAGAAAGGCGCGCGTGTACCACGTGACAAACGAGAGCGGGAGAGATATCTGAAAATTCTTATCGGTCCTTTTAGTACACAATCAATAGGGAGCCCGTTACTGTTGTCCACATCGCACTAAAAATAATCGACAATTTTTTTTTTTGCAATAAGGTTCAGTATCACGTACCGAATGTGAATTAACAAAATGGTTACAAATTAAGGGAGCGGAAGTGCCGCCATTTTGAGGAAAACCGTATTGGCCAATATCTCCGTTACCGTGCACTTTAGGCCAAAAATGGTGATAACCTTTCTTGTAGATAATTGAATTTCCCATCTTTTTTTCTAAATAATTTTTTTTGTATCACTTACCGTTTACGACTTATACGACTGTTAAAATTTATTCAATCACTTTTTGACCTCTATCTCTCCTAATAATTGTTTAAACAATGAAATGCTAATAACTTATCTTTGAAATCCATACATTTTCCACAACTTTTATTTAAAACTTTTTTGTCTAAAATTAATATTCTCAAAGTTATAACGCGTTAAATGTTGCGCTACTGGGTGCAAGGCTAATAAAAACGCGTTATAACTTTGAGAATATTAACTTTAGACAAAAAAGTTTGAAAAAAAAAGTGTGGGAAATTTATGGATTTAAAAGATAAGTTATTAGCATTTCATTGTTTAAACAATTATTAGGAGAGATACAGGACAAAAAGTGAATAAATGAATCTTAACAGTCGTATAAGTCGTAAACGGTAAGTGATGCAAAAAAAATTATTAAGAAAAAAAGATAGGAAATTCAATTATCTACAAGAAAGGTTATTACCATTTTTTGCTTAAAGTGCACGCTAACGGAGATATATTGGCCAGAACGGTTTTCCTCAAAATGGCGGCACTTCTGCTCCCTTAATTTGTAACCATTTTACCGATAATTGAATTTCCCATCTTTCTTTCTAAGTAATTTTTTTTGTATCACTCACCGTTTACGACTTATACGACTGTTAAAATTTATTCATTCACTTTTTGACCTGTATCTCTCCTAATAATTGTTTAAACAATAAAATGCTAATAACTTATCTTTTCAATCCATACATTTTTCACAACTTTTATTTAAAACTTTTTTGTCTAAAATTAATATTCTCAAAGTTATAACGCGTTCAATGTTGCGCTACTGGGTGCAAGGCTAATAAAAACGCGTTATAACTTTGAGAATATTAACTTTAGACAAAAAAGTTAAAAAAAAAAAAGTGTGAGAAATTTATGGATTTAAAAGATAAGTTATTAGCATTTTATTGTTTAAACAATTATTAGGAGAGATACAGGACAAAAAGTGAATAAATAAATTTTAACAGTCGTATAAGTCGTAAACGGTAACTGATACAAAAAAAATTATTAATAAAAAAAGATAGGAAATTCAATTATCTACAAGAAAGGTTATCACCATTTATTGCCTAAAGTGCACGGTAACGGAGATATATTGGCCAATACGGTTTTCCTCAAAATGGCGGCACTTCCGCTCCTTTAATTTGTAACCATTTCGTTAATTCACATTCGGTACGTGATACTGAACCTATTAAAAAAAATGTCCTTTATTTTTAATGCGCCACAATATTCTCTATGTATTGTACTATTTCTGCCAAACGGCACAACCGATCGGGATGAAAAAAGCTTAACCACTTTTTTTGCCACCATACTGCAAGTGACTAAGCTCATTTCATCCCGATCGATTGTGTAATTACGGAGAAAGTACACTTTGCGTTTTCCAAGTGTTCGGAGGCTTATAACCTCAAGGATGGCTTATGAGAATTTAAGTTTATGTTTGAAGAGCTCAAGCTGGCTCTTCAAACACAGACAATATCTTGAATTAGTCGTCGTCGAGCGACGATAACGGCTTATCACTACCGTAATGTAATTTCGATAATGTCTAAGTCGGCTTTAAAAACGTTTTCAGGTTGCATTCGGTGCACGAAATCGTATTTACCGATTATACGATTAAAATCGTTGAATTTTCAGATAATACATCATTTTTCTTTCTCTGAAAAAAAAATAAAATTGCGTTTTATCGAGTATTATCGTTCTATCTAACGTCCTTCATTTCTTTACCATTTATTTTCATTTATTCATTCCAATATTTCGCATTCCGCGATAGCGAACATTTTGATTCATCGCGATAAGATAAAAACGTCGTCAACGTCACACAATCTTCGACATTGTCAGCGTACTCGAGCAATGATTCATCCGCAAAATTCACGGATAATCTCGTCGACGTAATTGTTGAAGGCGTATCGGCGAAGTCGAAATGGCGTTTCGCAACGAATGGAAAATTTACGATGACTTGGCGCAATAAAAAAAAAAAATAATAATCCCCATTCGATCGAAGTTTCGATGATTCCGAATAATAAAAGAATTTAATTGAACGGTGGAAATTTACGATGAGTTAAGAAAGAAAATTTTATTCATCGTAATTGTTTTCATACGAATATCTTTCGCGCTCGTAAAACAATTCTAATGCGAGCATGGGTTGCACGCGCTTAGCGCGCGATCAAGTAACTCAACAGACATTTATATATATGTGTGTGTGTTTTGTGTTGTATTTTTATTCACCGCTAGGGGGCACCCGAGACAGTCTGGTGCGCGCGATACCACGTAATGTTTTTTTTTTAATCGCAATCGTGAAAGGACTCGCGCGATATCTATCACGGATATTCGCGGTCTTTCATAACCGGCAAGATAATGTTTTCACGTCACGAAAGATACGAAATAAAAAAAATGCGTTATAGCAATCACAATTTTCTTCATATCGATAAGAAAGTAACGAAGATTGACACGTTTTTTTTTTTTAAATCGTTATGAAAATATAATGACTATCGGGAATTTCTAAAACTCTGCCGAAATAATCGCCGTTTTGTAAATCATAGAATAATAAAGTTATTTTCAAGTTGAAAGTAATGATATAATGACAATCGGGAATTTCTAAAACTGTACTGTCAAAATAACCGCCATTTTGTAAATCATAGAATAATAAAGTTATTTTCAAGTTGAAAGTAATGATATAATGACAATCGGGAATTTCTAAAACTGTACTGTCAAAATAACCGCCATTTTGTAAATCATAGAATAATAAAGTTATTTTCAAGTTGAAAGTAATGATATAATGACAATCGGGAATTTCTAAAACTGTACTGTCAAAATAACCGCCATTTTGTAAATCATAGAATAATAAAGTTATTTTCAAGTTGAAAGTAATGATATAATGACAATCGGGAATTTCTAAAACTCTAGTGTCAAAATAACCGCCATTTTGTAAATCATAGAATAATTAAGTTATTTTCAAGTTAATGCCAATAATGATATAATGACAATCTGGAATTTCTAAAACTGTACTGTCAAAATAACCGCCATTTTGTAAATCATAGAATAATAAAGTTATTTTCAAGTTGAAAGTAATGATATAATGACAATCGGGAATTTCTAAAACTCTAGTGTCAAAAAACCGCCATTTTGTAAATCATAGAATAATTAAGTTATTTTCAAGTTAATGCCAATAATGATATAATGACAATCGGGAATTTCTAAAACTGTACTGTCAAAATAACCGCCATTTTGTAAATCATAGAATAATAAAGTTATTTTCAAGTTGAAAGTAATGATATAATGACAATCGGGAATTCCTAAAACTCTACCAAAATAACCGCCATTTTGTAAATCATAAAATAATAAAGTTATTTTCAAGTTGAAAGTAATGATATAATGACAATCGGGAATTTCTAAAACTCTAGTGTCAAAATAACCGCTATTTTGTAAATCATAGAATAATAAAGTTATTTTCAAGTTGAAAGTAATGATATAATGACAATCGGAATTTCTAAAACTCTAGTGTCAAAATAACCGCCATTTTGTAAATCATAGAATAATAAAGTTATTTTCAAGTTAATGCCAATAATGATATAATGACAATCGGGAATTTCTAAAACTGTACTGTCAAAATAACCGGCATTTTCTAAATCATAGAATAATAAAGTTATTTTCAAGTTGAAAGTAATGATATAATGACAATCGGGAATTCCTAAAACTCTACCAAAATAACCGCCATTTTGTAAATCATAAAATAATAAAGTTATTTTCAAGTTGAAAGTAATGATATAATGACAATCGGGAATTTCTAAAACTCTAGTGTCAAAATAACCGCTATTTTGTAAATCATAGAATAATAAAGTTATTTTCAAGTTGAAAGTAATGATATAATGACAATCGGAATTTCTAAAACTCTAGTGTCAAAATAACCGCCATTTTGTAAATCATAGAATAATAAAGTTATTTTCAAGTTAATGCCAATAATGATATAATGACAATCGGGAATTTCTAAAACTGTACTGTCAAAATAACCGCTATTTTGTAAATCATAGAATAATAAAGTTATTTTCAAGTTGAAAGTAATGATATAATGACAATCGCAATTTCTAAAACTCGTGTCAAAATAACCGCCATTTTGTAAATAGAATAATAAAGTTATTTTCAAGTTGAAAGTAATGATATAATGACAATCGGGAATTTCTAAAACTCTAGTGTCAAAATAACCGCTATTTTGTAAATCATAGAATAATAAAGTTATTTTCAAGTTGAAAGTAATGATATAATGACAATCGGAATTTCTAAAACTCTAGTGTCAAAATAACCGCCATTTTGTAAATCATAGAATAATAAAGTTATTTTCAAGTTAATGCCAATAATGATATAATGACAATCGGGAATTTCTAAAACTGTACTGTCAAAATAACCGGCATTTTCTAAATCATAGAATAATAAAGTTATTTTCAAGTTGAAAGTAATGATATAATGACAATCGGGAATTTCTAAAACTCTAGTGTCAAAATAACCGCTATTTTGTAAATCATAGAATAATAAAGTTATTTTCAAGTTGAAAGTAATGATATAATGACAATCGGGAATTCCTAAAACTCTACCAAAATAACCGCCATTTTGTAAATCATAAAATAATAAAGTTATTTTCAAGTTGAAAGTAATGATATAATGACAATCGGGAATTTCTAAAACTCTAGTGTCAAAATAACCGCTATTTTGTAAATCATAGAATAATAAAGTTATTTTCAAGTTGAAAGTAATGATATAATGACAATCGGGAATTTCTAAAACTCTACCAAAATAACCGTCATTTTGTAAATCATAGAATAATAAAGTTATTTTCAAGTTGAAAGTAATGATATAATGACAATCGGGAATTTCTAAAACTCTAGTGTCAAAATAACCGCTATTTTGTAAATCATAAAATAATAAAGTTATTTTCAAGTTGAAAGTAATGATATAATGACAATCGGGAATTTCTAAAACTCTACCAAAATAACCGTCATTTTGTAAATCATAGAATAATAAAGTTATTTTCAAGTTGAAAGTAATGATATAATGACAATCGGGAATTTCTAAAACTCTAGTGTCAAAATAACCGCCATTTTGTAAATCATAGAATAATAAAGTTATTTTCAAGTTGAAAGTAATGATATAATGACATTCGAAATTTCTAAAACTCGTGTCAAAATAACCGCCATTTTGTAAATAGAATAATAAAGTTATTTTCAAGTTGAAAGTAATGATATAATGAAAATCGGGAATTTCTAAAACTCTAGTGTCAAAATAACCGCCATTTTGTAAATCGTAGAATAATAATCACAGTTATCGTCAATTTGATACTCATAATGATAATAATAAGGAAAAGAATTTTTTTTTTCAGTTTCAACTCACCTTAAAGTCACCCCCAAGACCCGTTGGACTCCCCGGACCCGGCACTTTGTGCGACATCCTTCCGAAAAAATATTAACTCGTGTGTCTCCCGAGTCTCCGATAATATTCGACTCCTCGTCGTTTTTCTTTTTATCTCTTTCCTCTTATATTTTCTCGATTTTTTTTTAAATACAGAACCGATCCTGCGGTCTAACGAAACCGGCTGGCGTCGTTAAATTTGCTCCTTCGGCACTCTCACTCTCGATCCTCGCGCGTTTCGTATTATATATGTATAATAATGTAGATATACGTACAATAATAAATTCGGTATATTCACCGCGAGTGCGTTGAGTGCTCTCACGTCTTTTTTCGTTTTTTTACTGTAAACAACGCGTCTTAAATTCCCACCGTTAATCACAAAGGAAAAAAAAACAAAATAAGAACGAGATCTATAAGACGTTCTAATTTACGAAAAAGTAGGAAACTATTTTTTTGCCTAATATAAATCTCGTAATATGTATATATATATATATATATATATATATGGATTATTTTTGTACACTTTTTCCTCGTTCTTTAAATATAACCGGAGAATAATTCTTTTGTTTTTCCTCCGATTGCCTGTTTTTATTTTCTTTCTCACGGACTCGTAGGTCCGGTCTTGTTAAAGTCTGAACGAGGAATGAGGATCGCGTTGTGGGAGGCGAACAGTGAGTTCCGCTCTCAAACACCATCGGGTGAACTCGGAGGCGCGCGCTCTACCCCCCACTCCAATGTCTTTTTCCCTTCTTCAGGTTTCTTGGTGCACGCTTCTCGACCCCCCACCGCCCTTCCCCGCCGCCCGGCCGACTCGTTCACAAACCGCAGTTTGCCGATTCTCAAGATTTTTTTTCCCCCTACCATTCGGTGCACACATAACGATTCCCCGTACGCTACGGCTGAGAGGGTGCTCGCACATTGACGCGTTAGCATTTTGCTGTCACACACACGAGCCGGAGACGCCGCGTGCTGCACCAAACGTAGCGCTGGCCAATCACAGCGTTGCATTGGTATCCAACCGGCCGTAGGTGTACCAACCAACTGCTACGTCGTTTCATCCTCTGTGAGCACCGTACTCAACACGCGTCCATATAACCGAGGATCCCTACAACGCAATTTTTGTAACTCGCCACCTCTAGAAACCCGCACGAACGACGGTTCGTTTCCCGAGCGATGATCTACAGCCTAAAAAAAGCGAATAGGTTCAACTGGAATCATGCACGGGCCTTTGCATGCCTTTTGCTTCTGAATTGCCGATGTATAGGTGTATAAATCGAAATTAATGACTTTACGATTAATGTTAGGAAGGAATTGGTCGTAGTTCCCGATAATTTAACACGTTAACCGGTGTTTACCCTATTTTAGTTATTGTTTATTGACATAGACATAGATAGATGGAAAAAAAAGAACACGGACGATGCGCGAATGAAGAGTTAACGTAGTAGTCTGGTAACTTGAGCCGATTTTCATGTCTTTTTTGGAGGGCGTTTTTTTGTAGGAAAATAAAAACGAATCGTTTTGGATATTTAGGATGTTTTTATTTACATATTAAAGATACAAACAAAAATTTTTTTTTTTAATTTAATAGAATATTATTATTATTATTATTGATCGAAGTTGGCAGCCCGGGTCCTAACTTTTTTTCTACCGAACCGATTGCTTTCAAATTTTAACACGCTACTCTACACACTTAAAGTTCTCGTCGGAACTACCGAGAAATTTTTTCACCCCTAACTTTTTATTTGACAACCCCTTCTTTGCTAAAATAAAAGGACTTTTTTTTTCCAAAGTCCGCCATTTTGTTATTTATCCATGAAATTTAACTTCAGTAGTTCCGACCAGAATGACATGTCTATAGATTAAGAATTATGAAGAATTTTTTATTTCAGATGACATCAAGAGCCAAAATCACCGGGGCCACCCACGCGCTTTTTTTTCGAGTTGCCAACTTCGATCAATAATAATAATAATAATAATAAACTATAAAATTTTTTCAACAAATTTTTTTTTTGTATCTTTAATATGTAAATAAAAACATCCTAAATATCCAAAACGATTCATTTTTATTTTCCTACAAAAAAACGCCCTGCAAAAAAGACATGAAAATCGGCTTTAGTTACCAGACTACTACCTTAAAGTAATGTGGATATTTCTTTTAGCATTGATATATAAAGGACACTCCACTCAAAGTCGATCAATATCCGATGACCTTCGATATTTCAATTGAGTTGCTGATCTTTAATTAGAGTTCTGAGAATAGAACGACCATTTTGTTTTATTCAAGATTTAATTTCAATTTTTGCGATACCAATCATTAGAATTTTGACACATTTTGTTCGCTGCGGTAAGTCTACTTTACCGGCTTGTCCCGAAGAACTTTTTTCTTTCCCTTGTCCGGAGAGTGGGGACAAGCGAACGAAAATTCCCCTCGGACGTCATTAAACGAGAGACGAAGCGAGCTCTCATTTTTTTGACGCCGCCACCGGCCAAACCCTTGAACCTTTTACCCCCTCTTGGTGTCCTCGGCACGTGAAACTCTCCCTCGTGTCCGTGCACATGCGTCGCAGTCACCGACAGCTCTACCTACCCTCAGTTCCATTGTCATTGAGAAAACGTAGGGGTAGGACGAGGGAGAAAAAAAAAGTACAATACGACGGATACGAATGAAAGAACGCTATTGTGCAGTAAATTTTTTCGAGAAAAAAATCACCGTTCAATGATGCTTCGAGAAACGATGAATGAGGCAAATTCTGAGCATACAATCACATGAGAAAAGATTACTTTGATTTTTAACATCGAATAACGTTTTTTTTTTTATGATTCTTTACGTCCAAGGGCTTGGCTTTCAATTTTTCGTTCTATCGAATTTTGTTAAAAAATTTTATTCCGCGACTCTTTGTCAGACAGTATTTATTTTGCGAATTGACAAAAAAAAAGAGACTACACGATAATTCAACGTACTTCAAAATCAGAAATTGTTTAGCGAGCTCAGTATGCGAGAAGTTTTTAATTTTTTCTTATTCTTAAAGCACGAGCGATAGTCGAGAAAAGAGAAAATTACAAATGAACGCCAGTTCTCTCTCTGAACGAATGTTTACTCTCTCGTCGAAATATCATCTTTTCCATTGGTATATCAATATTTCGCTCTTTTCAGAGCCATCAAAAAAAAAGTTAAAAATGAAAATTCGTCATTGATATAACTATAGTTTTTTTTTCTTTTAGAAAATGCATTTACATCCGACAACAAAATATCGCACAGCTCGAACGTTCGTGAGTGCAACGGCGAAAGAGAATTGCGCTCGAGTATCTCTAATCTCGTCTGTGCCAAAATAGACTCAAGCTAATATTGGACACTTTGGGTGTCCGAAAGTTCCTTCGAGACGCGAGATCTCGCGAAAACGCAACCGAAGAAGAAGAGATGACAGAGCCATATGGAATAATAATATATCGTGGAAAAATGCGATTGACGCGATGATAATTGACGGAGGATGAAAATTGCAACGTTGGAATTTTCGAGTAAGCGAAATTTTTCTGTCTCCATCGTTCTCCGTTGTCATTTTTTTTCCTCTGTTATTCGTTTTCTTTCTCTCGCTATATCGTTCTGGACGCGTTTATCCCGTACATTATACACGTTGCGATTACGTTTAACGCACAATAAGATCCTGCAACGCAAAGATATCAAGACTCGAGCGATGAAAAAAAAAATGAAAAAAGAAAAGAGTTCCCCGACGTTTCCAGGTGAAACGCGAAACCGATGGAAACGATCGCTTTGCCAGAGTGACACTTTTGCGCAGCTGTCTATAAACAATGGTTTTTTTTTTTTTTTCCCCTTTACTTATACATGTGGCGGAATGTCGATTTAGTCACGTTGAGTCATGCGGTTGCAACATGAATTTTTTTTTATATTTGGGAGAATTCGCGCAAAATTATTTTAATACGATGATAAACGGATGAAATTAACAGTCAATATTCGATTTTAATTAATTTTAAACGTTATCTTGGAAATTGAATTAAACGAACGTTCGATTAGCGATAACATTTTGTATCAAAATTTTATTGTCTTCGGAGTTCTTACCTTGAACATCCGTAAGAACGCGATTTGCGTTCATTTTTACTTCTTCTGAATTGCTTCGACAAAAATATTGATTTCAATTCGTAAGCGGCACCGTGTTTACCGCGGAATGGTCCCAAGGTCTCGTCGTCTCTGTCTTTATCGTTCATCGTTACGACGTTAAAACGAGGACGTAAAATGACGCCTGAAAAGAATGCGAAACGCGTTACACGCGACGTGTATATGCACCGGAATGCATCTACACAGATATGGATGTATTTAACGAAGTTAAAAAGCACGCGGATTATCGTCGAGATATTCGAAGGAAAAATACGTTGCTTCAAAGTCAATTGTTATATCTCTAGTGTTCATGTAGTTTAGTCTCGTCAATGAGTATCTTCTCAATTCGTTCATCTCTGCTGATAAACGTTTTCATGAATTTGCTGGCAATAGAGAGTAGCGTCGGTGAGGCCGTCGCGTGTTTCACGATTGAATTCCATTGAATTCTCGAAAGATGAAAAAACAAAAGCAAGCAGATTGGCTTCAGTAAACATTCCATTACAACGGGAGTCGTTGCGTTGATACATTACATGTGCGGCAGTACATTTTTAATTATGAAAAAAAAAAAAAACGTGACACATTCGCACGGTAATGTCATCAGGCACCGGCCGGTAGAGAGTGGTTAAAAATTTGGCCGAGAGAGGTCAGATTGCTAGGTAGCCGGTCTCTGCTAATTCCCAATAATCCCAATAGGGTAGAAAGAAAAAAAATGGTGGCTAGTGGCGTTGACGGATCGTTGGTCTCGTACATTTTTCTCAAGTACATACGAAGATACGGAAGATTACGTACTTACAAATGCGCACGTACGTATATAAAGATTTCGTGAAAGGATTCCTCGCAAGGTTATGGAACGACGTTAGTCGCAATTGCGCGGCCCACGCTGTTCGACGATATCGCGTCCTACCTACAGACACATATGCACGTGTATATTGACCATGAATGGGCAAGCGGTCGAGAGATGCTGCCGTGTGCTGCCCCAAATGTCGATCTCCGGCCGACCCAGACCTCTCGACGCCAGACATTCTCTTCCGCTCCCCTAACGCGTTCTTCTCAATCGCGACCGGGCCAACGTCAAGAGCACCGGATAACGATGACGTCATATCCCCCTTTCCCTTCCTCTCAGCGCCATCGTGCGACCAAACTTTGTAACAGACTTAGTCTCTCCGGTCGGAGGAAGAAACAGTGGGAGTTCTCTAGTTTTGTGTTGACGCGAAAAAAACAAAATGAATAATGAGCAGAGTATTGACGTGTTTATAAAAAATTTCACTCTTTCCCGTACACATTTGCGGATACCCGATATTTGTGTCGTTGCAACAGATTCATCGAGAGATTTGGTAATTCAGACGAGACGCAAGAGTTAAAGTCGATGTTTTATCAATTTTTTAATGTAGATTAAGTGATCGATGTTTCGCAATCTTACTGAAAATGTTCTTAGGCGAAGCGAGTTTTCATTGCCAACGGCTGCCGTGTCAATCGAAGAGTGCGTTGGTATATTTGCTCAAGGACTTAAAAACTACTGAGAAATTAAACTCTTTTACTTTTTATAATCGTCACGCGGATGATAGTTTTCAATGATTCATAGGTGTCGCTTTGAGTCAACCGGTGGGTATATCAACGGGAATTCGCATAATCAAAATCACGAACTTATTTAGACGCAAGCAAACGCCTGAATTCTACGTGCACGATCGTGCGAAGCGTACTCTGGCTGTACAAAAAAATTATCATATATATACATATATACATAAGCTCTCCTGTGTTGCTAACCGGAGAAGTAGTCTTCTTGTCTGCATCGTGAATCAATACTGGATCCACCGAGTTAACCGAATAGGGCTACGATCTTTAGATACGTCGAGAAATGAACTCTTCACAACGATTCTACATGTTTGCTTATATCTCCCCCTTCCCCAATCCCATCATTTTCTAAACAATACATTGTAAGAATTTTTTTTATAGTAATCATAAAAAATTCTTTAAGAGACTCAATGAGGATAAATCTTGCGGCTGCTCTTTTCTTTTTCATTTTAATTTTCGACTGACTCGCAAACTCGTCGTTCGACGAGACGCGCGCACGTCGTAAAAGAGCAATATAGCAATTCCAACGTTGGCTATTGTCAGCGAAATAGCATTACAATTTTTATTTCTTTACCTCTGTACTCTCGACTATAGAACACTCGTACATGTGTATAGTCGTGTTATAAAGTACTTTTTACCCATCCAGCAGATAATGCAATAACGTCAGTCCAAACACCGCTCATCCGCTCTTGCAAAATCTCGTAAATCCGACCTCAGACTGTTCATCGATATGAAAAGTGGCAATTCTAATGTTTTCATTTGAAAAAAAAAAAAAAAAATGAACGAAAGAAAAGATAAAAATTATCGTAATTAAACGAGAATCGTGTTGATAATGAGATCAAGGGTCTAGAATGCAGATAGGATAATAGAGCAGATATTTTCTGGATAATAATAATAAATTAATGTTTTAATTACGTTTGCAAAAACCGCTGTTTGAACGTTCCTCTAAATTTAAATTCAAATTTCCTTCGATTACTTAATTCTTCAATTTTCCTTTAAATGCCAAAAGAAAACACATAAGCACGACGGTCAAGACGATTAATATGATGATACAAGATAATTTTCTGCACGATAGACGAATGTTAAATGTCTGATTTCGCTAAAAATCGTTATTACAATCTGTAAATTCGTAATAAAATAAATAAATAAATAACAAACTTATTTCTGGCCCTTATTGAATAATGAGACGAAGAATTTACGAAGGTAATGCGATAATACGACGTAATTCCCTGCATGATAAAGGCATGATAAGAGTGTGGTCCTGTGAGTCTCGGTCGATATGGTATGTTTCTTCGTCTCTCTTGGAAACATCAGAGCGAACGAGGCTCGATCTTTGCGTCGTCGTTCGTACGAGAGAAATTCCGTTTGTTAGGCGACACAGCAGTCGAGTATTATAGTGTATAAGTTGCTCTCGAGAGTGTGCTCGAAGCTTGGGCCAATTGTCAATGTGTTCACGCTGTGTGTTTATGCCTATATATATATATATATATTTATATACTCTATATAGATGCGTGTGTATGGTATATAGCGAGGGAACAGGCGCCAGAGGCGACCCCGCATGAACACGCGAGAAAAAAGGCCTGGCCTGTGAGGCCCGACGGCCCTGTACACTAAACGCCAAAATTTTTTTCCCGTCAGACCGCCACGTGGTTGTCAAATATATTAATAAACTTTCAAATATTTCTAACTTACTATGTTATTGCTTTGGATTGCCCCAATATTCTGCGTCTATTTCGTACGTATGAAAAATGATAGTGGCTAGTTTTTTTCAATTTAACGAGGATGAAACATTAAAAATGCGACACCTTGTGGTGAAATTGTGGAATAGAAAAAAATGACGACTGAACACGAACAATTGCATAATCGAATTTGAAAAATTCCATTCCTTCGTCGTATTTTTGGCAGAGAGTATCGTGATTACATATTTGAAAATGTATTATAATCAAACGGTGTCATATTACTTTCAATGCCGTTTCTGGATCTTCCATTCTCCGTAAAGCTCGTTTACATTATGAAACTATATAACCAAAATATATGGTATTAGGGCGATTTTTTTTTTTTTCGACTATTTTTTTTTTCAGTCCCCACCCGAAATTTTGTTGGATATGTCGAAAAAGAAATTCCCTGAAAGTTACAGTCCTTAATATTAATTCTAATTATTAATTCTAATTCCTTATTATTGAAATCTAACTTATGAGTAGTATAAAATTTATAAAATATGAAATATCAAATAATAAAAAAAATAAAAAATAAAAAAAGTTCAATATCTCAAGAAATATTAATCTAAGCAATTGGGTCGATGGAACCTTTTTTGTAGGAGATTAAATTTCCAACAAATTTTTCATTTACATTTTTTTCGTAAAGTTAATAGTTTCGGAGATAACAGCAAAAAAACGAGAATTTTGGGTAAAAATCAACTTCAGTGACCCGTACCAACTCACCAGTACAATTTACACTTTCGCCGCAAGAGGCACTTTTTTAGATTGTTTTATTCCGAGTAAATCGAAAACAAGAACAATATGATAGCATAAAATGCGGCTGAGTTATAGAAATTTGAAAAAAAAAAAAAAAAAAAATTCGATTCACGTGTATTTTAGATGGAAAATCTTCTCACGCTTTGGGAAAGTCCTTAGAATTAATATTAAGGGCTGTAACTTTCAGGGAATTTCTTTTTCGACATATCCAACAAAATTTCGGGTGGGGTCTGAAAAATCGCCCTAATATGGTATGTTATACTTTTGGACGTCTGACAGTGACAAATGTTACAAACACTTATTTACCTGATAGAACTTTTCTTTCTTTAGACTTATAACTATTCGTTTCCCCAAAACAATTAAAAAAAACTATTCATAATCAAAGATAATAAAAACCCAAATCGGCAACTAAAATTATAGTAAAAATTTGAAAAAAATCTGATTTCCTTATAACATTATTAACTTCGCAGCGTACCTCTTTCGAGCCTTCCTAAACAATATATTTATTTTACTTAGCTTTATAATCTCGATCATATATCAAATTTAGTTATCTTTAACGACTCAAGAACGGCTAAAAATCTATTCCTAACCTCGACATTTGAACCTCGAAACGGCCGTGAAACCTCAACGACAAACAGCGCCATCGTGCAACTTCAGAAGCTTCAACGGCAATATAGACTATATGCTAGGTCCACTTATCGCCGCGAGACGTCGTAAAAGACTTATAAAGAAACGTAACGCGATAAAGAAACGAAACGAAAGATTAAATCAATAAGACAAGCGGCGCTATCGTGGCTACTGATTCTGATATTACACATTGTTCGGTAATGCCGCTTGACAACCCCAATCGCGTATAGCGAGCGAACAAATTCATCGCGAAGAGTTGGTTGGTCTATCGATCGGTCTTGTTTGAGCCGAACTTGAGCAGATAACCAAAATGAACAAACACGCGCGAGTTTATGTATATATGTTGCTCACGTGACGATGTGGGCGCACAGCAAAGACTGGGCATATAAAAGAGTACGCGGAAGGCGGATTGGGGCTTTTTCCGAGAAGTTCTCTCTGATAACTTTTCGTACGGCCGTATGAATTTAGGGGGGAAATAGGGTTATAACAGCGTTTTCTCAATGATTTTCATGAATTTTTTTATAGTACAAAAAATGAATATAATTTATTGAAACTTTGAGAATATTTTATACATATATTTAAGTATATACTATAAAATTTTTGAAGAATTTCCTTGAAAAACACCGAAAATATTAGCGACCCCATATTGCAGGTCAAAATCAGACTCGGCATTGTGCGTACATTCTGGAAGCCGCAATTTTCATCTGAAATCAAACGAGGTTGGAATTTACTTTTATTATATGTCTCTCTTCTATATGAACCTAAATGCTATGAAAAAAATTGAAAATTGAATTTTTTACAGGGGTCAAAACAAAAAAGCATGATTTTTTGCCATTTTTTACAATTTTATTTGCAAAAAAAAATTATTTTAAACAATGATAATATTCCGATTTTAGGTTCATATAGAGCGCAATACTATGAAGATAGTAACTGCCAATTTTCAAAACGATTGGTTGAAAACTTTTCGAACTAGCGTGTACGCAAGTTCAAAAAAACGTCGTTTTCAGAAAAACGCGTTTGAAAAAGTAGTGACCGCTCGGCTATACACGTGGCGCGCTCGGGGCCTGAAGGAGAGCTACTCACTTTAATGGCTTATAACAATAGAACGAGTCGGAATTTTCATTCCAAATTTTGGGAACATTTTTGTCAATAGTTTTACTAACAATTTATGAAATAAAAAAAAATCGATTTTTTGAAGCGTTTAACCCTATTTCCCCCCTTAAGGCGGCTCAAATCGCATCGCCTCAGCCCATCATTCTTTAGGTTTTCACTCAAAAAAACTTATTGTCAAACCCGTAAACTGTGCGAAGAATTGTAGTACTGCCTCATCGATAAACACTATATTGAAGTTTAAATAATTCGAGGCAGTACGAAATTTCTTCTCGCGGTTCATAGTATATCATTTCGCAGTACATCTTTTAAGGATCGAAGATACCCGATGAGAGGAACCATATGGGATTCTTTTTTAAATCATGAAAAGTTTAAACGTCATCGAGGCAGTATTTAACGTTATCGAACGAGTCTCAGATTTAACGAAACTCACTGTTGTACATTGAGGAACAATAAACTCGATGAGCGCTCAAATCCCGAAACATATGGTCGTATTGGAAAATAACGAATGAGTGCCATTTTTCATCATCGATGAGGCATTAGTAAATATTTTTTTACAGCTTACAGTCTTTCGTGACACCCAGTTTTTCATTGTGAGGTACATAGTACAATCAATAGAGAATATTGTGGCGCATTAAAAATAAAGGACATTTTTTTTAAATTAGGTTCAGTATCACGTACTGAATGTGAATTAACAAAATGGTTACAAATTGAGGGAGCGAAAGCGCCGGCATTTTGAGGAAAACCGTATTGGCCAATATCTCCGTTACCGTGCATTTCAGGCCAAAAATGGTAATAACCTTTCTTGTAGATAATTGAATTTCCCATCTTTTTTCGAAATAATTTTTTTTTGTATCACTTACCGTTTACGACTTATACGACTGTTAAAATTTATTTATTCACTTTTTGACCTGTATCTCCCCTAATAATTGTTTGAACAATAAAATGCTAATAACTTATCTTTTAAATCCATACATTCTCCACAACTTTTATTTAAAACTTTTTTGTCTGAAATTAATATTCTCAAAGTTATAACGCGTTTTTATTAGCCTTGCACCCAGTAGCGCAACATTGAACGCGTTATAACTTTGAGAATATTAATTTTAGACAAAAAAGTTTTAAATAAAAGTTGTGGAAAATGTATGGATTTAAAAGATAAGTTATTAGCATTTCATTGTTTAAACAATTATTAGGAGAGATAGAGGTCAAAAAGTGAATAAATAAATTTTAACAGTCGTATAACTCGTAAACGGTAAGTGATAGAAAAAAAATTATTTAAAAAAAAAGATGGGAAATTCAATTATCTACAAGAAAGGTTATTACCATTTTTGGCCTAAAGTGCACGGTAACGGAGATATTGGCCCATACGGTTTTCCTCAAAGTAGCGGCACTTCCGCTCCCTTGATTTGCAACCATTTTGTTAATTCACATTCAGTATTATTTATTTTTATTTTTAGTGCGATGCGGACAGGAGTAACGGGCTCTCTATTGATTGTACTAACAAGCATCTCGATGAGCAAGACAACCTATAATAAAATAAGTCATTTTCTTTTCAACGTTCCAGTACGGACATCAAATTGTGCGTTAGAGTATAGATGTATGCACAACGATCAAACTCGAAATTGCGAGAAGCCTCAGCTTCAAGTGTCTCCCTCTCTCTGCTGGTGCCTTGTTGCTTGGACTAAAGAGCGTGTTCGCTCGTTTTTTTCGATCGGTAAATAGAGAGAGAGAGAGAGAGAGAGAGAGAGACAGGGTACTTGGCACGTGGATATCATGGATGAATCGATCGTCGCCAAATGCACACAAATAAGAAAGGAAGAAAAAAAAACTAGCTACACAGTCATATCGAACAATACGAAATTCCTTACAAGTCCAGAAATAGAAATGCGTCCTCTCCTACGAGATTTGCGGAAGCGCTAGGGTGGGACGATTTCTATGCTTCTCAACGAGTTACGCGTCCGTAGCGTGGGAGTGAGCAGAATAAAAGGGTGTTGGAGAAAGAAGAATAAGGGCGGGAGACAGCAGAGAGAAAAGCATTTATAACTGGCGACTCGCCAAATCTTTTGTACTTAAATTTTTTTCAATTTAGATATTACGTTTTTGCGCACGCAATAGGATGACGCGTCGATGACGCGAGAAGAACGGTTAGTAACGGATTAAGGAAGAGCGTCATAACAATGAACTTGAATAAAAATAATAATAAAGATACGAAATCGCTATAATGGCGTCGGTCAAACGTGGCATTCGGTTTGGAACAGTTTTCAGCTCTATTCCGAAGGTAACTATTAGACCGTCGTTGTACATGGATTACGTAATAATCGACGAGTGAATAACGTATGAATCATTCGGCTTTTTTTGGCGTTTTCGAACGAGTCTTCGTTTTTTTCTTTCTCTGGTAAACTTACCGAGGGAATGGGTCGTGCGGGATTAAAGGGACATGGGTAGTAACACTGACGAAAATGGAGAAGGAAGATTGTGCGGACCCCCGCCGATTACGGCGACGAACGGCGACGACGACGAGAAGCTCGACCGACCGTCCCGAGTGGAAATTTCCATTGCATTTGGCATGGCGTCGGTACAGTCGGGACTAAAAGTACAACGATCATTTTGTTCGTACTCCGTATTTATAAATATTCGGTCGGACGATATAAACTGAAAAGATTTGAGGGTAGAGAGCACGAAAGTTTTATTCACATTTCACGACAAGTTTTTCGATACGAACAATTCCGGAATTTTCGAATCTCGAGCACAGAACCCCCAAGGAGTTTTCGTCTTTTTGTCACTCTACCGAGTTCCGAGAAACCGAATAGCCTCTCCGATGCGCCATAAGAGAGCGTTGAAAGCAGCACATACGTATATGCGTTTGCATACTCGGAGATCTTAGACGTGTGCTGACGAATTTTACGTTGCAAATAAAAATAAAACGAAACTTCCTCCGCGAGGAAGCAAAACAAGGGGGAAAAAAAAAGACGGAGCCAAAATAGTGATGAAAACACGATGGGGTCGGGCACGTGGGATCGAGATTAAGTACATAAGTGTAAAAGGCATTTTACGCTAACACGACGTAGTCTCAGACTCTGGGATTTGGTTCGTGTTAAGATTATCGTTGCAAATCAACAAGACATTCAATTTGTTCAATCGCAATATTTTGATGAAGAAAAAAAAATGACAAAATATGAAAAAATTGAAGTTCATCCGTTCACCAGAGTTGGAGCAATGGAACTAATAATTATTCGAGGATCAGGAGCAGGTCAATTTGGCGTGGAGTGTTCCGTATAAATAATTAATGACGAGTTCGTTGGGTCGGGGTGTGGGACGGGGTTACTTATAAGCCGGCAGACTAGCAGCTCTCTCTTTTTTGCTTCCGATCATTTCTCTCGTGCGAGGCAAAGATCCCAGAGAGAGAGAGAGAGAGAGAGAGAAAGAGAAACGAGACGTCGAGGACAAAATGCTCGTCGCGTTTAACCAGGGAATATTCGCGCCGACCGGTTGTCCCATGGCTAGCAGAGAGCTCTCTCAGGTTCCCTCGCAAATCACCAAACGAATTCTCTTTGGGTCCTCTATAAGTGGCGTCGTAGTCCGTCGAGGCGAGATTCGAGCGCAAACCTTTTGCCGATACTGTATCGACTATTATACAGAGAGGAATCGAGACGTTGTCTTTTTTTTTTGTTCTTCATTTTCACGTCGAAACGACTCCCGTAGCAAGCGAGGTCTTATTCATTTTGTTGTTTTCTTTTTCGATATGATAATAGGGATGTATGTTATGACCCGCGGACACGAGATGCAAAAATAAGCTAACGCTTTTAAACAGTTCTCGGTTATCGATTTAAAGATTTATAATTATCGGTGGTAACGATATCAAAGTGATTAGACGAACATCGAGTCTTATATGTATTCATAGTCGTTCTTTGAGGAATAAGCATCCCTTATTTCCTATAACACGTTTCATAAACGTTCCTTGACCGAACAAGGAGCCTTATTGGTTCCCTTATCTCACGGGAGCTCCCGAGCTCCCTTGAGGACCAGACGAAGCCTTGGTCTGTTCGTTTTTGCTGCATTTGCGAACTTCTTACCAAATGATGCGCAGAGTACAGCCAAATATAACCTATACAAATTTGACACATTTTAAGTTTGTGGTTACTTGTGGTGTCGCGTTTTCGGACAAAGTGTACAAAGACAAAAAAGAATCATGAAAAACGCATTTTTAAATTATTCTGACGATGAATTTGGAGACGAAAATCCAGAGAATCCGATTCCGTTACGACTTGTTGAAAAGGTACATTCGTGATTGGGACAATTCCTTCGGAATTTTTCGAAGATGCTCCTTTTCGGAAAAGGTACAGATTCAGCAAAGGAGCTGTGATCTTATGACCTCTGGTAAATGCTCGGTTGAGGCGATTGAACAATCATTGACTGCCAGTTTCTCCATTAACTCAGTTGTTAGTCTGATATTTTAACACTTATAATAATAATTAGATATTAAAAACATGAATATTTTATATGATACTATCTTTGCCCGAATGCCTTTTCCTCTCTCAACAGTTTCAACATAACTATTTTCTCTTCTGCTTCAGCAATCGCAATTTTTTTAGCGTGAAGCTTCCGCTGCTGCTCAATTGCTTCTCGGAGTTTTATTAGTAGTTCTTTTTCGTTGCAGTTTTGAAAATGAATTACTTTACCATTAGTACACATATTAACTAATATTAATGATTAATATAAACCTAATATATAAGATTTTTCATTACTTTTAGACTTTTACTCATTACATTTTTTGAACTCGTGTTAGGTTAGGTTCTAGTAACATAAACAGTACTGCATCCACTAATCACTAAAATCCCTAAAATATTCCTTCCTTTCGGAAGGAAGACTCGAGGTACGTATATGAAATAAGGCGGCCTTGGAGATTCAAGGGATCTTTTATGGAGGCTCCATTCATCCTTAAGATAAGGACGGACTATGAATACGGGCATTTTAGTTAATAAGTAATCGCAGACTTCTTAGAACGATTTAATTTTAAAAAAAGGGGGGATTTCTGTTGGACGAAGTGCCACGTGGCCGATAAATGTTTTTAGTACTCACTGAAAAACGTCGAACGGGATAGCCACGTGACGCTTCCACGTGGCTGTTATACCGTTCAAACTCAATCCCTGTTTTCGTTAAAGAATTTTACATATGCGCGATCTATTGTCAGGACCATTGTGTATTCATTGGAATATATTTGCGGCAGTTTCTGGACGATTAATCATTGTAATGACTGAGCAGGATGAAAGAAACTGGAAGGTGCGTTTCGTTCTCGGAAATAACGGTTGGCTATTTCCAATCTATCTTAACCGCAGTCAATCACTCTTATCGAGAGAACGTGCAACGTTTTCCCACACAGATGGCGATGGAACTCTTGTCGCGAAGATGCGCGCTCTCGTTCTTACCGACTTTGTCCACCTAACGCCAATACTCGACGTCACATCATTACCATATTTCGAAATATTACATACGTATTAATGTTTAATCTTGAAATTTCTTCAATTTCACGCTGCACCTGCTAACTTGAATAATAATTAAATTCGAAAATTCGCCAGAACGAAGATCCTTTAATGATATTAATTTTATTAGAGTAAATTTCTCCTCGCTGACTCACCATTGTATCCCGAACGAATGTTCCGGCACCGAGCTTGCATCTTTTGTACTCTCGTTAACGTAGTTCTAACACAAATGAAGAGTAGATAAAATTTAATGAATTTTTGGGAAAAACTAAAAAAAAGTACTGAAGAATATTTATGCGAAATTTGAGACTGTTTCACCGTACCGTTTTCAAGATATCGTTTATTAAAAATTCCAAAATTTGCATACGAACGTATACCTATACCTTACGAAATGAGCACTTTCCGGATATTTAGTCACCAAAGTGTACGAAAGAGTAGATAAAAATTCTTGAAATTTGGCACGAAAGTAGTTTAGTAGATGAAGAATAACATATATTTTACAGAAAATTTTCAAGTATACAGTAAAAAAGTATGGACTTGTTGAAAAAAATATTATTTTGGGGCCAGAAGAACTCGTTAGTGAGCATGACAACGTCGCTTTATTACGACTGGCGCGACATTCGCGCGCGTGTGTGTATGATAAAAATCGGCGCAGCGCGGCAATACAAATTTTTCAAAAGGAAAATGCTTCGGATTTGAATGTATAGGAAGATTTTAACGGTTTTTCCATTGAGATTCGAATAGAAATAAAAATATCAGCAATAAATAATACATTTGTCATAGCAATTGTATTTATTCAAATCATTATTGTTTTGAAATTTCATAAATCTTACATACCGATGCTTTGGTGATTTTTTATGATACTTTGATCATCTAAAATGTTCAACGATATTTTTGAGGGGGCGGGGTCGAAGTTTCGAACCGTAAAAGCTTCGACGGTACAAAACTCCGAATTTATGTGGGACGATCTTAAAGCTTTTCGAAATTTTTAAAATCCGTCCTTTTTAAAACAGAAATGTCATTGCGAAGAATAGTTATACATCGAAGATTAAATGACAAGAATAATTATGGGACCGATCTGCAAAAGTATCGAAAATCAAAAATCCTACTACTTAAAAAATCGTATTTTAATGATTAGCAAACGTAAAGTTCCGAAAAATCGTGGTGTTAGAAACTCGAGTTGCCGAACGATCGAGTTTTTTTACCGGAAAAGGTTCAGAAAAAAAAAATTCGAAGCCAAATATATTAGAATTTGTATGTCCCGAAAAGGGAAAACGGACGACAGTGTATTAATTCGACGGGGCAAAATTCCGACAGGGCAAAATTTCGAAAGAGAGTAAAACTAGCGCTACCAGTGGCCTCTGACGCTCGCTCGTGAAAAAGGTTCATAGGACATAACACCAGTGGCGCTGCCATCTAAACGCACGAATTGCAAATTTTCGGAATTTCGCCTCCCTTCGGAACTTTTATTTTCGGAATACCGCATCGTCGACGCCGTAATATTCGGAGTCCGAAAAATTCGTATACCTGAGAATTCTTTTCTTCAATTTTATTACGTTCGCACCTTTCCGACAGTTTCTCGTTCGATAATATAATTTTCGGAACTTTGCCGATCTCTAAAAATCACCAATTCGGAATTTTTCAAGTAATCCTACTGACCGTTCGATAAATTGCTCTGGCGTCTGCGTAATCTTTCGAAAAAATATTTACTCGACGATATTAAATTCGTATCATTTTTGGTAGCGATTCATACCCGTTCGATGTTATTTACAGTCGATTATTCAAACTGTCGTCGGAATGAACCGTGTAATTCGTACTATTAAAATTCGGAGTTTTGCACGGTCGAAGCTTTTACGGTTCGAAACTTCGACCCGGCCCCTTTTTGAGAACAGTCTTATCTTTGGTTACTTTTTGTGACAAAAATGTGACCAATGAGTCTTCTCCGCTTTGGTATAATTGTATCAATTGCTCGTACGTGATTCCCAGCCGTGCAAGTTTTGTGATCATATATTTGGATAGAACGTCTTTCAAAGCTGATAATTGTTTTTTGTTTGATCCAACTTTCAATTTACGCGTAAAATCTTTCAACGACTCAACGAATATTATAGTATTTTCAAATATATCATCGAGAGTCAAATATCGCTTGATCAAATCTTGCAGAACGACAAGATCATACGTAGCTTCGTGAAAGTTTCCTTGCGTATGAATTTGTGTCGAGAGAATCTTCCGCAAACTTGGACAAAGTTAAACATTCCTTTGCCTCGACGCCCAGGCAATTTTCGCTTCAATAATTTCAGTGAATCTGTGAATCCATAAATGATTTTGCCGAATTCATTCTCTAGAGAATGATTCACAATCTCTCTTTTCCTTTCAATCTTTTATTAGACATCTTTTTGACGCTGTCTTTATTCGCGTCACTGACATCCATAACCTCACTTTCGGCACGCATACACGCGGATAGATGAATCACACGGTAGATGAATCACACGGTATACGAGTAGAGCGACGTGTAAAAGTACGTTTAGTGAGCGTGACAACGTCGCAGCGCGACATGCTGCCCGCCTCGCGCACCTCTCCTTCTATCCCCTTCCATTTCTTGTGCTAACTACCTTAAGTCAAAAGAATTGGACTGTTACGATGATTATAAATGATTGAGAAATTAATTCTTACCATGCTTTATCATGATTGCTTTTGATGCCGTTAGTTTAAGCAACAATCCGATTGTAAATGTCCTCGTGCATCGTTAGATATTCATTAGTACGCTGAAGCGTGCAGAAAATTCGTGGGTTTAGTTTGCGTGTGGGTGTGTGTGTGTGGGTGAACTGGTGCAATCGTGAAACCGTTTTTACCCCTCGCTGCACCCCAATGGATCCAATATGGCGTTCGCATTCCATCGAATCAGCGAACGTGTCGGAATAGCGTTCTCGTTTCGTTCGTTTAACGGGTCAAACAATACGTCAAGAAAATGTCTCTAATATCTAATTTATTAAACTTCGATATTCGTATATGTTTAAGTAATTTTCGTCTGAACATTGAGCATTCCCGTTGTTAAAACGTTCGTATATCATTAAGAACAATTTTGCGATAGAAGTGCGTGAATTTTTTTTTTACACCGTTACGCCACTAATTTGTGTTATTCTCACGCTGCTGCGAATTCTCTTCTTTCAATTATGCAAATGACTTTTTCGCGATAATAATTCGATAATCATAACAGCAATTCATTCATTTTCTATTCATTTTTATTTTATCGCGTTATTTTAATCCATGTTTCTTTGACAGTTACGAAATTTTTGTAATCGAAAAAACATTAGAGCGAATCGAACGTTCTCGACATCGTATTCAATCCAATTCAATCGCGTTCCACGTTTGTGTGCTCGGCCGTGATGTCACGAAATTTGACACGTAGACATCGTGAAAACACGACGAAAACAAAAAATTACGATTAAACGATAACGAGAGGGACAATTAATATTATTGCACTGCGATAACAAAGCAACACTTTGACAGGAGTGTCTCGCGTGTTTTTGCTCGTACAAACGATCACGCGCGCGGCTCAATGTAATTTTTGCAGACTGAAATTTGCGAAGAAAAACCACTGCGAAATGTCTGCGACCATGAAATTGAGTATGCAGGACAAAAAGGATTTGGACAAATTCACGAAATTCCTCGCCCTCAAAGCGGCTCAGATAATTGTACAGTCGAGAACCAGCGAGAAGGTCAGCACAAAGTGCAAACCTGATTCGTCGGGCGCGGATTGGGTGAGGCGAATGTTTATTACCATTTTCAGAATTGTTACGTTGAGATATTCGACGGGATACTTAAAATTTCTGATTGCGACACTTTTCAGTTCAATTTGGCTATACACGATTTACCTGACGTTTTGGCCGAAGCAAAGAGAGTACTTTGCGGCGAGTTGGTCAGTTCGACGATACCGCTTTGTATCGAAATTTCTCTGAGAACGGTAGAAGGGGATACAATGGTGCTGGAAACTTGGAGTCTCGGAGTTCTGCCGGAACAATGCGACCCCACTATTAGAGTCACTTATACTGTCTACAATAGAATGGGCATTTTATTGAAGAGTCTGGTCTCCGTGTCGAGAATAACGCCTGCTTATAAATTAAGTCGGCGACAAGGTCCCGATTCGTATCATCTGTGCTACAGGATATACATGGGAGAGCCGCAGCTTCATACTTTGGGTAAGATTTTTAAAAATTTGTTAGGGAACAAAGTGAATTCTCAGGAAGTGGATGATTGGCAAATTTCATTCCTCAATTAGGTGAAACAAAAAATAATCATTGATTCTCATAAAAATAATAGAGCTTGAACTTTTCCGGTTATCCGGATACCCGAGTAATTCGGGTTTCACGGATCCGACGCTTCAAATCCGTAGATCCCGATAACTCGATAATATCCGGGTAATAACGGATTCGGGTATACGAATAGTTTCGGGGTATCCGGGTAACCAGGTACTCGGATAATAACGAATAATATCGGGCAATTACCGCCGATAATTGATGCCGAAAATGCTGAAAATAATCGTTCAATTTACACAATTTGTGAGGCACGCGTAGATGTTGCCAAGAACAATGTTCGCGAAGTACATTTATAAGACGAATAATAAATCATTACCGGAAGATTGAGAAACCGGGATTATATCGGTGTTCATGTCCGATCATTTAGTTGACCATCTTTTATTTTTACCGACTGATATCAATATTAAACAAATTAGATTATCATTATAACGAAGATTCTTGGAAAGAATTTTGCAGGCATATTTACTATTATTACCAAACTATTTCTTTACCGTAATTCACATCCGACAAAAACTACAATTTCAATAAAACATTCTTGCGTAGATTAAAAAAGCAATGACATAATCTTCTATACAATGTTAGGGAAACACATGATCATTTCATAAGAACGTAATCAACATTGACCCGCACTATTTGCATCTTTAATATTATTTTTTCATCACGATTTATTATTATTTAATAAATATCCTTAGTTTCTGAAATGTGTATTTGCTTTATGGGCGTGTGTGCAGTTTTTATGAACTTTAGAGTTGGAGAGAAAATATAGAATATGAAGAAGCGGATCTCGGCTATTCATAATATGCGCAGGCAAGCAATTGTGATCGTAACAGCCGATTCTAAAAAATTGTGGGAGTCACATGTAAAGTGTTTTCCCGAGTAAATACACAATTATTATAAATTGGAAAACCGTGACGTCCGATTCGTCAACACTAAGTTTTCATTTTTACCATAGTTTTGCACAATTTTGAACAGAGCAAATTCGATACAAGTTATTTTCCAATTTTTTTCAATGGAAACTATTAACACCCTATATTTCGGCTTATTTGATGACCAGACTAATACAATATCATTATTTTTTTTACGCCGGCGGTCCTATTTGAGCCTGTACGCGAAAAATCGGGTAATTACCCGACATTATTCGTTATTACCCGGTTACCCGTATCCGTGATTATTCGGATATCCGGATATCCGGATACTCGGGTACTCGAATACCCGGATACCCGGATATTCGGGTATTCGAATCTGAAGTGTTGGATCCGATTTCCCGGATACCCGGATACTTTCGGGTATCCGGCTAACCCGGATAAAAGTAACAGCCCTAAAAAATAGTGATTACAAGAATACAATGTTTTCGTTCTTATTTTCAGGTGACAATTACAAACACGTGAGGGTAGGTCAATTGTGTACTCCCGTTGGAACGATACATTTGTCGGTGTCTTATCGAACTAAAATGACGATATCACCGACTCACACTAGTCGCGATTCAATAATGCTCAAGAGTGATCATTTTCACTCCGATCTGAGTCCGCGTCACGCGCGTTATCAGCAGAGGTTGGTTATCGCTTTTTCATAGAAGATAAAATCATTATCGGAAATGCAAAGAATGAAAAAAAAGAAAAAATCGTGTAAAATGCTCTTTGTTACAGCGATGAGAATTCAAAGTCTCTCAGTGACACGATAAAACTCGGTGCTTTTGTGGTAAACAAGCAGGTTGTCGTTAACGAGGAAGATCTTCCGATACCGGATGTGCCTTTTAGTTCGTTGCTCACACCGCGACAAACTTCACCGCCGCCCGGCTCGATTCTCGATGCCACGTCATCCGGACAACCCACGAGTACGATTGTAACGACAACGACGACGACAAACGCCTCGACCTCGAACTCAATACCGGCAACGGGAATTATCGCGACTGACGGGAACAGCGCGAATAGCGAAAAACCCGAGAACGCAACGCCAAAGTGCAATTCGCGCAATGGCTCAAGACGAAGCAGCTGCTCGATCACAAGCGCCACCGATGATTTCATTATGGTAGACTTGGTAATTATTTATTCACGCCTGATAATGCTAAATATCCGTATGAATATCCGGCCGCTTTTTTTTTTGTGCTACAAGCATTTTTTAGAAAGACTTCTCTTTAGATGAGAGCACGATTTTTTAATTTTTTTTTTCTCTCGTTGGTGGAAGAAAGAGCGTTGTTTTTGTGATATTAATTTTTGTCGGTGATGACAAATGTTCAAAATTGTCAGTAACGTAAAGAAAACATTCAAGAAATGTGTGCGTGTACAAAATGTGTGTTTAACAAATACTATTAACAACCTGTGCAGTGAGTTGATACAGGATGTTTCAATGAACGCCTATTCCCTCGTCATTGCCTGATCAATATTGTGGGATTATTCTTCGAAGAAAAAAAACTTGAATTGAAATCCGTCTTGTCATTTTTTCATATTACTAACAAATATGACAGTACCATCCATCCTTTATTAATGTGAATTAACGCGCGCCAATTTGTAGAAATAATTCTGATAATATAATACTCATTCAATTCAGCCGATATCGCAGTATTTACCTTAATTCTGGCTTTTTAATTGCAGAAAACTCCGTTCGCTGGTACGAATACGAACAGCGATCTCGGGGCTTTTTATCGCGAATGTCAGAGCGCACCGCCGCTTCAGGCTTTCATCGAGGAGAGAACGCTCGCCGATCAAGTTGGCGATCTCACGAAGCAGCTCGAAAATTTTGAGACTAATATGCAACGATACGAGGACATACTCACGTCACTGTGCCAAACAGACAACAGTAATTAGCGAGAGAAAACGAAATGATGATTCACTCGTGCGAATATCGCGAATTTTTTTCCTCTTTTCTGTAACGCATCGCTATTGTACACGGCAAAGAGACTTTTCTCCGTGATTTTGTGCACAAACGGCCGCGGAAAGAGTTTTACCCGAGTCCGTATCGCAACTCGTATCTACTCGATTTTTCTTTCTTTTTTATATACACACGTGTTTCCGACTGGAGTCACTTGATCGCGACTGAATAATCATCGTTGTTGTTATTCATCGTCAAGCTTTATCGTCGCACGTTAATCGATTGGAAAATACCGGAAGGCCTCGTATCGGAACTAAAAAAAAAAACCGGCCCGTTTGCTTCTGTAAAGCATAAAGATATGTAGAAAAAATTATTTCGCTCATATCGAATCATCGTTTATTCATCCGCTCAAACGGCGAATTAATAATGTAATTAATTGTAACTTGTATATAATGTAAATTAGACGTGTACGTACGTCGTTTTAACTATTATTAATATATATATATATATATATATGTATATTTAAGAACTATGAGATTGTTTGCAATAAACACTTGTACGATAGCATTTCTGTTTCATTTACCATTCGATCATCCCTATCAACGTGAATTACGCTAATTATTCGAGTAGGTTACTGGTTGATGGACTTTCGTTAGAATTGTATTGTTCCTTGAAGAAATAACGTATTTGCTCATTCGAAGAATTGAAAGTACATGACAATTTCAAATTATCTTTATATCATAACATGAGAGTTAATACAAAAGAACGTAGGAGTATAGTAGACATTCGGACAAAGCGTCGGCTTTAATTTATGGTTTCCTCAAACTTTGGGTCATTTTGCTTTCAAAATTCATAAATGTCACGTGGTTCGCGGGTATACACATATACCGGCACATTATTCCGGTCATTCTTCGTTCTTGAATCTTATAAACACTATGGCAGTTCGCTGCTCGAAACGCTCCAACCTATATAGCGCGTGTATCTTTTGCTTTTAATTCGCACAACAGAGATCGTTTTCACGTTAAAAAGAAATATATATCATTTTAACAAATGATCGACAAAGTGTTTATCGTACAAAAATTGTGAAATTATTGAAAAACGCAAAATGGCTTGCCCTCCTGAAGTAGAAGAAACGATCAGGGTAAGGGACTCGCGTCGGCGGCGGTCGTCATGAGGCGGAGGATATTGAAAATGATTTAATTATTATATTACTGCTGATCGTTGGATTACAGGAATCTGATCAGTGGGCAGAAACTCTCAGACGTATTCAACTTTCCGTCGACATAAACGAGGTACTACCCAAAGAGCACACGGAGAAGGGTTTCTTTGAATGGATTATGACCCGAAACGATATACTGTAAGTTACAGCGTGTATTTTTCTCACGAACGAGCGATATCAATTTTTTTTCTACTACACAAATAATAACTGTAATTCTAAAATCCCTCCTCACTGATAGCCGAACCTTTTCATATAAATCCTTTTGCTAAGTCCAATTTGTGATCCCCAGAGCCTCAATTCTCGAACAGGGACAAAAGTCAAACATTTACTGCACTTAAACGAAACTGCCAATCCGTTAAACTTCCTAGTTACAATGCAATTAATTCATATGCCATAATTAAATTTTAATGATTACAGCGTCAAGATTTATTTGTGCGTCGTTACAAAATTTGATTTCTAAAAATGTACATAATTTGGTACAAGGCTTTGTTTCTGTTGGACAGCCTAGAACTAGTCAACTGGCTGGACTGGGCAAAACTCAACGCAAAATTCGTAAAAGACAGAAAAATAGCTAGATCGACGAAGGAGGAAGGGAATGAATTTTTTAAAAAGAAGAATCAATTTTTTTTCTACCACACAAATAATAACTGTAATTCTAAAATCCCTCCTCAATGATAGCCGAACCTTTTCATATAAATCCTTTTGCTAAGTCAAATTTGTGGTCCCCAGAGCCTCAATTCTCGAACAGGGACAAAAGTCAAACATTTACTGCACTTAAACGAAAATGCCAATCCGTTAAACTTCCTAGTTACAATGCAATTAATTCATATGCCATAATTAAATTTTAATGATTACAGCGTCAAGATTTATTTGTGCGTCGTTACAAAATTTGATTTCTAAAAATGTACATAATTTGGTACAAGGCTTTGTTTCTGTTGGACAGCCTAGAACTAGTCAACTGGCTGGACTGGGCAAAACTCAACGCAAAATTCGTAAAAGACAGAAAAATAGCTAGATCGACGAAGGAGGAAGGGAATGAATTTTTCAAAAAGAAGAATCAATTTTTTTTCTACCACACAAATAATAACTGTAATTCTAAAATCCCTCCTCAATGATAGCCGAACCTTTTCATATAAATCCTTTTGCTAAGTCAAATTTGTGGTCCCCAGAGCCTCAATTCTCGAACAGGGACAAAAGTCAAACATTTACTGCACTTAAACGAAAATGCCAATCCGTTAAACTTCCTAGTTACAATGCAATTAATTCATATACCATAATTAAATTTTAATGATTACAGCGTCAAGATTTATTTGTGCGTCGTTACAAAATTTGATTTCTAAAAATGTACATAATTTGGTACAACGCTTTGTTTCTGTTGGACAGCCTAGAACTAGTCAACTGGCTGGACTGGGCAAAACTCAACGCAAAATTCGTAAAAGACAGAAAAATAGCTAGATCGACGAAGGAGGAAGGGAATGAATTTTTCAAAAAGAAGAATCAATTTTTTTTCTACCACACAAATAATAACTGTAATTCTAAAATCCCTCCTCAATGATAGCCGAACCTTTTCATATAAATCCTTTTGCTAAGTCAAATTTGTGGTCCCCAGAGCCTCAATTCTCGAACAGGGACAAAAGTCAAACATTTACTGCACTTAAACGAAAATGCCAATCCGTTAAACTTCCTAGTTACAATGCAATTAATTCATATACCATAATTAAATTTTAATGATTACAGCGTCAAGATTTATTTGTGCGTCGTTACAAAATTTGATTTCTAAAAATGTACATAATTTGGTACAACGCTTTGTTTCTGTTGGACAGCCTAGAACTAGTCAACTGGCTGGACTGGGCAAAACTCAACGCAAAATTCGTAAAAGACAGAAAAATAGCTAGATCGACGAAGGAGGAAGGGAATGAATTTTTCAAAAAGAAGAATCAATTTTTTTTCTACCACACAAATAATAACTGTAATTCTAAAATCCCTCCTCACTGATAGCCGAACCTTTTCATATAAATCCTTTTGCTAAGTCCAATTTGTGATCCCCAGAGCCTCAATTCTCGAACAGGGACAAAAGTCAAACATTTACTGCACTTAAACGAAACTGCCAATCCGTTAAACTTCCTAGTTACAATGCAATTAATTCATATGCCATAATTAAATTTTAATGATTACAGCGTCAAGATTTATTTGTGCGTCGTTACAAAATTTGATTTCTAAAAATGTACATAATTTGGTACAAGGCTTTGTTTTTGTTGGACAGCCTAGAACTAGTCAACTGGCTGGACTGGGCAAAACTCAACGCAAAATTCGTAAAAGACAGAAAAATAGCTAGATCGACGAAGGAGGAAGGGAATGAATTTTTCAAAAAGAAGAATCAATTTTTTTTCTACCACACAAATAATAACTGTAATTCTAAAATCCCTCCTCAATGATAGCCGAACCTTTTCATATAAATCCTTTTGCTAAGTCAAATTTGTGGTCCCCAGAGCCTCAATTCTCGAACAGGGACAAAAGTCAAACATTTACTGCACTTAAACGAAAATGCCAATCCGTTAAACTTCCTAGTTACAATGCAATTAATTCATATACCATAATTAAATTTTAATGATTACAGCGTCAAGATTTATTTGTGCGTCGTTACAAAATTTGATTTCTAAAAATGTACATAATTTGGTACAACGCTTTGTTTCTGTTGGACAGCCTAGAACTAGTCAACTGGCTGGACTGGGCAAAACTCAACGCAAAATTCGTAAAAGACAGAAAA
Organism: Oxytorus armatus; assembly: GCA_958009045.1. Classification (NCBI taxonomy): domain Eukaryota; kingdom Metazoa; phylum Arthropoda; class Insecta; order Hymenoptera; family Ichneumonidae; genus Oxytorus; species Oxytorus armatus. The sequence goes on along the minus strand of OY253746.1, from coordinate 2,573,770 downwards.
ATAGCTAGATCGACGAAGGAGGAAGGGAATGAATTTTTCAAAAAGAAGAATCAATTTTTTTTCTACCACACAAATAATAACTGTAATTCTAAAATCCCTCCTCAATGATAGCCGAACCTTTTCATATAAATCCTTTTGCTAAGTCAAATTTGTGGTCCCCAGAGCCTCAATTCTCGAACAGGGACAAAAGTCAAACATTTACTGCACTTAAACGAAACTGCCAATCCGTTAAACTTCCTAGTTACAATGCAATTAATTCATATACCATAATTAAATTTTAATGATTACAGCGTCAAGATTTATTTGTGCGTCGTTACAAAATTTGATTTCTAAAAATGTACATAATTTGGTACAACGCTTTGTTTCTGTTGGACAGCCTAGAACTAGTCAACTGGCTGGACTGGGCAAAACTCAACGCAAAATTCGTAAAAGACAGAAAAATAGCTAGATCGACGAAGGAGGAAGGGAATGAATTTTTCAAAAAGAAGAATCAATTTTTTTTCTACCACACAAATAATAACTGTAATTCTAAAATCCCTCCTCACTGATAGCCGAACCTTTTCATATAAATCCTTTTGCTAAGTCCAATTTGTGATCCCCAGAGCCTCAATTCTCGAACAGGGACAAAAGTCAAACATTTACTGCACTTAAACGAAACTGCCAATCCGTTAAACTTCCTAGTTACAATGCAATTAATTCATATGCCATAATTAAATTTTAATGATTACAGCGTCAAGATTTATTTGTGCGTCGTTACAAAATTTGATTTCTAAAAATGTACATAATTTGGTACAAGGCTTTGTTTTTGTTGGACAGCCTAGAACTAGTCAACTGGCTGGACTGGGCAAAACTCAACGCAAAATTCGTAAAAGACAGAAAAATAGCTAGATCGACGAAGGAGGAAGGGAATGAATTTTTCAAAAAGAAGAATCAATTTTTTTTCTACCACACAAATAATAACTGTAATTCTAAAATCCCTCCTCAATGATAGCCGAACCTTTTCATATAAATCCTTTTGCTAAGTCAAATTTGTGGTCCCCAGAGCCTCAATTCTCGAACAGGGACAAAAGTCAAACATTTACTGCACTTAAACGAAAATGCCAATCCGTTAAACTTCCTAGTTACAATGCAATTAATTCATATACCATAATTAAATTTTAATGATTACAGCGTCAAGATTTATTTGTGCGTCGTTACAAAATTTGATTTCTAAAAATGTACATAATTTGGTACAACGCTTTGTTTCTGTTGGACAGCCTAGAACTAGTCAACTGGCTGGACTGGGCAAAACTCAACGCAAAATTCGTAAAAGACAGAAAAATAGCTAGATCGACGAAGGAGGAAGGGAATGAATTTTTCAAAAAGAAGAATCAATTTTTTTTCTACCACACAAATAATAACTGTAATTCTAAAATCCCTCCTCAATGATAGCCGAACCTTTTCATATAAATCCTTTTGCTAAGTCAAATTTGTGGTCCCCAGAGCCTCAATTCTCGAACAGGGACAAAAGTCAAACATTTACTGCACTTAAACGAAAATGCCAATCCGTTAAACTTCCTAGTTACAATGCAATTAATTCATATACCATAATTAAATTTTAATGATTACAGCGTCAAGATTTATTTGTGCGTCGTTACAAAATTTGATTTCTAAAAATGTACATAATTTGGTACAACGCTTTGTTTCTGTTGGACAGCCTAGAACTAGTCAACTGGCTGGACTGGGCAAAACTCAACGCAAAATTCGTAAAAGACAGAAAAATAGCTAGATCGACGAAGGAGGAAGGGAATGAATTTTTCAAAAAGAAGAATCAATTTTTTTTCTACCACACAAATAATAACTGTAATTCTAAAATCCCTCCTCACTGATAGCCGAACCTTTTCATATAAATCCTTTTGCTAAGTCCAATTTGTGATCCCCAGAGCCTCAATTCTCGAACAGGGACAAAAGTCAAACATTTACTGCACTTAAACGAAACTGCCAATCCGTTAAACTTCCTAGTTACAATGCAATTAATTCATATGCCATAATTAAATTTTAATGATTACAGCGTCAAGATTTATTTGTGCGTCGTTACAAAATTTGATTTCTAAAAATGTACATAATTTGGTACAAGGCTTTGTTTTTGTTGGACAGCCTAGAACTAGTCAACTGGCTGGACTGGGCAAAACTCAACGCAAAATTCGTGAAAGACAGAAAAATAGCTAGATCGACGAAGGAGGAAGGGAATGAATTTCTCAAAAAGAACAATCAATTTTTTTTCTACCACACAAATAATAACTGTAATTCTAAAATCCCTCCTCAATGATAGCCGAACCTTTTCATATAAATCCTTTTGCTAAGTCAAATTTGTGGTTCCCAGAGCCTCAATTCTCGAACAGGGACAAAAGTCAAACATTTACTGCACTTAAACGAAACTGCCAATCCGTTAAACTTCCTAGTTACAATGCAATTAATTCATATGCCATAATTAAATTTTAATGATTACAGCGTCAAGATTTATTTGTGCGTCATTACAAAATTTAATTCCTAAAAATGTACATTATTTGGTACAAGGCTTTGTTTCTGTTGGACAGCCTAGAACTAGTCAACTGGCTGGACTGGGCAAAACTCAACGCAAAATTCGTAAAAGACAGAAAAATAGCTAGATCGATGAAGGAGGAAGGGAATGAATTTTTCAAAAAGAAGAATTACAGTGCTAGCCTTGCGAGTTATACAGAGAGCGCTAAGTATGCCTCTTTCGAGAACTACGATTATTCAATGGCAGTTGCGAATAGATCGGCAGCACTTTTTTACTTGGACAAATACAAGGTAAACCGTACATTCTAAGATAAATTTTAAGATATCATATTCATCAACTACGATGGTTAAAGAAAACCCGATTTTTTTTTGTTTTATTTCCTCATCATGAAACTGCACCAGTTTGGGCGTAAGCTGCTTTTTTTTAGCGAACATGTCAAAGAATAATTCAATGAGAAAGGAATTCGAAAAATAAAAAGCGTTTTTTTAACCGCCAGATAAATGGTTAAAAAATTTGTTCATCGTGTTGTTTCTTTATAGGAATGCCTACAGGATATAGAACTAGCAATTATGTGCGGCTATCCGGAGAAAATATTTTGGAAATTGTATTTGCGAGCTGCTCAATGCTATATCAAACTGGGACAGGCAAGATTGGCGCTTGACGAACTGGAAAAATTGCATAATTCTCTTGAGAACAATAACGAAATTACCGTAGAAGCAAAGGGTAAGTTGTATTTGGAACAATTATTTTCCGACAACATTACGTTTATATTTTATGACTTTTAGAATTTATGTTTAAGATTCGATTTTGAACCGAGGTAATAATCTCCGCAAGATGGCCGAGGAACATCTAATCGCGCACGGAGATTCGCCAATACTACCGGGACCAAATACGATTATTAATCCGGAGGATCTGATACAGAAAAATGATCAATTTCCATTCGCATCCAATTCCATGATACTCAGAACATCTCCGACGCGTGGAAGATACGTTGTTGCTGGGAAACCTATCAGAAAGGGTGATATTCTATTCGTCGAGAAGCCGTTCGCTTGGGTCCCCGTGACTCACGGCAACGATGTCCTGCTGTGCGCTAATTGTTGCGAAATCATGGATGATCCAATAGCCCCGTCAGTATAATATCCAAAATTTAACAAAACAAAATTTTAATCACAGTTCCGATTTTCTTTTGATTCTTATTTCTTCGAGAAGAATGAAGAACGAATTGGAAACGCTGTGCCCAGAAAACTTACCAGTAAACATTTTTTCAAACAATCCATGTGCAATATAACGCCTCGCTCCAAAAACTTACGTGAAATTTACATCTTTTTCACAATTTTCAATGAGTCGCTCGAAAAACCAACATTTTATTAAATATTTATCTATAGATGCAGAGAATGCTTGGACACTTTGTATTGTAGCCCAAAGTGTTGGGAAGATGCCTGGTCGGATCATCATTGGGAATGTACTGGTTATCACATGGGTCTTTGGCATCAGATCGGAATCTCGCATTTGGCATTTAAGATTTTACTCGTATCGGTAACAACGTGCGATTCCCAATGGTTCAACGGGGTACAAAAATTATTGTCGAATATCGAGAAAAAAGATTTGGAAGATGTTTTTAGCGTGACTATCGTGAGTATCATCTTCGGTTATTATTATTGTTTTTTTCTTTTTTTTCACAACGCGAATATTTACAAGACAGAAACAATTTTTATTAAAGGCTTCGCTGATGGTAACGACTTATCTCGAAAGATTTACAAATTTTTTCGATGTCGTTGACATTAAAAAATGTCTCGTTGACAAATTTGACGATCCGAATCTCAGTTTTGACGTTGATGTAACAACGCGAGACGGAAAGAGACTTTACATTGGTTCGATGTTACTTCGACTCTCGCTACAGATGTTCTGTAATGCTTACGCGGTTACGAAAATTTTAGAATCTTTCGATTCGTCGGCGCACACGCTTGTCGTTGAGGAACAACAGCGGATAGCAACGGGAGTTTATCCATCGTCTTCCATGCTCAACCATTCCTGCGACCCGACAATTATACAGACGTAAGGGGGAAAACAGAGTTTTCTCAAATTTGTTTTGAACTGTCATCTCGAAACAATGTAAATCTTCTTTTTTTTTTCGACAATTTAACGGTTCTTAAAATGTCTTTCGTATTTAAGTTTTTGGAAAAATTGGCTCATCGTTAAAGCTGTTAAGAACGTTGAGAAAGGACAGGAAATCTTTAACTGTTACGGTTTGTATTATTTCACAAATAACCGTCACTCATCGTCGTTAATATTATAATTTCAATTGTGATTGTTGACGATATTATTTTCTCACGACACAGGTCCGTACTTCAGGCGAATGGAAAAGGCACAGAGACGAATAAGCTTGAGCAAGCAGTACTGTTTTTTTTGCGAGTGCGACGCTTGCACGAATCCCGCACTCGATTTTTTCAAGGTAAAGCATTTCTGTAAGCACAATTAATTTTGTTTTCTAACGACACTATCGGTTTTTTTAAATTTAAATCATTTCGCAGCAACGTTTCGACGGTTTTAAATGTTTAAAATGTTCTGGGCCGTCGTTGCGTGTTCCGAATGCCAATACTCATCGATGTCTCGATTGCGAATCAACGAGCGAGATAACATTCTCCGATGCTTTAAATGAAGCTGCGACACTCTGTAGTGATGGGATGAAACTTACGAACGACGAGTTATGGGAACAAGCAATTCCGTACTTCGAGAAGTGCCTGGCTATACGAACGAAATATCTGTACAAGTACAACGTAGAGATCGCAATTACGAACGACGCGCTGGGACAGTGTTACGCTTCGACCTGTTAGTCTTGAATATTATTCATAAAACAAGGGGTCTCGAAAATTTTTTTCTATTTCGTGGAAAAAAAAAAATAATATCGTTTAGACGAGAGAAACCTCTGGTATAATCTCTCAGTTGAATTTTTCGATACCATCTGTTTTTTTTTTATAATTAATATAAAACTCAATTAAGGGATAACACCACTGTGACCCCCGGTTTTTTTTTCACATTTTTCAAGAATTTTTTTTTGTGGGAAAAAAGATATTCGAAAATTTTTTTTGGGTTTTGTTCCTTGTTTATTAATGTATAAAAAAATATTTTTTTTACATTTTTCACGCCGCATGGTGGCGCTGGGGAAGCTCTCGCGTCAGGTGCTGTCATCTCCGCGGCACGCAGCAGAACTCTCTTCAACGTCGATCTGAAAAAAAATACCGAGTGTTTTCGTTAATAATATGATATGTTGAAGAGAAGTACATAGGGATTTGGAAAAATATTGTTTAAAAAAAAATAGGCACGCCTTTGAAATTAAAGAATGATTTTTGAGCAAAATTTCTCGTCGAAAATAGGCTATAACTTTTATAATTATTGAGATATCGAAAAAATCCTATGTACTTCTCTTCAAAATATCATATTATTAACGAAAACACTCGGTATTTTTTTTCAGATCGACGTTGAAGAGAGTTCTGCTGCGTGCCGCGGAGATGACAGCACCTGACGCGAGAGCTTCCCCAGCGCCACCATGCGGCGTGAATAATGTGAAAAAATGTTTTTTGATACATTAATAAACAAGGAACAAAACCCAAAAAAAATTTTCGAATATCTCTTTTTTTCCCACAAAAAAAAATTCTTGAAAAATGTGAAAAAAAACAGGGGGTCACAGTGGTGTTATCCCTTAAGCCGTGATATTAAATATGTTGCTTCGACGATTGAATTTTCTTATACAGGTCATTGGCTCGCCGCAATAGGGTACCTTGAAAAAAGTCTCGCCGCAATGGAGCAAAAATATGGCGCGGACAGCATAGAAGTTGCGAACGAGTTGAATAAAACAACGGACGTCTGCTTTCAATATATTCAACGAGAATTGAACCGTCGAGGAACAGAAGAGTTTAGGTAATGTCCATTAAATGTTTTTCGTCAAAACAATCGATAAAAATTCTTCTTATCCTGGTTTTTATTCTTCATTTTTTTTTTTACACAATTTTCAAGGGACATCGTTATTAGAACTCAGAGATACGTGGATCGCGCTTTTGGAATTGTCAGCATAACCAGCGGACCTTGGAACGAAAAATATCAAGAGATAAACGAAAAGAAGCGGCAATTGTCCGCATACCTCGAGCAGCTTCGCCCATAAAAGAAAATATTATTTTGCCTCACGATTCTCTTTAATCATTGATTCGTCATTACCCGCATGGAAAACTGATTATTTCGAAAGGGTAAACAAAAAAATATTATTTTTCAAATAAAATTATTTTTCTATTTGTCATTTTTACCTCTGTTTTTGTTTTTTCCGTCTGAATAATCAATTTTTCATGCGGGGATTATTTTTTCTTTGCAACGATTATTCGTTTTTCTAACTTCATAACGTGTACCAAAATCTTGAAATAACATAAATCAATAAATATAGTAGATATATATGTATATATTTATAATCGCGTTCATCATAAAAGTACAATAATAGCGTTATATCAAATCACAAAGAGAAATTCAATATTCACACGATAGGCGCAGACGGTAAATAAGGTTGGTTTTTTTTTGTCCTTAGCGAGCAACGGGTTTTACATTTTGGGATTCGCTCGGTATCTGGCCTTTTCTCTGCATTCTCGGGGGAATTGTCGTATTTTTTTTTGCTTACTTTATTTTATTTGTTTTTTAATCGTAACGAACTTACAAATGGCTGTTACGAAGAAAAGTGACATTGTACAATAATATATAACGTTGAAAGTGTCGTATGAAACAAAAAAAAATAATAGTAAAACACGTAGACAATCAAATAACAAATAATTACAAAACGCAATCGAACGGACCCTGGGTAAGCTATAGGGGCTGTCGAAGATGCGTCCAATAATCGGGATCTCGTAGAAATAACGGTTGTTTTCGAGCGGAGAAAAAAAAATTTCTCGCCCTTTGTTCTTGCTCTGTTTCTCTGGGGGGGTTTGGGGGGGGGGATAACTAACAGTTGATCGTTGAAGAGGCATCTCGAGGGACCAGGCTTTGGCCCATATATTTTTTCAATTTCTCAAAAAATGATTTTTTTTCGCCTTCTCCCTCTGCGTCCTCTATCGCCAAACTTTCTCTCATTCATCGTCACTTGACTTCTTTATCTTGTTTTTTTTTTTACAAATGTACAATAAGAGCGGCCGGGGGATTGCCGATTACGTAAAAACGACGTCTTGTTGGTCTTCACATTCCTCTCTTTCTTTTTTTAATTCCTCGATGTTTACGCGGTCTCTCACAACCCGGATGTCGATATTTCTCTTCTTTTTTTTTTCCCAACATTTCCATTCCGTTTTGTTTTATGTTACTCGAGAGAGCGGCATTCTCGAGAACTCTAGTTTGTTCGTTAGGTTCGAGTTTTTCATGTTCGTTTTTGGGATACGAGAGATACAAGGTTTACGGGTGTCACTAATCAGGCACTTTACGATATCCCTTATTTCATTTCATTCTTTCAAGTTTTTCTCTTCTTCCATCCACAAATCGCTCTCTGTGGAGCCTCGATCGTCTCGACAGCTTTTTTTTCTTCCTTCGCTCTCATCATTTTTTTTCTCTCTTTGTTTCTCTACTTCCTTGCGATACTTTAATCGCGCCCAGGCAAAACGACGTCGACGGGCAAACTGCAAACGCACACACACGGACATATCGAATATAATTATTTTAAAAAAAGTGTCCGGTTCGTGAGCGATTTGCTTTGCGAGTTTTTGGTGTCCATCCCTCATACAGCTACCTATAAAGAAACGTTCGTATTCCTTTTTTTTTCGTTTCTTTCTATCTGTGTCTTTCATGCATACACAAATAATAATAAAACGAGAGAAACGTTCATTGCACGATCAGCAAAATATTTTCTGCTTCTTCTCTCTCTCTCTCTCTCTCTCTCTATCTTTCCCTTTCTCTTTCTCTCTCTCTCTCCCTCACGTATATATTTTTCTTGGAAATAAAGCGCAATATAAGTAAATATTTGGTACAACGTAGCGAGGTTGTTACGTCCTGTACCGTTGCGATCACTCGAGCAATATTCGTCGAACTCTATGTGGAGAGCTTTGAAATCCGAGACGAAGGTGTTCAATTGCTCCGCGATTTTTATATTTTCAGTGTCTATTGTTTCAATTGCCGCTTTATCGCGATTCTGAGTGTTGGTAGGGGGGGGGGGGGGGGGTTTCCTCTTTGCCTCGTTGGCTTTTTCTTGTCGTGTTCGTGAAAAATTGTCAACTCTAGGTCATAAGCTCGCTCGTGTCGTCCGCGTCGGCGTCATCGGGCGGTTCCATTCTCACAGCCAATTTCGTGTATCCAACTGTCGATTCTCTTCGCTTCGATGCAGCCTGACGATGATGATCAACAAAACATTGAGTTTAGATAACTGTCGTGAGACAAATATTAATGTTTTTTTTTTCTTTTCTTTTTACAATACTTCAAATTAATTACCTGAAGGGCAACGAAAATTGCGGCAAATAGTGCTACAGAGGCAAAACAAATTGCAACGGCCATAGCTGTTGCAGCTGTTGTTGCCAGGGCTGCGGAATCTTCGGTGCTCGAAGTTCCGGGATTGCTTTCGAACATCTCGGCTGTTCCAGGCGCAATTGACTCGTCCGGCGAGAATTCCGTGCCGGGAACTCTTCTCTTGCCAGCCGGTGAACTGTTCCTGCAGCCACCTAAATTACAGCAATGATATAATTAAACGTTAACAAAAAGGTTAAAAAAAAAATTACTAGCAAAGAAATAAAAGGGCAGACTATTCAAGATTCGATAATATTTTTCGGGTTTTATAGATCCTCGCGAACTTCATGATTATTACTCTGTCTGTTTGGAAAGTTTTAGCCTTAATCGGTTGAACATTGAACGGGGATCACATCTTTTAACAAGAAATAAATGAAAATTTGTTAAAATTTTACTACAAGCATCAATTTCAATGAATCATTATCATTAATAAAGTTTTAATTATATACGATTATTCTAAATGTAATTTTCTGTCTATTTGACAAAATTTAAATGATTTAAATTTAATAAATTTAAGAAAATATAATAAATTAAATTTAAATTAAAATTTCTGACATGAAGATGTTAAAGGATAAAATTTCACAGAATGAGAGTTTCCTCAATGGGAAATCCATGAAAATCTAAATCATCGAGTTATTGTAGTTTACGAGAAATAAATATTTTACCGGTTTCCGGATCGCACAAACAGCACTCGTCGGTCTCAGTTTTCTTCTCGTCACCGGGACAACAAGGTACGCACTGATTGTTCAGTTTATCAAGATGCAACGGTGCGGTACAAGCGGTACAACTGAATTTTCCCGGTCCCGAGCATCTTCGACAGTCCTGATTGCACGTTTTGCATAATTGGGTCAGAGGATCGTAGTATTGTGCGCCGAGGCATGCCATACATAAACCACCGTCGAGCATAGAGTGAGTAGGACACGAGGTACATTCCAGTGGACCCTCGCCTTTGCACGTGCGACAATAATGATGACACTTTTGACAACCAAAATTCGATTTGAAGAAACCCTCGGGACACTCCGGATGACATTCGCCTGCTGCCAATTGCCAGCCTTGCGGACAAGTTACGCACTGATCGCGTCTAGGACCCGAGCAAGTTTTACACGAGAGATAACACTTCGAGCATTGTCCACGATCGCTGTAATAACTGCGAAGAAAAAAAAGAAAAAAGAGTCGAGGTTATTGAAGAATTTTTTTTTGTACCAAAAATAGAATTGTACTCGCTTTGCAAGCTCAGTTGAGCTCATTGATATCCTATTGTTGTTTTAAGGGCGGGGTAAGGGTTTTCACTTTCGAAAAATCGAATTTTTTTTTTCGTCTTATCTTATTGTTTAACATTTCAAGAATATGTCCTCAAAATTTTAAACCGATCTAAGCAATATTCTTGAAGTTATTGTCTCATTAATCTCCTGGCCTTTAACGCTATACTTCTAACAGCTGCGGGCGGTCGGGCTAGCAGTGCACTTCAGACGCGTTTTTCTCAAAACTACTTTTTCAAAGTCCGTGTTCACTGCCATTTAAAAACTACTTGACCGATTCATTTCAAACTTTGTACACATTTTCTACATATAAAATACTTCCCCCCAACGTTTATTTGATTTTTTTTTTTTTACATTAAGGGTGTTTCCCACCCACAAAATGGCGGAATTTTTCGTGGAAAATAACAGTTCGCACTTTAGATGGCCGCCGAAAAATTTTTAAATGAAAAAAAAAAAATTATCAGAGAACGTTGGGGGGAAGATTTGATTATAATTTGACGAAATTTTCATGATTTTTCATTTTCAGATAATTTCCGGCCGAGTTATAGTGAACACCGCAAATTGTTTTTTTTTCCAAGACGTTCTGGGGGAAGCTCTGTTACGGACTTATGCTTCGATATTTCTGCATGAAAAAATTACGCAACATTGTCAAAAGTATGCTCAATAATGTACAAAAGGTTCGAATAAAATTGCTCAATCCGTATTTGAGAAAAAAAATTGCAAAAAAAGTGTTTTTTTTACGCTGAAACCGTTACCCCTTCCTTAATAACGTAAGCACGAGAAGTAACAACGGAAAACAATGGTAGATTCTTGAACATTTCTTGGGGGGAAGTGTATCTTTTTGAAAAATCACTCAGAACAAAAGTAAATATGATAAATTTATCATACCTTTGCATATTTAATATACAACGCCATTTGAAATAAACAATTCGAGAATTGAAACGATGGAAGAAAAATTTGGTCGGAAAAAAATGGTCCTTGGTGAACGCTTGTGTTTCTGCGATTATTCATTTATCAATTTTCCTAACGACTCACCCTTGAGCGCACGAAGATCTGCACTGTCCGCAGAGTGCAGATCTTCGTTTTACAGTAAAAATAGAATTGTACTTGCTTTGCAAGCTCAGTTAAGCTCATTGATATCCTATTGTTGTATTAATAACGTAAGCACGAGAAGTAACAACGTAATCGAAAACAATGGTAGATTTTTGAACATTCCTTGTGGGAAAGTGTCCATCTTTTTGAAAAATCACTCAGAACAAAAGTAAATATGATAAATGTATCATACCTTTGTATATTTAATATACAACGCCATTTGAAATAAACAATTCGAGAATTGAAACGATGGAAGAAAAATTTGGTCGGAAAAAAATGGTCCTTGGTGAGCGCTTCTGTTTCTGCGATTATTGATTTATCAATTTTCCTATCGACTCACCCCTGAGCGCACGAAGATCTGCACTCTCCGCTCTGCAATTGAAGACCCTCCTGGCAAGCGGTGCAGTTGAGACGAGATACGCAATTCTTGCAAGTGTGCAGACAGGGCGAACAAATGGGTCTCGAAGGTTGCGCTATCGAGTAATAACCGTCGTCACACTGACTCACGCATTTTCGTCCCTGCAGCAAAAGCGAACCCTGACAGGATATACAAAAATCATCGGTCGCACCGGCGCAAGTCTCGCAGGTCGAGTGACAAGGTTTGCAGTGTCCATCATCGTAATACTCGGAAGTGTCACAGCGTGAACGACTCTCGGGCGCGCATAGGCCCTTTTTATTGATACTCCAGCCGTTGATGCAACTCGTGCATGTCGCCGATGCACAGGTCGAACAACCCGGTGGACAGGGTACGCATTCGCGTCTCTTCTTATCAGCGCTGTAACCCGCTGGACAGGAAGCTCGACAAGTTCCTGAATAAACAAATAATATATAAATAAATACGAAAAATTGTACTCCCTCGTCATATTTTCAGTTTCACCATTCATTGGCTTCAGTTTGGGTAACGAGAAAAATTTATTGAGAGACAATTTCGGCAATAACGAATTTGCAAAAATTTTGTTTATTTCGTTCAGCTCAATTGTTCGAAGTTTCATTTGTTTTTATTAACTTATCGATACACTATGAACTCTCGAGAAAATAAAAGATGTTAACAAAAAACAAAACTTCCTCTACGATGAAACGTAATGAAAAATGGTAATTTATTCAATCTCATTGATAAAATTTCACTCCAATAACTTCGTCGTATGAGAGTATAACAAAAAAAAAAGAAGTTTTCGCAAAATCATTTGTCACCTGAGAGTGAAAATAATCCCGGACGACATCCTATGCACTGCGTCTCACTGGTGCCGTTGCAAGTTTCGCAACTAGTGTGACAAGCCGCGCAATTGTAATCCTGCGTTTCGTAGGTGTACGTCGGACAGGCGGCGTAACATTTGTTGTCGTGCATAACGAGATGATGCTCGCAGCTCGTACAATGATCCGAACGATCTTGGCAACTCGCGCAATTAGCCTGACACGGTACGCAAGTGTTGTTTTCGGAATCTGCGAAAAGGGCGGAGTGGAAAGAAACAAAAAGTTAATTCAACGAAGAATTTGTAATAATATATGTTTTTTTTTTTTTATTATGATAATAATTCGTGTAACTTACTTTCGTAATAACCCTCGGGACACTGTTGCAAACAAACTGCCAAATCGGTGACGCGAAGATGAGCCGGAGCACAGGAGAGACAGGAGTCCTGACCCGCACCGGCGCAAGTCTCGCAAGATTCGTGACAGGGCCAACATACACCCCCTTGATTTGGAAAACTACGCGGTGGACAACGACTGACGCATGTGCTGATGATAAATTATTTACGTTAATACAAGTTAATACTTCAACGAAATGAAACATTTTTTTTTAAAACGCATCGAATTATTTGTGAAATAATCAATAATGTAAAGTAATAACGATCAACTATTTTCGTAAATAATTATGTTATATTATAGAAAGAAATTGAAGGTATAACATTTTTTTAAAAGTGTTACGAAAAGTGTGAGTATCGCTGATTACGTCTTTGACATTTCACGAGTATTACATTACTAAAATTTCGACAAATATCGTGGGTCAAAAAAGTATTCATACACGTTGTTTTTTTGCGATAACTTTATAGACATAAGCGATACGCAAAGAACGCCAATTTTATTTAATAGTACATCAGGTGCGGAGATAAACTGCAAATGGAGAATTTTTTCCCAGGAATAATAGAAGAATTGTGCGAAAAAAACGAAAATTTTCGGGCAACAAAAAGTATTCATACACTTACGATTATAGTGAAAACCTACATCGTCATAGTTGTTAATTATAACTAATATTTGATGTGCATCCCTTTTTCTTCAATTATCGCCTCGAGTCTCTTAGGCACGGATTCTACTAGCTTTTGCGTTGTTTCTTTTGCTATTTTCGTCCATTCTTCTAGAAGCACTCTTTGGAGATCGGATTTGTTTGTTATTTTTCTTTTTCTAATTTCTACATCCACCAAGTGGCATACATTTTCAATAGGATTGATGTCCGGAGATTGTGGTGGTGTGATCAATTGTTTGCGGACATTATAGAGTAACCATTCCCTCGTTTTCATGGCAGTATGTTTCGGGTCGTTATCTTGTTGGAATTAGAAATTTCCATCAAGGCCCGTTTTATCTACACTCGCTTTGAAATTGCTACGCAACACATCGATATACTTCCGGGCATTCGTTGTACCATCTATAAAAGCCAGATTACCAACGCCATAATATCCCATACAGCCCCAAACCATGACGCTTCCTCCGCCGTGCTTTACAGTCGGTATTAAATTTTTCCGCTGGAGCTCGGTATTTGGTTTCCGCTAGACGAATTTTTTTTCTATCGGACCCGAAGATGTTGAACTTCGATTCATCCGAGAATACGACACGTTTCCAAAATTCTATAGATTTTTTTACGTAAGTTTTTGCGAAACCTAAATGTTTTTCTCAATTTATATTATTAAGGGTAAGGTTAATTCGTACAAAAAAAGGCATGTTTTTGTGATTTTTTTGTGACGACGCAGTTAAAATCTCTTTATTAAAACTAATGGTACAGTAAAATATGACATTCGAACAATATTATATAAAGTTTTCACGAAGAAATATTAAAAAATACGGCAATGGCAGCAATTATTCGGACGTGCCTCGGAAAAAAGTAGAATTGCGGTGTCCCTCATAACTTGGTGTGCTGGATCATCTAAAATGAAAAAATGAAAGTTCATTTGTTAGATAATAGTTTTCCCCGGGTAACGCTGGGAGGGTTTTTCGAAATTTCAATTTTTCAATTTTTTGGAACATTTTGAAGCGAAAAACGTCATTTTTTTTTTTCGTAAAAATCGCGTTTTTCCCTTCAAAATGTTCAAAAAAATTGAAAAATTGAAATTTCGAAAAACCCTCCCAGCGTTACCTGGGGAAAACTATTATCTAACAAATGAACTTTAATTTTTTCATTTCAGATGATCCAGCACCAAGGTATGAGGGACACCGCAATTCTACTTTTTTTCCGAGACACGTCCGAATAATTGCTGCCATTGCCGTATTTTTTAATATTTCTTCGTGAAAATTTTATATAATATTCTTCGAATGTCATATTTTACTGTACCATTAGTTTCAATAAAGAGATTTTAACAGCGTCGTCACAAAAAAATCACAAAAACATGCCTTTTTTTGTACGAATTAACCTTGCCCCCCAACCCCCGCCCCTTAATTAATGGTTTTTTGCGGGCAGTTCTGCCGTATATTTGGGCAGAATGCAAAACGTTTCGAATAGTCTGGGGACACACGCTCTTCCCCGATGTTGACGCGACATCATTCGCTAAACTGCCGAGCACTTGTGAACGGTTTTTTTGTAGCCCCTGTAACGATACTCCGACGCTCTCGTACCGTTAGTATTCTCGGTCGACCGGTTCGTGGCTTATTTTCTGTGCTGTTTGTTCTTTCGTATTTTTTAATTATATATTGCACCGTTGCGAAACTTAGATTTAGTTCTTTACTAATTTTTCGATAACTTTCACCGCGTTTTCGAAGAAAAATCACTCCATCTCGCGTGGATATTGATATTTCGCTTTTCTTTGCCATCGTGTCTGTTCGGAGCTTGAAGATCTACTACCGCATGGAATAGGTCAAAACCATTGTGTAAACGAAGACTCGTTTACATTGTACGCAGAGGTCAGACCATCCGTGAGTGAATATCGAGGTTTAGCAGCTCAATCGTAAGTGTATGAATACTTTTTTTGCCCGAAAATTTTCATTTTTTTGGCACAATTCTATTATTCCTGGGAAAAAAAATTCTCCATTCGCAGTTTATCTCTGCACCTGATGTACTATTAAATAAAATTGGCTTTCTTTGCGTATCGCTTGTGTCTATAAAGTTATCGCAAAAAAAAACAAGGTGTATGAATACTTTTTTGACCCACTGTAATTTGCTACTCGAGGTTTTTCAAATTTTTTACGCACTTGTCCAATCGGTACGTCTTGCAGGCGACGCACTGTGTCGGACCCTTTCCATAACAGCCTTGATGATCGCACTGCGGATCGCAATCGTGGAGAATACGTCGGGAAGGATCGAGGGAGCCCTGTAGCGAGCGTGATATATCGTCAGCGGCGGTTCCCGCGTCACCGGGTAGTCGATTTGTGAGAATCGGTGCCGACGAGCCGTCCAGGGTTGCGACCGAGGCATCGACGTTCGAGGCAGAGCCAACGTATCCTCCTTGATATGTCTGAAACGTAGACGGAGGAAAGAAGTCGTGGGTTCTCGACAATGGACTGTCTAACAAGCGCGTGCGAACGTCTCTATATCCGGTATAATACGGGTTCGAAATCGTCTGTACCGGGTTAAATTGGCGGGTTCTTATCCTGATGGGGTTCGTCGCTGTACCGTAAAATATCAGCTGCCACTTCTTCAGTATTCCTGCAACAGGACAAGGTTTCACGCTCGCGACTTTTTTTTTTTTTTTTTTTTGCACAATCGTCAACGCAGAAAAAAATTCTGAATAAAGAAAAATTGGAAAAAATTAAATATTTTATTGAGAATGCATATTTGATGAAAATCTTGTGGTACCAAGAGCGTTTCGTTGAGGACTTAACGATCGAGATACATTGACAGAGGCGGAGGATAAATTTGCGTTAACATTTATGTTCAGGGATCATTCGAATGAAAAACTATAATAAACGTTAATAAAATAACTATTAACTCATAGTTTACATCAATCAGTCCTTAAGGGTACATTTTTAGCGTTTAATTTTTTTTTTCAATTGTTTTTACATATATCTTCATAGAAGAACAGAAATTAATGAGATGCACTTTTTCAGAAATTGGCCTATACCATTGAATATTTGATAACGAATCGGAATAATAATTTTTTTAAAGAAAACACTACAACAATTTTTCAGTGTCGAGTCGGACAGCAGACACGGGTCATCGGGCGTATTACAACTTTTTTTTTCAAAATCTCTCATCACTTTTGCTTTACTTTATTTCACTGGCTTTTTTTCGCACTTATTTCCCCGAAAATGATCATAAATCACTTTAAATCCTTATTATTTTTCATAAAAAAAAAAAAACGAGTCTACATTTCGAACAAATTTGTATATTGCACTTGCCTGGCGAATTGACTCTTCTGTTGCCAGCGTTTATGACCTGTAGTGTCCAACGTCCGTCGGCTTTTTCGCCCCAAAAGTGAACACTCAAGAACGGCCAGTCATCGAAGTTTGAGCTTAGAACGTCCCGTGGTCTCTCGAAGAGCAACGTCGAAGTAGTGCCCATCGGCGATGTGAGGAGCAACCGTAGATTACCTCGTGGGAAGAATCTCAACGAGACCTGCGTCAACGTTGAACGCAAAGATTTTAATTATAGAATCCAAGAGCCTTATCACACTCGATAGACGAATGAGAATGACGAGGAACGTTGTACACAGCGGAAATTTGCCGTCACATACGGTAGGTCAGTTAGTTAGTGTTCGTGTATGTGTGTGTGTGTGTTTGTTTATGCGCACGTGTCAATTTTTACCCCTGCAGTTTTTTTTTCACAGAAGATTAGCCACGTACGTGATTTCCCATACGACCAGTAGGAAAAAAAAAAAGAAACGTTGACATTTTCTCTCCCCTCTATCGAGAATCGATATTTATACCGACGATAAACAATGACGTGTCGAAAATGTGAAAATAAATCACAAAGCTCAAGCGCACATTTATAATATGCATGTATTATGGGTTATACGAGGTCCGTGAGATACTTCGTTATTTATAATTTCAACATTTTCGTTTGGTCACAGCAGATAAAAATGCTTCATTAACAAAGCTAGAGATTTGCCAATATTTCCTGACATTTTTACATTTGGGGTCTAGAGAAAATTGAAAATTAATTCGTTCTCGACATTCTTTAGATATATCGATTATTTTTGGTACGAAAAAAAAAAATGATTTCGTGACAGAATGAGAAATATAAATGATGAAGATCCATTTGAAGATGGGAACTGATCCGATTTTAACTCGCGATTCATCGTATGCAATATTTTTTTTGATCATTAAACGACACGAAGTACAATATCTCACATTGTCCGCGTTTATAACTCGACAATCCATATTGAGAGTAAAAAATGTAACGTTGAGCTTCCTTATATCGCGGTAAATCATTGTATTTTTACGAGACAGACAAATCCATCGATTCATCGTTCTGCACAAGTGCAGAACGTATAAGAGGAGAACGTTACGGAGTTTCTATAAATTTAAGGGCGGGGTAAGGGTTTTCACTTTCGAAAAATCGAATTTTTTTTTGTCTTATCTTATTGTTTAACATTTCAAGAATACGTCCTTAAAATTTTAAACCGATCTAAGCAATACTCTCGAAGTTATTGTCTTATTAATCTCCTGGCCTTTAACAGCTGCGGGCGGTGGGGCTAGCAGTGCAGCTGTCGAACAGGTATACAGTTTATTCATTGCTATTGTGCATATAGTATATAGTGTATACTATACACTACAATATTTTAAAAGAAGAAACGAGCTGTAATCGATGATTCTGTGTAAGTTGGAAAAAAAAAAAATTTTCTTCACTCTTTTACTTCACAAACTTTAGAAGCGTTTTTTTCAAAACTACTTTTTCAAAGTCCGTGTTCACTGCCATTTAAAAACTACTTGACCGATTCATTTCAAACTTTGTACACATTATCTACATATAAAATACCTCCCCCCAACGTTTAATTAAATTTTTTTTTTTTACATTAAGGGTGTTTCCCACCCACAAAATGGCGGAATTTTTCGTGGAAAATAACAGTTCACACTTTAGATGGCCGGCAAAGATTTTTAAATGAAAAAAAAAATTATCAGAGAACGTTGGGGGGAAGATTTGATTATAATTTGACTAAATTTTCATGGTTTTTCATTTTCAGATAATTTCCGGCCGAGTTATAGCGAACACCGCAAATTGTTTTTTTTCCAAGACGTTCTGGGGGAAGCTCTGTTACGGGCTTATGCTTCGATATTTCTGCATAAAGAAATTACACAACATTGTCAAAAGTATGCTCAATAATGTACAAAAGGTTCGAACAAAATTGCTCAATCCATATTTGAGAAAAAAAATCGCAAAAAAGTGTTTTTTTTACGCTCAAACCCTTACCCCTCCCTTAATACTTCGGAGAATTCAGTGTCGTCCCTCGGTCACGTTCCAGCATCTGTTAGTACAATCAATAGAGAATATTGTGCCACAAAAATGTACAAGGGTTATTTTTTTTTTTAACTAGGTTCAGTATCACGTACTGAATGTAAATAAACAAAATCCTTACAAATTAAGTGAGCGGAAGTGCCGCCATTTTGAGGAAAACCGTATCGGCCAATATCTCCGTTACCGTGCACTTTAGGCCAAAAATGCTAATAACCTTTCTCGTAGACAATTGAATTTCCTATCTTTTTTATAAATAATTTTTTTTGTATCACTTACCGTTTACGACTTATATGAATGTTAAAATTTATTTATTCACTTTTTGACCTGTATCTCTCCTAATAATTGTTTAAACAATAAAATGCTAATAACTTATCTTTTAAATCCATAAATTTCCCACACCTTTTTTTTTAAACTTTTTTGTCCAAAGTTAATATTCTCAAAGTTATAACGCGTTTTTATTAGCCTTGCACCCAGTAGCGCAACATTGAACGCGTTATAACTTTGAGAATAGTAATTTTAGACAAAAAAGTTTTAAATAAAAGATGTGGAAAATGTGTGGCTTTAAAAGATAAGTAATTAGCATATTATTGTTTAAACAATTATTAGGAGAGATACAGGTCAAAAAGTGAATAAATACATTTTAACAGTCGTATAAGTCGTAAACGGTAAGTGATACAAAAAAAATTATTTAGAAAAAAAGATAGGAAATTCAATTGTCTACAAGAAAGGTTATTAGCATTTTTGGGCTAAAGTGCACGGTAACGGAGATATTGGCCGATACGGTTTTCCTCAAAATGGCGGCACTTGCGGTCACTTAATTTGTAAGGATTTTGTTCATTTACATTCGGTACGTGATACTGGACCTAATTAAAAAAAAAAATAACTCTTGTAATTTTTTGTGGCACAATATTCCCTATTGATTGTACTATGTATTCTGAGGTGATACCGTGGGTCTAGCGTTAATACTTCGCAGAACTCAGTGTCGTCCCTCGGTCCCGTTCCAGCATCTGTAAGCCTGAGCGCGATTGCCGCCAGCGAGAAGTACCGTCGGATAAATCCGAGAGGACTGTCAAGTCATCGTGGTGAGTGTTTGTGTGTGTGTATGCGTATGTGTGACGCGTAAGCATTGTAAATTGAGCCGCATTTCATTGCGTAGTTTTAAGTTAAACATTTGTATTACTTTTCTTTAACCCTTGTTACCCAATAATAAAAATAGCTACTAGTACGAAGCTGGCTCCGGGTTTTAAATTATTACCATGAACTCCCCTCCGTCTCACAAATCAGGGAACGAGCCCGTATGGGACGAGGCAAGACAACCCGAAAATAAGAATAACTTGGTAAGTTAGCGGGAAAATTCTATCTCGCGTTACGTTCGCACTTAACACCAGCATGAATTTTCGAGCTATAAATTTATATTCGCTAACATACTTCTTCTCAATGGCTCTATTCTCATCACCGTAGCGTAAATTCACCAATGTATGAACAATCGAGCAACCGATAAACCCCGTAAACGAAGAGTTTCATAAGTTTTTTTTTTTTTCCTTTCATCGAATTCCGATATATTTAGAAAAATCCAATAGTTCGTGACTCGACGGATTTATCGAAAATTCATCAAGGATATTGGAAATGTAATATTGAGAAATTCAGTGTGACGAGTTAAATTCAATAAAAATTTACAGAAAGTCCTAATTTTTGGGCTATTTTTACTTTTTCAAAAGTTCTCAATCTCGTTCACTGTTCGTATAAATTACAATTTTTCAAATACCGATCTGAATATTTTTCTACGTAAACAAAAAAAATTATTTCATACAATTTTTCATTTCGAATTTTCGATACAATTTTTTTTCACCAACTAAAAATAAAGAAATACGTTTTCATCTCGAATTTTCATTGTCGAACTTCGATATCTTTTTGGCCAGTATCATTTAGTAACCGCAATATGGTTGTCAACTTCTCCAAATGTTAATTTTATTCTTTGGACTAAAATTCCGATAGTTGTGATTTTAGATTGAAAAAAAAAAATTGAAAAAAATTCAAATCTTAATTGCGATCGTTGTCCTAGGATATTAGGCCGCGAAGACTTACCTTACACTGTACATGCTCGAGAAATCGAACCTCGTTAAGAGTACCGGCACAGCCGCTAACGTCCATATTAACACCGAGCGTATAACCAAATGTCGGATCGATCGGTCGTTCCTCATTTATTTCCTGCGATTTACAGATATGCTGAGGTGGCACGTTAGTCCATTGTTCGGCCAACGAGACCATAGCACCGGCGTCCATAAGACCGTAGCCAAATTTGTGCGAGACTTTTCTCTTTACGCCGTTCAAAATCCAACCGGGTTCCTTCTCGAGGGGTCCCGAGCGCGACGTTAAAACAACGAGATACTGCATATCTCGCCACGTTAAGCTTGGATTTGCCTCGAGAGCAAGTGCGGCAATACCAGCGGCCAAAGGGGCCGATGCCGATGTTCCCGTGTGCTCGACCGTGCATATATGATCGGGACGCAATTTAGCATCCATATCGACGGTCGCGACGCTCTTGTCGTTGCCCGGTGTACCCGACGAATACGTCGACGCCAGGGTCGAACTGCACTCCTCGAGATACCACGGCTTGTAACCGCCCTGCGTTGCGCTCGATATCGAGAGGGTAAATATGCTGTTTGTGTAACCGTCGCAGTTGCAAGAATCCGTGTGACGTCCGCCGTTGCCCGACGCCCAAACGAAAATTGAGCCCTTACCCTTGCGACCCTGTAAACGAAAAATCATATTTTTTTTTTTTTCGGTCATTCAACAATTACGTTTCTTTCTTATGTTTGTTTCGTTATGATTTTCTTTTCACCTTCTTTGTGAAATCGGAAAGAAAAATAATCATGTACATTAAGGTAGTAGTCTGGTAACTTAAGCCGATTTTCATGTCTTTTTTGGAGGGCATTTTTTTGTAGGAAAATAAAAATGAATCGTTTTGGATATTTAGGATGTTTTTATTTTCATATTAAAGATACAAAAAATTTTTTTTTTTTTTAATTTAATAGCTTATTATTATTATTATTATTGATCGAAGTTGGCACCACGAAAAAAAAGCGCGTGGGTGGCCCCGGTGATTTTGGCTCTTGATGTTATCGGAAATCAAAAATTCTTGATAATTCTCAATCTATAGACATGTCATTCCGGTCGGAACTACTGAAGTTAAATTTCTTATTTTACAACCCCTTCTTTGCTAAAATAAAAGGACTTTTCTTTTTCAAAGTCCGCCATTTTGTTAATTATCCATGAAATTTAACTTCAGTAGTTCCGACCAGAATGACATGTCTATAGATTAAGAATTATCAAGAATTTTTCATTTCAGATAACATCAAGAGCCAAAATCACCGGGGCCACCCACGCGCTCTTTTTTCGAGGTGCCAACTTCGATCAACAATAATAATAATAATAAACTATTGAATTTTTGCAAAAAATTTTTTTTTTGTATCTTTAATATGTAAATAAAAACATCCTAAATATCCAAAACGATTCATTTTTATTTTCCTACAAAAAAAACGGCCTCCAAAAAAGACATGAAAATCGGCTTAAGGGCGGGGTAAGGGTTTTCACTTTTGAAAAATCGAATTTTTTTTTTGTCTTATCTTATTGTTTAACATTTCAAGAATATGTCCTTAAAATTTTAAACCGATCTAAGCAATATTCTTGAAATTATTGTCTTATTAATCTCCTGGCCTTTAACGCTACACAGTTTATTCATTGCTATTGTGTATATAGTATATAGTGTATACTATACACTACAATATTTTAAAAGAAGAAACGAGCTGGAATCGATGATTCTGTGTAAGTTAGAAAAAAAAAAAATTTTCTTCACTTTTTTACTTCATAAACTTTAGATGCGTTTTTCTCAAAATTACTTTTTCAAAGTCCGTGTTCACTGTCATTTAAAAACCACTTGACTGATTCATTTCAAACTTTGTACACATTTTCTACATATAAAATACCTCCCCCCAACGTTTAGTAAATTTTTTTTTTTTACATTAAAGGTGTTTCCCACCCACAAAATGACGGAATTTTTCGTGGAAAATAACAGTTCACACTTTAGATGGCCGCCAAAAGTTTTTAAATGAAAAAAAAAAATTATCAGAGAACGTTGGGGGGAAGATTTGATTATAATTTGACTAAATTTTCATGGTTTTTCATTTTCAGATAATTTCCGGCCGAGTTATAGTGAACACCGCAAATTGTTTTTTTTTCCAAGACGTTCTGGAGGAAGCTCTGTTACGGTCTTACGCTTCAATATTTCTGCATGAAAAAATTACACAACATTGTCAAAAGTATGCTCAATAATGTACAAAAGGTTCGAATAAAATTGCTCAATCCATATTTGAGAAAAAAAATCGCAAAAAAAGTGTTTTTTTTTACGCTGAAACCCGTACCCCTCCCTTAAGTTACCAGACTACTACCTTAATGGAGCGAAGAGTAAACGCACGCGGTTACAAATACTGTGGATCATTTTTATAGAATTATTCATACCGAATGAATGATTAAAAGGTTAAACGAAGAAACTAATATTGAAATTTTCCTCACGCTCGTAACTCCGTAGATGAAGGCTCTTCTGGCGAGTGGTCCAGGACCATCGACTGTCTTTCCATCGTCCTCCGGTCCCCAAGATGCACTGTAGATATCGATGTGATCGGGATTTAGGCCAAGTGCACGTGCCTCAACGGCGTCGTTGACAGGACCGTCGAGCATTCTGACACCTGCGAAAGAAGGCTAAAGTCAATTTCAATACGAATCTTCCTTTTCACAGAGAAATGTCTACGCCAGCTCGCGCTCTATTTCGTAGAAAAAAATGTCACTATTATAGATACGCGTTTTCTTTTTCGTACTCGCTGTGTGCGAGCTTTCAAGTTTCGTTCTTTTCATTTTTTATAGTGCACCTACGTTTTATTTTATTTTTCCCATTTTGTTTTATATTGCACAAAACACTTCTCGCGTCTCTCATAGACTCAATGGGATCTTTTGTTCGAGGTGGAGTTCGATTCGAGGATGAAAGGGAGCGAGCGAGAGAATGAGAGCGATGGGGGGAAAAAAAAGAGCGCATAAACGATGTACTCGGTCGAGGATCGGTGCAGTATTTTCCGCACACTTTCGCAAAACATATTAAAATGGTTGAATCGACGCAGTCATTTCTCATTCAATCTCAGCCAGGCTGTAAATGACTTGTTCAAGCATAAAAAAAAAGAACGTCGTCTCCCGAGCCTGACATGCATTGTACAATGTTTTTACGTACAAAGAATTCCATCACAATTCATCCCCACGATTTTTTTAAAAATATTATAGTTTCAATCTTAAAAGACGAAAGAACGTTTTTTTTCACCGTAACTGTTATATAATTCTTATAATTTTTTTTAACGTAGTTTAAGGTAGTAGTCTGGTAACTTAAGCCGATTTTCATGTCTTTTTTGGAGGGCGTTTTTTTGTAGGAAAATAAAAATGAATCGTTTTGAACATTTAGGATGTTTTTATTTACACATTAAAGATGCAAAAAAAAAATTTTTTGCAAAAATTTAATAGTTTATTATTATTATTATTATTGATCGAAGTTGGCACCTCGAAGTTGGCAGCCCGGGTCCTAACTTTTTTTCTACCGAACCGATTGCTTTCAAATTTTAACAGGCTACTCTACACACTTATAGTTCTCGTCGGAACTACCGAGAAATTTTTTCACCCCTAACTTTTCATTTTACAACCCCTTCTTTGCTAAAATAAAAGGACTTTTTTTCCAAAGTCCGCCATTTTGTTATTTATCCATGAAATTTAACTTCAGTAGTTCCGACCAGAATGACATGTCTATAGATTAAGAATTATCAAGAATTTTTTATTTCCGATAACATCAAGAGCCAAAATCACCGGGGCCACCCGCGCGCTTTTTTTTTCGAGGTGCCAACTTCGATCAATAATAATAATAATAATAAACTATTAAATTTTTTCAAACAAATTTTTTTTTGTATCTTTAATATGTAAATAAAAACATACTAAATATCCAAAACGATTCATTTTTATTTTCCTACAAAAAAACGCCCTCCAAAAAAGACATGAAAATCGGCCCAAGTTACCAGACTACTACCTTAAGGGCGGGGTAAGGGTTTTCACTTTCGAAAAATCGAATTTTTTTTGTCTTATCTTATTGTTTAACATTTCAAGAATATGTCCTTAGAATTTTAAACCGATCTAAGCAATATTCTTGAAGTTATTGTCTTATTAAGGGAGGGGTAAGGGTTTCAGCGTAAAAAAAACACTTTTTTTGCGATTTTTTTTCTCAAATATGGATTGAGCAATTTTATTCGAACCTTTTGTACCTTGTTGAGCATACATTTGACAATGTTGTGTAATTTTTTCATGCAGAAATATTGAAGCATAAGCCCGTAACAGAGCTTCCCCCAGAACGTCTTGGAAAAAAAATGTTTCTTTACTTTTTTACTTCATAAACTTTAGACGCGTTTTTCTCAAAACTACTTTTTCAAAGTCCGTGTTCACTGCCATTTAAAAACTACTTGACCGATTCATTTCAAACTTTGTACACATTTTCTACATATAAAATACCTCCCCCCAACGTTTAGTAAAATTTTTTTTTTTCACATTAAGGGTGTTTCCCACCCACAAAATGGCGGAATTTTTCGTGGAAAATAACAGTTCACACTTTGGATGGCCGCCAAAAATTTTTAAATGAAATAAAAAATTATCAGAGAACGTTGGGGGGAAGATTTGATTATAATTTGACAAAATTTTCGTGGTTTTTCATTTTCAGATAATTTCCGGCCGAGTTATAGTGAACACCGCAAATTATTTTTTTTCCAAGACGTTCTGGGGGAAGCTCTGTTACGGGCTTACGCTTCAATATTTCTGCATGAAAAAATTACACAACATTGTCAAAAGTATGCTCAATAATGTACAAAAGGTTCGAATAAAATTGCTCAATCCATATTTGAGAAAAAAAATCGCAAAAAAGTGTTTTTTTTTACCCTGAAACCCTTACCCCTCCCTTAAAGTAAAACATGGATCGTTTTGGTCGAAAATGCCGATGTATACTTGTGATTTGTGGAAAAATGATTGATCATTCACGTTCTGACGTTCGAACAAACAAGCTAAATTGAACGTTCACTTCTCATCTCTGTCTCTCGGATATGACAATTCTCATGTCTGCGTATGTACGAATCCCCGTTAACACACAGGAAATTACCTCCGATGCTCGAGTTATAGGCAACGCCAACTCCGCAATACTGGTTGAAAGCGACTGCTGCAACCTCTCCGGCGCATCTGGTGCCGTGCTTGTTATCGCCGTTATCCTGTGGCATTGGATCGTCGTCGTTGTCGTTTATGTCTGTACTAGCCTGGTGATCGTAGTTCAACGCCAAATCCGGATGATTAGTCTGTATACCGTCGTCCAGTATCGAAACAACGACGCCCTTGCCCGTGTAACCCTTCTGCCATGCTGGTCCAAGATTCATGTCGAATCCGTCCTTTGCACCACCATTCTGAAAAAAAACATCAGTTTTAGAAATTAAACTTCATTTATGAATAAAATTTTAATGAACGTTTACAGATGTAAATTTAGAAAATTAAATTGAAATTAAAAAAAGGTAACGAAATAAAAATTGCGAATGGTATGGCTACGATTTCAAACCAATTTTATCATTGTCACAGTGTAATTGTAATTTTATAAATGCAATATTGTAATTGCGATAGGTCGTCGCGATAATGTTATTTTAATGTCAAAAGAACGCAACGAGTTTCATTCAGAATTCTCTATAATAAAAGCACAGAGGAAAATAAAAATAGGTAAAGAAAGAAGAAAAAAAAAAACAGACTTCGTTAGCTCACCAGATACCATTGCTCTTTGAAGAGCGGATCGGTGAATAGATTCGTTGGTACCCCACGATTTCTCTGCCGATGAAAGGGTGCCTGTCTCTGCTGGGGTCCGGGATAATCATCGAACAACGGTGAATAGTCACTGAATGCAAACGAGGGAGTATCGTAATCTCTCTTTTTACGTTTACGTTCGTGCTGTTGCTGAAACCAATGAACCTGAAAAGAGAAGATTGCGCCTTTGTTATAAAAGAAAAAAAAAACATCACGTTAAGTCTAAATATCGTTTTACTGACATTTCTGTGGTATTTACAATACAATATGAATGATATTTTATCACTAGAGATTTCTGAGATAATCCCAACGACCCAATAACGACGTTACAAAAGGAACAAACTAATAACTTCATTTCTTCAATTTTTTTCAAATCGCCCGCCAAAATATTTCAATTGGCGCTGTTCGTACTTCGTGCTTTTCCGAAATCACCGAACGTACCCGAGCCGCCATATTTGTTTATTGCAAAGTTTTCGTGCGTCAGGGAAAAGATCGCGTCCAACGTCGCTCCGTATTTCTTTACAGTTTTTGAGTTTTATATTGTTATGCTTAATTCTCAATTATGGCGAATTCGTGGGAGGTAAGTACGACGAATACGGAGAAAGTGGAAAGAATCCTCGGTACAGTGTACTTTCGACGTTAAGTCTGTTGAAAAATGTTCCTCTAACGACTCCGACAAAAAGGGCCGTGAACGCCATATTTGGTGCTCTTCCGGCTTCGGTATTGTCGCGAGCGGGCGTGTTTGTTTTTGTTGTTGTAAAACTTTCGCGTTGTTCCGAGTAATTCCCATTTTGTAGCGTCGTTCTCCTTTTGTTTAGAGTTTTCGTGACGGATATTGTCGTTTTTTTCGTGCTAAACTAACGTTAATTCGAGCCGAAAAAAGGATCGGAAGGAGGAGGAAAATGAAGGAAGCGTCCCTGGGAAGCGGCCACGCGATATTCGACGGTAAGTCCTTAACGGAGAACACCACTGTGACCCCCTGTTTTTTTTCACATTTTTCAAGAATTTTTTTTTGTGGGAAAAAAAAGAGATATTCGAATAATTTTTTTGGATTTTGTTCCTTGTTTATTAATGTATCAAAAAACATTTTTTTCACATTTTTGACGCCGCATGGTGGCGCTGGGGAAGCTCTCGCGTCAGGTGCTGTAATCTCCGCGGCACGCAGCAGAACTCTCTTCAACGTCGATCTAAAAAAAAATACCGAGTTGTTTTCGTTAATAATATGATATTTTGAAGAGAAGTACATAGGGATTTGGAAAAATATCATATTATTAACGAAAACACTCGGTATTTTTTTTCAGATCGACGTTGAAGAGAGTTCTGCTGCGTGCCGCGGAGATGACAGCACCTGACGCGAGAGCTTCCCCAGCGCCACCATGCGGCGTGAAAAATGTGAAAAAAATGTTTTTTGATACATTAATAAACAAGGAACAAAACCCAAATAAAATTTTCGAATATCACTTTTTTTTCCCACAAAAAAAAATTCTTGAAAAATGTGAAAAAAAACAGGGGGTCACAGTGATGTTATCCCTTAAGGAATATTTTTTTTCTTTCATGACGATATTCAAGGTTTGTGTGTTTTCTACTCGACGCGGCGAGATGGAAGAAAATAGGTTGTGTGATATTAATAGGTGTAATTGCTCGCATATGAATTATACGCGTTTCTGTACGGAAAATAATAAATCGAAAAGTTGAAAATAAAAGGAGCATTTTTCAGCTCAATGAACCGAGCTTTATTTTAACGATTCAACGATTACGAAGGGAACGTGTACAAAATAAAGTCAGAGGTTTCCCCGGAAGTAAAATTACAGTCGTCTTTATAAGCCCCGTTTTTTCTTTACCGGAAATACCAAAAAAAAAGAACGATTAAAAAAAATTCTACTTAAACGCCTATAGCGTCAGGAAAAAATGTTCAAAAAACTTGAACATTTTACCCTTACAACCCTTTAACCCTTACAACATATGAAAAGAAGAAAAAAAACGTAACGGTAAAAGAAATTTGGCGGAAGTGCCCCGCACCTTGTTTTCACTTTCTCGCGACTTTTACGATCGCTTTCCGCGCGGAATTCGCTGTTGAAAAAAAAAAAATCAAGTTAAACAAAACTACAATGAGTTCACGATTGAAACGGTTATTTAGGAACAGGTTTATCCATAGTTTGGGCGGTAAAAACTATTTAAAGCCGTATACAGGCGGTAAACATAAATAAGTTTTACGAAGTTTCGGTCGTTATGACGTAGTTTAACGATTTTTTAATGAGAGCAGAAACGAGGGATGATGTATTTTGAGGGTTGGGGGGGGGGGGGGGGGGGTGTGATGAAAGTCCTGTTTCTCGTTGCAAATAAACTTCGTCTTTACTTTTTATTACTCGCTCGGAAAGATTAAACGAGCCACATTTTCAAAGCCACAAGAGAAAACGATGACCACGAGTCAAAGATTAACCAATTTTTCAAATTAATCGTGTTACTGACGATTTTTCCAAAATTCCGTAAAAAGAAGTTGATCTTGAGTGGAAAAAAAGGTTTTTACGAAAGACTAAAAGGAGATTTGACGTCGAGAATCGTTCGAGGGAAGATTTTCAATTGCAAACAATGAAACCGAGAAGAAATGAAGAAAAAAATAAATAATCGATCGATTTCTACGAGATGCTCATCGTGGGATTTGGTCGGGGGGGGGGGGGGGGGTACAAGAAAGAATCACAATCGAGAGACAAACACACACACACACACGCGTCACGATTCTTTGTTTTAAATGGCTTCCACCCGAGGCTCATGAAAGCGTAGCAAACGTTAAAGTGGTCACTCCGGAGATTCGCCGCAACGTGGCCAATTAAGGTGTGTTTATCCGAGCAAACGGACTTTTGCCACGAGCGTGTCCAAACACCCCGAGAGCTTCTCCGGAAAAAAAAAACGTGCGAGGTCATCGTTGCGACGTACGTTTTCAGAGACTCCGGTTGGGAGTCCTCTGAAACACACACATGCACACAAACATACACACACACTTACGGGACAAATGGTCTCTCGTGAAGTCGAGCGATACGGTCGACTACCGTTTTTTTCTTTTTTTCTTTTTAGAGGGATCATCGTCGTTGAACGTCTCCGTTTCTCAATAAAAGAGCAGTTAGCTAATCCTGATCTTTTATCATTCTTCCGCTCTCACTGTTCGCTGATCGACAATATCTCGAAAGGTCAAAAGTAAAAAATTTACGATAAATCGCAAATTGATCGCAGTTTGCGATAGTTTATTTCCGTAAATTGGCTAAATGAAATGGGTGGAGAATATTTTTCGACGGATTCATAAATCGAAATTTTCATAGTTTACAATTCTGCAGTTAAGGAGAATTGAGAAATACAAAAGATGGGCTAAATAATTGATTTGAGGGGTATGGCCACGGTAGCGGAGATAAAATCATTTGCACATTTAACAATTTTTTTTTTCTATGAAAAAGTGATTTATTTATAAAACTAATTGCACATTTATTTAGTATAAATATCAAGCTAATAGAAAATGTAAATTTTTTTTATTTTTTGATGTGTAATATCTTTCCGCTCGGTTTCTGTGGCACTGATTTCGTGAAAAGGGACGGAAGTGTGTAACGGGAAGCCCGAGAAGCGCGCGCTATTTGATTTGACCAATGAGCACGCGCGGTGGTAGCGTTGGCCGTCAGATGGTACCAACCCATTTTCCGAGAGGTTGGTACTGTCAGCCCACAGCGTGTGCGTGTGTGACGAGAAAGAGAAAGGGAAATAGAGGAGAACGCATCAGCTGTGCGCTTAAGGGCGGGGTAACGGTTATCACTTTCGAAAAATCGAATTTTTTTTGTTGTCTTATCTTATTGTTTAACATTTCAAGAATATGTCCTCAAAATTTTAAACCGATCTAAGCAATATTCTTGAAGTTATTGTCTTATTAAGGGAGGGGTAAGGGTTTCAGCGTAAAAATAAACACTTTTTTTGCGATTGTTTTTTTTAAATATGGATCGAGCAATTTTATTCGAACCTTTTGTACATTATTGAGCATACTTTTGACGATGATGTGTAATTTTTTCATGCAGAAATATTGAAGCATAAGCCCGTAACAGAGCTTCCCACAGAACGTCTTGGAAAAAGTTTTTTCCTCCCCTTTTTACTTCATAAACTTTAGACGCGTTTTTCTCAAAACTACTTTTTCAAAGTCCGTGTTCACTGCCATTTAAAAACTACTTGACCGATTCATTTCAAACTTTGTACACATTTTCTACATATAAAATACCTCCCCCCAACGTTTAGTTAAATTTTTTTTTTTTACATTAAGGGTGTTTCCCACCCACAAAATGGCGGAATTTTTCGTGGAAAATAACAGTTCACACTTTAGATGGCCGCCAAAAGTTTTTAAATGAAAAAAAAAATTATCAGAGAACGTTGGGGGGAAGATTCGATTATAATTTGACTAAATTTTCATGGTTTTTCATTTTCAGATAATTTCCGGCCGAATTATAGTGAACACCGCAAATTGTTTTTTTTCCAAGACGTTCTGGGGGAAGCTCTGTTACGGGCTTATGCTTCAATATTTCTGCATGAAAAAATTACACAACATTGTCAAAAGTATGCTCAATAATGTACAACAGGTTCGAATAAAATTGCTCAATCCATATTTGAGAAAAAAAATCGCAAAAAAAGTGTTTTTTTTTTACGCTGAAACCCTTACCCCTCCCTTAACATACAGTGTCGTGTATAAAGTGTGCTGTTATATAAACTAATTTATATGTGTAAACTATATTAATAAATGTATTTACTATTGATAATGTGTCTGAAAAAAGTGCAGATCATGGATAAAAAATGCAAGCGAGTAATAATGAATAACTATTCGAATAAATATTTAAATATTTAGCTTTTTTAAATTTTGAGGTTGATTTCTGTCGCTGCTCAATCGATATTTTTAATTTTTATTAAAAAAAAAACAAATAGCTTTTTTATCTTTTGAGGTTAATTTCTGTCGCTGCTCAATTGATATTTTTTATTTTGATAAAAATAAAACAAATTAATTAATTACACGGATAGTTTCTTTGATATTAATAATTTCTTAAATATTTATAATTCTAATTTAATTCTAATGGTTTCGTGAGTTGCAAAGATGGGTAAATCCAGAGCAGAATATATGCGAGATTACCGGCAGAAAAAACGCGATGAAAAATGAAAAACTGGAAAGGTAGACCCAACAAAAATGCGCATAATTCGACTCAGCGTAGCACGGATTTTCGGGCACGTGCAGCGAACTTAATTCTCTCACAGACATCAACGGCCCACCCAACTACCGCTTTACCAAATCTGGTTGTCAGTCGTGCAACTTTACGATTGCCATCGTTGCCATTTTCTCCTACTTCGTCTACATCAACAGCGACTGCACGTAATACTTCGATGAAATGTCTCTGCTCTCCCCCATATTGAACAAAAATAACTGTCTCCAATAACAAATTGCATTACTCCTAGCGTTAATAAAATAAAATACAATTTTTATTAAAAAGAATTATTCTTCGTTACGAAAAATCATTTCAAATAATGCCTGAATCAATTTTTTCGGGATATAATGTTAGTGTTGCTTATTACCAAGGTGAGATGTCAGATGTTACACATCATATGCGACTACTGTAAGGGTCACTTATTTTTTTTTTTGCTCCACAATATGTCAGACTACTGCTATTGGCTGTTGGTATCTTTTTCCGCGGCGTGACATTTGGCATCCGCAATTATTGACCCATAACAAAAAAAAAAAAAAAAAATTCTCTTTAATCTACATCAGAATATCTAGAGAAGTACGTACGGAATTTGAAAAATATTGTTTTATTCGAATATTGTAGGCATTTGAAGTTAAAAGGTGAATTTCCAGTGAAAAATTTCGGATAAAACTGCTCATAAAATGGAGAGTTCTTAATTGATCAAAAATTCCGTGTGTACTTCTCTAGGCATTCTGATGTAGATTAACGAGAATTATTATTTTGTGCTCTAGGTAAAAAATTGTCAATGCCAAATGTGACTCAAAAAAAAAAGATACGAAAAGCAAATAGCAGTAATTGGCCATTTTGTATAACAAAAAAACAAACAAAAAATATTTTTTATTAGCTTGATATTTATACTAAATAGATGTGTAATTAGTTTGATAAACAAGTCACTTTTTCATACAAAAAAAAAATTGTTAAATGCGCACCCGATTTTATATCCGCTATCGTGGCCAAATCCCTCAAGCAGAATTGAGAAATAAAAAAAGATGGTCTTAATAATTGATTTGAAAAGAAAAAGAGAGTTATAAATTTTCACGTTCCCGATAAACGACGATGGCTTTTATCTCGTTTTCATCATTCCTTATTGTTCCTCTCTTTCGTTCGGTACGTACATGCGCGCGCGAGTTTCCCAGAGACATTTTCATCTCGAGCATCAGTTGCAAAGATGGTTCCCGATATACATATAGCCCCTTAAACGAAGAAAAAACGAGTATTTTTTTTTATATACGGTCGTCAAAGATTGACTCGATGTCGAAGAAGCGTGCAGAGTACGTGCTTTGATCTCTCTACGTGATCCCCCCCCGAAAGATATACGATATGAGAGATTCTGGGGAAGGGGACTTAACGGACAGACCATTAACTGGAAAACGGATCGAATCAGTTATAGTCAGTCTGGTGTACTGAATTCATCGTCATTCAGTGAAGAAAAAGGTCGTAACTCGAGTTTGTTTGAGTTTTGAATCTTGTTAGTTATTCCCTTTTGTTTCCCAGCCGTTAGATATATAGTTATTTATATATATACGTACGTTTGATGGACCCGAGTCTCGATGACATCCTCTTAAACACACATACACACACAAATATATATATATATATTTGTATTTGTAAGAGGATATTGTCAAGGAGCAGATCGGATTGACCGAGCCCCCCCGAGCCTCAATTTCCTCGACGTAAATTCGTTATCGAACGAGATTCGCGAAACGAAAATGAGAGAGACAGCGAGAGAGAGAGCGAAAGTGTGTTGAAGGTGCGACAATGTCGAGTAGAACTAAACGAAGATAATCGAATGACCAGAGGATTCTACGTGCTCGACGTTGAACCGCAATCGAATTGACACCCCCCCAGCTCAAACCACGCGGACAATCCCCGTGTCCATCATTTCGATATATCTTGATCCATGGGGCATTTCATACCAAATCCACTATCCCTTAACCCTCGTCATTTTTTATCTTATTTTTTTCTCTCCTCGGTATATCGTAGGGTGGTACGAAAAAAAAAGAACGCTAGACAAAATTTTACATATTTTCAAGCAGATCAGTTTCCCCGTTGATACGAAAACGTTCAAGCCGATTTTTTAATGTTTTTCATTTTTTTAATATGTTTTGAGTTTGTTTGTTTGTTCGTCTGTTTATTTGAACGCGCTAATCTCAGGAAATACTAATCCGATTTGAAAAATTCTTTTTGCATTAGATAGCCCGTTTATTCAGGAAGGCTCTAGACCATATAACTTTATGTTACGAACCCTAAAGAGCGAGGGTGTTAGCATGAATGTATAATCGAAATTTAATGCCGGTGAAGCCGCGCGGCACGGCTAGTACATTTATACCATATTAGAAAGAAAGAAATCGATTTAAAGAAAAGGGAAAAAAGATCCTTGAATCGTCAATTTGATCGGGAATGCCCTGTACAAGAGTTCGAAATCGTTTCTCCTTTTGGGGGAACGCTAGACTCCAATTTAACCAATCGATTTTGCGGCAATCGCAACGAGCTTTGGATGGATGGCTTTTAAATGGCAAACGGTTCCGAGAGTGTGTAAGAGAGATTGCACGGACGCACACTGAAACTATCCGAACGGAGACACGTTTAAACCGACCGCTATTCCTACTGTATATGTACATGATTCTTCGTGCGGTATTATATACCTGTATATGGGGCAAAAGTAGACGACCGATTGACCGATTGACGTTGAACGAACGGCACAAGCTGATCGAACGGTGTATATACTTCCCTCGACCGATCACCACACTTGGCACTCTCACGGGAGACTACCCGTATTTTCGTACATACCGTTGTGTCGTAATCACAAAGATTTTTACGATTTTTTTGTTTTTATTGCATTAGGAAATAGAGATCGTTCCGACTATAGAGGTGTTGGAAGAAAAAAAAGAAAAGTTAATTGAGAAGTAGCTTCTTAAGGTAGTAGTCTGGTAACTTAAGCCGATTTTCATGTTTTGATTACCGTTTATTGATTACAGATTCGTTGGACCAAAAAGAATATAAGACCAAACCAACTGACCAAACTTGGTATACTGACCAAATTGATCGTGAAAAATTGTAGAAATAATATTTTTCAATATGCTCTTTTTGTTTAATACTTTTTTTAACGTATCCGTACCGCGAGTATATGATTCATTAACATACGAGGTCTGTTCAAAAAGTATCGCGAATTTTGTGTTTTTTTTCAAAAAGTATCTATTTATTCATTAATATTTATTTCGTCCCCTTCGAAGTAATTCCCCTCGGATATAATACATTTATGCGAACGTTTTTCCCAATCCTCGAAGCACTTAAGGTAGTAGTCCGGTAACTTAAGCCGATTTTCATGTCTTTTTTGGAGGGCGTTTTTTGTAGGAAAATAAAAATGAATCGTTTTGGATATTTAGGATGTTTTTATTTACATATTAAAGATACAAAAAAAATTTTGTTTGAAAAAATTTAATAGTTTATTATTATTATTATTATTGATCGAAGTTGGCACCTCGAAAAAAAAGCGCGTGAGTGGCCCCGGTGATTTTGGCTCTTGATGTTATCTGAAATAAAAAATTCTTCATAATTCTTAATCTATAGACATGTCATTCTGGTCGGAACTACTGAAATTAAATTTCATGGATAAATAACAAAATGGCGGACTTTGGAAAAAAAGTCCTTTTATTTTAACAAATAAATTTTGTTATTTATCCATGAAATTTAACTTCAGTAGTTCCGACCAGAATGACATGTCTATAGATTAAGAATTATCAAGAATTTTTTATTTCAGATAACATTGAGAGCCAAAATCACCGGGGCCACCCACGCGCTTTTTTTTCGACGTGCCAACGTCGATCAATAATAAAAATAATAATAAACTATTAAATTTTTTCAAAAAATTTTTTTTTTGTATCTTTAATATGTAAATAAAAACATCCTAAATATCCAAAACGATTCATTTTTATTTTCCTACAAAAAAAACGCCCTCCAAAAAAGACATGAAAATCGGTTTAAGTTACCAGACTACTACCTTAATTATCGTGAGTACAAATCTCTTTCATCGCCACAAAATTTTACTTTGTCGCGAAGCAGTTGAAATTCTTAATGCATAAAAATTTTCAGCTCTCACTACACGGCGAATCATTTTATTTCGATGACTCGAGGCTTCTTAACGATTTCGAAGCTGTGGAAAACGTTTGTTCTTTTATTTTTCGAATTCGTTAGTGTGCCAATAACTGAAGAGTTTGGGATGTACATCGTGGGGAGAAAAAAAAAAGGTTAACGTCTCGCCAGATCAGTTGGAGAGTTGCAAAAGGTATCGACGACATGGGAAATCCGTTATCGATCAAGCTCTTCATCCCGATCAGTTCGATAATTAACTGATCGACTTGATATTCCGAAGAGAACCCTCGGTATATCATTGATCGATAGTTCATAAACTAATATAATTCTCTCGAGAGCCTTTGATCACTTTTGATTAATCGTCTTCACACTCGGGGAATAAGTAGAGTATGTACCTTGACAATCTCTGATGAATCTATCGGTGATCCGGATAGGAGAAACCGCGAAAACATTGAATTATTTTTTAAAAGTGACCCCAGGTTCACCAGGTTACACTTTCCAATTATCAAAACAATTGTCAATTTCTCGGGCAATTAAAAATAATTTCGGACAGTTGACGTTCAAATCGTCTCTCTCTTTCTCTCTCTCTCTCTCTCTCTCCTTCCATATCCGTCCTTGGAGCCTGTGCAGAACTCGAAAGCTTGTTTATTCTTTATTAAATATTGACGAAAATCAAGTAAAATTATCTTCTTGAATTCAATAGAATCATCTAATAAAAATCGTGCATCATGTAATTTATCGGGAAGATGTATTTAGTCCGTCAATGAGGGCCCTTGTCAAAGAGCATCGAGGTGCGAACGTTCGATTATTGTGTTTCCATTGTTGGGGTATACCCATGAATTGAGCTTTATCGTTCCCTAACACGGTCTAGGGATCGTGTTTCTCGTCATCACGACGTTAAACCCATTATCGTACGACCTCACTCCTCCCGACTTCATCTCGATAAACAGATTCGATCTTTGATCGATCGAAAATCGATCGAACAAGGATTATGCGTTATCGATTGGAATATCACGTCAATTGTGACGTTCGACGCTACAAAGGGGAGCTTTAACTAGGAAATCACGGAAGATTGATCGTCGTTGCGCGCCAACAACTGGTACAGAGAGGTTTAAAATCGACTATGAATTATTGGATGTTCAATTATATTACGGAGCTTCATCGCGCACTACGCCCTCTTACCTGATCCTCCTCGTTCAGCGCTTTATGATGTTCCTCGCTCGTCTCGAGCGATCTCTTGTTCACTCGCTTGTGGCTGTACAGATAGTAATTCTTCAGTGAGCCAATCTGCAACACATGATCGAAGGATTGAAAAACTAAATTTCGAACGTAATTTTTCATTTATATATTAACATATCAAATAGTCGGTATTTATACAAAATAGTAAATTTTTCATATAGCTGATAGATACTTCATAAAAATGCGAAAATATTTTGGAAGCGAACTTAAAAAAAAAACAAAAAAAAACCGTATAATAATTGAGTACGTAAAAAATAAAGAAAATTAGGAAGTGTGACATTTACTTTGAGTTACCAAGATATTTTTTTAATCAATAAAAATCCATTAACATTACATATTTAGATAGACACTTCATAGAAATGCGAAAATATTTTGGAAGCGAATTTTCAAAGAAGAAAAAACGAAAAATAATTGAATGCGCAAAGAATAAATAAAATTCGTAAGTGTAAAATTTAATTAATTTTTCATATAGCTGATATGATGATAGATACTTCATAAAAATGCGAAAATATTTTGGAAACGAACTTAAAAAAAAAACAAAAAAAAACCGTAAAATAATTGAGTACGTAAAAAATAAATAAAATTAGGAAGTGTGACATTTACTTTGAGTTACGAAGATATTTTTTTAATCAATGAAAATCCATTAACATTACAGATTTAGATAGACACTCCATAGAAATGCGAAAATATTTTGGAAGCGAATTTTCAAAGAAGAAAAAATGAAAAATAATTGAATGCGCAAAGAATAAATAAAATTCGGAGGTGTAACATTTAACGTTGAAATTACCAAGATATTTTTTAATCAATAAAAATCCATTAGCATTATATTATTCAAACAAAATACAATTCACTTTCAACGAGATTAACCATGTGAAAAAAAATCGTAAAATAATTGGGTACGTAAAAAATAAATAAAATTAGGAAGTGTGACATTTACTTCGAGTTTCCAAGATATTTTTTTAAACAATAAAAATGCATTAACATTACATATTTAGATAGACACTTCATAGAAATGCGAAAATATTTTGGGAGCGAATTTTCAAAGAAGAAAAAATGAAAAATAATTGAATGCGCAAAGAATAAATAAAATTCGGAAGTGTCACATTTAACGTTCAAATTACCAAGATATTTTTTAATTAATAAAAATCCATTAGCATTATATTTTTCAAACAAAATACAATTCACTTTCAACGAGATTAACCATGTGAAAAAAGACCGTAAAATAATTGAGTACGTACGAAATAAATAAAATTAGGAAGTGCGACATTTACTTTGAGTTACCAAGATATTTTTTTAATCAATAAATAAATAAATAAATAAATATAATCAATAAATAAAATTCGAAAGTGTAACATTTAACGTTGGAATTATTAAAAATCCATCAGCATTATATTATTCAAACAAAATACAATTCACTTTCAACGAGATTAATCATGTGAAAATAAAAACCATCGTTGAATAAATAAAACATTTGATAAAACAATAAATAAAATGGAGTTCCTTAGAATAAGTGCAAAAAAAATTAAAACACGGCTCTCTGGAAAGAGACAGAGAGAGTGAGAGTGAAAGAAAAAACAAGTTACTTTCTCAAATTGGCTGATAATTGATCGTCGTCGGAGAAAAGAGGCCACTTCACGAGAATACGTTATGTATATCCCTGGCGGTGGCTGTTTTCTCGCTTATGGCGACGACGTTTCTGACTAAACGTTTTAAACGTTTTTATTTTTTCTCCTCTTCGCTCTCCCCTCTCATTCCTGGACAACCGAGTTTTTTTTTGTTCGTAACCGTTGGCATTTAGTGGAGGAATAAAAGGGAGAAGAAAAAAAAAAGCTTACTTTTTACATTCTCGTAAGAGGCAGAGGACAGGGGTTTGGTGGGAATATAGAGTCGCGAGGGGAGAAAAGGTTCCCACCCATCGTACTTCCGCGACTTCACTGTATGTTTGGGGCGAAAAAGTGTGCGAGAGAGACTCTCCGAAATAACTGTGTGCTAGGGCGGTGAAAAGCTCGTGGGACTCGTCTCCCCCCCCCCCCCCCCCCCGCCCCCGAGATATTTCTCGGGCGTGATGGGGCATGCATCGCTGGTTTCACCGGCTACCGTTAGAGCTCTTTATACATATATATATATATATTTATGCAAGGACCTCGGCGGAGACTCTCGGAAAGCTCTTTTCACATATATTTTACCCGTGAAGTTCCAACGGTAATTTTCCGTCCGACTTATCGTTCGCTGACGGGCCAGCGAGTCTGAACGGCTGAATATGCAACATCGTATTCAACCGCGAAAAAAAAAAAACGTCCAAGTGATTCGGAGTTTATGCATTTTTTTTCGTACCTATACAAATTTTTGTTCGATAAATTTTGTTAAAAAAACTTTAACAAACGGGGGCTTTGATTTAAAAAAAAATTGTACGAAAGGATAATTTATGGGATTTCGAGAAAACAAATGTCTTTACGCATTTCACATTTAAATGAAATTTATTGAAAGGCAATACATTTTTTTTGTTCGCACGGACAGGGCTTTGCGTACGCGATCTCGATTCGCATATACATATAAATTGCATTTAAAGGAGACGGTCAAAAAAGATTTGTAGAAATTCTCGGAAAATCGAGGAATATATTTATTGTCCTGGGAAAAATTGACAAGGATTTATTTTGCAAGGTTTACAGTGTTTTCGTGAAGCATACTGCAAATTATTTTTGGAAATTTGGAAAATTAGGAGAGAACGTGCTCATTGACATGTAAGGGCAATGTTAAATTTGACCGATTTGATAAATTTCATTGTACAATGTCAGCCGCATTTATCGAAATAAATTAATAATTACGTTTTTTTTAAATTAATTTAGAAAATAATAGAGGGTTCGTTGCTGTCCACGAGTGTAGAAAAAAATTAGTTACAAGATGTCTAGTAAAGACTAGCGTATTTCAAATTATTTTTGTAACTTTGGTAAATTAGGGGAGAACGTGCTCATTGACATCTAAGGGCAATGTTAAATTTGACCGATTTGATAAATTTCATTGTACAATGTCAGCCGCATTTGTCGAAATAAATGAATAATTACGTTTTTTTTAAATTAATTTAGAAAATAATACAGGGGTCGTTGCTGTCCACGAGTGTAGAAAAAAATTTGTTACAAGATATCTAGTAAAGACTAGCGTATTGCAAATTATTTTTGTAACTTTGGTAAATTAGGGGAGAACGTGCTCATTGACATCTAAGGGCAATGTTTAATTTGACCGATTTGATAAATTTCATTGTACAATGTCAGCCGCATTTGTCGAAATAAATGAATAATTACGTTTTTTTAAATTAATTTAGAAAATAAAAGAGGGTTCGTTGCTGTCCACGAGTGTAGAAAAAAATTTGTCACTAGATGTCTAGTAAAGACTAGCGTATTGCAAATTTTTTTTGTA
Source organism: Oxytorus armatus (assembly GCA_958009045.1). Lineage (NCBI taxonomy): Eukaryota > Metazoa > Arthropoda > Insecta > Hymenoptera > Ichneumonidae > Oxytorus > Oxytorus armatus. The sequence goes on along the minus strand of OY253746.1, from coordinate 2,532,883 downwards.
ACTTTGGAAAATTTGGGGAGAACGTGCTCATTGACATCTAAGGGAATGTTAAATTTGACCGATTTGATAAATTTCATTGTACAATGTCAGCCGCATTTGTCGAAATAAATGAATAATTACGTTATTTAATTAATTTAAAAAACAATAGAGGGTTCGTTATTGTCCACGAGATTAGAAAAGTATGAGTTACAAAATGTCTAGTAAAGACCCTGTGGGATAAGTCGTTTCTTTTTAGCCCACTTCGTCAAAAGTAACCGGACGGAATTACTCGCTGTTCGCCATTACCCCGTTCTTCCCTGCATAAAAATTCAAATCCTCATCGCTATATCGATTTATTCTGATATTACCGGATATGCAGATTAGAGGTTGTCGCAGAATCTACAAATTGCAGTTACCATGTTACCATATTTCCTTTTTACATCAAAAGCTTGTACGTATACGCACATTCGAGAGGATAATGGAAAACATAGACCGAATATCCGAAACCTCGTGTACACGACAATGGTACGGATTCACCGAACCAATAAACAATTCGAAAAGCGATGAAACGTATCGTAAAACAATGCAATGCTTCCGTTCAACTCGACGAGTATACTTTCCGACTCTCCTGCGGATTTTTATTTATTTTTTCACTCCTACTACTCGATTTCATAGTCCCAAAAGCTTTTTTCCCCGAGCGCAGTACCATATCGTCATATATATTTTATATATCCGCTATATATCGAGACAGAACAGATGTTATCGTCCCGTGACGAATCGCTCGTAACCGTTTACGCATGAAAAAAAATTAAAATAGATAAAAATAAATAAAGGGATGTGGGTTAAACGAGAGAAAAGTGGTAAGGGTTGTCAGAGAAAAAAAAAGCTTTCGGCTAGTAGCGCAAAGGTTATAATGGAAACGGAGATATGGGCGAGGGTGAGACGGTGAAGCTTTACTGTTTTATGAGCTTTTTTTCGCCCCGACGGAGCGAAATGCTGACCCCGCGTCAACAATGAGCTTTCCACCACCGTTTTGCTAAAACTTCCGTCAGCCACGATGGATCTTTCAAATCAGGTTCACGTGAATTTTTTTTTCACATCGAGAGTTGAGATACGAAAAAAAGGGTGGACAGCGATGGAGAGTGAAAACAGAAAGGTTTTTGTGTTTATGTACCGTGCGTGAGATTGAGAGAGCTGCTGGACGACCGGAAGCAAGGGTGTTTTCTTTTTCTTATTACGGTGAATAAAATCAGGGAATTTTCACAATCCTCAATTGAATTATTTCAGCGATATACTTTTTAAGGGATAACACCACTGTGACCCCTTGTTTTTTTTCACATTTTTCAAGAATTTTTTTTTGTGGGAAAAAAAAGAGATATTCGAAAAATTTTGTTGTGTTTTGTTCCTTGTTTATTAATGTATCAAAAAACATTTTTTTTCACATTTTTCACGCCGCATGGTGGCGCTGGGGAAACTCTCGCGTCAGGTGCTGTCATCTCCGCAGCACGCAGCAGAACTCTCTTCTACGTCGATCTGAAAAAAAATACCGAGTGTTTTCGTTAATAATATGATATTTTGAAGAGAAGTACATAGGGATTTGGAAAAATCTTGTTTTAACAAAAATAGGCACGCCTTTGAAATTAACTTTAATTTCAAAGGCGTGCCTATTTTTTTTAAAACAATATTGTTCCAAATCGCTATGTACTTCTCTTCAAAATATCATATTATTAACGAAAACACTCGGTATTTTTTTTCAGATCGACGTTGAAGAGAGTTCTGCTGCGTGCTGCGGAGATGACAGCACCTGACGCGAGAGCTTCCCCAGCGCCACCATGCGGCGTGAAAAATGTGAAAAAAATGTTTTTTGATACATTAATAAACAAGGAACAAAACCCAAAAAATGTTTTCAAATATCTCTTTTTTTTCCCACAGAAAAAAATTCTTGAAAAATGTGAAAAAAAAAAACAGGGGGTCACAGTGGTGTTATCTCTTAAAGTGATTGTTCACTTGTTCCATCAATTTTGGGTTATCTACAGAGCAGTCGTTTGAAAAACAATAATTGTGGGCTCCAAAAAATAATTATCAATAATTCAGGGTTTGCAGTACGATGAAAAAAAAAATTGTAAAAATTGACACGTTGTCCTCCTTGTTGTTATTTCAAAAAAAATGTCTCGTTTCCCGCAGAATTGCCTGTCACACATAAAGATTTATGCCTGTCAGCTTATCCACCGCGGTCTCTATACGTTGTAAGTGGAGACAGAGGTATAAATCCGAAAAGAAAATCCTCTGAGATAAAAAAAGAAAAGAGTGGCTGAAGAGAAAAGGTTGGTGATTCCGGTATGTGGGCGCGACGACGAGGAAGATCGAGACGACTGGTGGGGGGTGGAAAATTTATGGTCATCGTTGAAATCCCGGCGAAAGTGTAGCGGGATATACGACGGTGTGTGGTAGACGTGAATAGCGAGGGTGTGTAGAAACATAGAAATACGTTCGGTACGTGCAATCTGCCAAAGTTATGTACGACTGTATAAATATAAATATTGTCTGTGATGGATAAGGCTGTGGTCCAATAAAGCCAAATTCAGATTCGAACGAAACGTGAGAGAGTAAATCTTCAAAATGTACATGTACGTTCGTTTTTTTTTGTACATTTACATCGAGAAAACCGGATTTAATGCACTGCGATTGTGGATCAGGACACGATAAATTATCTGAAAATCTAATTTTATGAAAAAAATATATTTGATATTTACGGCTGAAATTGTATTTATTATATTTATGGGATTATCTTGCTGCTGTCATAAAGCTGGAGAGTTTGTATGTTTGTTCGAACGCGTTGATCTCAGGAAATACTAATCCGATTTGAAAAATTCTTTTTGCAATAGATAGCCCGCTTATTCGGGAAGGCTTTACGCCATATAACTTTATACTATGACCTTCATCTTACTAACTTACTACTATCTTACGATACTATCATAAAGCTGGAGAGTTTGTTTGTTTGAACGCGCTAATCTCAGGAAATACTAATCCGATTTGAAAAATTCTTTTTGCATTAGATAGCTCGATTATTCGGGAAGGTTTTAGACCATATAACTTCATGCTATGACTGTAATCTTACTATTTTACTACTATCTTACGATACTATCATAGAGCTGGAGAGTTTGTTTGTTTGAACGCGCTAATCTCAGGAAGTACTAATCCAATTCGAAAGATTCTTTTTGCATTAGATAGCCCGTTTATTCAGGAAGGCTTTACACAATATAACTTCATACTATGACCTTGAGGGGGGAAATAGGGTTAGGACAGCGTTTCCTCAATGATTTTCATGAATTTTTTTATAGGATAAAAAATGAATATAATTTATTGAAACTTTGAGAATATTTTATACATATATTTAAATATATACATATATTATATATACTATACAATTTTTGAAGAATTTCTTTGAAAAACACCAAAGATATTAGCGACCCCATATTGCAGGTCACAATCAGACTCAGCATTTTGCGTACATTCTGGAAGCCGCAATTTTCATCTGAAATCGAACGAGGTTGGAATTCACTTTTATTACATGTCTCTCTTCTATATGAACCTAAATGCTATCAAAAAAATAGAAAATTGGATTTTTTACACGGGTCAAAACAAAAAAGCATGATTTTTTGCCATTTTTTACAACTTTATTTGCAAAAAAAAAATTATTTTAAATAATGATAATTATATCCGATTTTAGGTTCATATAGAGCGTAATACTATGAAGAAAGTAACTGCCAATTTTCAAAACGATTGGTTGAAAACTTTTCAAGCTAGCGTGTACGCAAGTTCAAAAAAATGCTGAGTCTGATTGTGACCTGCAATATGAGGTCGCTAATATCTTTGGTGTTTTTCAAGGAAATTCTTCAAAAATTTTATAGTATATACTTAAATATATGTATAAAATATTCTCAAAGTTTCAATAAATTATATTCACTTTTTATACTATAAAAAAATTCATGAAAATCATTGAGAAAACGCTGTCCTAACCCTATTTCCCCCCTTGATGGCTTATAACAATAGAACGAGTCGGAATTTTCATTCAAAATATTTATTTTGGGAACATATTTTTCAATAGTTTTACTAACAATTTATGAAATTAAAAAAAAATCGATTTTTTGAACCGTCTAACCCTATTTCCTCCCTTAAGGAGCGGCGGGGGCATGTACGCAAAATGCTGAGTCTGATTGTGACCTGCAATATGGGGTCGCTAATATCTTTGGTGTTTTTCAAGGAAATTCTTCAAAAATTTGATAGTATGTACTTAAATATATGTATAAAATATTCTCAAAGTTTCAATAAATTATATTCATTTTTTATACTATAAAAAAATTCATGAAAATCATTGAGAAAACGCTGTCCTAACCCTATTTCCCCCATTGATGGCTTATAACAATAGAACGAGTCGGAATTTTCATAAAAAATTTTGGGAACATATTTTTCAATAGTTATACTAACAATTTATGAAATTAGAAAAAAAAATCGATTTTTTGAACCGTCTAACCCTATTTCCTCCCTTAAGGAGCGGCGGGGGCATCGGTTTATTTTTTTAGTGATTGGTCCTTTTATTTGCTTATGTACTGATAATGCGTATGAAAAAGATATATAATCAAAATTTAACGCGGATGAAATGCGGGGCACCGCTAGTATATACGTGGCATTTCACGCGTGAAATCGCTCAACTCATTTTTTACCATCTCCGAGACAAGGCCTATTTCCTCCGACGCGGTTTAAACGGGGTTTAATTTTATTTTGCATAATCTCAAGATAGGCTGAACAGAGTTTAAACGTTCGATTAACGTTGGAGTAATCGGGCGTTAGGCTGATTAGCATATTTTGAATTGACTATAAATTTTAATCGACAAATATAATGCTGAAATTTGATGGAAAGTTGATACTTCACAAAGTATATTCCGATTAATTGTTTATAGAAAAATGTTTTAAGGTTCTCGAAATAAAAATATATCTTGACCCTCGGCACGACTGAAACGGTGCATTGAGCGAGCCTCAGGGGTTAGGGGATTCACGCTGCATGCATGAAACTCTCAGGGCTTTTAGTCGTGGCGTTTAAACACAGCTAGATATATATGAAAAGCATGTCGGAAGACTATAAATCTAGAGGTAGAGGTTGGCAGTTGCGAGGACGAAGAATTTCTTACGATAACCTCCGGTGCTCGGAGGGTCATCCACTCCGGCACACACCTTTGCAACAAAGTCTGCCCGGCGAGTAACCAAAAGCTTCGAGCTTGAATAACCCCCTAATATCGTACATTTTGCGCGTTTCTCTTGGCCCCACAGCCACCTGGCCCGCGGATTTTCGGCCTCGGCAAAATCCTCGTACACCCTATAACCATCCTCGCTCTCCTGCGATTCACAAGAGTACTTTGTAAAGCCGTTACGACCGCGGAGTTTCCGGGTGGACGATGTACTCGTATATACATATATCAGCACACATACGAACACACACGAATATATATGTCGGTACAGTGCATACCGTAACGGCGTTTACCTGAAGCGAGTAAATCAAAAGCCTGTGTGTGCTCTCGCAAGCTCACAGAGGAACTCGCGGTGCTGGTCTCGCGGTGGTCCGATAAGCCCATTGGGAAACGCTACGAAGGAGAGAGGGAGAAAGGAGAGATCGTCACAAGTTCGGTCAGTTGGGAGCTTGCGGAGTTACGAGCAAGAGCGGTTTATCGAAATCAGCGTGCTTTTTTCTTCTTCTTCTCTCATTCTGTTTTCTCATCGTTTAGCGCAAAATACTAGCGCGCGTTAAATCATATTTTTTTATACTCGCTGATATGATTTATAATGTTTTCTTTGTTTAAGGGAGAACACCACTGTGACCCCCTGTTTTTTTTCACGTTTTTCAAGAATATTTTTTTGTGGGAAAAAAAAGAGATATACGAAAATTTTTTTTGGGTTTTGTTCCTTGTATATTAATGTATCAAAAAACATTTTTTTCACATTTTTCACGCCACATGGTGGCGCTGGGGAAGCTCTCGCGTCAGGTGCTGTCATCTCCGCGGCACGCAGCAGGACTCTCTTCAACGTCGATCTGAAAAAAAATACCGAGTGTTTTCGTTAATAATATGATATTTTGAAGAGAAGTACATAGGGATTTGGAAAAATATTGTTTTAAAAAAAATAGGCACGCCTTTGAAATTAAAGTTAATTTCAAAGGCGTGCCTATTTTTTTTAAAACAATATTTTTCCAAATCCCTATGTACTTCTCTTCAAAATGTCATATTATTAACGAAAACGCTCGGTATTTTTTTTCAGATCGACGTTGAAGAGAGTTCTGCTGCGTGCCGCGAACCACTGCGGAGCTGACGCGAGCGCTTCCCCAGCGCCACTATGCGGCGTGAAAAATGTGAAAAAAATGTTTTCCACATTAATAAACAAGGAACAAAACCCAAAAAAATTTTTCGAATATCTCTTTTTTTTCCCCACAAAAAAAAAATTCTCGAAAAATGTGAAAAAAAACAGGGGGTCACAGTGGTGTTCTCCCTTAAAGAAAACCAAATTCACGATAGAGCTTTAAAGTTATTTTACGATGTGCTGTGTGCGATATAAAAATTAAAAAAAAAAAACTGTAGCGCGTGAAATCCACACGCGACTAAACTGGAACTTTTTGAGCTTTTCAGGTAATTTCATTGAATCATTAGATAATTAATTATTGACACAATAAATGAGGGATTGTTAGAAATCCAACGTGAATCTTATTTTCGAATAAGATCTCGTGATTCTTTCCTTATTAAATTTTTCTGTTTCGTTATCCTCTTGCGGAAGCAGCGAGACCGGAAGAAACCTACAATGGCACGCATCACTCTCATAACAAAAGCGAAAAAAATGATAACAACCTCTTGGAGTAGCTGGAAAATGAGACTAAGTGGATGAACGAAAACGAAAAAAGGAAAGAAAAAAAAAGCAGAAAAAGTCTCTTGCCTTTCGAGCGCGATCATATAGTCCCGGAGGAAAAAAAAAATGAGTAGAGAAGTTGGGCAATTTGTGAAAGTAGATGATAAATTACGATATCAAATGCCCTCCTTGTGGTTTACCATAAGTTTCGAGTGTCGGATACAACTTCTCGTTTCAAGTTGCCAGAACTATAAAGCGGCCGCTGTGTGCAGTTTCCGGTGAATCCAGACTAAACTGCGACGAAGTATATAAACTGGGGCGAATAGACAGACGTACAACAAAAGTGGCAGTAGAGAAGCGAAGAGGAGATCAGCAGAAGAGAGAGAAATAGAGAAAGAGAGAGAGAGAGAGAAATAGAGAAAAAAAGAGAGAGAAATAGAGAAAGAGAGGGAGAGAGAAATGGAAAAAGAGAAAAAAAAGTACGGGGGATGATCGCAGATCTCTCCTCTCACCGCTTCTTTTTTTCTCGAGGTATACTAAAGCTCAAGGAAAAGTCAGACTTCTCGAAATCGCGATGGTACCGCGACCAGCAAAGTCTCAAAACTTGTCCGATCAGATAAATGAATTATCCGTTATGTATATAGTAGACATACCCGGATGTACATCGGGAAAAAGATTTTTCCGGGAAGAAAGAATAAAGCAAAAATGAGGAAGATGCAAAAAAAAAAAAAACTGTATTAATTATTGAATTCTGATAAATCTTCGTTTCGATATAGAAGTCACTTTTGGACTTAAATGCAATTCATATGGACTCTATTGATTTCAAATAAATCTATTTACTCCTGGTGTGCTCTTCGTAAGGTTTTTCGGAGGAGAGATGATAAACTTTTGCATACGCCGTTATTTCCATCCGCGAGAGGCATCCCGACGATTCCAGCTGCTTACCAATCTCTCGATATATCGCTGATGCAGGAATTTAAGATAAAAAAAAAAAAAAAACTACAATAGAATAACGAAAAATGCAACTCTATCAGGAACGACGATTTACCTGAGTGAGCATTCGGCACTTTGGGGGTGAAAGAGAGTTCTTCAATGAGGCAGAAAGGAGCGAGCGAGGGTGGCTTCTGGATGACTGTGCTATCAAGAGAGAGAGAGAGAGAAAGAGACAACCCAAGCGTTGCTCGGCGCCATGTATCCGGATATATATACACTTGGGTTTTATCACGCGCAGAGGAGCTTTTGCGGTTATCCATAGCGAGGAGTAGTACCAAGGATCTTCTTGGCTGTGGTCGTCTTTCGAAGGGAACGATACGATACAACGTACGTCCTTGCGCTAGAATGATATCGCTGGTACGTGTGACGCATACGTACACTATCGTCGACCAAGGGGAATAAAGCGAGAGAAACCTGTATGCACGGCAAGTGCAATAGAGCCAGCAAAAACGAACCACCTCCCCCGTACCACACGCTATCTTCTACGAGGTCTGTTCAAAAAGTATCGCGAATTTCGAATTTCCGCGGGCTACGTATATTAGGGTGGTTCTTAATTTGGTGATGTTGGAAATTCTTTGGTATTGTTCCTCAAAAGTAATCAACGTATCTAGAAAAAAAATTGAGCGCAAGCGAAACTTTGTCCAATAATTCTAACCCACCCCAACGAGCTGTCGAATTTTTATATGAAAAAATGCATGCATTCAAAATTTTGTTAAGAAAATTATTTATTATTTCGAAACTATTTATGATAAAAGAAATTTACATAACGTTTTTGTAGGAAATATAATGCTCTACAGAAAAGGTATCTTGTGAAATTCTCGTGAATCTAATATTTATCACGTAATTAGCAAAAAACTGTCATCGTTTATTCCAAAAGTCGATCATTATGGTCAAAACAGGAGTTTGACGTCGAATAGCTGCAATTTATTTTTCGTATGTATATAAGATTATGAAGAAATACGTAGCGCACTCAACAATGAAATGTAAACAGTATTCAAATTTTCAATTTTATCAATTTTATTGTGACTAGCAACAACGCGCTCGCTTCGCTCGCGCTTGAATATTTCATAATTCGAACTTGTCCTTTAGATTGAGAATCAACTGCAAATTCTTATAGATACTTTTTCCCAAACGGCACAACGGATTTTGTCACCATACTGCAGTCGCTAAGATTATTCCGTCTCGATCGGTTGTCATTTCGTTAAATAGTACATAATTTATTATAAGGTTTTTAAATTATGAGAATTGCATTGGGCGAGAGTCAATAATCTATTGAATCTTTGATCTTATTGAATCTTTGTATACTATAGATGTTGTTTCATGGTGAACGAAATCGTGTTTGAATTACGCGCGCTTTACGACAACCAATCAGATTGACGATAAACGGGCTTTCATAATTCGATATATTTATCTCGCATTTCTTTATTATATAAGGTTTTTAAATTTTGAGAATTGCATTGGTCGAGAGTCAATGATTTATTGAATCTTTAATCTTATTAAATCTTTGTATACCATAGATGTTGTTTCATAGTGAACTAAATCGTGTTTGAATTACGCGCGCTTTACGACAACCAATCAGATTGACGATAAACTGTCTTCAAAATTCGATATATTTATCTCGCATTTCGAGAGTTTCGAGAATCGAGTGCCATGTCTTTTTTAAGAAAGGAATTATAATGAATGATGTCATATATTTTAAAAATCAACTTACAATAATGAATTACATCGGTTGGAGCAAAGTTGCTTTGTTAATATCAGGAAATTTTTTTTTATATTCTTCAATTATTTGTACAACGAATTGTTTCTGATCTTCATCATAAGTGAGACGATCATTGTACTTCGTAATAAGTTTCAATCCTCTTTCTGCAACATCGTTAACCACTTTAATTCCTTTAACTATTTTTAAGCCTTGTAAATAATTTTCATTAGAAATCCACTCGCTCACATCGATATCAAAAAATGAGGAGTTGATTTCAAATCTTTCGAAAAAAGCCATCGATTTGGAACTGATAAAGAGATCAATGTCCTTATTGATCAAAGAAGAAAAATTTATCACGAATAATAATAAAATTGATAAAATTGAAAATTTAAATATCGTTCACATACTGTTATTGAGTGCACTACGTATCTCTTCATATTTCTAATTGCAAATGAAGAATACATTGCAGTTTCTCGACGTCAAACTCCTGTTTTGGCCATAATGATGGATTTTTGGAATAAATGATGACAGTTTTTTGCTAATAACGTGATAAATATTAGATTCACAAGAATTTGACAAGATACCTTTTTTGTAGAGCATTAAATTTCCTATAAAAACACAATATAAAATTTTTTTATCACGAATAGTTTTGAAATAATAAACAATTTTCTTAACAAAATTTTGAATGCATACATTTTTTCGTATACAAATTCGACAGCTCGGTGGGGTGGGTTAGAATTATTGGACAAAGTTCCGCTTACGCCCAATTTTTTTTCTGGATATGTTGATTACTTTCAAGGAACAATACCAAAGAATTTCCAGCATCACCAAATTAAGAACCACCCTAACGTATGTCCCTCACTTATGCTGAAAAAATCGGCCATTTTGAATGTTTAGTTAATTGTTGACAGGTGTTTTGGTTAGACGTGTTTTGGCTTGTCTTCGATTTTTGCCTATTCCAAAAAAGCAGCGTCCATTGCGATGATTGAGCTTTGGTTTCCACGTCATAACCATAAACCCATGATTCGTCACCAGTTATGACCCTCTGGAGCAAATTTGGGTCGTCGCCGACCGAGTCCAACAGCTCCTTAGCAATGTTAACGCGACACTGTTTTTCTTCGAAATTGAGCAATTTTGGTACGAATTTCGCGGCGACCGGTCTCATGCCCAAATCATTGGTAAAAATCGAATAGCACGAGCCAATCGATATGTTTAGTTCCTCAGCAACTTCTCTAACGGTGATTCGACGATTGGCCAATATTATTTTCTTCATTTCATGAATGTTTTCGTCTGTTGTTGATGTGCTCGGGCGTCCGGAACGCATTTCGTTGTTCGCATCTTCTCGGCCCTCTGAGAACATTTTATCCCACCGATAAACGTTGCTTTGGTCCAAGGTAGCTTCAACGTATGCCACAGTCAACATTCGAAATGCGTCCGCGCACTTAATTTTGTTTTTCACACAAAATTTGATACAGAATCGTTGATCCATTTTTTTGTAATAGGCAAAAATCGAAGACAAGCCAAAACACATCCAACCAAAACAGCTGTCAACAATTAACTAAACATTTAAAATGGCCGATTTTTTCAGCATAAGTGAGGGACACGAGTACCAACCTAACGCCACAAGAAAATCGAAAATCGAAAATCGAATATACGTAGCCCGCGGAAATTCAAAAGTCTCGATACTTTTTGAACAGACCTCGTATTTTCGGCTATACAGAGAATTCTATGCCAAAACGCCAAATTTCCAGCCTCAACCCTTTGGTGCCTGAGTTCTTTTTAGTCCAGTGCTGGAAGAAAAATGCTATTACGGTACACACTATTTGTTGAGGATGAGAGAAAAGAAATTTTAGAGATTATTTCCAGCTCGAGGAGCGACGAGAGTTAAGAACTCGCAAAGGGCACGGAGCCCTTTTTTCATAATTTCGAGGAGCTCGTGGAGAAATCCATGAATCGCACACGTACGAGAACGTGATTCGACGTAGAATTGCGCGAGATTCGTGCGATGACCACTTCTCCGTTATACACTGATACCGTATGGTCACTGTGAACCTCTCGGATAATCCGCTTGACCGGACGAATCGTCGTTTCACGTGTCCACGGATCGACGAGCTTTTCGTCCACTCTACGGGCACGTATGTGTAAGTTGTGTGTTGGTTCGAAGCTTATAGGGTACTTCATCAATGGATGAAAGCTCACATTCGCCCGTTAAACACAGTGAAACACCGAGGAACTGAAAAGCATCGAGAAGTTTACTTTACAGGGAGCGGGATAAGCGCCCTTCCTCCTGCTTTTCCTCGATTACCAATGCGAGAGGGAGAGAGAAATAATTGCTGAAGTATAAAAAAATGGTAGTTCAAATGTTTGGGAGAGACGAGAAATTTATGAGAATTTATTTTTATTTTTTTTTTAAGAGTAAAGTACATTATCGTCACCGAGGGGTTGAAGAAATTCGTAGTTTCCTTTACTCGCCGATTCTCGGGCAAGAGAAAAGCTCGCCAGGGAGGATATCACGAACACGACGCTGGGTGGGACAGGCGGCAGTTTGAAGAAGAGATCGTAATGACAGGAAAAACATTTCCGTCACGACGTTCTGCCTCTTTTCCTTTCCTATTTGCTATCGCACTGCTCTCCCTTCCTTTTACATCCGTTCAAACCGGGCTGTACATATATATTATATAAAAAAAAAGTATACGTATTAAGTGTACATTTACT